>JALIZH010033001.1:1242500-2442500 GCA_030522465.1 Rhipicephalus appendiculatus
CCGCACTTCGTGGCTCCAGCAGGCGGGCATACAGAGCCATTGGCGGCGCTCTGCCAGTTATTTGAGAGAAGAAGCTTCCAGAACTACCGAAACGCTGCAATCAATTATACGCATAGTTTGTCTCCCCGACAGCGAAGCCGCCCTCGAGAGAATCAACAAAAGGCCCACGAGTCGGGCCCTGCCTTCCTTCCGAAACTCAGGGCGGTGGTGCCCTTGCAGATCTACGCGAGCGCCACACCGCCATGGCCGTCGATTCCGCTCAACAGCTGGACGCTTGCTGGGTCATAACGCCCGAGTATGAAACAAAACATCGAAAGAAGGGTGCTGCGAGCGGCTACAGGTCAAGACCTTCAACCTGATTTGGGGTGCAGCGTGTTATAGAAGAAATCCCACGCGTGGTGTGAGGGATGTGCGCTCGGTCCTTCCTGCTTGACTCGCGACGCGAAGGGGGGAATCAATCATGGCCTGGCGTGACATCACAGAAGCAGCGGTGTCGTGTAGGTGACGCCCTTTGTTCCTTCATAGCGCCTTACTGGGGCGATGAAGAGCTCAGAATACAAGTGTGACAGGTCACGCGAAGGACTACAGCATAAATTAACCCCGAGAGTGTGTTCGTCTTCTTTTCGCTGTCTGCCTTTCTCCCAAATGGACATGAAATACTGTCTACCTGAGATAATATGTGAAAATAAGTAAATATTAAGCGGTCATCTAATAAACCTGTACTTTCACCGCTCCCTTCTTGTCATAATTTATCGGTCTTGCTTGCGAACGTGCACAGTTACCTGCAAAAAAAAAAAAAAGATGCTCTAGAGGCACTTCTACTTGACAACAAAACCGATGTAGCAATTTTTACTGAATCGTGGCTAAACGAAAACATACAAAGCAGCAAAATCCTACATGATCATGGGTCCTTCCCCCCTTTACCGACGGGATAGGGTTGGGAGAAGGGGAGGGGGCATTCTACTCCTAGTCAAATCACACTTGCACTCCTATAACGTAGACGTCAATAGCAGCTACGAAATTATCTGTATTAATCTGCCTGTTGCTTCAGGTAATCACTTACTCATCACCTGTTATCGACCTCCCGACTGTGACAATGCCTTTGTTAATGACCCGCACTTGGTGTTAGCTGACTTGGACTCCCGATTTCCTCGTGCAAAATTCATTCTCTGCGGGGACTTCAGTCTTCCTGATATAGACTGGGTCAACCTGACGACACCTTCTCAGCTATCAAATGACTTTATTGAACTCTTTCTCGTATTCAACCTTACCCAGAAAATGAACACTCCAACTCGTGGCAACAATATACTTGATCTCGTCTTCACTTCACACCCAGACATTTTCACTCACCTACGTGCATAGAAGGTCTGAGTGATCACTGCACTGTATTGTTCAATCTCTCAATTCCTACACCTAAAGGCTCATTTACACTAGCGCGACACGACACCGATTTTGGTCTGCCGACTGTCTTTGGGAGCGTCTTTTGTCGTGTCGTCGTCCCATTTACACTGCAACGACGCCAAGAGTCCGCCGATGGTCTGTGGAAGACTCCCTCTGTGCCTTATCGTGCTCACAGCCTTTCGTCGGCCGATTCTCTAGTCACACTGGAGGCGCGCGCGGTGACACCGACTGAACTTGCACGAAGAAATTGAAACAGGCACCACCTGCGCCTCATTTTCAGCCGTCCTCCCTCCTCTGCCATTGTCCATCTCGGGCTACACGGCGCAGCTCCCGTCATCGCCCCTCAGCGTCGAGGGACGGGGTGGGGACAGACAAAGGGGCCAGCGAAGAAGAGACATCCGTGGGGTGCGCTGAGGGGGTATTGTGCGGGACCTCCGCACAATACCCTCCAAGATCTCCCCAACCAACGACATGGGCAAATTTTCGCTCGGCCACCGATCTCCCGATGACCTGCCAACGACAAGTCTGCCGATGCATTTTGCTGGTGTTTTCCGTCTGCCATCCTGTTACACTACGACGACATGCTGTTTTTCGAGGCGTCGTCGTCGTCGTCGGCCTGTTGTGACTAGACGGTCCGGTGACATCGTCGGCGGGCGACTCGACGGCCGACCGTCTGTGTCGGCCTCGTGTCTACGTCGGTGTCGTGTCGCTCTAGTGTAAAAGAGCCTTAAGCATAAACCACGAAAGAAGCTCATACGCGACTCCAACAAAGCCGATGTTCACGCAATCATTACCGATTTAGAAAGCTTTAATAGTTTTTTCACTCACACCGCTATCTCCAGAAGTGTAGAACAGAGCTGGTTACTCTATAAGCAAAAGGTCTTAACGCTAATCAATGAATACGTCCAACTTGGGTGTGTTCGTTGCGACGATGACTTTCCTTGGTATACAAATTCTGTTAAGAAACTATCGCAAAAGAAAAAAACGCCTTTTCCGCGGAGCGAAATACTGTACTTCTCCGTTGAAACGGGACAAATATTTCACTTGCCTTGGGGAATACACCAATACTCTGAAAAAAGCTAAAAAAAGGCATTACCATAAAGATCTCCAAAAAATCATCCATGACAAACCTAAAAAAATTTTCGAACATTATTAACCCAAACAATTTATTGCATAACATCTCACTGTCCAAACCTGATGGCTCACGGGTACCAGCTGGGCAGCGCTCTCACCTAATGAATTCTCACTTTTCCTCAGTCTTTACTAACGAGCCGCCCGACAATATCATTTGCCTCCAGGTACGACTTTCCCCAGATGCCACCGATCACCATGACTGCTGAAGGTATCCTAAGGATTATTAGCCAGCTAAAAACATCGAGTGCTCCTGGTCCTGATAACATCCGGGCAAAGATACTAAAATCCACTGCAGCTATTATTAGCCGCATTCTGCATATCACATTTTCTCAGTCCCTTTCTGAAGGTACCATACCTGAAGACTGGAAAGTAGCCAAGGTAACCCCAGTATTCAAATCGGGTGACCGTTCTAACCCATCTAATTATCGCCCTATTTCACTGACATGCATTGCCTGCAAAATCCTCGAGCACATTATTTATTCGCACGTTCGCCCACCACCTCGATTGATAACGGCTTTTTCTTCAAAAATGAACCGGGCTTCCGACCTGGTCTGTCCTGCTAAACTCAGCTCTCCGAATTCATTACTGACCTCCAATTAAACATAGATTCTCTGTTTCAAACTGGCGTCATATACATAGATTTCTCTAAAGCCTTCGATCGCGTCGCTCATCAACGACTAATAAACAAACTCTGCTGTCTTAACCTGGATCCTTCAACCCTGTCATGGATCAGATGCTTCCTAGCAGGTCGATCCCAGTTCACTGGCATTGCCTGGTCTTCATTCCACTACAGCTTCCGTTAAATCCGGTGTCCCTCAGGTGTCCGTGCTCGGCCCCTTACTCTTTCTAATTGATGTAAACGATCTAATTAGGAATTTCATCATCCATTCGATTATTCGCGGACGATTGCATCCTGTGTCGCCGAATAGCCACCACTATCGATCATGAAATTCTTCAAAACGACCTGTCCTTGATTGAAAGCTGGTGTTCGCTCTGGATGATGCAGACTAACATTACCAAATTAAAAGTCATGCGCGTATTTCGCAAGCAGTCTAACTCCGAATACGTCTACCATTTAAACTCAACGAATTTAGCATGTGTTGACAGATACCGATACCTTGGTGCACTAATTTCTAACACTCTCTCGTGGTCGGATCATATCCCACACACTTAGTAGCTGATACATCAAAGAAACTTGGTTAACTCAGAAGAACATTATTCCGATCCTCCCTACAGTCCGTAAAATAGCGTACGTAACCTTCGTTCGCGTGAAGCTTGAATATGCGTCCTCTATTTGGAGCCCTCACCAAACCTACCTAATTATTCTGTTGGAATCCGTTCAAAATCGAGCTGCCCGGTTTAGTACGTCTAACTACGATCACTCATCAAGCATCACTGTCATCAAGGAGACTTTAGACTTGCCGAATCTATCTGACAGACGTAAACTTTCTCGACTTTCTTTGGTTCACAAACTGTATTATTGTTTTCCTAACTAACCTGGTTCTCTACTACTTCCTCCCACCCGCTATTCTCGTCGCCTATTTAATTCCAGAAGCCTCCAACGACTTTTTGGTGGGACCACTGCATTCAACAAATCATTTCTTCTTGTCGTCAACGAGGAATGCAATAACTTACCGGAAGCCATCGTCTCAGAGCGTGACTCATGCATATTCAAACAGCTACTAACAGATCATTTACACTTGAAAACACCTTAACACTCCCCTTATGTTGCTGTATTTTGTACTTTGTATAAGGACATTTTGTGTGCGCATGTTTTCGGATGCCCGCGAGACTATTGCTTGTATATTTGTACTACTGTGTTTTGTTTTTCTTTTTTTTTATCTAGTGACATGGTTTTACTGTTTGTCCCCCCCCCCCTTATGTAATGCCCCATTGGGGTCCTTAAGGGTCAAATAAATGATGATGGTGATATCTTCTTAATGGGAACGCTACATTTGTAATAAGGTCGAAGTTCCCCTCCCCCTTATGTAATGCCCCATTAAGGTCCTTAAGGGTCAAATAAATTATGATGATGATGATGATATCTTCAAAATGGGAACGCTACATTTGTAATAAGGTCGGAGTCTGGGTCAGTTGGTACAGGACGCTTAGGGCAAAAACCAGTCAAGAAGACGGCGGACCAGGGATAGAAGTGACACACACAACGACTGGACTGGCAACTGTGCTTTATTAGCTAACAGCTGCTTCCAGAGGAACCAAGGCGCATGCGCTGTTCATGAAAAAAACCATGAAGCCATAAAAAACCAGAAAAACGAAAACGCGGCCTACTTGACACGTCAGGCGGGGCTAATCTCCCCCGCCATTGCCGGATCTGTGGTTGTGTGCCGCTGTTTTCCAATGTTAAAATTCTGGGTAGAGGCGGGGGGCACGGAGGAGCGCGAAATCATTGAAGCAAATCATATCAACAAGCACCGTGACGATTGTGTCAGCCCTATTTCCATTTCATTATTGCAGAAGGAATGTGAGTTCCTGTCACTCTGGCTGTAGAATCTCAGCCTTCAAGTCAACTCAGCCTTCACGTCTACGCCAACTCAATAAAAACACCGCCAAGAGAAACGAGGAAGAAGCGGGCTAGCAATTGTCTCCCAATAGTGATATGCCTGCGTGCTCGAAGAAGAAAGAAAGAACTAGGAAAGCAACAAAAAAAAGAAGAAAAGGGAGATACGGAAAGGAAAAGGGAGGCTTACATACGACAAAAAATATCCCATGCACAGGATGAGTATTACTGACAAAACTCTTGCACAGCGTCTGATCAGAATTCCTGCGCAGCATTGCGAGCCTCATACTTGGTTGATGCACGGCCATACGGAAACAAAAGGTCATTCAGCGCTGCAAAGAAACTACTTATGAAGGTCTGCTTTATTGGTTTATTCCATTAAGGAGACCTACGTGCTGACTACACCATATTGTGCAGGTTTTGCGTTGTGATTTATAGTTTGATTGCGTGTAGAACACACACAGCACTCACAGGTGCCATAGTGCACATTTCGCAATGCCGTTTTATATACTCGGGACGTTCCCGATATCACGCGACAGACATTTAACAGCGGAGCTGTTTAAGCTTCGCAAGTTTCCGCGTATGCTCACCGAAAAACTGTCATCATTATGAACGGCCGCTACAATAAAAAGCGGGTGTGGGCCAAGCAGCTCCTAGCATAACATAGTCATGCATAGTATAGTATAGCAATGGGGTGGGAAAGGCAAGTGAGGGTGAGGAGGAAGAAAGGGAGACGGGGACAGGGTAATGCATGGCACAGCCTCATATAGTATGGTTTATGTTCCACACACAGTGAGTATTTGCCAAGCAGCTCCTCTCATAGCATAGCCATGTATAGTACAGTATAACGAAGGGGGGCTATCCGTATACGTAAAACCACGTAACACTTGTCACGCGGGACGAAAAAAATCACGTAACACCAGTCGCATGACTTGTTGCCGCGGAAATCACGTAATACTAGTCACTTGGCATGCTCCCGCCAGAATCACTAAACACCAGTCACGTGACCTTTTCCCTCCAAACGCATGTCGTTTTAGCGGGGCAGAGACACGAGCTTGGGAGGGCAGCGTCTTCCTCTGGCGTCAGAACACTAGCTCCGCTGTTTGTTTCAGCCTTGCACCACAAGTGGAAGCTGCGTGCATTTTCTTTTTTTTTTTTAGGGAAGTCCTTCCTGCAAGCTGAAGCGTCCTGCGCAAATGTCTTTCTGCGTGATATGCACGTAGAAGTATTTTTTATAAGGTTTTTCGGCATGATAGCTTGGACTTCCAGGCGTACGCGAATTATTCAACGTAACAATGATAAAGTGAGTATTGCGTACAGTCTTGTGGAGAAAGGCGCCATTAATATTAATCTCGGGCATTCTACTAGTTAAGTAAAAGTGATCGCAATAGTGGTTCGCTATATTGCGCTCCCCTGCGCACGAGGTAGCAGTGCCATAAAACTGTCTCGATTGCAAAGCGCGCTGTTCATCTCATGCTCGTTGCTCAGCGCTTTTCCTTTATGCTGGTACGCAATAATCGACGGGAACTGCTGTCTAGTAGCGGAAAGAATGCGTGCACAGCCATCGTCGCCGTTCAGCCTATACGAATAGCTTGCTTCTCCACTCGCACTAAGATTGCGCAGCTATCTTGGCGATCCCGTTCATGCGGCCTCGCTTACGTAAAGCCATTATCGTGTGTTTCACGGACTTTCTCTATTTGATGCAAAACGGGAACGCGTGATTTCTATACCTTGATTGAAACAGCTACGTTTGAAGATTCTTACTGTTTTCAGCAATATGCCAATATTGGAACATTAATTCCGTGACTAATTTGAGCCGCCGCGTTGGTACAGTGGTTAAGGTACTCGATTGTCCACCTTTAGATCGCGGGTTCGATGCCGGTCGCGGTGGTTGTATGTTCGATGCAGGCGAAAGTGCCAGAGGCCCGTGTAGTTAAATTTAGGTGCACGTCAAAAAATCCCTGGTGGTCGATATTCCCGGAGCGCCCCCTCTGCGGTGTGCCGATAATATTTGCGTGCTTTTGGCACGTAAAAGCCCCAGCAATTATTAGTTATTATTATTTATATGACATCATAATATGTATATTGACGCTTTCTCAACTATACGGAACAACACGCATTTATTCATATTCACCAACAATGACCACCCTTTCCTTTATAGATTTGGGACACGATATATCGGACGCTGTGTGTGAATATTTAGTTGTAGCCTCGGCAGTGGACTGCTTGTCGTGGGAGCAAAGTTCTAGAGGCGGTGGGGGGCGGCCAGGTGGTGTTGGTGGTGAAAGTTCCATACTCGACCTGAGCGTGACAGTGTAGCCCAGGTCGAATATACGGTCGGACGACGACACATTATCGTTAGCAATGACTGTCGTCAACGTAACTGAAGGGACAGACGGACAAAGAAAATAAAGTGAAAAATTCGGCTAGTTGGCTTTTTGTTCATCTTGCGAAGCAATCAATAAAACTGGGTACAAATGTACGGCACAAAGGAACACATTTAAGAAAAGAACATGGCGCAGTTCATTCATGCCTACTGAGTTCCATCGTCCCGAAGGTTTGACGCCCATTCTTACTCAGCGTTGCACAGGATGAAACAAAAAAAAAAAGAAAGAAAGAAAGAAAAAAAGCCAAGTTTCTATCTCATAACTGCTGCCGCAGTAAAGTGGCTATGAGCGTGTCATGGCTATGAGCGTGTCAAATAAACTATACTTTGCCTTAGACACATCCGAAATAAATCCCAACAGACAGTAAAGCCAACTAAAGCATAGGGAAGACATCAGTTGTTGCCTTTATCATGCAAAATAATGGAAACATGTCATATACTCACACCTTGCACGTTTTCTTGAGGATAACAATTTTTTTTACTCTGTTTCAGCATGGATTTCGTAAAAAATTTTCATGTGATACTCAACTTCTACTGTTCACTAATGATTTGCATAATAATGTTGACTCTGGTTTTCTTACTGACTGTGTGTTTCTTGCTTTTGCTAAGGCTTTTGACAAAGTAAATCACTGCCTACTCTTACATAAGCTACAAATACTTAACATCGACTGTGCTATAATTAAATGGATTGAAGCCTTCTTGACTAACCGCGTTCGGTTCGTTTCTGCAAACGACAGTTTCACCTGCGACACATGTCTTGTCTGGTGTGCCACGAGGGTCCGTACTCGGACCTTATTATTTCTAATCTACATAAATGACTTGCCTACTAACATTCGCTCACATATTTCTTTGTTTGCAGATGATTGCGTAATCTACCATAAAATAACTAGCCCCACTGACTTCGCCATTCTTCAGAATGATTTGAACACTGTGCATGAGTGGTGCCGTACTTGGCACATGGAATTAAACATTAGTAAATGCAAGGCTCTGCGAATTTCTCGTACTAATATGGCGGATCCTGTCTATCTCATAAATAACCAACCATTAGAATCAGTAACATCATACAAGTACTTAGGTATACATATAACCAACAACTTATCTTGGCATAAACACATCGAACATATCACAACTAAAGCCAACCGTACTCTAGGTTACCTTCGCAGGAACTTTCACGCACTACCATCCTCTGCTAAACTACTCTTATACACCACATACGTCCGCCCACAGCTTGAGTACGCGTCAGCGTTGTGGGACCCAGGGTTGCCGTTGGGTAGATTCGAAAAGGAGCCAGAATTGAGGTTAAAAGTAGCCAAAGTAGCCATGCCATTTAGCTTAATCTCCAAATTTGTAGCCAAACAGAAGAAAACGGGATTATTAGATGCGAAGCATCTTATGCTCGGGGCTCTGTCCGTCCCTCCCGCGTCCCGTCCCGCGTCCCCGTCCCGCGTCCCGCGTCCGGCCACTGTCATGAAGTAGGGGAGCACCCATTATGCGAACCAGAACCCTGTAGTAATATGAAGGCCGTCAACCCTAACACAGTCATCAGAGTCATGGCCGAGAGCACAGAGAGGCTGCTTAGCAGAGGCTGCTTAGCAATGGCTAGGCAGGTGGTGTCTGTCGCCCAGGTTGACCCCATTTCTTAATCTTGCTTGCATGTGTTTGGAGGGGGGCTTAGTCCATCCCTCCTTTCCGCGTCCCACACCACCACAGCGCATGCGCGTCCCCTCCCCCCTCTCTCTCCTACGCTCACCCCATTCCTTTACTCTAGGAATCCTCTACTCTACGGAGCGGCTCCGGCGTCCCACATCCCCACAGCGCATGCACGTCCTCTCCCCCCTCTCTCCTCTAGGAATCCTCTATTCTACGGAGCGGCTCCCGCGTCCCACACCCCCCCACAGTGCATGCACGTCCCCTCCCCCCTCTCTCTCCTCTCCTACGGTCCGCCCCGTCCTTTTTTTACTACTAGAATTCTTATAAAATAAATGTGATTTTGTGTACGCAAACACATAGAAATAAGACCATATTTCTTTCCATCTTGCTCTTCAAGTCACACGGTGAGTTGTAAAAAGTTATTTATTTATTTATTTATTTATTTATTTATTTATTTATTTATATGGCGCAACGCCAAGAGCATTGCTTGAGGAAAGGGCATAATACAAAAACAATAAAATGAACATAATATGGTGAGTAAAAAAAGAAGAATGAACAGACTTCCAAGAGACTGGTAAGCTTCTGGTTTTACAAAATAGAATGACCTCAGAGCGATAACCAAAGGGATGACCGGCGATAAAATAGGTGGGTCGTGGAGCCCGCTTCGCTGGTATATTCTTTGAAATCAGCCCAAGCGGCGAAAATTTCGATTCGTTGCTAGAGAGGAAGCGAAAGCGGTATTTTGTGGCTCTTATGTTCAGCAGTGTGGTTGCAGTGAGAAAGAATTTTACATTCTTCCTGTTAATATTGCATGATGTATATGAGCATATACATATTGATAGCAAGTCACAGGTTGTAATATACAACGCTGTTCAAGAGGTAAATAGGCAGAATGTTGGTGTTTCGGAAGACGAATAACCTTGCATTTTGTAACATTTAGTTGCATAAATCATATTTTGCACCCGGTGTCGCAGTAACTACATTCTATTAGTATAAGCTCCTTGCGTCTTTACATATTTATGCACGATAGTTCTTCCCAGAGACAGGGTAATTTTGGAGCATTCCTGCCAAGAAGTCAGTGGGAACGTTAAACATTTAAGCAGTTTTAGGGGCGAAGCTCCTTAGGGTGTGGGTCTGTCCCTCCTCTGTAGTAGTACTAGTAGTAGTAGTAGTAATAGTAGTAGTTGTAGTAGTAGCAGCAGTAGTAGTAGTAGTAGTAGTAGTAGTAGTAGTAGTAGTAGTAGTAGTAGTAGTAGTAGTAGGTATAGTGGAATGTACCCACTCCACGTGATAAAGATGACGATGACGCTGATGACCATGAAGTATAAGCGCGTTCCAGACCATACATTCTCTTTCCGCCATGGATGAAAACGATCGTGAACGCGATCACACCACAGCCCCGCGTTTGTGTGTCAGGTCTTTGTATGATGATCGAGTGGGCAAAATTTACGGGGATTGACGGTTTACCAGATTACCTCCGGAGCTTCGCCCACTCATCATCATTCACTTCGTGGATATGGCGTGATTTTTTTTCTTGAAGCCGCAGACTTAAATTGATTACACGATTTACTATAATAATAGACCAGCCTCATTTTTGTGCTGATATTTGTTCTGCTTCGGGATGCTTTGGGACGCATGAGATTGTTGCTGGGGACCAAAACATGCGCGCGCATTAACCTAAGTGACAGAAAAGGTTGAAAACAGTGGCTGATATTTAGGCTGTCTTGTTCTTTCATCTGCAAATAATAAGAAAATTGGCTACTTAGTGCACTTAAACAGAAGTTCAATGTAGCCAAAAAGTAGCCATGGCGCCAATTCTCAAATTTTCGTAGCCAGACGGGGTCCTAAAGTAGCCAATTTGCGCAAAGTAGCCAGCAACGGCAACCCTGGTGGGACCCCCACCTTATTACATTAACCCAAAGCATAGAGGCAATACAAAACCGCGCTGCCCGTTTCATCTTATCTAATTATCACAGAACATCCAGCGTAACCACCATGAAAGCATCGTTACAATTTCCTTTACTTGCTGTTCGTAGGAAACATTCTCGTCTATGTCTTTATCATAAAATTTACTATCATAACCCACACATGTCTTCACTGTTGATACATGCCCTATCTTTCATATCAGCGCGTCTCGACCATCGTCAGAAGGTTCAGGTGCCCAAGAGTAACACAATTACTCATTCATTGTCGTTTTCGCCCAAGACTGCTAGAGAATGGAACCAGCTTCCTTGGTCTATGACAAGCATTCAAGACCCCATACATTTTAAAAATGCCTTGTTAACTAATTAAACACCTACATTTAGCCTTTGTGAAATTTTCTCTTTGTTGTACTACTGCGAATTGCCTTTTATATTTACTTGTGTGTATTAATGTACTTATGTGCTTTTTAGGTTATGTACCACCGATATGTTGTGTAACCCTTGTCAAATTCTATATTATTATTTTTTGCTTATTATTAGACTGATACATGCATATATGATAGTCCCTCCCCACTGAAATGTACCGTGTACCTTGAGGGTAAAATTAAATAAATAAATAAATAAATAAATAAATAAATAAATAAAATATAGTGTAGAAATTACGACATAAAATTAAATGAATCACCCTTTCCGCAGTAGGGATCCGAACGCACAACCCTCGAATTACGCGTGCGATGCTCTACGAATCGAGCCACGATGGAAGGCGCTTCCCCGTCCACTTCCGTCGGTATTTCTGCAAGTGCAATCCATGGTAGCGTTAGCCACCGCCACTCGAGACCAAGGCTGCGTGTGTGGGACACTAATTTTGCCAGAGGGCGCCACGCGCCTAGTGATCTTTTGCACGAGGTGACAGCTGACCAATAACCTGATTGCGACGAGGGTGGCGATGCGGCTTGTTGGTTGGTCATACTTGTACGAGATGAGCGCTCAAAAGGACACGGACAACAGGAAGAGATGTACACACACAGGCGCTACTAACAACAAAAGTTTATTTCCTTCGCCTTTGCACTAGTATGCCTGCTTTGCACACGACAGTCCCACATGAACACATTTTCAAAAAACAACAAAATCGCCATTGATACCGTGGCGGACAACCCTCGAGGAGGACAGGATAACCAGGATGCAAAGGCAACTCAGAGACAGGCATTTAACATGCGCAGAAAATGCAATTCCTTCATACTCAGTGACAGTGAGGGTTTGCTAACGCATGCGTCGCCGAAAAGATCAATTTGTTCCGCTTCAATGATTAGCTTAGTGATTTCGGACCGTTTCGTGCTCACGACAACCGTTCCACGAAAATTTGGTTTGCATGCGCAACTTTGGCAGTGTTGTGCCAGAAAACCATCTGGTGGCAACTTTCCTACTTTATTACAGTGCTCACTGAGCCGGACATTTAGGCAGCGGCTAGTCTGCCCGATGTAAACGCGGCCACAAGACAGAGGAATGCGGTAAACAAAGCATGTTTCACACTCAACAAAAGGTTCTTTTTTATGCTTTATTGAGCATCCCGACCGAGCTTTCTTATCCGGATTAGTTTTAAATGCGAAGCATTTCTTAGCGAACTTCGGCGAGATTGAGCGTATCTATCTATACAGTGAAACCTCGGTGATACGATCACATCTCATACGAATTTCGGGGTGATACGAATTTTCCTTTGGTCCCGGCCAAGGCCCATTGGCCTGCAGTGTAACGGAGTACGGTTGTTGCGAACCGACTTTCACCCCTGCGACGTTTGATACGAACGTACGCTACCGCCCAGGTACGATGACGTGCCGTCCGCGCTGTCACGGAAGACGCGCCAAGCACGTGCGCGCGCGGGAACGCAAGCGCGGGCATGCGCGCCGCACCGCCAAATCGTCAGAATCACAGTGTAAGAAAAATACTTTTCTTACGGTCAGAATAAAACTTCAAAGACGCGTCACGGCCTGTGTGCGCGAATCTTTGAGGCTCTAATGTGCCTCCGTGTGCCTTCGTGTTTAAATTGCAGAGGGCATTGGCGCGATGCTTTTTTTTTTTTCTAACGCGTCGACGCGGGCTGCTGTCGTTGTAATGTGTTCACGCGTGCCTACCTCGTGCATCAGACATCCTATGAAAGGTGGACGAGGACCGAAAGAAGGCGAGGACGGTCTTGGTGAAGAAGTCAGGCCTCACACCGTCAACATGCATGACTGTTGAGGTCGCACTGGTGCAGGCCGGCCGAAAATCTCCCCAAAAACATCCCCAACACCTTCGCGATAACAAATTCATAACATAGGACCGTGTTTCTGAAATTTGGTGGCCTTGATCTATCGCGTCAAAGCACTTCTTCCGTTACTTACGCCGCAGTACTCCGGTGTCATGCGAAAAAGTATACTAAAATTTGGAAGGGGCTACTGCTGTCGCGGGTCACCGCACCTGGTTCATTATTTAAACACGCGCGTACGGGCCGTATATATACGAGTGCTAGCATGATTGCCGACATCTAAAAACTTCACTGAAAATCATTCAGAGTTTTTCCTGACATTGTTGCAACCCTGAAAAACAATAAATGAAAATGTACGCCAGCTTTCTTTTTGTCGCATGCTAATTTTCCACGCTTTCTGGTGATACGAATTTCGGATGATACGAATATTTTTTGGCGGTCCCGTGAGATTCGTATCACCGAGCTTTCACTGCATCTATATATCTATCTAGCCGCCTACGACTTTGTGCTCTCCTGGCCGCATCGTTAATGGAATTTATACCAAATTTGATATGGCATAACATGACCGTATGACGAACATAAATGGCTAGTCATATCATGAAAATCATGACTAACTTGTCATGAAAAGTATGATTTACATGCCACGCTCATGGCACGCTCGCGGCCGTTTCGTAAGCTTGATATACACCAAACTTGGTATTGAGTGACGTGACTGTATGACGAACATAAATGACAAGTGGTAATATGGAAATCATGACTTGTCATGTGCGACATGACTTGCATGCCACGCTCATGGAGCGCTCGCGGCCGTTTCGTTAGCTTGATATACACCAAACTTGGCATTGAGTGACGTGACCGTATGACGTACATAAATGACAACTGGTAATATGGAAATCATGACTTGTCATGTGCGACATGACTTGCATGCCACGCTCATGGAGCGCTCGCGGCCGTTTCGTTAGCTTGATATACACCAAATTTGGTATTGATTGACATGACTGTATGACGAACATAAATGACCAGTGGTACTATGGAAATCATGACTTGTCATGTGCGATATGACTTGCATGACACGCTCATGCCGCGCTCGCGGCCGTTTCGTTAGCTTGATATACACCAAACTTGGTATTGAGTGACGTGACTGTATGACGAACATAAATGACAAGTGGTAATATGGAAATCATGACTTGTCATGTGCGACATGACTTGCATGCCACGCTCATGGAGCGCTCGCGGCCGTTTCGTTCGCTTGATATACACCAAACATGGTATTGAGTGACGTGACTGTATGACGAACACAAATGAGAAGTGGCGATATGGAAATCATGACTTGTCATGTGCGACATGACTTGCATGCCACGCTCATGGCGTGCTCGCGGCCGTTTCGTTAGCTTGAGATACACCAAATTTGGTATTGAGTGACATGACTGTATGACGAACGTAAATGACAAGTGGTAATATGGAAATCATGACATGTCATGAGCGACATGACTTGCATTCCACGCTCATGGCACGCTCGCGGCCGTTTCGCTAGCTTGACATACACCAAATTTGGTATTGAGTGACATGAGTGTACAACGATCATCAGTGGCAGGTGGCAACATGAAAATCTTGGCATGCATGTCATCTACAACGCCATTTACATGCCACGCTCATGGTGCGCTTGATTCCAGTTCGCTAGCTTGATATACACCAAAATTGGTATTGCGCGACGTGACTGTATGGCGAACATAAATGAGAGAGGTCCTAACATGTAAAAATGACATGCAAATTATGTAAAGCATGATTTGCTCCTTTATGGCTGCTTCGCATTACATCGATTCCCACAGTGCATGGGATCTGCCGGCCTTTTTTTTGCACAAATTGCCGAGCTTGAAAGGGGCTGAGAAGACAACACGGGTGTTAACTAGCGCCTGTGTGTGTAGGCTACATCTCTTCCTCTTGTCCGTGTCCTTTTGAGCGTTCATCTCGTACAAGCTGACTGCGTTTAGTTTTTCACGATACCAATTTTGTATCATGAACAATTGCGGATGTTCTTGACGTACACGAAAAGGTACTGATACCTCTGTTTTTATTTGCCGCAGTAATCGTTGAAGGCCATCTGTGTCGTCTTTTCCAGAAGTTATGCCAGCAGGCAGCATGCGACCCGTACGAATGGCAGTCATCTTGAGCAAGGTCTGCTTAATTCAGAGTGGCGTTCGTTCGAAAGATTTTCCTTCTCTGTCCCTCCCACCTCCTTCTCCACCAAAGTAAAGGAGTAAAAAAGGCCATCTATATTATATTAGGACATAGCTGAACATACTGAAGACTCCTACTCGTAAAAATATGCATGACGTCCTCCCGTACGTGGGTCCTCATTTTCTGTGGCGTGTCGTCGGACTCGTAGGAGAGGACCTGTGAAATATACATTGGTGAGGTTGTATTGCTTGGTTTCGTGGTGGCAGCGCCACTAGGAAGTGTTAAAGCAACAATAGACGAGCACGCATAATCTCCTGCCAACTGAATATTTGATCCCAAAGATGTACGAAAAAAAATCGATAAATAAAACCAACAAAAACTCCGTGCAGTGCGCGGCATTCACGCGTTTCAGCACGTTCCAATTTCTTTGTCGACTCGGCGAGTGGAAATTCTTAAAACTATCTTACTTGGTCCTACGGTATAACGAGAGAGAGAGAAAGAAAAGAGGAAGGCATGGAGGTTAACCAGAAGCTAGTATCTGGTATTCTGACCTGCACTGGGGTGGACAAATATGGTATTGGAATGAGATAGACAGGTAGATAAAAAATTGGCCACGTATCTGCGTGCTTCGCTGCAAATGTCGTCGAAAGACGATAGCCTTCTCCGGGCTGTACTACTATGTTTTGCCTTGCCTCAGACAGCGCCTACTCTACGTTGAATTGGCCGCATCTGGCTGGCATTGATAAAATAGAGGAGGCGCTGCGCGAGATATGGACGCCATTGAAAAACATGAGCTTGTGCTGAACCAAGGGCATTACACCGTGACCAAGGGCCACTGCCAGCGGCAGCACCTTATCGTCGGCACAGGGCTTTTTCGTGCAAAGCGTCGCAGTTCGTGCACAGCGTCGCATTTTCAGTGCAGCCTAAAAAACACTAGGGTCTTTAGAATTGCGTACCTATGTATTTTCTAATAAAAGAACACGTCCTGACACTTACATATTAATGTTGCGCCTCAGGAATGCGTAGTATTTCCTTTTTGATCGAATATGTTCATAAATATGAACGCAAACACCAGTTCAAGATGGCTGGGCGTTCAGAAAGTGGTTAAACTTGGGCCGAGTAGCTGAATCGGGTTATGGACAGACAAACAGACAGACCAAAATTTTTGCGTTGAAGTATCCCAAGAAAGACTATCGTCTTTAAAAAACGTGGCTGATCCCTGCCGTGATAGGAATCGGTATAACACGATAGTGAAACGTGTCTTCCCAGAAGTAGTACTTATTGTGTAGGGATTTATGAGAGCTTGCACAATGTCTATTGGTGTTTGGCAGCGATAGCACCATTTGACGTCGATGTGCCCACGCTGACGCCTAGTGGCACATCTCCATCGCGACGACTAACACCCATGATCATGATTCAACCGTTGTGGTAGCTGAAGTTGTTGGCATATACCTGGACACAGCGTATCGTGAATCCCGCGCAATGACGACATCAACAACATAATAAACACTGGTATTCGATATGCACTCAAAGCGTCGTCAATTCAGGAGAGAAACGACTCGGTGTGCGCTCCCGAGTAATAGAGTAACCTGCGCCTGTGCTCATTCATAAACTTCCACACTGCTTCAGAACGCGCGCAGGCGTTCGACGTCGCACTGGCCTCTGTCTCGCTCCACCAAGGCACGACATTCGAGCGTCGGCATCGTTGCCTTTTGCGGCGCTTACTGCATGCGAAGTTTTATTAGTCGGTGCTATTCGCAACTCCATAAAACGCTCCGTGTGCTGGCAACACTGATCGAAAAAACAAAGATGGCTACGCTTAACAGGGTCAACGCGACACTTTTGCTTGGCGCTTTGCTGAAGTTTCTTGATTGTGGCGTCGGATCGCGTTGCTTCGTCGAAGGCGAAAGTGTGCTGGCCGCTGACCACCTCATTCTCATTGGCATAAAGGATTTCACTGGCGAAACAGCGGAAATAGTTGCGCTGTGCGTGCAAACATCGAGCCTGGTCGGCGAGCCGCATCAGATTTACCTTCAAGTTGAAGAACCCTTCCAGCGAGCGCGAAGTTGAAGAAGGCAACTGCTCATGTGTAGCGGGCCTCTCCGAAACGTGCAGGCACTTGTGCGCTGCGTTTCTGGACTGCTACGGGTAAGGCCTTCACAGTTTTCGAGGTAACACTGCGCTGCGACTCGTGTTGCCGATTCCATGTATCCCATTGATTTCTGTTGTCCCGTCAAAAGCTGAATACGCATGCCGTTCACTTGATTACAGAACGGAGCTATGCCTGGATCAGTGTATCTTGAATAAGGCAAATCGTAGTTTCGCTTGTAATGGGAGTGCTCCTTTCTTCTCGTTCGCCGATCTACGTTATTAGGTTTCTAATAAATAAAGGTCGTGTGCTTCCGAAACACTCGCTAGTTCGTGTTGGCAGTATTTGACATTCGAAGCACATATATACACGCACGCTACGCACGCACGAACGTAATATATACACGCACGCACGAACTTAAGTACAGGGTGGTTGAACCCCACCCCGCCCCCCCGAAAAATGCCAGCCGTACCACCCTGGTGAAAGTATTCATAAATTTAAGAAACTCATAACTAATCAAAATAAATAAACTTTTAATTAACCACGTTATGTTTCCGGAAAAGAACCAAGCGATGCGCCAGCAAGTCGTACGCTCCAAAGGCTGGAACAATCGCTTTTTTGCAGTTCCTTTTAAATTTCTTGCGAGCCGACAAACCTAAACTGACAGCGCGCCGCGTTTAATAAGAACACATCACCGTCTGTATACACCGCAGAGCAAACGCAGACATAAACACCGTGCGTTTGCCCATAATAAATATATTTCAGGTTTCACTACTACAGTTCAGGCGGAAGAAACGTACGTCAGTGACAGGGGCGTAGCGAGAAATTTTTTTCGGTGAGGTACACCCATGGAGGAAGGAATACTCAGGAGAGGCCCTATCCTATCCATGCATTGCGAAAAGTGTGGCGGAAGTGACGTCAAATTTATGGGGCAAACAAACCGGTATGGGGCAAACAAAACAGCAGACGCCCCGCGGCGTGCTCTCCACGCTTGTTCGCTACTGCGCCGAGTTGTTGTCCCGACGTAAACTTAGCGCGTTTTGTGCGGTTTGCATGCAGTAAATCGTTGCAAGCACACGTTTACCAGACCGTACGGCGTGGCAGGCCCGAGCGCTGCGTGCTGAAATTCTTCGCGGAGCGTTTTTGTGCAACAGACTGGTACGTGCCGTAATGAAAAACATTCAGTTCCTGCATCGTTGTGTTCGAACTCACCTGGACAGTGACTTACGCGTTCTGCTGGGCCTTAGGCCTTTCTTTCAATTCGGTACAACGCCAACTTAGTGCTTGACGAAACCTCACGTCAAAAAAAGACACCACCGTGTTGTATACGCGATCGTGCACGTTAAGTTTGTAATTCCACCGCGCACACAACTACTAGCATGCATCGCGCACACACCGCGCACACACTGCGCAATACGTGTACACCACGTAGTCTGATAAAGACAGCAAAAGTTTATTGCCCATCCATGAAAGACAGAGCCTCTAAACACGCGATACGTACGATACCTACGGCGCATGTTATGTACGGCGCGTCAGACGTCAAAAACAGAAGTTCGCGTGTGTTCTGAGTTGACACAATGAGTGTCAACTCAGACAGTGACACAACACTAATTATTTAAGCGCCAACAGAGTGCACATCTGAGAGCTTCGCGTGCAAGTACCACGCATTAGTGATCAGCTACGAAGCGTCGTACGTACACATGAAAAGTGATGCCCGGTACTTTCCGCAGTGCGCGCGATTTGCACGGGGTATACGCAACAGCTGGGCATTGCGTAGCTTTCCTAAAAGCACACACAGAAGGAGCAGCACGAGTGAGTCGACTGCGCCGCTGCACGGCGAAAAAAAGAAAAAGTCTGCAGACGCGGCAAATGTTCCGCGACTCGCCCGCTCGCTCAGTCGGCGCATGCGCTTGCAAACGACGCGCCGGAAATCGCAAAATGGTTAGCTGCTCCTTCGCTAGGAGGCGATGCGGGTGTTTGCGAGGTGGAGGCTTCACGATTGTGACGTCAGGGCCTCTCCTTAGTGTTCCTTCCTCCATGGGTACACCCATCCTTTATGCAAATCAGTTCTGCGGAATCCCACAGGGTGGCGGAAGGGTCCCGTACCAGGACGAATTTTTCGGCAACTAAGAAGCTTTTCTTTCTGAGAAATCCGTACGGATTTCCTTGTGGCTTCGTGCCTACAAACGGGTGGTTGTCCTTTTTCCCTGTATTAACCCATCCTTTATGTATATTCGCGCGTGCATTTGTGCGCGTGTACATACACACATGCGAAATCAAAAATTTTCGGGGGGAAGGATTACAGCAGCTTAATTTGAGAATGGGTAGCACTACGACTTGCACAGATAACAAGCATACGCGAAAAATACACTCACACACATAACGCAACAAATTTCCTGAAGCGCTTGCTTATATAAACGAAACTATACTCCACTCATTGGGAAGTCCAAATATTGACAAAAATGAACACACGCTAAATTATGGGGTACTCACTGGGGAGAATGAAGTCGCCGCGAGCGAAGTGATTAGAACAAACCACCATAGTGTCCGTCACCTTTTTTTCCAATGCGTAAGTTTCTGTTCTACGCCGTTCTCCCTCGCGCGTCGTTCTGCATCTTTCAGGAGGTGATAGAACGATACTTTGCCACCTTTCCACCGCGATGCCACGCACTGCGGCACACAGCAATGGTCTCTGGAGATCGCTTTCTTCTTTTTCGGGCTCGCGCGTGCAGCATGGCACAAATAAAGGAACTATGCGGCCGCTTCTCAACGCGCGCAACGTGATAACATATCTCCTTTCGAGGCTGACCCTGTTAGTGCCGTTTCCAGGCGCGGCCGCCAGGTGGCGAGCCCTCACTTGGAATCGCTAAGGAATCGCGAATAGTACTCAAAGCAGTAGGCGGCGGAGAAACACCGTTGGTGCATGTGGACGTTGCACTGCTCCGACAACGAGCCGTCACACTCTCACACGAACCGAAAAGCAAAGAACGTAACAGCGTCTTGGGCGACTCCCCGATGCCAGCGCGGCCAGTTTTTTAGATGCGAAGCATCTTATGCTCGGGGCTCTGTCCGTCCCTACCGCGTCCCGCGTCCCCGTCCCGCGTCCCCCCGTCCCGCGTCCCGCGTCCGGCCACTTTCATGAAGTAGGGAAGCACGCATTATGCGAACCAGAACACTGTAGTAATATGAAGGCCGTCAACCCTATCACAGTCATGAGAGTCATGGCCGAGAGCACAGAGAGGCTGCTTAGCAATGGCTAGGCATGTGGTGTCTGTCGCCCAGGTTGACCCCTCATTCCTTGAGTCATGGCCGAGAGCACAGAGAGGCTGCTTAGCAATGGCTAGACAGGTGGTGTCTGTCGCCCAGGTTGACCCCATTCCTTAATCTTGCTTGCATGTGTTTGGAGGGGGCTTAGTCCTTCCCGCGTCCCACACCACCACAGCGCATGCGCGTTCCCTGGTATTTAGGCGCTGGTATTTAGACGCTTTAACAACGGCCTCCTAGACTGTGAATCTTGGAGGCCATGCTTTAACTGCGTCGTTGCCGAAGCTTGCCCTATCAGCGCTAGTAAGTGCCATGCCGCATTGATTTTCTTGACCGCTCACAGACGGTGGCACCACACCGCCTAGCCCCTCCAGCAGAGGGCACCGTGCGAGAGAGAATGTGTGAGAGATATAAGGCGCGTTTGGAGCATGGCATGCAGCTGTCTCGGTAGCACAATTGGTAGAGCGCCGGTTGCTGATGGTCGCGGAACGAGAGGTCGTGGGTTCAATTCCCGGCGGCGGAACTTTCTCATTCGTTGGCGTCCTTTTTAACAACGTCATATCCGTGACAGAAATGCGTCACTGAAGTCTTGGTAAACACTTTCGTAACAAAGCACAAAACTGGGCGATTTGGTATATATTCATCGTTACTGGAGAGCGCGCACTGACTACGAGGACAAAGAGAGAAGAACACGACGCAAGCGCTTGTGTCGTGTTCTTCTCTCTTTGTCCTCGAAGTCAGTGCGCGCTATCCAGTAACGATGAACACTTTCTTGTTAAAAAATTAAAAAACACGACCACACACACACACACACACACACACACACACACACACACACACACGCACGACAGCGTTCAACTCAGAGTCGTTCAGATAGGCTAGCAGATCGCAGAAAATCTAGTAGCGCTAGTATGGCCCTCTTCTGCGACGTTAAGTCCGGACGATGACGTAGTATTTTGTTTTCTCTGACAGAGGCTGGTCATTTAACTTGTTGAGACCATTACAAAGAGATTGTCTCTGAGTGATATATACTCCGGTCAGTCGGAAAGAACATGTTGGAATCGTTTCTTCCTCTTCGCAGTGTACGCAGGCGGCGGTGTCAGCCATCGCTATGCGGAACGCATACGCATGGGTAAACGCGACGCCCAACCATAATATTCACAGAAAAGCAGCGTCACTTCGGTGGAGTCTTGCTAGAAGTCGGAAGGATTAACTTTGGATCAAGGGAATGTAACTGTGCATGCCGGTTTACGGTATAATGAAGTTTTCCTGCGGCATATAATGTAAACTTCAATATACTAGAGGCCTCAGAATCTCAGCCATTGACCACCGGGAGTAAAAACTTCTCTGTTCGCAAATCTTGCAGCAATAAAATGTTTCTTTCTTTCTTTCTTTCTTTCTTTCTTTCTTTCTTTCTTTCTTTCTTTCTTTCTTTCTTTCTTTCTTTCTTTCTTTCTTTCTTTCTTTCTTTCTTTCTTTCTTTCTTTCTTTTTTTGTTGTTTTGTTTTTTGTTTTTTACAAAGTAAAGCCCTTTTACAAAACTTGCTTTGACAGATCACATCGTTGTAGTCCTTGCGCGTGGTTGCATAAAATGGCTAGAAGTTCTTACACAAAAATTACATTTGCGACCACATAATTACCTAAATTTACTAATTCACATTTCATTACCTGTTTTACTGCGCACATTGCAATTTAATGGCAGTCGGTGAGGTCGCAGTGCATAACCACTGTAAATGAAATCTGAGAAGAGTGTGGCTTTCGAGATGGGCCCCATCAAACTAGAACGCGCTAAAAATGCGCGGCTGTTCAAGTTACTTCTTTGCCGAAAACGTCGTTTCGACCACTGAAGCACTAAATTAACTGTAACGCCCATGTATACCGCCGCCTACTTTGCGAATGAACACCACGAGACTATAGTGTTACCCTGAATATTCGCTCGAAGTGCCTACGCCAAGCGAACTTTCGGGCTCAAACTCGTAAACTACAATGCCCGTGTTTAAAGTAATGAATCAGTAAGGTAACTAGTGATTTCTAAATAAGCAAATTATAAATTTGCATCTCTCTAGTAAGCAACGTTCACTGCTTTGGCCGCATCCTCTGCAATGGGCCGAGGATGATACCAGAGCATGTGCGGAGGATGCGATGAGACGTGGCCCCGTGTTTTATAGAATTATTTTGCCCTCTAAAATGTTCATTAAATTAATGCCAGTGTGTCCAAAGCTCAGGCGTATACTGTAGATCCACGCGAACTGAAATTTTTGTTTGTTGAACTGCTGACCATCATTAATACGCACTATAACTTCCGACAGTTAATATTTTGTGCACATTTTTCTGCGCGACGGTAAGGGCAATTCACACCCCGTACTCGAACGCGATGCTTTCAAACTGTCGAAATGGCTACTCACTTCAAGAAGGGTAGCGGCTTTCATGACCCAAAATACTTCTTCTTGCGCATAACTTCCATTAAAAAAGAATCATCAGCGGGGGGCTTATTTTTCCCAAAGGAAGGAAACAGAAAGGGAGAAGGCAGGAAGGTCAATCAGAAAAACTTCCGGTTGGCTACCCTTCACTGGGGGGATCAGGGAAAGGGAATAGTCAGACGAGAGAGAGAGGAGAGAAGAGAACAAGAAAAAAAAGGAAGAGAGAAAGGAGCAGTGAATTCCCTGCAACGTGTGGGGCTGCTCCACAAGTCAGAGGCGTTCGCACAAGCCCGTCGACCTCAAAAAAAAACCGCCAGGCCTGCGCGGAACGCGCACCACAGTCACAGCGAAAGCTGGGAGAGCGGCCTTTCTAGAGCCTTTTTTAAACACTCTTGGGGCAACTACTACAAGCGCACTTGCATGATACCCACTACGCCATAAATCATCATAATTTTTGTGTAGTGGGGAAGCGTCTACTATGCCATTATTCGTCATTCTTCGGAAAAGCGCGGTACCCGCTACACTCTTGTAACGCATTATGTGCGCTTTGTTGATGCTGTGGCTGACGACGATGAAGAATTGAGCCTCAGGCTTTTGTAATGGGTTGGAGCATTGAACGACCCGTCACTCGTTACGCAATTCGCATTGTGTGACGCCTGGTTGTTTCTTTACTGTTCTAAAACGCTTTACAACACACGTTAACGCGATTCCTTACCCCACATGAAGCCTGCATAAGGTCAGTTTGCACCGCAGTTTCAAGCAGCGGCGTAGCTCAGTGGTAGAGCGCTGGGCTGCCACGCAGAGGACCCTCGGGTTCGATTCCCATTCTGTCAGGGGTATTTTTTATTTATTTAGTTTTTTAGGGGCGAAGCTCGTCTTACCCTCGTATTCTAGAACGTCCCTTCACTCGGCGCTCCACCTTGACTCGAGAATGTCGATGGCAGATCCACCTTTCGGCAAAAATGTTCACTGTGTGTGAGCGATAGCCGGCATCATTTCGTGAGAACCGCTGAGTCATTTTCAGTCAAGCGGCGGCGCTTTGCTCAGTTCGGTCAAGTGAAGGCTGGAATTCGAGTCGAGGCTTGTTTCAGAATACGGGGGTGACTCTAACCTTGTCCCGCGTCAGGCGTAACCGGCAGTATCTCGTGATAATGATGACGATGACGCTGATGACCATGAAGAATAAGCGCGTTCCAGACCACCTCTAGTTCCCATCGTGTGCACCGAGGAAGCAGAGCGTCCCGCAGGCGGTGTGGCCATCAATGTCAAGCAGAACACTGTAGTACAATAAGGCCGTCCACCACCACTACAGTCACTAGAGTCATGGCCGAGAGCATAGAGGGGCAGCTTAGCAATGGCTAGGCAGGTGGTGTCTGTCGCCCAGGTTGGCTCCATTCCTTGATCTTGCTTGGATGTGCTTGCGGGGGCTTAGTCCATCCCTCCTTCCCGCGTCCTACACCCCTCCAGAGCATGCGCGTCCCCTCCACCTCTCTCTCTCCTTTCCAACGCTCACCCCCTTTCTCTCCTCTAGGCAATCCTCTACTGTACGGAGCGGTGCGCGCGTCCCCTCTCTCTCTCCTACGCTCACCCCCTTTCTCTCTCCTCTAGGAATCCTCTACTCTACGGAGCGGCGTCCGCGTTCCACATCCCCCACAGCGCATGCGAGTCCTCTCCTCCTCTCTCCTCCTCCTACGCTCACCCCCCTCTCTCCCCTCCAGGAATCCTCTACGGAGCCATATAAGAACCCCTATCCCTCCACTTCACCGACCATAAAGCCGTTATAATGAAGGGGGGACCGGAAGCCACGTCTAGCTACCATTTACGAATAAACAAAATTTCTTGTATATATACACACAGTGTTTGTCATGTCTTTGATGATGTACTGGACGAAGATTCACGGTTTACCGATGAACCTCCAGAGCTCGCCCACTCATCATCATTCACTCCGTGGATATGCTGTGACTTTTTTCTTATTTTCGTGCGATAGTGGTTACGGACACCGGCGGCGGCGGCGGACAACTACGGCGCAGAAACGACCCTTGTTGTGATCTCACAACAGCTTTCGCTGTAAAAGCACAAGGAGTACGTTCACTGCCTTGTGGGCCGTCGAGAGATGGGGGCGGCACCTGTACTGAAAGTGGCTGATCACACAGTCGTCGCAGTGCGTTTAGTAGCACTTGTCTGTCTGAGGCAAATCGAGGAAAGTTGCAGCAAATGGTAGAATGTTTTCTTAGGCGCCGCAAACAGTCATGCCGCACTGTCAGTCATTCTATCAACGTTGTATATGCGTTCGTGAAAGCAACTCCCGACCAAAGACGATCGAGAAGAGAATGTTCGCGTCGATGAAGGCCAGGACGGAGGTCGGAGTTACATTGAAGGGTTGAGTTGATGCAGTCTGTTATGCCTTATGTTTGGCGCGTGCCACTACCATCAGAAAACGCTGCTCACATCCAGAAGCAAAACGTCGTTCTAATTCCGCTTTCAAGGACAGATGCTGAGAGGTATAGAACAGAGCTGAGCTAGTTGGCAACTATTCATTCGAGAAAAGACTGCGCATGGAAAACATCTTAAAAAGAATTCAAGCAAACTATAGTGTAACTTTGACGTTAATTATTAAGTGAGGCCTCGTAACTTAATTATCTGAACCCAGACACGACGTCCTAGAACTGTCGTGCAGGGTCGTTGATTACATTATAATTTTGCTCTTTGATGGTCCAATGGGGAAGATACCGTTTCATCGTTTTAGCAGAATTGGCGTCTGTGACGTTGTATACCGCAGTCTTACTTAAATAAGTGACGAGGAGTTGTATGACTTCCACTAGTCGCTCGCGGAAGTCACCCGCTGGAATCCTGCGCTGACGCTATGCAGTGAAGGCGAGGCAAAGGCAAACTTCGGACAACGTTGCGGTTGTTAAGTTGGAAAAGAAAATTATATCAATCAAAACAAAAACTACTCTTTTTAAACTTCCTGTGCATTATACCAACAAAGCACACAAGACAACGATCTGTAAGCCATATTTTCACTTGGACTGCTACATAGCAATAATGAAGCCGCAATACGGATCAAGATGCTTTTTTTCTCAACTTTGTCACAATATTGTGGCAATGTTTCTACCTTCTTCGCTTGTGCGACATTTTTATCATTCATTATATGAACCTATAATACCCACAATATGAATATGTTACGCGCTAAAGAAATCTGTGCTTTTTATAGGAAACGCTAAACATGAAGCATTTTGCTATTTTTTCCTCAAGGCTTAAAAAAAATTAAAGTTAAAACAAAAATAAATAAACTGTCCATAGTCGTGAAAGATCGGCACCTTCAGACTAAAAAAAAAATGTTTCGTAGTGATAGCTTAAACCAGTAGTGCTATATAAATTATTTAGCGCGGCACAGTTTCACTTCCACGTGCAAAGCAGTGCTGCACGTGGGGTAAGTACCCTACAAGTAGGGCAATTTGTTAGCCTACTTGCAGGATATTTTCGCAATGTTTCGGGTAGCGTGAAGTAGTAGGATGGTAATACCATTTTCTTATCAGGCGTAGGGTGATCTCCATCGATCAGCGAAAAACGTAGACGATCGACACAGCGTCTCCGAGGGGGGATGTATCTAAAGAGACCCGAAAAGTAATTTTTTTTAAAATAAAATTGGAACCGTTTTAATTGCTTTTAAATGCTGCTTTCTCTCCGCCATCTCCTATTTGTTCGTTGCGGGGAGGGGATTTTTAATTGTACAACGGCGTTCGGTTCCAGTTATCAAAGCGAAAGCCTTAGATGACTCAACAAACTCGAAAAGCGACAGTCGGCGTCAGCAAGAGGGACGCAACAAATTATTATCCCATGACGTCACAGATTACTCGTATTGGGACGCCATCATGACGTGACGTCAAACGAGGACTTCATCCCATGACGTCATCACTTGGTCACAGGTAGGCCAATACCGGAGGCGCATACACGGTGCAGCAAGCTTGGGATGCGTCCAATCCCGGAGTCAATGCAAGACCACGCTAAGTGCACAAAGCTTTTTGGGCGTGGGGGCTAAATGTATTTGACGGAGAAGCAGAACGCTTTCGTCTTCGAGTCATATTATGCAAATACAAAGGGGACCATGTGAGTCTTTTCGATGGCAGTGCACTGACGGGTGGATGCTATGAGCGTCCCCTTTACAACGGGGAGGTAACCGGCGCGCCACCAGTCTGAAAAAAAAGAAGTGTATATATATATATATATATATATATATATATATATATATATATATATATATATATATATATATATATATATATATATATATATAATTTGGGTTTGAAGATCGATGGTTCCGGCTCGGAATATGTTTGAAGGAAAGGATGCACGTGCGAAATATTTTGTATTAACGTTTCGGCTGGTGGACGAGCCTTCGTCAGAAGTCTGGTTCTGACGAAGGCTGGTCCACCAGCCGAAACGTTAATAAAATATTTCGCACGTGCATCGTTCATAAACATATATATATATATATATATATATATATATATATATATATATAATTTAAAAAAATATGCACATCGATAAAGACTAGGACCATGACTTAGTATTAAACGATACACCATTTGAAAGCCATTTGAAAAGATCATACGCCACGTATGTAAATTTTGCATAATATGTAACAATTTATGGATACAATTTGTGACTAGATTATTCAACTAAACAAAAATTATTGTGAGCCTTTGCGCAGTACTTGGTTTACTAGTCAAAGCAAACGTGATATGCTGTTGGCTGTACTTCTGAGCGAAAAGATAAACGCAGTAAGATACAATGGCATGTTATCAGGGTCAAACAAATAACTACGCTATGAGAGATAAAAAAAAGAAAGGAAAATTAATTAGTCTCTTGCACTGACAAGCAATAATGAAGCACCTGTGATTCCCGTGTATATCCCATGTATTTCACATATAAATGAAAAACAACTCCAGCACAGGTATTTCTGAAGTGAGTGGCGTTTTCCTAAAGTATAGAAAAAAAAACTGTCGGAACAGATTTATTGCTCAGGCAGAGATTGTTCATAAATGCTAGTGTCAGCAACCTCTAACCTCTGTTTTAAATTGACAATTACCCACTTCAGTTTTGTCAACAAAGGGGACGCTGGCGTCGGTAAAAATACGGCGGGGGGCGTTTTCCGATGTGGCAGGTCGGTGCGACGATCGGGCGTTGTTTAACGATTTACTTTAGACCTAATATGCGTGGTGCATAACAGGTAGGCGTCAAAGCATATCTCAAATCTAGAAACGGGAAAGTGTAACATTTTGGAACGATTCTCTTTACTTTTTCAATTCATACATTTGTCGTACACAAAGAAAAAATTAAGGCAGCTTCGCCCTAGTGGTTCCAAGCCTGAAGGGTAGAGTAGAGTAGATCCTTTGGACCGTGGGCACACACCCACGCTGGGGGGATTGGCCAAGAACCGGGTAGTTTAGCAATAAATTCTTAAATATTAAGTTAGATGTCTATTTAAAGATGAAAAGAGAATTAATTAATCAAAAATTGCAAATAGTGCGGAGCAGCAGCCTTCTTTGTTTCTTTTCGGTTTTCTCTTTTTTTCCTACTCTCTTTCTTTTTTTTCTCTCTCTCTCTCATTTTCAGCTTTTTCCGGGTATTTCTGTCTTTATTTCTATTTTTCTTCCTATATTTTTTCCCTTTCTTTCTCTGTCTTTCTATTTCTCGCTTGTTCCTCTTTAAATTTTTATACCTGGTTTTTGCTGTCGTGTTTCCCTAGCCATAGTTGTAATGTCCGCACTTTATGTGATCATCAAGGCGCTCAAAGAACAAGAGGAAGAAGACTTGCGTTAAAATCATCATCAAAGTCCGCCGCGGCGGAGCAGTGGTTAAGGTGCTCGGCTGCTCACCCGAAGTATAGCGGGTTCGATCCCGGCTGCGGCGGTCGCATTTCGATGGAGGCGAAACGGTAGAGGCCCTTCTGCTGTGCGATGTCAACGCACGTTAAAGAACACCAGATGGTCGAAATTCCCGGAGCCCTCCGCTACGGCGTCTCTCATAATCATATCGTGGTTTTGGGACGTAAAACCCCAGATATTATTAAAATCATCATCAAGGCGCTCGAAGAACAAGAGGAAGAAGACATCTCTTCGTCGCGAGATCACGCTCGATATGCTACAGCTGGCTATGCTATACATTATTTTACCTGCGTTACGCCAAGCGACGACGACAGCATACGACAGCCGGGCCCGCCTGGCCCCCTAAAGTGCTCCGCACTTAAAAGTGCGGCCACCTCCACTTTGCGAACACTGTCGAAACGGCGAAGCTGATGCAGCCTTCGTCAGGCTCACCCTCGCCCATATTTGTGCGCCTCTCATTGGTTCACCCTTTCCACCGAGCGTCGACACTCCCCTCTTTGCGCACATATTATTGGTTCACTCTTTCCGTCGAGCCCTTCCTCTCCTACCGAGTCCCACTCTCGCCAGGCCGCAAGACCCCGGGACCAGCTCTACGCCAGGCACTGCGCCGTGCTCCCTTAAGGGCTGCAGAAATAAGTGCCTTTTAGATGCGAAGCATCTTATGCTCGGGGCTATGTCCGTCCGGCGTCCCGCGTCCCCCGTCCCCCCGTCCCGCGTCCGGCCACTTTCATGAAGTAGGGAAGCACCCATTATGCGAACCAGAACACTGTAGTAATATGAAGGCCGTCAACCCTAACACAGTCATCAGAGTCATGGCCGAGAACACAGAGAGGCTGCTTAGCAATGGCTAGGCAGGTGGTGTCTGTCGCCCAGGTTGACCCCATTCCTTGATCTTGCTTGCATGTGTTTGGAGGGGGCTTAGTCCGTCCCTCCTTCCCGCGTCCCACACCACCACAGCGCATGCGCGTCCCCTCCCCCCCTCTCTCTCCTACGCTCACCCCCTTTCTCTCCTCTAGGAATCCTCTACTCTACGGAGCGGCCCCCCGCGTCCCACACCCCCCCACAGCGCATACGCGTCCGCTCCCCCTATGCTCTCCTACGCTCACCCCCCGTCCTTTCCTCTAGGAATCCTCTACGGAGCGGCGCGCACGACAGGTGGTGTGACAGCTGCATACTCCGCTGGGGGGCGCCACGGTAGTTCCGCGGTATGAAAATGACGGAGCGCGCGCGCCTCATTCTCTCTCCTGTGCAGCACCGCGATGAGCGCCCGGACCACTGCCCGACCACAGCTTTCCTCCGTCCTGTGTGTTAGCGCTGTAGTATTTTTTAACATGTGAAATGAGAGCGGCGACGTTCCTCCCGCTCAAGCTAATTATCTCCCCGCTGCTTCGCATCCACACATGGTTCCCTTTAGCGGGAGATGGGGAATTTTTCTTCTCTCTTTCTAACCACTACCACCACCACCACCACAGCTCTACGCCAACGGACGGCGAAGCATCGACTACGAACAGCTTGGCTGTTAATAAAGAGCATGTGTTGTTATTCTCGGTAAGTCCTGACTTGCCACGTAAATGACTCGCTTCAAAGAGACACGCTCCCTTTTGTGTCGCACGACTATTCGACGAGAGCATAACGACCTTCAAAATGAGTTCGCGTGTCTGTTTATAGAGAGTCACACACGTGGCAAGTGAGGGCTCGCGACAAGGAGAGTGAACGGACTCTTTTTTTCTTCTTAGGGTGGTGAGTTTGTAATTATGAGTGCAATTTAACTAATTATTTTCAAAGTTGGCATTAGATGTAGCGTAGTGTTCGAAAGTAGAAGGCGTGGAAGCCTGTTTTAATTAGCGACGTAACAGCCGCATTAGCGGATGACACGAAAATAACCTCGTCGCTTGTATCCCTTTTAACAAGGGCGAAGGAAATGTGGGATGCCCGTCTAGAATGTGAAGTGTGTTGTGCAAATACGCGCATCCCATATTTATATAGGTATAAGTTTTCGAACGATTATATAGTGAATGTATGCAAATATCTAATGCAAAGGACTAGCTGTCATTCACGAATTCATATATATGTAAATCGGGGCGTCATGCATGGAATGGAGTTGACAAGAATAAGATATGCGACACAGCCGGTGCAACAACTTCTTCAAAAAATCACGCCATATCCACGAAGTGAATGACGATGAGTGGGCGAAGTTCGATCGTTTTCATCCATGGCAGAAAGAGAATGTGTGGTCTTGGAACGCGCTTATACTTCATGGTCATCATCGTCATCGTCATCGTTATCACGTGTAGTGGGTACATTCCACTATTCTGGAACGCGCTAATACTTCATCGTTATCACGTGTAGTGGGTACACTCCACTATACTGGAACGCACTTATACTTCGTTATCACGTGTAGTGGGTACATTCCACTATACGTGGCTATCTACCTACCTACCTACCTACTACTACTACTACTACTATACTACAACTACAGAGGAGGGACAGACCCACACCCTTAGGAGCTTCGCCCCTAAAACGCCGCCAGTCTCCCCGTAGGCACTCGAAGTGAAAATGCCTAAGAAGTACAGAGAGACAGAGAGCTTATTGATTGACCACGGTTCTCTGGCCAGTACCCAAATTTGGGAGGCCTCCTCAGTTAAGCTTGCCATGACTGATGAATAAGGCTCCGTTCTATACCAGAACAATGAAGAATGATAAAAATTGGAGGACGCTTGAGCTTTGCCTTCAAAAGCAGACCGCGATAGCGTAATCGGGCCTCGTGCGCATCGCCTTGTGAACTGCTAGCATGCTTCGGTTCTCGGTACATGCCTCAACCGTGCCGTTAGGAAACAAACGACTGCGCGCGTGACATTGGCCGTTTCAAAGTATCATTGAATACCTCTTGCAAGCGCAGTTGTGAAGTGCCCACTACGCCATAATTATTCCTTTTGCGAATCAGCAAGGGGCCCAATACGCGTCTGTAGGGCAACACGCGAACATACGCAGCTGTGCACTTTGTTGATGGTTCTGCTGCTGATGATGATTAAATATGTATGAGCGCTTTGTAATGGGTGGGCCTTTAAAATACCCACTCGTTGCTCAATTCACATCTTTTGACGCCTGGCGCGATTCTACGCATTCTGCCACGCAATATATGATGCGTTAAGGAGACTCCTTCCACTACATGACATTCATATAGTGTTTTTAAATGCGAAGCATTTCTTAGTGAACTTCGGCGACTTTGAGCGTATCTATCAATCTAGCCGCCTACGACTTTGCGCTCTCCGGACCGTATCGTTAATTGGATTTATACCAAAATTGGTGTGGTACGTATGACATGACTGTATGACGAACATGAACGACTGGTCATATCATGAAAATCCTGACTAACTTGTCATGAACGGTAGGATTTACACGCCATGGCCGTGGTGCTCCTGCGGCCGTTTCCTTAAATTGATATATCCAAAGATTGGTTTGATGAGACATTTCTGCATGACCAACATAAATGACAGGTGGTAATATGAAAATCATGACGTGCATGTCATGTACAACATGATTTACACGCCACGATCATGGTGCGCTGACGGCCGTTTCGCTAGCTTGATATACACCAAATTTTGTCTTGCGTGATGTGACTATATGACGAACATAAGTGGCAGGTGGTAATATGGAAAATAATGACATGTCATGTGCAACATGACTTGCATGTCACGCTCATGGTGCGCTTGCGTCCAGTTCGCTAGCTTGATATACACCAAAAGTGGTATTGCGCGACGTGACTGTATGGCGAACATAAATAACAAGTCCTAACATGTAAATCATGACATGCATGTTATGTGCAGCATGATTAGCTCCTTGCTGGCTGTTTCGCATTACATCAATTCCCTCAATGCATGGGATCTGCAGTCTTTTTTTTTTTTTTCAAAAACAGTTTAGACAAATATCGTGGCTCTGTGGTAGAACAACTGCTTGTCTCGCAGACGGCCTGAGTTCGATTCTCACTCAAACCCGGAAATTTTTATTATTTATTTTATTTGCATCTTTCTCGATTTTTCCGTCCCGGACGAGATGATGATTTTTCGCTCACAACGAACGACGCCGACACCGACGCCGACGCTGAATTTCTGCGAAACGAGATCTTTAACGCTCTCGCGTAAAAATATCTTCCATAACGATTCACTTATCAGTGCCGCTAGAGAATCTGGTGATTCTAGGTATTCCATTTGCTCATATAAGTAGATGCTGTCACACAAGTAAAGCGCCGTCTACTTCACGGGGCTTCGGTAGATGGAACATGCAACATACAGATTTCAATATAACATACCGAATAATGTTATCCTAGTTACACCAAGACGTGAAAAAAATATGCGGTACATAAAATATAGAAGTTTGGCATTTCAGTCCAGTTAACATAAGCCCCGGACACCGCAAACATGAAAAACTAAAAAAAAAAAAATCACGCCATATCCACGAAGTGAATGATGATGAGTGGGCGAAGCTCCGGAGGTAATCTGGTAAACCGTCAATCCCCGTAAATTTTGCCCACTCGATCATCATACAAAGACCTGACACACAAACGCGGGGGTCCTCATATATGACGTTAAGCTCAGGGGAACGTTTGTTGTCGGCGTTGCCGTTTTGCCTTTCGAGGGCGAGAGCGCGTGTAGTGGGTACATTCCACTATTCTGGAACGCGCTTATTCTTCATGGTCATCAGGCGTCATCGTCATCTTTATCACGTGGAGTGGATACATCCCACTCAGTGGCGTAGCCAGGGGGTGGCACACCGGGCACGTGCCCCCCCCCCCCCCCGAAATTTTTTTTTCGCCATGGAATACATAGCGAAAAATGGTCATTTCAAGGAGGTGCCCCCCTGAAATCATGGATGTGCCCCCCCCCGAAAAAAATTTCTGGCTACGCCCCTGATCCCACTATACGTGGCTACGTACTACTACTACTACTAATACTACTACTACATACTACAGAGGAGGGACAGACCCACACCCTAAGGAGCTTCGCCCCTAAAAAAATTTGAGGATATTAATGACAAACAACAAGAAACTCTTAAATCAACGCATGATGGCGCATACACCATGCTGTCGCATTATCACGTACAGACGTTCGATGGCAGTCAAAGAAACCTAAATAACAACCACATATGCACGTGCAGAGGGACCTTGAAATTGAAAGAACAATTAGAGTGCTATCGATGGCCAACAATGCCGCTGTATTCAAGGAAATTTAAGCGACCGGCGCAGTAAAATTTGACGTTCTACATTAACGTAAGGCTATGAAATATTTAGGATCACGAGTGCAGCAATGTGCATGGGACGTCATGGTGATATGACTCTGCTTTCTAAATAGCAATGGGCATGACAACTTAAATATCAATACATTTTGCCGCTGTTTAAGAAGCGTCTTACCTTACGAACGTTCATGTGGCAGACAAATCATTATCACTTTCATTGATTTAACTAAACTTGAAGTCAATGCAATATATCAAATATTAGCAATTCGGTCTCCTTCCCCCCGATTTTTTTAGAACCGGAATTATTTGAGCAGTCTTCCGAGCATGCGGAACCCGCAAGTATTTAAGAGAGTTTTTTTTGCCGCATTTAAAGATCATCACGATACGCTCCAAATCAAAATTTTAACCCGTCAGACGCCATGAAATCGGTGAAAAACGAGCGTACTCTTTCTGCCAGTTGGAGGAGTCGCAAGGCAGTACAAAATTCCCTCTCAGTCGGGGAATGTGCAGATGGCGTGTGAGGGAGCGCCCTCTGCATTCGCAATGGAGCATTGAACGCGCTCCGAGCATTGAATGCACTCCGCGAGATGGCGCAAAAGCACTGTGCACATTTAAAGCGCACATTTTGTGGGCTTTCAAATTGTCGCGCTGTGTTTGCGTTAGTGTCTAGTATTGGTAGGTGTTGTGGCAGCGAGCTAGTACCCCGGGAATTACACCTGTTGTGTTGCTTTTTGATCAATCCATCGAAGCTTGATTGAACTACCGATGATAATAATAAAACAACAGAGCGAGAGAGAAAAAAAATAGCCGAAACATGCATTAGTTAAATTCCAATCTACTAATTGCTCCCCTGGGTGCGAAGAGCCATATGTTGGACGTGCAGTCCATGTACTTTTTCTTTTGCTTGACCCTTCATATGACGTAAAATCTGCATGCCACCAACCAGTGTATACAATACTGCAGTTTACATGCATTATAATATACATAACAAGCGTTCCACTTTACTCCAACCATACCTTTAAAAAAGCACATGCGTTGAGAGATTGAAACCAACTTAGTATTGTCCTTGAGCTCTTGAATGAATCAACGTATATTTAACAGGAACTAAGGTAAATAACTCACGAAGTTCACTTAACCAAACTTTGTATTGCTTTGTTGCAAAGCTTCCATGAAGATGCAGAGTCTTCCGAGAGATTTACAAACAATTCCTTTCGATGGTTACAAATTTTCTTCTTTTACGGTCTCTTTGTTGCAAAGAAGGCTCCTGAAATTTGAAAATGCGTCCCGTGAGTAGACGCTGGCACGCAGGCTCAATCAATGCACCCACCTCAAACATACTACCAACAATGGTCATACTTTTGCGATGGCTTACCGATCTCAGGCTCTTTTCGTGGTGTCTGCTGATCACGCTGACCATGCAGGTCTACCAAGGCATTTTTTACGCATTGACAACATGGCATTCATAACTGTCGTGAACTATTTATCAGCTTGTGAATGATGTTCATGCCTCAGAGCCCGTGTGTGTGGCTTGTGTTATTTCCTGTACGTCTCTGTCTCAACAAGCGCGCTCTAGTTGAAACAGAAAGCCTTCTTTGTATATTTGTTTTGAATAGCACTTTATTCTGTTAGCATACTTAAAGCTAGCCGATGCCTTAATTATGCTACCGAAATATATAATGGTTGTGTCATTGTTAATTATTTATACACAGCTGTTCAGTTACTGATAGGACTTGGGGTACCGTAAAGAACTTTTTGTTCTACCGATGAGAGACATACCGTAACCGAAATTATAATATTATGACTGGTATTATGTGATAAAGAGATTTCGCGAATGATTTCACTGTGATTAAACTACCTGCAGCACCCTGTTTTGTATCCGTCTCCTAGTCGTGTGAAGCTGCTTGTTCGCAACTCTTCACCCACGGATTCCAGCCAGGATATTTTCCTAAATAAATATAGTGGCATATAATGAAAATTGCAAAGGAACATATTGATTTCTGGACTTTTCGCAACTTTAAGTGCCGTAGTGCTTGCTAGTGGTGATACAACTGTGGCACGTAGTAACTGACTTGCCTACCGTAGGCCTACCGTAGCAAGTGCAAGGTAATACAGTAAAACCTCGGTAATACGAATCTCGTGGAGTAACCAAAAATATTTGTATCATCCGAAATTCGTATCACCAGAAAAAAAAATCACAGCATATCCACGGGGTGAATGATGAAGAGTTTGGGGCGAAGCTCGTCAAGCAACCATGGTTACACCGTGAAATCTTCAGTGGTTTCGCCCAGCAGTAATCAAAGCGATTACTGCTGGGCGGCCTCCTTGGCGCGCACCGTCTCGGGATCGCGTCGCGCCGCGACGCAATCCCGATCCCGAGTCGCGATCGCGATCCCGCGTCGCGTCGCGGGATCGCGACGCGGGATCGGGACGCGACGCGGGATCGGGACGCGACGCGGGATCGGGATCGGGATCGGGACGCGACGCGGCGCGGGATCGTGTCGCGACGCGCGCTCGCGTCGCGGCGGCCTCTCGAGCTCGCACCTCGGGATCCTGCCGACGAGCACGAGCCGCAGCGGCGCGGCCTTCCGCACCAGGCGCTCCTCGTCGTCCATGGTCCGCCAAGCAGCACGATCCGGCAAGCGCACTCGTACGGCGACGATCCGGGGAATGAGAGATAGCGGGCGCTCGCCGCCTGGCGCAACCCGCGCAGCAGCGAATCGGAGAGCAGCTGTACCGCCAACGCCATCTAGCGTACCTTCACCCAACCGCCATATTGTACGCATGTCTATGGGACAGCGCCCTCTCGGAAACGAGACGAGAAATGGAATGCGTACAGCGCCATCTAGTATATCGTCACCCAACTGCAGTTTTCATGCATCTCTATGGGACAGCGCCCTCTATTGTACGATAAGGGAACACTACGGGGTACAGAGGATGGTTGACGCCGATCGACGCCGCTCGACAACCGGCCAGGTCTGGCCATGAGGAGCTTCGCTCCTAATATGGAAAATTAGCATGCGACAAAAGAAAGCTGGCGTACGTTTTAATTTATTGTTTCTCAAGGCCGCAGCAGCGTCACGAACAGCTCAGAATTACTGCCAGTGAAGTTTTTAGACGTCAGCAATCATACTTGCACAAGTAAATATATGGCCCGTGCGCGCGTCTGTAATTAATGAACCAGGTGTGCTGTGACCCAAGACAAATAATAGCTCCTTCCTAATTTTTTTGTACGCTTTTCCGCAATGCACCATAGTACTGCGGCAAAAGTAACTTAAGGAACGCTTTGCACGCGATAAATCAAGGCCAGAAAAGTTTAGATCCTCTGTCCTTTGTTGGTATTATTTTCTCATTGCGGTAGTGCTGGGAATATTTTTCGGGAGTTTTACGGCAGTTCCCGCAAAATCGGAGAGTTGGCAGGTGTGCGCATGCCAAACAATCGTGCATGACGTTGTAAGGCCTAGCTTCTTTGCCAAGAACCGTCTGCTTCCTCTTTCGGTCCTCGTTCACCTTTCATAGAGCGTCTAATGCGTGAGGACATGGCTTGCACTTTAAAAAATGGCTTGCATCGACGTGGCAAGCACGTGTAAGTACAGTACAACGACAGCAGCACGCGTCGACGCGCTAAAAAAGGGAGAGAGCGAGCGAGAGCGACGCCAGCGCCATCTGTTATCTAACTGTGAAGGCACACGAAGGTGCATTAGGGCCTCCAAGATTCACGCGCACAATCTCGGAGGCTACGGCGCGTCACTGAAGGTTTATTCTGGCCACGGTGTAAAAAAAAATACCCATCTCCCGCTAAAGGGAACCATGTGTGGATGCGAAGCAGCGGGGAGATAATTAGCTTGAGCGGGAGGAACGTTGCCGCTCTCATTTCACGGCAGCGGTCCGGGCGCTCATCTGCTTCCCTACTTCATGAAAGTGGCCGGACGCGGGACGGGGGACGCCGGACGGACATAGCCCCGAGCATAAGATGCTTCGCATCTAGAAGGTCACAGTTTCACCACAAGAGCGCAGCAATGAATGCGATAGCAACAAATTGTAATGTTATACGAAGTGAGGCTAACAGCTAAATCTTTTGGATCCGATCTCACGCAACTCTAGAAAACGCTGGTTTAAGAGAATACGGGCGCTCCAGGACACTCTTCACACCACATTCTCTTCGCGTTGAGAGCGCAGCACGTAGAAGGGTATACCGGCCGCCCGCTGTCGGCTGCCGAGATAGGGAGATAACGCGTGCGCCAGCGACGACCGCGCTCGTAAAATCGAAGGTCGCTCGAGGGAACCCCCCCCCCCCCCTCCTCGGGTCTTTTCACGCTCGTGAACGACTGGCGGGGCCGGTCGGTCGAACAGTTCGGGAGATCTTATCGCATGCGCCTCGGAGCGGCGGAGATGGGCCGGCTCGTTTGATCTCCGCTTCAGCCGCGTTCATCGCTCCCGCTCGCGCGCTATTACCCGCTGGTAAAACGTACGATGCACAGGGGGCTCTTATCAATTTGGACTTCATACGCGACATAAAGGCGGCGCGACGGCGGCGCGACGGCGGCGCGACGGCGGCGCGACGGCAACGGCGACGGCAAAAACCCGTAGAGACTGTCCATATAATTGCTATCGCAATAAAAGTATTTCCCTACACCGTGATTCCGACGAACTGGCGGCGCGGCGCGCATGCCCGCGCTTCGGTTCCCGCGCTTACGCGTGCTTGTTCCGTCTTGCGTGACAGCGCGAACAGCACCTGTTGGTAGCGCTACGTTCGTATCCTGTTGGTAGTGCTACGTTCGTATCAAACGTCGAGGGGTGAAAATCGGTTGGCAACAACCGTACTCCATTCCATTGCAGGCCAATGGGCCTTCACCAGGACCAAATAAAAAATTCATATCACCCTGAAATTCGTACGAACCGTGAGCGTATCCCTGGAGGTTTTGCTGTAGTTCTCTTCAGCTGCCTCTATAACTACGTGTACCTATGGTGTAATGGTCTTATTGTATTTGTACGGCATGCGTATGACCTGCTGCTGTGTTTGAGTACGTAATCCCTGTGTATACCGAAATTATGACGCAGCACTTTCCGTGGTTCACCTATGTTATCGTCGAGGCTAATAACATACCAGCTTATCATAAGAGCTTCTCTGTCTTAAGATTTGCCGTCCTTACAGTTGCGACTCAAAGCTACTTTGGTGACACTATGCATTTTCGCCCTGTTGTTTAGATGCGTCATGTCGACTTTACCGAGTTTTGTTTGTACTACAGGCAACAAATCCCTTGGAGTCATATCCACGTTGTTCTAAACCGAAACTGTCGGCCGACCCGTATAGTAAACCGTACATTTTGTCAACAGCTCTTGCGCTGCAGTAGATCACCCGAGCTCTCATTGGGGAACGAACTGCAGGGCCTCGTTGTGTGAACATAGCGGTGCGTGCCTTGAATAAGTAGCTACGCAAACACCAACGCCGGCGACGTAGGAGCGAACGATGCGTGCCTCGATGGAGGGGGTTTCGACGCAGGGTTAGAAGCTGAGGGAAGCTCTCAGACACTGTCTCTCGCATTCGAGTACGGAAGCGTTCGAGCGACGGAGCGCAGTCCACATAGAATAGCGACATTGAGGACGGTATATACGTTGTCCCGTTCGCGGTGGTTCAGAAACGACAATGCGAAGTGTACGCTTGTTGTGTAACCGGCGGCCGCTAAGCTAATGTTCGCTGTACAAACAATGCAGCCACGCTTCGGGGATTGTCTTGCTTCGCGTCACTTTTAGTTCGAATGCGCATTATTTCGATAACGCCACATATCGACGAAAGGTGGCAGCTGTCATAATAGCGGCACGCGTATTACCAGTGAAACAGACTCGAAAAAAGACTATTTTATTGACACAATAACAACACGAGTGTAGGGAGGATACATGCGATTGAGCTGTTTGTGGACAGTCAATAGAATGTCTTCTTTTTTATGATTACGTCGGTGTGAAAATTAACGAGCCATTAAAACTGAAGAATGCGAATGATACCATTGCAAAAAGTTTGCCTTACATTATTACTCTTTACGTAAAACACGCTTTTGTAGGGCTCTAATTCGGGTGGTACTTTACGTCTACGTTGGTGCTGCATGCGAGATCACACAGCTGGTATCGGCACTCCGGGATGTGCAGTCAACGACATAGCGCATACCTTAGCACTGCCGTCCTGAATAACATCGACAGGTTCTGAACTTGTAGCCCGCTGCTGCATTGTCCTTTGTGTGCACCAGCAGATACCGATTACCTGGACTGCTTTATGTGACACGAAGGCAGTTCTGGAATCTCTTCTGTCAGGTCTGCGTTACGGCCAAGATTGTGCTCGGCGATTACACTGAGCGACCTTACAAAGAACCGACCCGTGAATAAGATTACACTAAGCACCTGCCCGTGAAAGCACGAATTAACCGTGTAGCACATAAAGAGAAAGAAAAGACATCGATTCCTTTTCCGAGTACAGATCGCGCTTCTGATCTTAAAGGGGCCATGACACGGTCACCCAACAATTAGTGGCTTTCAGTGAATACTAGAAGTAGAGGGCCTATTACGTCTATACAAATATGAGTAGCGGAACGTAAAAGAATATTTCAGTGCAAAACAAGCCCTAGAAGTCGCCGGCCGTAAACCCCGCCCACCACCGGCGACCGCCATTTTGCCATGGCGCGTGTGACGTCATGTGCTGGAAGCCGTCGTCTTCTATCGAAGTTTCAGCAGCTGCAAATCGTTCGATTTCAGTGCTAAGCTGAAGATAGCTATATTATCTCGACTTCACGCGTAGCTGACCACGGAACAACATCGTTCACCGGAATACAGACGCTTACGTCACGGTTTCCGAGTGCGCCAGTGTTGCCCAACTCTCAGGCCCCTCGCATGTTTGGCCGTATTTGTGGATATTTCGAAAGCGTTTGACATTATTAATCATGCCATCCTTTTTACAAAATTAGACTCCTATGGTATTTGTGGTCCGACACTAACGCTTGTACGTAATTACCTGTTGAACAGGTCTCAGCTTGTTTTTGTCGGTGATTCTCATTCTAACTCTAACACAATAAATCAAGGTGTTCCTCAAGGCTCAATACTGGGACCTCTGCTTTTTTTATTGTACATCAATGACTTACCCAAATGTCTTAATTCATCTAGATATATGCCCATGACACCACCATCTTTTCCTCTGATAGCGATTTAGAAAATTTACTTAGGGAATTAAATAAAGACGCCGCCCATATCGTACAGTGGAGCCGTAATAATCAGCTCGTAATTAACCCAGTCCAAACTACATTCATGCTATTTCACTCGCCACGTAAAACTATACCATTCGTGACACACCTAACAATAGACGCGCATGTTATTCATCCCTCTGACGCAACCACGTTTCTTGGTGTTACCATCGATTCTCACCTAAAGTTTGAGAAGCACATTGCCGCTATCTCGTCTAAAATTTATTTTGGTATTCGTGTTCTGATTTAAACCCGCACACACTTTCCATTGCATATTCTTCGTTCATTATACTTCGCCTTCATTCATAGTCACCTAACATACTGTTCTTCTTCCCGGGGAAACACTTATAGGATTCATCTGTCCAAGATTGCTCCTTTACAGAATAAAGCTATATGAATTATCCCCTTTAGTCACTGGAGACACTCCGCTGCACATATCTACAGTAATCTCGGCATTCTCCCCATCCATCATTCCATATCACTGAAACTAGGTATGCTCATATTTCGCGCGCGTCAGCATGGCATTGAAATAAAAAGTATCCCATCCCGTTATCTAATAAATGCAAATTTGACTTCATTCTCCTTACAACATAGCTTACTGATGCCGGTGGTTCACCCGAACTATATGGTAAACAGACGGCGTTCTTATCTGGTATTAACGCGATAGCGTTAAAGAGCTCGTTTCGCAGAAATTCCGGCGTCGGCGTCGGTGTCGGCGTCGTTGGTTGTGAGCGAAAAATCATCATCTTGTCCGTCACCGAAAAATCGAGAAAGACGCAAATAAAATAAATAATAAATATTTCCGGGTCCGAGTGAGGATCGAACCCGGGCCGTCTGCGTGGCAAGCAGGTGTTCTACCACACAGCCACGCCTCTGCTTGGAACAACAGTGAAAATAACTTACTCTGCTTGGAAATGCAGTGAAAATAACTTTCATGCTTCGCAAACGCAAGCGTCCTTTATATAGGCGTCGCAATATAAGCATGTAATATCCCAGGAATATTGCGTGGTACAAGCGTACATTGCCATCGGTCGTCAGAATATGTGACTATCATAATGATTTCGTAGTTTTAAGCTGGTCCACCCATTACAAACGGCACACACCTTACTGCGCGTATTCCCTTAACACCACGTAGTGGGTGCATAGCAAGTATGCACTAAGTGGTTGAAGTAGGCACTCGGGACAGGATATCGCTATCGCGTTCAACTCTTAAAGGCGAAGGTTAAGGGTTCCCCAATTTTTTACCTTTGGAACTTATTACCTATGTTCATTAAAAGCTGCCACAATATAACATAATTTAAAGTACAATTAAAGAAACATTTATTTCAATAACTTTGCTAACATTTCATGGTGCTACCTTTCTCGTTTTCTTAATTCCATATTTGTATTTCTTTCTTTTATTTTTATTTCTCTTCGTCATTTTTTTCTAGGAATTGCCTTTTTACTGACTTTCTTTTGTGTTGTGTGGATTGTTTTATGCCTTTTTAACTTAGGATTCGCGTCCATTTGTTTAAGATGTATTATTGTTTTGCTTTGTGTACTATTATTGCATTTCACGCTTTTAAATTGTTTCCTGTCTCTGTTTGTTTGTTTGTTTGTTTGTTTGTTTGTTTGTTTGTTTGTTTGTTTTTCGATTTCGTGTTTCCAATATGCTTTCCTTTTGCTCGCCACTTACCTGCCCTGTTTTCAATCAATACAGTATCTCTAGGAGGTCCCCCCTGGCAGTGTTTACTTCGGCCCCCCCTTCTGTAATACATAAGAACCATATCACTTGTATTCTCATTATGTTACAATAAACTACAAAATTCAAACTTCAAACTTCAAATTTCAGACTTCAAACATGAACCATTCCGGCCAACCAATCCAGACCAAACATGTAGGCGTCATCGCAACTCATCATCTCGAAGACAGCAGTCTTGGTGGCTATCCGGTGAAGAGAAATCAAAGAGCCCCACTTGGAGTCACGCTTAAAGAATAATGCTTTATTTTACTAGACGTTTAATAGCATGCCCTGCACATTGGCAGAACTCGAGCGTGTGACAGTGACAAGCATCTCTTTGGATTATGCCTTGTAAAGGTACAAGCTGTGCGGTAAAGGAGATAATGAGCTGTACAATACACTAACAAAAAGCTGGTCGCTGATTCGCTTTCAGAAGACTAGAGTAAGCAACGGTGGAGATCGCGACATGGTCCATCCACGATGACGCCTCTCGTGGTCAGCGTTCGGCAGTCAAGTTCTGGTGCTGCGTTTCGTTGTGCCTGCGTAGGTCCACTTTCCTCTGGAAGGCCCGGCCGCAGACTTGGCAGGCAAATGGCTTGAAGCCCGGTGTGCTTGCGGCTGTGGGTGATCAAGTTCGACGACTGGCTGAACGCCTTGCCGCAGACCTTGCACTTGTGAGGCTTTTCACCTGCGAGAAATGGACGAGCAATGCGATAAGCAAAGTTACAGCCCGTGAGAACGTATCAGGGATGCCTGAATACATGCGAAAAAGGCTTGTGCTAATCGCGCGCAATGAGGGAGGTTTGTGTGCAGATGTTCCGCACGTTGCATTTCACTAGTTGAAGAAGCTGCGAGAGTTATTAGCGACTCAAAAAATTGTGAATCGCAAGCAGCTGAGCGCGGTCAAGTATACCGGAGACAGGTATAGTACGTATCTGTGGATTCGAACTAACTTTTCAACTATCCACAACTGTAAGATCACCCCAGCTTGACTAAGAAAGAATAAACTGAAAAGTGTTTACGTACGTTTTCGCCAAAGTAAAAAAAACAAAAACAAAAAAAAAAACGGCAGATCCCAGATTCCACCTACCATGGGAATTCCATGTCATGCGAACCATGCGGAGGGAAGGTGACCGTGGTGTAATTTTTTTGTTGAGCGAAACGTTATGAAATGTCGTTAAACATAAGTAATAAGTACAAGTGTTATACGCACCGATATTTATGTTGAACAGTCGTATATGTTTTATATAACCAGTTGCGTAACGATGCCAAAAGCAACATGGGTATTACCAACCCCACAAGCGGTAAGCTGAAATGTGGCGCTTGTGCTTGCAAGGATGGTAGCCCTGGATAGTGCTACGTAGACAAACTTCAGCGGATGGCGCTTAAGTACAATTGAAGCTAATCCGACGTGACGCCTCTATCATTGGAGTACATATGCAATGTTTATAAAATTAGATGGGCAGCACTGCAACCACAATTGACGTTTCACCAACATTACGTCTGCATAGGGTCTTTTTCCAAAGGAGTTCCGAGACCTGGCGTGGCTCTGTGGTAGAATACTTGATTGCCACGCAGAATGCTTGGGTTCGATTCTTGCTGGGACAATAACATATATTCTTTGCATTCGTCGGGTCTACGCTGCCGATGTCGGTTTTTCTTGACGCTCTCGCATTAAAATTACCAATGTCTGTCCTCGGCGGTCCTCGGTAGATATAAACTGTCAAACACCTGTGGCGCATACCCGCATACCGCGGCCCGTGGTATGCGGGTATGTGCCACACGTGTCTGGATGAAAGGGTTTGGCGTTGTAAGCAACGGGATTTTCACATTATTCATGTCATGACCAGACAGTCATAATCATCAAAGCCTCTTACCCTCCCATGTTTACTTTGGTCTACCCCAAGTTAAGGAGGTGGTGACGAGAGCACCCAAACGTAGGTGGCTTGATAGATAGATAGATAGATAGATAGATAGATAGATAGATAGATACAAACGCTCCAAGTGTCTTCAGTACGCAAAGAAATGCTTTGCATTTAAAAGTGCACAGCTTGCACAAGTGGCGCGAGGCTGGAACCAACAGCGGAGCTAGTGTTCGACCTAACTAAGTTTTGCTAGTAATGCCAAGCTTTTGCTAGACATGCTAAGTTTTTGCTCGTAGGAATACGTATGGCTAGACTTGGCTAGACTTGGCTTTCCATGTCACGTCATTACCTGTTACGTGTGATGTGATTATAGTCATGTGACTAGCTGTTACGTGGTTTATGGCGGGAACATGTCACGTGACTAGCTATTACGCGACGTTGCGTGATTTTAGTCAGGCGACTAAATATTACGTGATTATTAGTCACGTGACTAGATTTTGCGTGGCGTTACGTGATTTTCGGTCACGTGTGTAGTTAACGTGATGTTACATGATTCTAGTCACATGGCTAGCTACATGATCTTTTTGTCACTTGAGTGTTGCTACGTGATTTTTAGACACGGGACTAGTTGTTACGTGACGCTGCGTGATTTCTAGTCATGTAACAGACTCGCCCATCATAGTTTTTGTATTCCACGCCGGACAAATGAGCGCACGTGTTGTGGGAGGGAAGCAGTGTAGTTGAAGAGGACGAAGCGAGCGCGTACCGGTTCATGATGATGATAATTCATCTTTGCGCTACCCGGGCGCAACGAAAAGCTTAAAAAGAGCTCCGATCTTAAAAAGAACAACAAAAAATACATTATTGTCATTTCACGTGTACAGTCACCTCACAGCGTGGTTTTCATATTTAAATATGGTTCAAAATATAGCTTGAAAGGTTTCACCGCAGTATTTTGTCATCGTCGTCACGCGGAAGTTCTTTGTTCCGGTACCGGCTTCGCTATAGACCAACTATGCGAATGATGGTGACCGCATAGAAACCAACGTGACTTGCATTATGCGCGCATGCATCGGTGCTCTCTTAGTCAATGTAATTTTTTTTTTATTTTGTCAACCATATGTCACCGCGATGACACATCGCTGACAAAATATGTAAAGAAACAACACACTCACTAGGCCACTGCCGCTGTAGGTAACGTCAACGGAAAGCTTGCGTAACAACGCTGATGCAGTGATCTTAGCCCTCGATAACAAATGATTACAGCACTCGTATGATCCAATGACTATACAATGCACAGGTATCTGCCTTCTCGGTTGACTCGTGCCGCTCATATCCTTGTATCCTGCAATGGCCGTACTTTACTTTATCAATGCAGTTGCATTAGCGCCTGCGATCTGAATGACATGATACGGTCTGAAGGGCAAGCCTTTCATCTCCGTACACTGAGCATCCACCAAGTATTTGTTTTATAGTCTCTTCTACGACACAAGTGTTGCAGTTCGTAGTATCTACCTTTCCACTTACGATTGGTAGGCGTTCGTAAATACAGCTTCTGTGCAGAACGCCGTGTAGCAATGTTTGTAGCCGTCGAGTAAAACTAGGCAACAGGTGAAATTTCATGTCTTGGTCTGTAGCATACAGGCTCCTTCTGGTGTATCCCAATTTTTAAAACTCATGGTATGGGAAACACTGAAGTACATGAGTGTACGCAACCCTTGATATTATTCGCCGGAGCGCTGCCTTCGTTTGGCGGTAGGGTAGGATTATCGATGGTGCGGAAAGCCCTCAGTGCGAAGCTGCCAAGTGTCAAAAGCAACCCATCTGTCCCACAATGCCCTGTTTACATGTAATAACATAAGACGCTAAAAGGAACTGGAATGCAACTATTTTCTGAAATTAGCTGCAAGTATTAGCTGTCCGCAGTGTGTGACCGAACAGTAGCGACAACAGCTGCAAGGGCTATTGCGGTCCTTTTGGAGAGTACCGGACTCTACTGAAGGCATTAACGAAACCGCTGTGTTACGTGATTATTGCACCTACGCATCGCGTTTTCATGTCATCATTATTCTTCACCGCTATTTTTCTCCTTTCTTTTTCCCCTTTGCTGAGTGCCAGGTCAGACCGTACTACAGATTCCTTCCTCTAACAAACTCTCTATCTCTCTCCTTCATTCCTAGAGGATCCAAACCGACAGCTCGTGTAGTTACTATGCCCAGCAGCTGTTTAGTATTCGCTATTACATGTGAATAACGACGCCGCACTGCAGTCGGCACACGTGTTCGTAGTCTGCAGGAAGCTGAAAAGTCGTGCGGAGCAGTTATGCCACAATGGCTTCTTTGTTCGATTTTTTTTTTCTAATCGCATGAACATATTGCGCAACTCGGCCTCTTTTAGTGCATTGCCTAAATGGGGGAGACGTCTAAAGAAGACCCAGACAAGACAGAAGTTCATGGAGAGACGAAGGATTGAAGCGATGAGAAATCCTTGAACAACGAATGCCGCTGGAGTTTCGAGTAGTGGACCTGTCATGATAAATCCACTTGTTGATGACTCAACGACAAGATGACACGATGAGAAGTCCACTGGTCGAGGCGTTGGCTTCAGCGGCATTTTTTCTTCAAGGATTTCTTCATCTAAAGGGGGAGATATACATCGGCACATATTCGCAATACGCAGGTGCATATTCAAACTGTTCGAATTATTTTTTCCATTTATTTCCTTCGGTGCACACGTATCCATTGTGACGTTGAAGGCGGAGAGGTAATGCACTCATGTGTACTTAACAGTAATCTTGATTGCTTTCTTAATAGTCGAGCTTGCTTTCACACCATACCGGTGTCGCGCGGACACCTTTGATCGCGATCAGGGCCGACACGGATCTAGTTTGGCCAGAGGTCTGGCTCGGAAGGTTAGACAAATTCATGCAGCCGGCACCTCAGATTAAGTGGCGATCAAACCTGCGATCAAATGCACTCGTGTATGCTCGTCGGCGCTGTCGAGTCCACGCCAGCCCACGCTACGCACAGTGCTGTCCCTACCCGTGCGAGAAAAAAGAAAACAAAAGAAAGCAACGAGAATGACCCAAGAAACATGCAGCTTCTCCGCGCGGGAAAAAAAATATAGAGAAAAAAAAACAAAGAGAAACGGAAATGGCGTCAGGAAACAAACAACAAAAGTAGCTGAACGTATTATATATAGGCGCCTTAATAGTTTCCTCCTTGATAAACGTATTATTTCGGATAAACAATATGGCTTCCAGAAGAATAAGTCAACCGAAATTAAGAGTCAGAGATACAATTCCAGCAGAATAAGTCAACCGAAATTAAGAGTCAGAGATACAATTTTAAATAACATCGAAGAAAAAAAAACTTACTATTGGTATATTTTTAGATGTCCGCAACGCCTTGGACTTTATAAAACATGAAATATTACTTGACAAGCTCCAAGTATATGGCATTCGCGGCACAGCATTAGAACTTATGAATAGTTACCTAGAATCTCGACTGCCGTACACTTCCTTGCCGGATCACAGTTCAGAAAAAAATGTAATTATATATGGAGTACCACAGAGTTCAATATTAGGGTCATTATTGTTTATCGTGTATATCAATGATATAGTAAAGATTCCACTAACAGATGAAATGATAATGTACGCGAACGACACTAACGTATTCTTTTCTGGCACTAACCTTCACGAACTAGAAATTACGGCAAATTCTTGGTTGAACGAACTTCACCTATGGCTACATATAAATCAGCTTAACTTAAATGCTAAGAAAGCGAAGTTTACTGTCTTTTGTTTTAAGAATAAAGAAGTAAGCCATGCTGTCAAACTTTTTTACAATGGATCGCAACTAGAACATGTGACAAGCCATTCTTTTTTAGGTGTTATATTTCAGAAAAACTTAAGCAGGACAGAGCACATAAATAAGGTTCGAATTAAGGTTGCGCGATCAGTTGGCTTACTTCAACGAATACGATGTTATGCGCCTGTTAAGCTCGTCAGACAACTATATTTTTCCCTTGTACATTCACATCTTAGGCTATGGCTTATTAGTATGGGGGGAACGGAAACAAAACCGACATGGAAAAACTGGCAGTACTACAACGTCGAGCTGTTCGTTTGCTTAACTTTTCAAATGAATACATAGGGTCTTCCAAACTAATGGCGCGCTACAGTATCCTGAACATCAGAAACTCTTACAGAGCAAAAGATTTGTATTCGCCTATTTAAAGAATTCTCTAGCAAATTTGCTATATTTTCAAACCGGTATTTCAGTCGAGACACATGATACAGTTTACGCCGCACATCATTAGTAACGTAGAAACCCAGGACAAATTATGGCATGCAAACCATCGAGTATGAAACAATGTGTTTATGCAATATGTATCCTACCGTTATTGAAATAATCAGAAATTGTAAAACAGTTCGAAAATTTAGACATTTAATAATGAACATACTTCTTGCTCCGGATGCGGATGTGTTGTACAAATTTTAATGTAAATGTGACTACAGTAATAATGATGAACACCAGATGGTCAAAATTTCCGGAGCCCTCCACTACGGCGTCTCTCATAATCATATGGTGGTTTTGGGACGTAAAACCCCACATATTATTATTATTAATAATGATGATGTGCAGCGACTGCATCGTAATGTTACAAAATGTTATTGTTATTAGTATAACTAGCCACTTCATTAACGATGTTTTGTTGTTTTAGTTGTATTCGTGTTTATATTTTTACTCTGATTACATTATTATCTTCATTACTGTAAATATGTCATTACTCTAATTGGTGATTATATGCTTACTGTATTATTGATTATGTCCTTGTTTATTCATTATGTTTCAAAGTTGATTTATTGTTTTCAAATCCGTTGCTTCTGCTGCCCCAGTGTGGTAAGGCCTAGTCAGGAGGTTTAAGTCTTCCTTTTGCCTTACCTCGCGGGCAAACCCTGTATACGTGTTATGCCCAAAATAAATAAAAAAAACAAAACAAGAGCAAACGTGGCTCCGCCCCTGTCCCTCACTGCACCTACGGAAAGGGAGACCCGCCGAGCAAGAGGACTCATCCAAGTGCATTCGGTCTTCTCGTTTTCAAAAGGCGCCGCCTGTCGGCAGTCACTGAAGTATCCGTGAACGATTGAACTGAAGCTTTCGCTTCGGCCCCGCAGATGGTGCGAAACGCAAAGCACTCCCCAAAGAGCGCCAAATTTATTCATTAACCGTCTGAACTGCCGTGCTTCTTACTAACTGCGCAAAAGAGCTTTTCAAAAATAGCGCAGGAAATACCGTTTCGAGGGACCCCATCCGGTAGAGGATTGAACTTCTGAAGACTTTTCCAGCAGACGCGCAGCTGTAAAGGAGTGCCGCGAACCTGTTCCGCCATCTCGCGACAGTAGCTAGGTGATCGCTATGAGGGAGTGCGCTACGAGATCCGGGAAGCGAAGTTTGTACGCTCTCCAGCAGATGCCCCTACTGACGCGTTGCATTAACATGCAGCGCGCGCGAGCACTGCGGCACCGTCTGCATGGCGACACCGGGGCGGCCGTTACAAACTAAGTACTTGACTCGTTAGTAGATATTCACATGGCTATTTCGATTTCGTGTGCGATCCCTCTCATGTTCGATGATTACGCAGCTTAAACCGTTAAGGAAGCCTCAGGAGTAACGAGCATGTGAACCTGTCGATCCGGCAGCTAAGCATTTCGCGCAGTTATACTGCGAAAAAAATGTTGCGTTATAAAGGAGCATAGTATTACAAGTCCACTTATTGTTACGCCGCAGTGATACCTCCTTTGATTGCTCTATTGCCCAGTCCAGCTTTAATGCATCATGCGTGTACTAACCCAAAAGAATGTTATAGAACACAAAAATAGAAAGAAAGGAGAAACAGAAAACCTGCCAGCGCCTCCTCGTTTCGATCTAACCCAGGCGACACATCAAGTCCCAGAGACGTCCCGAAAAATTCCTTACGTCCCACATCACTATGAAAATTTCCGGTGGACTTCAAAATGATGTCTGCAAAAGGAGTTCCAAAACACGCAGTTACGGAAATATATTGGATGTGGAAATTGGAATCGCCAAGCAAAATATTTGGTTGTGCGCTTCATATTAGATTACTGTAACTCGAATGTCCTAAAGGGCATCACATCCAGGACTCTTTTTCTGCTCGAAAATAGAAGTAGGCTTCCTACACTCTAAGAAGAAGTCGAGTATTTTGGGAGTATTTCTGCTATACACAACAATAATCATCATCTGGCTTGCTCACGTTTCCTCTCTTGAAAACCCCGCTCCCGGCACATCCCTATCAAGAATGCTATGTCACGCTGATAACGCGCGCGGCGTTCGTGACCGGGAAGTGCCGGGACGGCGGTGATAACGCCAGCAAAGTGCGCGGGGTAGATGACGATTATAGTTGTGTAGCAAAAAGACACCCTTTTTACTCGATTATTTTTTAGAGTGTATCTATAAGTAGGTCTTTTTAATCTCGAAGAAACACAAGAAATCTTCTTGGTGTGTTCGCTCACAAAAGCTCTGCACATAATAGTATGAAATAAACTGAGACGCTACTTACCTCTCAAGTCCCACAAAACCGCTTCCTTAAAACTAGTGAGAAAAAATACATGCGTTCCAATGAAATCAAAACCGAAACGAAAACTTCAAGAACTGCATTCATATTTCTCAGATGTGCCAATGGCAACAGCGGCGTTGCACTGTCGTTCTAGGGTCGGTATGCAGCTTTAGGGACGGCGCGTATGTGCTTCACAAATCCAGTATGCAAGAACCACTCACCGGTGTGTATGTAGGTGTGCTTCTTCATGTCGGACTTCTGGTGGAAGCGCTTGCCGCAGTACTCGCACGGGTAGGGCCGCGTGTCCGAGTGGATCAGCAGGTGCGTGGACAGCGTCGAGGAGCGCTTGAACGTCTTGCCGCACTGCTTGCACTCGAAGATGCGGCTGGGGCCCGTGCGGTGCAGCTTCTCCCGAGGCTCACCCGCCGCCGCCGGGACCGCCGCGCAGAGCCGCCGCGACACGGGACCGTAGCCAGCCGACAACAGCAGGGCACCCCGAACTGGTGGTAGCGACTCCGGTGACGACAACCTTTCGTCGCAGTTGGGCATGTCTCGCAAGGAGCTGCGGGGCAAAGGAACGAGGTGAGAAAAGGGTTGAACTTTGTTGGCAGAAACAAGCAAGTTTAGGTGACCAGGCCTAGGCCTCCCACGAGGGGACGTCAAGGGCTTGCCTCGACGTCGCCTCACGGGCGTGCTGGGTCACCCAGGTTTTTTCATCGAGGGCGGAACTCCGCAGAGCCTCACGCAGCCTCGACGAGAGGGTCGTGGTGTTAATGTGTGTGTACTGTGCCGGGCAATCCCACAGCATATGCGGCAGCGTAGCCGGGTGAGTGGTGGGAAAAACTCATTTTTAGGGAATAGGTGGGACAATAAGAAACGCGCCTACAACAAGCTTTTCCAGAAAGCGTAGCCAGAAATACGTTCGGGGTCGGGAACAAAAGGGGGGGGGGGTTAATCCACTCTTTGTGTGTATTCATGCGTGAGCTTGTATGTGTGCGTATATATATACACATTCCATATTGAAAAAATTGAGCAGGAGGAGGGGGGGACAGGCGAATGGCGTCAACCCTCCCTTAATTCCGCAAACCTTAATTCCGCAAACGATATTAATAGCTCGCACGAAAGCTAAACTTCTTTATTCAATTCAAAAATAAGAATTCAAGACTAAGCAGATCTTGAAAACTTCTCTTTACGAAATATACTACGCGACAGTACGATGAAATCTTCAAAATGCTACTGACGTCAGCAATGCTGCCTACGGGGCGCGAGTCGATAACCGTACCTTGATCGTTATTTGCTACTGCGATAATCGACGGTTTTCAGCAAAATCATCTGAACCAAAATTTCGAGCGAAGAACTTCCCAAATGAATAGGCCAACATGGGGTTTTACGAGTGTTTTCTGTTTTCTGACATTTTTGGTTACCTAGATTGAAGACCATCCCACCCCCCTCCTCCCACGCATCTACAAATGTAACCACATTTTTCTTCCTAATTTAGAGGGTTCAGTACGATGTCTCAAGGTCACCAGCGGAAAGGTCGGCACTATGCATGTGTATCCATAAGCCGCACAGAATAACCAACTGCAGTAAATAGCCTCGGCACGAAACAAACAAACCAACAAGCAAACACGTTCTGATGTCCCATACCTTGCCGCATCCGTCTTCAAACCAAGGAGTGCCTGAATGGAGTAGTCGGTGAGCACGTTTGACACGTTTCCACTGGATTCATTGCAAGGTGGAGAAACGCTTGGACTTCTCGAAATTTCTGCGAATGAAAAATTGTTGTCGATAACCTTTAAGCTTCACTGATGTCGCATAGTTCGTGTCGGCCAACCAGAGAGAAAAGGTAGATACCATAAAAATACAGTAATAAGCTATATTGGGGTCTGTATTTAACGTAACTGATTATTTAACCAAGCTTTAACTGTTTTTCTGTACAAGCCCAACGGTTATGCGATCTCGCAGAGACGTCTCCCGCTGCATTGTTCGTGCTCTGGAAAATGAACGCGAACTCAGCGCTAGGTAGTTTACTTTACAACTGGAATGATATTACACAGATGTGTCATTAATACAAGGTGCCAGCTTATCTGTACACGTAATACGGGATATTTTTCAGACAATATAGATTTTTAATAAAAATTCTACCACAGTCAGGCTCTTGCCGTTTCCGCACATGAACTCTATGTCGAGGCGGAAATACTTTTCCGCATCTAAAATGACGTTGACGTGACTAATTAACAAAAATAATTAATTATTTTTTAAAATTATTGACTTGAGTGGAGTTGTTTATATTATAAAAAGTTGTAGTGAATAAAAATTTATGGCATACCCAGTTTTTAGAAATCTCACAAGTTCCAAGTAGTTCCAGATATTCGTCATTAAAAATTTGAAGGGAGTAATCGAAACTGATCGGGCCCGAAGCGCACGAAGCACGACCGTTATGTTAAGTCAGACCGGAACTACCCGTGACAAGGAAGTGACGAAATTTGAATGAAGGCGCGCCAAAGCGGAATCTGGTCAGAAATTCTGCATGCATTCTGAAATACACAAGTAGATAGCTTATTGTTTGCGTGCGATGTGAAGTGCTTGTGTTTCTTTCCTAAACTAAAAGAGGCGCAAAAAACTAGTTCGCCTGTCTGCAACAAGAAGCGCCGCATTGGCTGCTCCTGAGTCTTATGTTCCCGGACAAAGAAAAGGTTGATAATGTGATTTCATTGTGCACAGCTCGAAAGAAACAGAAAAGCGCCAAACATTGCACGCAAACGTAAGCGATGCACTTGCCCAAGCGAGATGACTTGCAGGTTTTCAAGAAAAGATACGGCTACGGCGCGCCTTCATTCAAATTTCGTCACTTTCTTGTCACGGGTAGTTCCGGTCTGACGTAACAGAACGGTTGCGCTTCGTGCTCGCCGGGCGCGATCAGCTTTGATTTCGCCCTCGAAATTCAATTGAGAATATCTCGAATTACGTGAAATTTTGGTGATTTCTAAAAAATGATTATGCTATAAATTGGCACGTACTACTACTTTGTAATATAAACACTTGCTCTCAAGCCAATGATTAAAAAGCTTTAATTATTCGCAACAGTGTTATTTCAGCTGTGGCAAAGCATTTCCCCCCTCAACGTGGAGCTCGTGTGCGAGAACAACAGGAGCCTTACTGTCATAGGATTTTTATTAAAAAATCTGTATCGTCTAAAAAGCACCCTGTATAGTTTGCCCACTGACGCGTTATTGAAGAGGTATACGGCAGTTCTAATGTTCACAGCGACACTTCCTGGCGGATGTAGTTTTAAACAAAGAGCGAATGAAGCTAGTGCTGCAATAACCTGTCATGTTCCATTTAACAGCTGGTGGACAGCTTCGATAGCATAATAATAGTTACCTGCAGTCGTTTTATTAAGCTTCCTTCGACTTTAACGCTTGCCCATCTAAAAAATTATTCCGCTGCATCGTAGTTCCACCGAGCTCCACACGATGCATACAACTGGCTGCGGCCATCAACGGCTCCGGTGTGTAACTGAGTCATTCGTGAATGGCAGGAAGTTCACCGTCGCACAGAAATCAGGAGAGCAGCCTGCTGTGTATTTTGTATGATCTGCGCTTGTTGCAAATTTCCCATAGCTAGCTATTGGTATTGCAGCGGGACACAAAGCCGCGCCCAGACTTTCGAACTACTTGAGCCATATTCTGATAACCTTGGTATTTGAACTGTTCATGTCCAAAGTTGCCCCATCATCAGTTTCTAAGCCAGAAATTTCACTGCAAATCAGATAGGCGTCACTGATTCGCAGACGAACGTTACATTAAAGAATGCTCTGGCCAGTCGTTGATGATGGACATATTATATTGCACTGACCTTCATCACTGTGAGCAGCATGCCACTTGAAGTTGGAAAACCTGTTGCCTGTAGTGTGCACTGCAAAGAGAGAAACAGAGCGAAATGGAAAGTCAGACTTTTAATTATTATTAGAATTGAATTGAATTGAAAACAACTTTATTGGGTACTGTGGAACGCGACTGGGTCGCGCACCCGCCTCAGCCCCACGTCAGGACCGGCAAGCCGAGCCTGCCGGCCACCTCGCGGGCCCGCTGGGCAGGTTTATTTCTTTCATTCTGGGCATTTTACTGTTACAATGATGACAGGTTTGATGCGTATGCTGGTGGCATTTGAGTTGTTTCTGCAAGTGACCATAGCGTAGGTATGGAGAGGGACCTCGTTGCACGCCTGATTATTCGCAGCGCAATTCGCAGGGAATTTCACTGAATTTCTGGCGAATAAGCATCACCGGCACTGCCGCGTTATCGGTAAATGATAATTGTTGGGGGGCTTTACGTGGAAACACCAGGATATAATTATGAGGGACACCGTAGTTGAGGGCTCCGGAAATTTCGACCACCTGGGGTTCTTTAGCGGGCACTCAAATCGGAGTACACGGGCCTCACGCATTTTCGCCTCCATGGGAAATGCGGCCGCCGTGACCTGCGGGCCAGCGTTCGAGCGCCATAACCACTGGACCTCCGTGACGGGTGCCGCGCTATCAACGTCACCTTTTATCGGGCTCTCTTGAAACAGCCTAGGTCAGATGCGTGTCACGCTTTAGTTTACTTTGCTTTCTTTCCCCCCCTTGTGCTTTGAAACTCTGTTATAGAATGAATAAAGGTATTCTATTCCCAAACTTGAACACTACATGTAGTTAGCGTCAAGACAACGTCCTACGTGCAGCAATGGTGGAACAATGCAGCGTTTGCCTCGCCGAGACGAGATACTCGGTGGCTTCGCTTGCATTACTCGTTGATTTTTTTATCTCCGAAAAAGAAAACTTCCTGAAAAGTGGTTTTTCAAGAATATAACTACGCTTTTTAGCCTACTTGTCCTCACTAACTTTTCCATATAAACCGAAATTGAGCCCTCCCTCAAGCAATCCGGCAAAGATCAAATGCCACCGATGTGCTATGTGGAAGCTACTTTCAAGCTACACGTAACTAACGGCTACTATAGTCTCCCTGGTACACGTCACTGCTTGTAGCGATGCACCTGTGAAAGCGGCAGCTGAACGCTGTTGCACAGCTGTAACTGAGCATACTGCGGCAGCATTGCGGCAATCACTGAAACATGGTCGTTCAGTTTAGTCATTGTGTGACAAATAGTACAGACATCACAATTATTGCAAGCGTACTTGAAAAGCTATAGAATAATTTCTGCGTGAGATCGGCTTCCTTGAACCAAGGTTTCACGGCCAACTCTCCCGGCTTTGTCTTGGCCGGTGGTGCCTGCTGCTGGCTGCTAACGGCTGGTGTGTTGGTCGGTTGGTTCACAAGATTTAACTTGCCGAAAGAACTCAGTCAAAGAGAGACGCCGTATAGGGGAAGGCGCCAGATAATTTTTGCCACCTGGGGCTCTTTAAAGTACACGTATGTCGCAGAGGGTACACAGTTCTCGAGCATTTATTCTCCATCGAAGTGCGACCACCGCGGCAGGCCCGCTTTGTTAGTATCTCGGTGGACGTGACTGGATATACGCATGAAATGTATACGTGCACCTAATGTTTGGCACCATCAAACGCGATTTCAAAACCTGTCTACGCTTACTAAGAAGTGAGACAAACCGTCCCATTGTTTCGCGTGAGAGAAAAAAAAAAACTCCCAGGGTCCCTAGCGCATTCACCTAAGACGAATCCAAGGCGAAAGCCATCTTCGTTTTCTTCTCAGTCGATGCACTGATCCTGCCCCGCCACCCTCCGAAAACTCTCTGCACCAACGTGGTTTCGCACTGCTTCCAGGATAGGAGGCACCTCGCCTAGTTTTGCACGGCCTCCGTGATCGGCCCACCTTTGACCAAGCGACGATGTCATGTGATGACGTCATCATGTGACGTGACGTCACAGTGATGTCATCGCGCGATGATGATTTTTTGCCACACTCGTGTTGTCCCCGACGCCTCAGGATGCCGACACCTACGGTCAATTTTCGCATTCGATGAGGCATCTAAGGCTTTCGCCTTAAAAAAAAAAAGAATCATTGCTGCATAAAACTGTGACATATGCTACCGGCTTATAAATACGCCGGAAGCACACATGCTTCTTAATGAAATGACATATCATATGGAACGGACTCATTCATTTACTTGATTCTATTTTTCAGTCATTTAGTATGTGCCTTCGGACGTACACATGCATTCGGGGCCAAACGTCCCAATTAGCATATGCCACTGTATTGCAAACCATACAGAAAGATTAAATGACAGCAATAAATGCGTGACCTTTCTTGATGCATGCACGTACCAGCCACTTTCATTCTATACTACCGATGTAACATCGTTGTGTAGATGGCTCACACTGTGTATACGCCTGATTTATTGTTTGAATTTGGCATATATTTAAAGCGATCGTAGCCCATAAACGTAAAAATTGCACGATGTCGGAGTTGGGACCTTGCGTGGCGGATTACCATTAAGGCTGTTCTGAGGCTTTGTGTGAACTATTGCGCGAAAGTAGTAGCGCTGAACTACTAGCCGTTATATATCCGTAAACAGGGGTTTGTGTGCTCGAGTCGATGTTTCGACAAGTGGACTTGTCTTCTTTGAGGCTGGAACAGTTCCAGCCTTGAGGAAGACAAGCCCACTTGTCGAAACGTCGTATCGAGCACCCAACCCCGGTTTACGGATTTCTTCATCGTAAGCTTCCATCTTCCCCTTTCCTGCCGGTTTTTTCTTCTTTTTTTTTTCTTTTTTTTTGTTGGACTGCCGTTATGTAGTTCTACGGCATTTGAATCACCACTTGACGGAAGCGACTGCAGCTTTGCTTCCCATGGATTCCCCACATGTGTGATTTGTGGGCATAGATTTTGACATTTGCCTGCAGCCTTCCTTATTTCTTGAGCCAGGAACACATCGTGCTCGTTGTGTCAATCACCGTACCAGTTTCCGTCGTTTATAGCGAGAAACTATAATAGAGGAACACAATGGGTTATTCCCGCACTTGCACGATTCTCGCGGGTAATTTAGCACCTGCCAACAGCACGAATTCATGAACAAACAAGAAAGAAAAAAATCTCGCCAGTAGAAACGTCACGCATGTTGACGTGGATCTGCAATGTACTACATTCACTTCGTACAGTTTCTCAGTACGCACGGCGCAGGAGGTAGCCTAATTAGACCTCAGCAAAACCTTGTTTCTGACTTAGTTCGTACATTGCTATATACGCGAGGTACTGGTGCCATTATGCTTATGTTTCGTTGATCTATGTCTGTATGCGTCTATCTATAGTTGTAAGCATAGGTCGGCAAACTCACTCATGAGTCGACTCACTCAGACTCAGATCGAGCCATGAGTCTGAGTCTGAGTGAGTCCGGGTGAGTAATATTTTGGTGAGTTTGAGTCTGAGTGAGTCCGGTTGAGAAAAATTTTAGTGAGTCTGAGTCCGAGTGAGTCCGGTTGAGGAAAATTTTGGTGAGTCTGAGTCCGAGTGAGCCCTAAGCGCAAAATGTATTTCTTGAGTGAGTCTGAGTGAGCTCTGCACTTTTTTGCCGATCTATGGTTCTACTTATCCAACTTCAGCATTACTGCCAGCCTTACGTAGGCTCACGTTTGCACTCAGGCCGACTCACGCATACTTCAAAGCACCAGCGTTCATACGCCAGCTCAATATTTATTGGTCAGAGGCGTGAGTTACGGAGTAGGGGGGTGCTGTGACCTCCTTCCCCCCCCCCCCCCCCCCCCGAAAAGTTTTTCCCGGGAATTCTTGATAAAAATGTTTCATGTGAATAATATCTCTTTCAATAAAAAGGTGCTTACTGGATCGCAACCACTGATATGTCACATTTGAAGGTACGAGGTCAAAAGGCGCCCAGTAGAGCACCGAGTACGCGAGATATTGGTGTTAAAGAGCATTGACACCAAGTTCAAAGAAGCCAATTGTACGCTAACGGACTCATGAGTCGGCTCACTCAGACTCACTCAGACTCAGATAGAGCCGTGAGTCTGAGTCTGAGTGAGTCCGGCTGGAAAAATTTTCGTGAGTCTGAGTCCGAGTGAGTCCAGGTGGGAAAAAAAATTTAGTGAATCTGAGTCCGAGTGAGTCCGGTTCAGGAAAAGTTTGGTGAATCTGAGTCCGAGTGAGTCCCAAGGGCAAAATATATTTCATGAGTGAGTCTGAGTGAGCTCCACTTGTTTTGCCGACCTATGGTTGTAAGCATGCCTCAGTGCCTAAAACATCTTGTGCTCTCACCTCAAAGTTTGCGTTGAAGCCATAGACAACACGGAGGTCGCTTCGCTCGCTTCAGCGTCCGCGTTTCCTTACACCACCCGCTTTTGTTTAGAACACTAGGTCGCATTCTAAAGGAGCGAGATGCTAGCGATACTTCGAGTAACATTCCAATTCTACTCGCATTCAGTGATGCGCCTTTGCGGCGAGACTGTGACTTTTTTCTTTCTAATATATATCAAACTTCGAATTTAGTTGTTTCCTTTAAGGAATTTTCAACAAGTTAGAGAAGTGATGTCCATTATGCGAGTCTGTGCTAACAGTTACTATTGTTAAAGGTGGCGACAACTAATCAGCATTAGTCATCGTTTATTTCGGTCGCATAATGCATCGGTGGACTCCGCGGTATACGACTCACATACAGTTCCGCACCTCACTTCACTTGACACCTCACTTATTCACGCCTATTTTAACCTGTTCATAGTGCGCATGCATGTATTTATATGTATTTATGGCCCAAAGAAGTACGTGTTGTATAACGAAACTATACAACGAAAAGCCTTGTTTGAATTGTGCATGTGTGCACTGCTGTTGTTGCCTGGTTGCGGCCCCCTGGCCTCGTCAAGCTGTATGCTTACAGTTTTCTTGCTATAGGGTGGCCTTCAACACTGTACTTCATGCATGTGTAAATAAAACTTGACTTCACGGGTCTCAGGCCCTAGTGGCAGTTCTGCTATGACGAAGTTTTATTGAGCTTGAAAATAATATTTCACTGCATACAAGGGCGTCGGCAAGATTTTGTCTTGGAAGGGGAGGGGTGGCGGGTGCAAACACGTGTCGCATTGCGTCTGAGGGGCAAGTGCTGGTGTGGCTTGAAGGGGGGGGGGGGGGGCAAGTGCCCTTTTTGCACTCCCACCCCTGCCGGCGCCCATAACAGCATAGGCTCTCTGTACAAACTCGCGCATGTAACGCGACAGATAGGCCTCGGTCTTACGGTACCTATCCCCAGCTGTAAGTTGTTGCAACAGCGTGTGCGTACTACATCTGCGGACACAGAACAGGTGGCGCTGGTTGCGCAAAGAGCGCCGGGGTAGAGAGCGTCGCGCGCTCCCAACAGGCATGGTGGTGCAACGCCGTTGGCTCTCCGCTTCAGACCACGCAAGGTGCTCCGCATTCTCTTGCGAGCGCTGATTTGCGCAGAGGTAACGCTGCCGCGAACAGAGATTCCCTCTGCTGGGGCGCTCACGCGCGCATGCGCAATATACCAAAAATACGATAAAACAAAATACATGAATAGATAGAAAGTAATGAACAAAAAGATCAGAGCGTCCATCTGTGCCTGCATTTCTAGAAGCGTTACGTGTATATATCTGTATGCGTATAGTTGAGCGTTGCAGGCTGTGAACGTGTATATGCCGCGCTTTTTACCTCTGCGCGCCACGCAGATTTTATTCTGACACTGGATGTAGCTAAACTACAAAGCACGTAAATATCTCTAAAAGCGCGCTACGTTGAATTTCTAGCGTTTATTTTTGTTTTATGAGGGCTAAAATTCGCAATTTTCGGTCTCTCTAACAATAAAACAGTCCTATATCAATATCTAACTGCTGCTTGCCGGAGGTGGCATGCATAGAGTTGTTTTTCCTAGTTGTATTGGACATACGTAATATGCCCTAGTATTTCTTTCATTTCAGGCATATGGATTTACCCTTTCTATGAGGCAGTGGGCGCCTATGGCAATGTTTCAGTCGCGTGAAGTCCATCCTTGGTTAAATTCACAACACGAGTTCACAGAAAACATTTCTTTTCATCCCTACGGGACTTACAAAGTCAAGCCCACTTAATAATAGGGCATGTACTTGCTCCCGCACAAACAGCTGATAGGACCGAACTGCTGTAAAAAACAAAATCAAAACGCAAACGCTCGGAGAGACGTCATCTATGAATGTGATCACCGGTGCTGATCCATCATATAACGGAAGTGTCTGAAGAGATCCCCAGCTACTCGCTGCAGTGGCCACATGTTCTCAGGGGAAAAAAAAAACGTGAATCGTCTTTTAGAAACTTTGTAACAGGCCCGTGCATATTTCTACAACAGGATGGAGATTCGCATTCCTCGGAGCACTGCATTGTGGAGACGCTGACATTTCAGCCACCCGCCCCGGTGGTCTAGAGGTTATGGTGCTCGACTGCTCCCGCAGGTCGCGGGAATCGAATGCCGCGTGGTGGTGGTGAAAAGCATTTAATAACAAAAGAGAGGTGTAGGACCTCGTTAGAGGTCCCTACAGACTAGCCGGCCGCTGCGGGCCGCATTTTCAATGGAGGCGAAAATGCCTGAGGCCCGTGTGCTTAGATTTAGGCGCACGTTAAAGAACCCCAGGTGGTCAAAATTCCGGAGCCCTCCCCTACGGCGTCTCTCGTAATCATATCAGGGTTTTGGGACGTTAAACCCCAGCAATTATTATTATTATTATTATTACTGACAGTTGGGCCATCAAAGCTCATTTTTCTCCTATCCTGTGTTTTGTTTTACGTGTGCAGTGCGCAAGATTGAGATAATTACCAATGACTTTATTTTCGTTAGTTTCTTTTAAAGAAACAAACATAAATTTAAAGAAATGACCTGGTACTATCGCGTGAATTTCTCCTACATGAAATTTCCCTCTCTCCCTGATACAGTGGCGTGTACATAGGAAGCGTGTACTCCAGAAGTGCGCCTCGAAGTGCTGCTTCGAGCGCTGAATGCACGCGACGGCTTCTCGTAAAACAGCCAATGTTCACAACATCGGTGGCGGGTAATGGAAGTTGGGGAACCCCGCCGCGAGCGTTAGATTTCTCCACCCAGCCGGGGTAAGTTGTATACAGTGAGGAGGCAACGTGTCGCCCGGCTTTTTGGTTCGCACAAAACAGAGTTAACATTCTTGTCAACAAATCGGAAAGCGCTCTTCGTTTTATTACCGTGGTGCCAGAAGAGTGCCCTAAGAAAAAAAAACACCTTCTTCACGGGCCTGCGTTTTGCAGCCGCGCACAATCACTGCAGATTGGAGTCAGTCCTCGCGTCCAGAACGACGAGGTTTCTTTTAACCCAGAGAAAGTCACGCATAAATAATGTTATATGACTAAATATCGCAATACATAATGTGAGGCATTCCCCTTAGTTCTGGTTATTTTGTGGAAGATTCCTTAGTTCAGGTTAAGAACCATTGTAGCACCTCGTCGTTTAGGGAAGGCAGTGCGTTTCCTTGATTATCATGCGCCATAATTTTCCGGCAGCTGTTACTACATTGTGCAAAGAACACGCGCACTGTCATCACGTTCCGGGGCGTTTAGTAAAAAAAAAAAAACGAACCATTTGCTTTTTTCACTGAAACAGCCTTTATGGATGCTGTCATGACATGCTCGCAGGTGTGTGTGTTCTTATATTTATTGGAGTTTTTCTGTTTTTACTGAAATAAATGACTGCGCACCTATCCTGTGTAGATCATTAGCGACGTCAATGAGATTCGCAATATTTTAAGTGCGAAAGACTTTAGGGGCCCGGGCTTCGTATGCTGTAGTACGCTGTCATCGCATGTATCGTAGCTTGGCGTAACACAGGCAAACCACGAATAGCATAGCCATTCGTAGCATGTTGAGCGCGCGCTCGCGCCTAGCAGAAGTCTTTTTTCCTCTTGTTCTTCGAGTGCCTTGATGATGATATCAAGTGCGAAGCAACTTTAGGGGCCCGGGCTGTTGTATGTTGTCGTATGCTGTCGTCGCTTGGCGTAACGCAGGCGAAACCACGCATAAAAATAGTAAAAAAAAAGAGGAAGCAAGCGAGAAACAGAAAGAGAGAGAAAGAAAGGGGAAAAGTTGGAAGAAAAATAGAAAAGAGCAAGGAAGAGAAAGAAATAGATACAGAGAGAGGAAGAAATAAATAGAAATAAAGAGAGAAAAAAAGACAGAATAAAAGGAAAAAGAGAGAAAGGAAGACAGAGAGGAGGAAAGAAAGAGAAAACTGAACAGAAACAAAAAAGGCTGCCCAGCTGCGCAATTCCTTCAGGCTTGGTACCCATAGTGCGAAGCTGCCTTAATTTTTCTGTGAAAGTGTGTAGTTGTTATCGATGTTTTATATGTTACGATGGTCGTCGATGCCAAATCACAAAAGGATGTCATCTGGAAATGGACAATACGAAATGATAGCATGGCCCACTATATCTTGGCGTAAGCACAAATGCCCCAGTTGACGCTCGCAACCCACAGTATCTCATGTACCCTGGCTGTACTGTCCGTTGAAAAGGCGCGCCATCAAGCGGCTGCCCTTGACGCGGGGATGCCTGTTGTAGATGGGGCGATACCACTTTAATCTATTTGAGGATGTGCACGCCTTCTGTCTAGTTAGCACATCCAATGTGGAGGAATTGGCCAAAAATATGGCGGCGAATCGAACGCGCCCCGTTTGAATCCACGTAGAGCAAGGCTTCGTTTCGCGGCACATCGAAATCGTTCTTGTTGGGCGCGATGCTTCTTTTTCTCCATTTCTTTGTTATTCTGACATGTTTCATTTATGTCCCATGTTGGTGAAGGCCTATAGAGTCATGTTTAAAAAGTTAGGATGAAGCGCACTGAAGACATGGACAGTGGAAGTGGACAGGACAGCGCTTACTTTCCGCGTCTTCGATGCACTTCATCCTAATTTTTAAAGGAGTACTGACACGAATTTCAAAAATTTTCAGATTGTTGCTCTAAATAAAAGTACTGGTGTCCAGAAACCTATAAAGAGTGTCGTAGTGATTGGGAATGCATTGAATATATTTTAGATGCGAAGCAGCTTAGAGCGGAGTTCAATCCGGTGGTGGTGTGCTTCCTGACCACCCTTACTGCGCATGCGCCTACTCTCTCTCCCACTCTCCTCCTTTACGCGGGCGTTTACGCAGGCGTTCGGTCGCCTTCTCTCCTCTCCTCCCCCCGAGCTGCAGCCTGTAAACCCACTCCCTCCTCTCCCCCCGCCCATTTCATATAAGCGCGTGCGCTGCGTGCGCTCGGTCGAGGAAGTCTCGCTTGAATCGTGCAGTCGCTCCGTCGGTTCCCGGTCGCTGCAGTTGTCTCGAAAGCTTCGCTACCCTCGCCGCAGACTCGCGTTGTCTCTCTGTAGCGGAAGCGGTAGCTCGACGCCGACGCTTGGCTTCGACGGCCGAGTGAACGTAAACGGAAACTTGGTGTGCACCCCCAATGCTGCTTCGCATCCCCTCATGGTTCCCTTTAGTGGGAGATAGTGTAATGTTTTTTAATACCGCTACCATAAAACCGCAATTTCGGTTTCGGTTTCGAGGGGGGCCGGCTTCTCAGTGACGTGTCAGAGCATTGTGACGTCGCGGCAAGACTGCAACTGGTGACGTACTAAGGAAATCTGTCATCTGCTCGTGGTGCAGGTAAACAGCGATGAGCAAATTGTCGTCCAGTGACCCTGAGAGCGATTTCTGCGATTTAGGCTGCATTCAGGACGCAGAGCTCGCAAACTGAGGAACTGTCTTGACTCGTCGGGATAATGTCCATTGCAGTGAGGCTGGCGAGCAGATGCTCAGCGACGAAAACTTTAAAATCTAAATAAAATATTTTATACGTGTTGTCTGACTCCGCTGTGTGGAGAGCGCTGACACTGCATACCAAGGCAACGAAATATGTCTCTTTTGCGATGTTCCAAAATCGTGTCCAGTACTCCTTTAAAGAATCCACGCATACCAACTAGCCCAACTCGACATCTGGTTGCAGGCTTATATGGTTTCACCAAGCCTCATAGGGGCTCAAAGAGGAAAGCTGCATGGCTTTCTATTTCATTTGTTTATGGCCTCTCCCTGGAGGCCCACATGCATAGAAGCGCCTACATGGTGGTGGCGTAATGGTTAGCGCATCGTGTTATTGTATTCGCGGACAAAAGCGTCAAGGGCTCGATTCCTCGATCAGTCTGGGAGATATTCGGCAAGGAAGCGGTGGAAGCAACCACGATCAGGTCTCGGGGTGATTCGCACAGCAAGCTTCGCTTTAAAAACTGGCACATGCCATTAGCCCATATCTGCGTATGTTGTCTGTTCGGCCCAAGATCTGTGGTACATACACAGGGACCAAAGCTACCTACCCAGACCAGACAACAGCCAAAAGCAAGTTGTCTGTTCGGGCGCATACCCCTGCGTTCATGTCGTCTGGTCGGCAAAGAGAGCAGCCAGCACTTACCTATAGTGGCCCAAGCCATTACACAAAAATCTAGCCACTGAGCATGATAGAGGTCAGATACAGACCGCAATGCGAGCGAGGTTCTCATAGCATGCCAATTGCCTTAAAAGTTTAGTTACAAGAAGACCCGTTCATGAAAAGTACCTTCGTTACCTCGAATCTTTACTAAACCTTCTTGAACAATGGTAACGCTTCTCGCGATCAGCAGTCACTCCATATTGAATGGCAGACATATAAACGAATGTCATTTTAAGTTTCTTCGCCATTGTGCTCCTGCAACCATTAATCCTAAGCAACGATGCTTGCAACGATGCTCCTACAAAGCATGTTCGCTACCGTCGTGTCAAATACTGCCTGTTTCAGAGGTGGGACGTATATCTTATACCGACTTTTTTTTACTGTATTTATAGCACAGTGAGCGACGCTCACAAAAAAAAAATTGAATCAAAACGGGGACTTACTTTCTGTTCAAGAGGCTTCCGCACACATTCTGCTTCATTGTCAGTTTTGCCGAAGAGACAGAACGGATGAACGCTTTTGCGAAATATTCCGGGAGTGCTACCGTCTTGCCAGTCAGTGCGCGAACTCTAGCCCTCTCAGCTTGCCGCGAATTCCTCTGAATGTAGCAGATTTTAATGTTATGAAGCCTGCACATTCTTGATGGACTACCTTGGACGCTAGATTAAGAATATTGGTCAATTTATGTCTCCCATTTCCTCTCCTTAACCGGGTGCGAGAAGTCGTTTTCTGTCAGGACGGCGTGCCTGAACGGGCGGACGGAATCACACTTGTCTAGAGCGGTGGAGCGTGCGGCTGTAGACGCTGTTGTTGTCTGCGCCTGCTACCTCACGTTAGCTACAAGCTTCCGTTCATGCTTGAATTATAGCACAAGGACCTATAATGCAGTACGACTATTTTAGGTGTCATTACGGCGTCAGTTTTTCCATATTTCTGCAGAAAACGGCAGCTGAAGCGGCCAGCTGGGAGCTATAGACATGTGTGATTCCGTCTGTGCATGATTTGTCGCATGCAGCGGGTGCAACGACTGTTGTTAGGGAAAGAAGTTGTGCCCTTTGCTGGTTTACGATTCTTATGAGTGCAAAACCAGGTCTGTAAGGCGAGCTAAACATTCCGCTGCGATTGGAGCATCTTATGATGCTCAATTAGCACAATGCTCTTGCTTGACACGGATGAATTGTCTGAATCGCAGACGCAGGCAGAAGCCTTTCGCCGTTGACTCAAATGACAGAATTACAATACCGTCCTTGCATTGGCTATGCCGGAAATCTAGAGAGGTCTGTGTACTACAAACTATCACACACAAAAAACAGCAACAATATCGTTGAAGAAGACATGCTTGGTGGCACTTCAGTGCGTGTAAGCACCTCTAGAGCGTCACAGAGCAAAAACACAAGGAGAGGGTTACCTTTCTTTCTTTTTTTTTCTGTTCTGTGTACTTTTAACCAAAAGCAAAGTTCTTGAAGTGCCCGGCCAGAATGTGATTCGTGATCACTTTGTCGGACATCTTTCTGAAATATGTTGCAACTATTCGGAGCAGAAAAGTCAGAGACGTGCACGCCAGCACAGAGTCAGATACAACACTCAGCACAAGCGAATGCTCAACACTGTAGTTTAGAGAACTAAAACTGCTCTGAGGGCACCAGAGTGAATGAAGACAGGATGAGCTCTGCTGTCTTCGTCTGCTACAATGTCTCAGCATCAGTGAAATTTTAGTTCTGAAATAATGTCTTACCAACTAGCACCCAATGTACACGTCCTGTGCTTAACATGAGCTACAGTGATTTTCTCGAAAGGAGTGCTGGATACAACTTAAACTACGATTCGGCAGTGCGTTTATACATCGGTTACGTCATCATTGCTACTGCAGGCTCCACCTCATACGCATTAATTTCCAGCCGAAAAGTACCCCGCGCTGCTTAGTTTTTTTGCGTTGAACTGTAGATATCATAATTAAATCTACTGGTAAGAAACATTGGCGATGTGGGAAAAGTCGAATATAAATTTTTGTCTCAGCTATAGAAAAAAATGGCAATCCTAAAACGAAACAAAACTAAAAAAGGTAAGACTTGCGAAGAATTGTTCGCGCTTTACATCAGTATTCAATTACAAACACTGCGGAACGTTGAGGGGCAACCTGCAACGAAATGTCGCTTTTACGTGAAGTTTGATAGCCGGTGGAACGGGAAAAACATTGTAAGGAAATATAAAACGCTACTGTTATTGTTGAAAGACGGTGCTGTTGTGCAAAACCAGTGAGTGGCATACTACAAGCCCCGCTGTCGTGAATCAGTGAGGAAGCGGGTCCGACGAAACATCTTAAAGAGGGGGGCAGGCATATTCTGAATTTAAATTGTGGTATGGCGCGTGCAAGAACCATAATATGATAATGCGCACGCCGTAACGGTGGACTCCGGATTAATTTTGACCGCATGGTGTCCAGTAACGTTCATATAAACCAAGTACACGGGTATTTTCACGTCTCACTCCCATAGAAATGCGGTGACCATGGCCCTGAATCAAGCCCGCTACATCGAGTGTGAAGCAGCTCAACACTGTTGCTGCTAAAGCACCACGGCTTGTGCGTGGGTGCGCGGAGGGCGAGCACGACAATGCATAAACATATACCGTCTGTGAGCACAGACGCCTTTTAGGGCATGATGTGCACAAGGGTACTAAAACAACTCGTCTCTCATTTTTCAGCAGAGGCTCAATTGAACAAATCAAGTACATTTGTTGATGGGATGGTTCGACGAAACTGGGTTCGCTGAAAGCTTCTCTTACGAAAAATTTTAGCGTAATATAATTTGTTGAATACGATGCTTTGATTGGTAACCTCTAAAAATGGGATTTCGTTTTTTTTTTCCTTTTTTTTTTTTTTCAGCGGTGCGCACTGACTAGCATCCAATTCAAGCCATATTAACAACCCTTGTTGCTTTTGAACCACGTTAGATGCCTGAACTTATAACTTACCTCTGGAATATAGCATGGCAAAAGTACAAGCGTCACCTTACTTTCCGCATTGGTCCTTCATTAAAAAGCAGCGCAAGCAATACTTGACAGACGCCAGGCTGCGAGAAAGATTTCTAAACTGTGGAAGCCTATCTGAAAGTAGTAGGCCTGATGTGGGAAGAAATAACGGGAAAGCAAAGAGCCGAAAAAAATGGACTGACCCCTAAATACGGGAGTACAACTGTTACACGTAGCAGCCCAATGCATGCGTACGTTTTAGCGGTCATAACGTTGAATTGGAATTACAAAGCACCATTGTAGTAGCATGAATGACAAAATAAAGATTCACTAACGTCACAGCTATTGCCTGATGCTGCAAGTTGCTTTCATGGATAATGCCAGTAATAAATTATCGAGCAGTCTACGTAATATACCAATATGACGTTTATTCCTATATAGTATAATCAGGACACTGTAGATCATTGCACAGTATTCAGATTCCAAATAGAAATAAACGCCTTTCCCAGCGATACCCTTGCGGCTCACAGGTGGGCTACAGATGGTATCTGCTGGTCTACAGAATGGGTCATCGTGACCGACCAACATGGTAAATATTAAAGGGGGCTCGGGACGAGGCTGGCCTTGTTAATCGGCTGAGATTTCTCGGCGACGACCACAGCACCGTCGTTGAGAAACCCGCCGCATCTTTCGATCGTCGCAACCCGTCAAAGATGACATTCACGCGACGGGCCGTCCACGTGCTAGAGTCGCGGAGAAGTGCTCGAGCGGGCTACTCACCGTGCTGGCTGGGCGGGCGCAGGGTGTCGTCGGAGACCGCGAGCGCCCGGACGGCTGCCCGCCAGCGCGCGTAGCTGCCGCATCGACGCACCAGGAAGGACCGGGGCATCCTAGCCGCTGCCTAATCACGGCCACACTGCCGCTGGTCGCGCGCGCGCCTGCTCCTCCGGGAACGCCCGAGCGCTCTCAGCCCGCCCTGGGCGTCGTCCCCCCTCGCCGCCTCCTATCTAGTGGCTGCCGCGGAACGCACCACAGCACACAGCTGGGGGGAGAAGCGGCTGTCGAAACAGGCGCGGACCGCCGTCGCTCTTCGCCTCCTCCTTTTTGGGCTTTGCTGCGGCAACCCAACTCACTCCCTACGCTAGTCCAATCCACCTCTCTCCTTTCGTAACATCCTCAGATGCGGCGAGAATCCCACAAACCTGGATTTCACAAAGACAAAAGAACGCTCCCGGACCCGTGTTTGAACAGAAATATCGTTTTGCTTGCTTGCATGCTTCTATACCTGCTCTGCTGTAAGCGCACATTGCGCGCTTGTACGCGTAGTTTCTCATTGCAATGCAGTGACCGTCTATATATATTCATGCATGTCCGTGTTTTCGTTCACAAATATTTGGATATCATGATATACTGCCTTGCAATTGCAATCGTTTGTTTGTCATCGTTGTTGCCAACGCAACTTCTGAAGCTAACTACGTACTGTTCTAGGTCTCAATCCAGGCTATATGACTACTCCTTCTGTATGTCTTCACTTGTAAAAAAAATATTGCGTCAAAAAATAATAATAATGGACTGACTGAGTGACGGGTGTACCGCCAGATATGCGACGTCTTCACATGGCAAGAACCACAAGTTATTTTTATCGGCGATGCTGTTAGAATCCAATCCATGTATGGGGATTTTGTATTTGAGACCTTGATCGTTTTGCAATTCGGGTTAGCTGGTGAACGTTGTTTTTAGACCGCGGAAGGTGTCTCGCTCCTTTCCATCCCCTTTCCCTCTCAATGCACTTAGTTACTTCCAAGGTTTTCACTATAGGGAGCGCCCAGAGCTCTCGCTTTCTTCAGGAAACTGAGAGCGCTCCCTTAATTTGCGTTTTCCACCACTCGTCCTCTGTAACCGTGTGCAACCGAATCCGCGTCGTGTGCCAGTTTAGAAAGACATAAATCTTGTTTCTCATACGTTGCGACAAACGTGAATGACAAGTCGCGATGTGAATGCTCATGACACACGTGTCCTTCGTATGTCGTTGTCATTAGTATGCGGATGTTGGCGGCTACTCATCCTCGCACGAGAAAAATGGACAAGAATTGCAGCAATATGAATCTAACAGAGGAAGAAACCGAGAAAAAAAAAACATTCGTGTAAGACATTTGCTGTTTCAGTTGTAGTCTGTAAATGATAACTAGCCGGAAATTAATGCAAACTAAAAAAAAAAAACGGTTTGTAACCGGTGGTAGCCGAACCCCACAAAGTCACGGCGTATAGGCCTGGTTCCCGCCGGCTGCAACTTGTCTTTTTTTTATTCATTTAGTGTATTTATAAGGACATGGTTGGTGCCAATGCGTGTCTTTTTTTTTTTCTTGGCGATTGGTACACCCTACTAAGAATTTGTTTTTTTTCTGGCTGCGTAGTTTTGACGAATAAAGATCGGACTCATCGGTTATCCTTCTGATTCAAAAATAAATTAGAAGTTCATGGTGAAACAAGCGCAAAATGTACGAAGACTAAGAGAGGACAACAGGACGTAATTAGTCTTCGTACATTTTGCGCTTGTTTCACCATGAACCTTTACCAACATGCCCAACTGGCAGTCATCCTAAATTAGAAGTCACACAACATTGCAAATATCGAGTGAAATCAAGTTATGCGGCTTGAAGGGCAAAACGAAAGAGTAAAAGCATGCAGAGATGTTAACCAGGAAGGCATCTGCTGTCCGTGATCTTGCACTGGGTGAAGGGGAAGGAGGAGAGAAAGCTTTCAGAAAGGAAGGGAAGCTGCGATCAATGCGTGGATGCATGCGGATCGATGCACCATGCGGGCAAAAAAGGAAGAATAGCACCCATTCAATTATTACGGCGTTTGGTGATCGAATAAACTGGGTTCCGTCTCTGACTAATCAAACGTAAGCGAGATACAAATGTTTAACTGCAGGAGTTGTGAGAGAAAAGCCAGTAAACAAAATAAATCACGCGAATCACCTTGGTTACTATGATTTCCGTCCCAAACCTGTGAAAGTTTTCGCCCCTTCTCTCTAGAAACCGATGAATGAATCACTGCGATGTCACGTTGATCCTGATATTTCGCGTACGCGGGATAAGTAAACTTATGTCTATCCCTGTCAATTTTGTGTTTCCGCCGACATTTCAGCCGCCACTCAATAGACAGACATGTTATATCACACCTCTTCAACGCTCTGCTGCCAGAATGTTTCCTTCAAACGAAGCTTTCATATTTGGAATGTAGGAGGGAAATCGGGTGGATGGTGTCAGTGCGCGCCGATATCCGATCCAGCTGCAGCATTCACACTATATGGGCTCAATTCACAAGGCTGCCTGAAGTTCGTTGTTCTAACTGTGAATGGTTGTGTTTTTATGAATTATTATTGATGAACCTCCCTTTTCAAAAGCAAGTGCGTTTTAAGACAATAATTGCTGATGGGTGGCAGCTGTCATATAGGTATGATGCCACACCAAAGAATAGCACTGTGTGAAGTGCTACAAAGGTGTAAAAAAATTTATGCTCAAATGCTCGTGAAGTCCTCCTCGGTGGTACATTGGCTACCGGTATTCGGCTTCAGACCGGAATGTTGCGGGTTCGATCCCAGGCCTCGGCAGTCGCATTTCGATGGAGGCGAAATGCTAGAGGCCCGTGTACTGTGCTATGTCAGTGCACAGTTAAAGAGCACCAGGTGGTCCAAATTCCCGGACTCTCCACAACGCCGTGCCTCATATGATATCGCGGTTTTGGCCCCAAATATTACTATATGTTCAAAAAGTATAGGGTGTGCATGTGCTGTCATTAAAGCCTTACGTAACGCCGCAATATGACATACTTGCCCGTCATTATGCACTGTCACATTGAAATTCACCGACACGAGTCAACTCTCAAATACGCTCCGTTGGACCGTTCACTGCAACTTAGAATACCGCGAGACGCGTAACTTCACTGTGCCACGTGCAGCTTTACAAACGGGAGCACCAGCTGTGAGTGGCCTTCCTCTCAATTAAGGGAGCACCAGTCTTCCTTGAAAGAAATTGGACACTCACGTATTTGGCTCTGCTTTGTGCTGAGTGTGGTTGTGCAGCGCGTTTTCAGACGCAGGAGTTCATTTTAAACACCGCGATCGCACGTCGCATGACCTGGATGAACTGTTTCATATTCAAATAAGGGGATACCCTTATCATTCACCGGTCAGTTCGTAGTAGGAGTCCAAACTTTCTTTCTCTTTTTTCCTCAAGCGAAGGAAGGAAGGAACAGGAGAGAAAGGAAATGCAGGAATGTTAACCAGTCTAGAAGAACCGGTATGCTAACCCACACTGGGGAAAGGGATGGGGGAGTTTTAAAGATAGAGATAGAGAAAGAGAGATAGAGCGAGGGAGGGAGAGCACGCACGCACGAAGTCGCACACCTCGCAGTCATGTTAACGCTATTGGTCTATAACCGCCGGTGCAAGTCTGATGCCTTCAAGAATTTGAGCCCTGGCCTTCGTTACCTTCACCCGGATGACCCCTCAGAACGACATTCCAAAATGGTTTCTGCCGTCATCGGTCGGTGATCTATTCAAGCTAGAGCGACCGCGAGTGATTTTCATTGCGCATTGAAGCAAGGACAGTCCGCAGCAAATGTGCCCTAATATTTCATACGAAGTGATGTTATAACACCGGCGCCTGCATCCGTAATCCATGCAATTGCCGGTAAAGCTCTCCGCCACTCGATAAGTGGTCATCGTTTTATTCCTTTTTTTTCTCTCGTCAAAAGAGCGTTACAACATGGTACAAATGAAAGTTCTCTCCGACCCGGTACCCTACTGCGAGAAAAAAAAATAGTGGGAGGTATTTTTGTGGGAGGACACCCATTTAGAGATGTCAGTGAAACTAGCCACATGAGCAGCACTAACGCGATGGTTCTTTGTGTCCAGCTATGTACACATTAGCTAGCCATCGCCATTTCAGCGCTTTGGTGCACCCGACATGGAAAGAAGTATACGTTGGCCTGTATTGACCGTACGACAGCAAGCACCGCGGCGAAGTGTCTGAAACATCGCCCTCAATGAACGCTGCCCTGAATGAGTTCCGTATACGCCACCGAGGAGCAGCCAGCGCTGTGTACTGCTGTGTCCTGACAGAGGGAGCGTTCGCTGCGCTAAGACACACGTCAGCCGCGTGTACACCGGCCGCTCAACAGGGGCGACGGCGCGTGCGACGCGAAGGTCCACTGACCACGGAGCGGATGTGGCGTGGACGGCTGTGCCATCTGCCACATTAGGAGAAACAGTGGGGCCGATTACAGCCTATTAGGGAGCTATCCCGAGGCTGACCGGCGGACCGTTGCCACGCATGCGCCGTTCGCGTGGAGAAGGGAGGGGGGGGGGGGCTGAACCACGCCTGGTATTTATTAATAGAGCCCCTAATCAGGGCGCGCTTGCACCATTGTCCCCATTAGGACGGGAGGAGCTGCGGCGCCCTTTTTACGGCCCGGGTTGCTGCCCCCCGAGAGCGCGCCTTTCATTAGCGTCATTGATCCTCCCGCGTCCGAACGCATTCGCGCTGACAGCAACCAGGGCGTATTGACTCACGCAGGGAGATTTGAGATGATGTTCAGGGCGCTGCGCGAGCCAAGAGCCGGGTTATTCTGCTTGCGGTGATATACGGACTGCAGGGAGACACAAGTGGCGCTCAAGAGTGGTTACGTATTCAGTGCATATAGGAGAATCGAAGTGCCAATACTGAATCGTCGGTGATCTTCCGGCTGTATGTTCTATCATCGATGCACATGCATCTGCACCCGGTGTCGCAGCCACTCGATGGGACGGCATACATTTCAGATATATTGAAAACAGCGAGAAAACGGGACGAAAGCTAAGGAACAAACAACACAAGCGCTGTTCCTTAGTTTTCGCCTCGTTATCGCGCTGTTTTCAGCGCAGTAACATCTGCCGACTGGCCCTTCAAGACACCGTTCTGCAGTTTATTTCAGCTGTACTAAGTGCACCAAATTCATGAGCTCCCTGCAATTTCGTGTGTGCTATGTATGCGTAAGTCACATACCTTCCTCTTAACTGCGGTATTCACTCTTCTTTATACCGAGTACGACAGCAATTACTTGCTGCAATGTTTGCAATTACCAACTATCTTCCCATAAATTTTCTCATCTTATTGTATAGATAAATGCGCATAGTTTATGAAAAGCGATTCATGTCATCCACTGGTTCAGGACGAAGTCACGAAGAATATATCCGCCCGGGTTTCGCAAAAAGAAAGCGTCCCAGCTGGCAAAACAATTGTACCAGTCAGGTATCCGTACCCAGTACACGTCTTTACAGGGCGATCGCTCTGCCGTCTGAGGCAACCGATGTTTATGCAACTGCGAAGTTTCCCTTCCCAGAAATCCTTTGAATTTACTCTGTGACTTGGTGCTCTGAACGAATATATGACAATTTCTTTTTTTCTCTCTCTTTCTTTAGCCTCAATTCCTGCACCTTACGAGATTCCTCAGATCTGATTTGCCATACGCATAGGATTTATCCAACTGCTTTCTTCGCTATCTTTTCGAGCGATATTTAGGGGTTCCCAAACGCTATTTAGCGCTGTCAAGTTACAACACCTCACCGTTCATATGATTTTTTTTTTTAAGAGTGCCAGTATACATCCTACAGGCACGCTAAAAGGAGTGGAGCAAGGCAACCACGACGAGCTGTTCCGAAACTACTATGTATTCGAACACTCTCAAAAAGGAAAAAAAAAGAAAGAAAAAGAAAGGATCGCCTCAAAAACATTCTATGTTACCCGAACCTGTGGTAATGTTCAAAGAAACGCGATGCCATGAAGTAATTGTGTTCGTCACCGCACACATCCTTCTTGCCTCGTATCGGTGCCAGCCTCATGCTCACTCGTGGTCGCTCTCTCTCTCTCCTCCATCCTATACACCCTTGTACTCAAACGCTCCACAACAGGCACAGCCTTGCCGCTCCAACCTCTTGCCCAGCTTCACTTCATTCAGCTGGGAACATTATTAATCACGGCTCTCGCTCATCAAGGCGGCGCATAGCGATCGTGCCTTCTCACGACTGCAGCGCGGGGGCGCAACGTCAGCGCCGGGCCGTCATTAATATACGAGCGCAAATATCTGGCGCGCGAAAACCGCGGCTCCGCCGCTGGCTTCTATCCGCAGCCACCGCTATATAGACAGTGTATAGCGTGCGACGCCTCACCGGTGGGTGATAGTCAGACAGAAAAAAAAAAGGTTCCACGAAAGGGACCCAGCCGTATAGTATCGTATATAGTATGCGCGAGTGGTCGTGTTTGCTCAGCCACGCCTCGTGCCCCACGTTCGGGCAGTGCCATTATCGGGCCCGCAGTCGAACGTGCTCCGGGGCTTGGGTCCTCCTGGCATTTGCTAAACGCTAAGCTCTCTGCTATGGTTGCTCCGAACCCCTTGTCTGGTGGACGTTCGCTTCCCGAAAGACTGCGCGAAATCTTGGCATTCGGAGCGGGGGGGGGGGGGGGGGGAGAGAAGGCGGTGTGTACGCAAAGATTTATGGCTGGCGCTTGCCGGGGGGGATCAGACTGGCGAGAGCCACGCGCGTGCGCGTGCCGCAGGACGGAATGAAAGGTAAATTTGGTCGGTATATGATGGTAAGCGACATTTATTAAAATCTTCGCACAGTGGCTACGTCCAACACCCTCGGCAAGTGGCGACACGAAGGCACTTCGTCATCGTGATTTGCAATGCCCGCTGTCGAAAATTTCATTGCGTTAACTAATAAATTATTATTATTATTATTATTATTATTATTATTATTATTATTATTATTATTATTATTATTATTATTATTATTATTATTATTATTATTAGAATAGAGCTGTCTTGGTCGAGGTCTGCCGTGTGGCGTAGATGAAAATGACTATAATCATGAACCTGCATGCGCTCAAATAACCGCCCAAGCACTCAGCGCAGTCGCTTAGCAAGAGAAGCTGCAACGTGCGGCTCCTAATCGGTGTTTGCCGCCAACGTGTTATCTTGTTAATTTTAACGCGGCAGTGCTAAAGAGCTCGTTTCACAAAAATTCTGGCGTCGGCGTCGTTGGTTGTGAGCGAAAAATCAGCATTGTCCGTCGCCGAAAAATCGAGAACGACACAAATAAAATAAATATTAAAAATCTTCGGTTTGAATGAGAATCAAACCCAGGCCTTCCGCGTGGCAAGCAGATGTTCTACCACAAAGCCACGCCATTGCTTGAAACTGCTTCGGAAAAAAAAAAAAAAACACTATATGATGTCATGTAGTGGGAGTAACCTCCTTAACGCGTGTAATATTGTGTGGCAGAAGCTTAGAATCGCACCAGGTTACAAAACATGGCAATTGTGCCACGAGTGGCTGTTGTAAAGGCCTTGCACCCATTACAAGGCGCTCAGACATATTTAATCATCATCACCTGCAAAAGCATGACAAAAGTGAGCAGCTCCGTAGGTTAGCGTGTTGCCTTACGGACGCGTAATGGGCCCTTCGCTGATTTGCAAAAGGAAGAATTATGACGTAATGGGCACTTAACAACTCTACTCGCAATATGCATTCTAAGATAGATTGAAACGGCCATTGTTACGCTCAAAATCTTTCGTTTCCTTACGGCATGGTTGAGGCATGCACCGAAAGCCGAAGCCAGGCTAGCAAGTGAGAAGGCAACGCGCATGGCGCCTGCTTGCGCTATCGCGTTCTACTCTTGAAGGCGAAGCTCAAGCACCCTCCAAGTTTTTTAGAGGACAAGTGTGGTGACTCGCGTAGGTCGGCAAACTCACTCAGACTCACTCAGACTCAGATCGAGCTGTGAGTCTGAGTCTGAGTGAGTCCGGGTGAGTAATATTTTGATGAGTCTGAGTCCAAGTGAGTCCGGTTGAGAAAAATTTCAGTGAGTCTGAGTACGAGTGAGTCCGGTTGAGGAAAACATTGATGAGTGCGAGTCCGAGTGAGCCCTAAGGACGAGGTATATTTCGTTAGTGAGTCTGAGTGAGCTGCGCATTCTTTTGCCGACCTCTCGTCCTATCTAATCAACTTCAGCATTACTGCCACCCTTATGTCGGCTCACGTTTATATTAATTATGTCTACTGACACATCAATGGAGTAGCGTTCATACGCCAGCTCAATATCAATTGAACAGATGCGTGAGTTACGGAGGGAAGGAGGTTTCTTGACCGCCCCCCCCTCCCCCCCCATTTTTAAATGAAGGCCTTGTAAAGAACATGTCGTGTGAGTCATCACTTTCTATAAAAATGTCCTTAGTGAATTTCAACCACTGATAGCTCGTATTTAAATATACGAGATCAAAAGCGCCAAGTAGAGCGTATCAGTTGGCAAACTCGTGTTCACGCCCGGCGCCCGTGCGATCAGGCATTCCCCAAGGGTTGGTTCTCGGGCCACTATTCTTTTTAATTTTTATAAATGATATCGTAAAAGATATACCTGTTAAAATCAAACTGTTCGCGGACGATTGCATCCTTTATCAGGAAGTAAACACTTCTGATGACCAGGCATTATTAAGTGTGCCCTGGACAAACTACATATTTGATGTGAAAGATGGCAGATGAGCATCAATACTACAAAAACCGGTTTCATTGACAATTTCAAGAAAGAATGCACCACTTACTTTCCAGTATTCAATGAATGGTCGCTGTCTTAGCGCTGTAAATCGTTATAAATACTTAGGCTTAATATTAACTTCAGACCTCGGGTGGAATGAACATATCACTTTTATAGAAAAGAAAGGCATGAAAAAGCTTGGATACCTTAGGAGATCGTTACGGCAGTCAACGCAAGAAATAAAACTATTAGCATATCAAACCTAGATTCGTCCAATTTCGGAATATACCTGCGTGGTTTGGGACCCTTACACAAAGAAAAATATTCATAAACTATAGAAAACCTACAAAGAAAATCTGCTCGATTTATCTTTCGCTCGTACAATCGCCTTACGTCAGTTAGTGCTTTGCTTCAGACGGCGAACTTGGAAGCCTTACATCTGCGGTGATGTCGCGAAAGATTAAAATATATGTACTTGCTCTATCACGATAAGCTTGGCATTGAATCAAGTGAGTATATAGAAAAAGCCGTGCGACACCCCACGCGGGCCGATCATACAAAAAAACTACATGAATTTTCTTGTAGAACCAAATCATACATGGTCTCTTTTTTCCCACGAACTGTACGCGAAGTGGAATCGCCTCCCTGGTGGGGTTGTGGATGCGGCGACAGTGACCTCATTCTCAACGGAGCTAAAGAACCTGTAGCATGTCTTCCCGCCATATTTGCACTCTTTGTTTTGAGACGTTGGCACGATTTTTTTTCTTCATGTGATGTTAGTACACATGTGATGTTAGTACGCATTCATGTATGTATTATGTTAAGTGCCAGTTATATACCATGCACTCTATTATTATTTTTATTTATTCTTTTTTTACCGCGTTCCCAACTGTGTGTTCCCGGCCTTTTCTGTGCGTAATATAGTATTGTGAAAAAGTTCAGTTGGGCTATATTCATGTTACCCACTCCTGCTTATGGCTTCATTGTGACGCCAGCAGAAACCCTATAAATAGTAGAGCACCGATTATGCGAGATATTGGTGTTCCAGTGTTGCGCGACTTATCGCAAGCTGCGCTAATGTTTACAACTACTGCTACTGCTAATAATAATAATAATAATAATAATAATAATAATAAGAATAATAATAATAATAATAATAACATTATTATTATTATTATTATTATTATTATTATTATTATTATTATTATTATTATTATTATTATTATTATTATTATTATTATTATTATTATTTGCATTTAAAGGGACCGACAACTGCCCAGAACATGAAATGAGATGACTCCACTGATGGAAAAATTGTCCGCTGCATTGACTCAAACCAACCCTGTTTTGTTTTTTTTCGTGAAAGGCGGATTCATATTTTTATTTCTTCATTGAAAATCGTGAAAAATGACTTTTGGCGCCTCTGGCGGCAAAAACACGAACGATCCGATGTACCTGGCCACGTGACCGTTGATTGCTGTACGCGGTCGACGATATTTTTGTTGGTTATGAAATATTGCTCGTTTCTTTATACTAGAAGATATTACTCCATAAAATGTACATATAGGCCTGCGTTAGTAGTATGCATTAAAGTGGCGCTGCCTTCGCGTGACGCAATGATCCCATGCTCGTCAGCGCGTTTTGAGTAACTTTTCAGCGTGCTCATGCAACCGTGCACGAAGTTTCCAGGTCGCTAAGATTTTGGAGCGACATAGTTTTTCTGCCTTCACTTCGTCTCAGAAATGACGCGCACTGCTACTCGGCATGGCCGTGCATATGCGTAGTGACGTTTTCAGTGACTTGGCTTGGCTCGTGTATCGAGAGAGTAACGACGCCGGTGCAAGCCACCCAGAACACAGGCGCAGGCAACCTTGTGCGCAGGCACACACAACGCGGTGCGAACACAGGCAAGGTGTATAATGTCACATCATCTCATTGTGACAGCTTGTTATTTTCAAAAATAGCTGAAAAGCTCAAAATAAAGCTGGCTAAGCATAGTTACAAGAACTCCTGCGAAAGCAGAACGACGACAGCTTTCACAAATCGTGAGAAGGGCTGGCGGCATCGCCATCAATTCTCAGCGTTGCTGGAGGAAAGGTACATGTGTGTTTAGAGCCTTTCAGATCGAAAAATACTGCTTGTAAAATAACTACGTGCTTTTGGGATTAACTACTGCAGCTACAAACACTACGAAGGGTGAGCTTCCTGTGGCGCCGTAAAAAAATGTGTCGAGAAAAATCAGTTGTCGGTCCCTTTAAAGCGGAAACCATAGATGCCTCATCAAGCGCAAAATTTTACCGGCGGCGTTAGCGTCCAGCGCAGGCGGGGTCAACACGAGTGAAGCAAGAAATCATCACAGGGTGATGACGTAACCATAGGACGTCATTGTTTCGTCACATATCACCAAAATGTCCGACATCGTCATGAGGACACATAACGTGGCGTCGCGTGACGACCGCACCACATGACAGCGTCCCTCGGTCAGAGCCCATCACGGAGGTAGAGCAAAGCCAGGTGAGGTGCAGTGCCTCCGATCCTCGAGACAGCGCAAAAGCACGTTAGGAGCAGAAAGCTTTCGCAGAGAGGCGTGGGAGGGTCAGTGCATTGACCGAGAGCAAAAAGGAGACGGCTTTCGCCTTCGGGTCGTCTTGCGCTAATGTATGAGGGACCCTGTGAGGTTGATTATTATTATTATTATTATATTTTAGTGCGCAGGATGGTGTAGTGTTTTAGCGGGAGTAGTTATCATTCACAGAACTTCCTTCGAGAAGCCATCTCGATTCTGTGGGCCCGAGTACTGTAACATGTCGCTGCTATATTTGTGATCACTAAGCTTACAACATATGTTTGTTGTCCTTAAGTTGTTTCTGTTCGTTGTAAAGCGCACTAAAGAAAGACTAATGCTTGAGGCGCTTCAAGTTCTTTTTTTTTTTTTTTTCGTCATAGGACGCATGAACAAATGGCCGACTGGAAAGAGCCAGGGGAGCACGAAGGATAGAACGAACTACGGTTTATTCAGCTGTTCGTAGTAGCGGGAAAATATATGTAAAGGAATAGGAATGGAGCAGGATGCGAACGGAAAAATTGTGCACGTCGCACAAAGTGGAATACGCAGCTTCAAGACAGCGGCAGGCGTGCCGGCATATACATCTATTGTTACGGTCCTCGTAACATCTTCAGTTTTGAGAGAGCCCAGCTGCAGGATCTTTAGCGCTTTACGCAACACCCTTTGTTATGCCCACTGCAGCGCAAATCTGCTATTGCTTCAAAGCAGCCGTCAAGAGAGTAACCTGACTTTGTACGCAAACACGGCACAAAGTAATAGCCCTGCACACAGTAGCTTCTACACATCTTTGTAGTGAAAGTAAACGGCCAAGTCAGGAGCTATAACGAACGTCAGTGATCTTTCTAGTCACTGAGGTCCACAAGGCCAGTTTTCATGATCACTTGACATGAATTAAAAGACTCCTGCGTATCTTTCGATGGAAGTTTACACACACGTCGGCCACTGCTGTGCGCAGAATGGTCGGATACCCCGGCTCAGTTGCTTTTACCGACTCCACAGCGTATACTGGCAGCAGCCACTGATAAAAAGGTCGTCACTTCATAAAACTGAGATGTGTAGTGCTCGCTATTTTTTGAAAACAATGGCGAAATGAACGCATTCTAGTAAATTCACACATGTCTCGAAATCTGTGATGCTATAGAGTTTTTGCCTTAGTGCAGAGCAACTTATGCAACCAATGCATTGGAGTACCGCTTCGTTAATACCTTTCATAAACTCGAATGCTATTCATTCACTTGATAAAGTATAAAATTAACGACAGCTAATCATTTCAACGTACTAGTGAAATACTTTTTTTTTCTTTTTTTTCTTTTTTTTTTTATTTTGACGACTAGCTCGGGAAGACCATGTGAGGTTTACCTAGTATGTTCTGCCTTCTCTCAGGTGGACTTTCCAGCTTCCGCTTAGCAAATTTCATCCGTCATGGATCTATATTACTTATTAACTTGACCAATATTAAACCGGAACCCTCTGCCGAGACATCTCCCGTAGACGTCGATAGTTCAATTTTTTAACCCTAAACTTCAGTAACAGCTGTGTTATACCGCAATGTGTTATACTACACAATCTGTTATACTACCAAGCCAACGTGCAACTTTCAGACGCACTACTTCGAGGCAAACAGAACTTTGCACCGGACGCGTTTGTCGTTTAAAAAAGAAAGTAGTAGCCCGACTTCATCAACGTGTCATTTCCTTACGCTGAGGGAAGAATCAAGCCCTATAAACTTTTTTTTTTGTAAATGTACTGGAAAGCGTTGGAGCAATCTAATTGTTTCCAAATCAACTCTTTCTACAAATAAGTTTCGGTTACCAGCGAATAGATGCGTCTTGAGGTCATGTAGCATTGACTCAGTCCGTTCTTGGAAATACTACGTCAGCTGGACTCGAGAGAGAGAGAAAGAGAAACTTTCATTTTTACAATGATAAGAGCTCTTCTTCGTGGGGTGGAGCCAAGGTTTCATTCAAGGTTCAAGGTTCAAGGTTTCATTGGCTCGCGCCACTAGAACACTGTCGGAGTAAATCCTGCGCACCAGCCTTGTCTATATGTTTCATTAACAACTTAGCTCTAGACTGGTTAACATCCCTGCCTTTCCTTTCTCTCCTGTTCCTCCTCCTTAGCATTTTACAGCGAAAGCTGTTATGAGATCACAACAAGGTTCGTTTCTGCGCCGTAGTTGTCCGCCACCGCCGCCGCCGCCGCCGCCGCCGGTGTCCGTAACCAATATCGCACGAAATAAGAAAAAAACTAACTAAATAAAAAAACACCTATGCCAAAATGGGAATCCAACCCGGGTCCGCTGCGTGGCAGCCCAGCACTCTACCACTGAGCTACACCGCTCTTTGAAACTGCGGTGCAAACTGAGCCTACGCAGGCTTCATATCGGGTAAGGAATCGCGTTAACGTGTGTTGTAAAGCGTTTTAGAGCAGAAAAGTAAAAACCAGGCGTCACACAATGCGAATTGCGTAACGAGTGGCTCGTTCAATGCTCCAACCTATTACAAAAGCCTGAGGCATAATTCTTCATCGTCGTCAGCCACAGCATCAACAAAGTGCACATAATTCGTTACAAGAGTGTAGCGGCCACCGCGCTTTTCCGAAGGATGACGAATAATAGACGAATAGCAGACGCTTCCCCACTACACAAAAATTATGATGATTTATGGCGTAGTGGGTACCATGCAAGTGGGCTTGTAGTAGTTGCCCCAAGAGTGTTTAAAAAAGGCTAAAGGCCGCTCTCCCAGCTTTCGCTGTGGCTGTGCTGCGCGTTCTGCGCAGGCCTGGCGGTTTTTTTGCTACACGGCACCAACAAATCTTAGCCTGTGCAATGACCTCAAGATGATGCCTATCAGTCCGCATAACTTTAGTATTTCTCATCATTTCTCGCAGCCCCATAGTTTACACCCACTATCCTAACCCCTTTTCTATGAAACCCCGTGGCTTGTCGAGCATTCGGCTTGAGCCTTAATTGCACTAACTCGAATGGTTCTGTCGCCGAATTTGCGTTTTCAGTTAAGCGTGCATGCTATCGGCTGAGCGTTGACCGTGGCGTATACTACATCTGTACTAATAATAACTTTGCTGCAAGCAAATGGGAACTCCAGGAACGCTTGAGGTTTGGGACGCTGACGTTCACTATTTATTACCGCTGTTTTTAGGACGAAGAAAAGGATAAAAGAAAAGGCAGCGACGTCAACCAGGAATGTGTCCGGTATTTAGAGAACGTACAGAAAATCAAGCCTCTTTTTTCTGCCTCAGTGTAGAACTCTCATCATATTGCTGTATCCCTCAGACGTCGTGGTCTCGTCGTTCCTCCTCATACAATCCGGGTTACGCGCGAGAAATTGATTGCATGTTCAGCGTCCAACGCACTCAAATACAAGGTTAGTAACTGCTATCTTGAACCGGGACGAAGGCGAATACAAGTTGGGAGTGTTGGCAGCTCCGATGAGAAGCAGTGCACCTGACAACACTCTTGATATTTAGTATGGCAGCTACGGCAGCAGCAATTCTCGCCATAGGCCATTTTTTGTGTGGCGAGTATACAAAAAAACTACACCATCTCCCGCTAAAGGGAACCATGTGTAGATGTGAAGCAGCGGGCGCTAACGCTTACACTGGCGGCGGCGTTGATGCTGGCGCTCATCGCAGCGTTGCGTAGGAGAGAAAACTGGGGAGGCGCAAAGCATGCAGTGATGGAGCAGTGTTTCCTACTGGACCATGCCAATCGCTGCTAATGGGCAATGAGAGACAGATACTCCGACTGGACACAGAGACCCGCACTCCGCTTTTAGTTAACGCGCACGCTGCGAATTTTTATTGTTCAACAACGCACAGGAGAAATCTCCCACCGGCACCACCTTGGAGGTCAAGATCCATTGCCATATATACGGGGTGACCAGTGAACGGTTGTGCAGCTCGAGCAGTCGGTTTTTTCAACCAAGAAACTCGCTGGCAGACGCTGCCGGCGTCGGCGTCGCGAGGCGAGAGAGGAGGGGGGGGTGCGTAGGAGAGGGGAGAGGGGGGGACGCGCCTGCGCAGTGGGAGTGTGGACGCCGCGGGCAGGTATGCCTATAGGAGAGAGGGGGAGCGTAGGAGAGGAGAGAGAGGGGGGACGCGCATGCGCAGTGGGGAGTGTGGACGCCGTGGGCAGGGATGCCTAGAGGAGAGAGGGGGGGAGCGCAAGAGAGGAGAGAGGAGGGGAGGCGCATGCGCAGTGAGGGTGTGGTTGCCGCGGGGAGGGATGCCTAGAGGAGAGAGAGGGGGAGAGGAGGTTTTTTTTATTTTTATTTTTTTGAAAGGGTTTGCGCATGCGCAGTAAGGGTGGTCACGCCGGCACACCACCACCGGATTAAGCTTCGCCATAAGATGCTTCACATTCTAAAACGAATGTTTTCGGTTAACTGCGTAATTTAGTACTTTGACATAAGTACACTCCAAGCTTGGTATCTTCCCGTATCAGAAGTGTGCATTTCAGGGTGAAACGCACACCTCTGAAGCGGGAAGAATACACACGTTTTTCGTTTGGGGGGTCTCAACCCGTCTGGTTCATCACCTTGACTATGCTTGCTGTTAACTTTAACGCCCAACTTCCTTAAAAAAACACGAAGTTTTATTTGCTGCTGCTCATCCTCCTATGTCCTAAACAGCTCACACTGGATCACACACAGAATAGGCGCTGTAATTTTTAATACCCTTTTCAGTTGGGCTGCTTGCTGGGTCACTGAACTACGCCTGTGGTATATACTACGAAATGACAGACTAAGTATTCTCACAGCAGCAAGTAAGCGTCATCGGCAGCACAGATCCTATATTTAAGCAAACCTTTCTGCCGCCTACTTTACCGGAGTTTTTAATTGGCTCGTCTGCCTGGTCAGTCTCTTGCCGGCTGAAATGCGTGGGATATGATGTCTAGCAATGGGATTTTCTGGGCCAGTTGGAACCCTTAACTTCGTTTATCGGATACGATTACACTGCCTCAAGGATTGCCCAGTCCATTCGGCGGCACTGGGCATGTGCCCTAATAGACAACTTAAATAGCTGGGTGTATACAAAATTAGCATGTGACACATGGCACGTGAAAATCCTTAAGTGTGTACCCTGAAATTCAAAGGTACGTATCAACTCAGCTTCGAAAAATGGTGTCAGTGCCCCTTTAACGAAATATTCAGCAACATATCCAAGGGGGCTTCGAACTGGGTCAGCACTGAGGCTGTATAGCGCAGTTGCACACATTATCAAAATTGGCACTGTGGCGAGACTTCAGATGTCTTGGGAAAGGCATTTTCAGTGCAGCTGACTAGAAGAGTTAACTATTCAAGCGCGTCGTTTCAGGGTGACGCATTCGCAAGAGCGCAGTGACGCTATTGGTGACGCGTCCTCTTTAGATTTCACTGATTTCCTGTTTGGTAGTGAAATTACCCCACCATTAATGCAACTCTCACGGAGCATAGGGTGTAGTAGTTGCGGGTGCCTTGACGCGTTCCTTTATGTGCTGACCAGCGAAAAACAGCAACAAAAAATTGTTACATAAACAACCATATTCGAGGATCATTGTTTTGAGAAACACTGATGAGCATCGGTACGAATAGCCAACCGAGTAACGCGCAGCAAGTGGATTTCTGCTTGACTATAGATCAAACAAGGCAAACGCCAGCGCCGGCCTTGCGAATAACTCTTACTATCTTGAATGAGAACTAACAGACAAAGATGCCAAGGAAAGTATAGGGGAAGCTATTAGAAGTAATTGTAATGTAAATGTGAAGAAAGGAAAGTGGACGAAAAGATAACTTGCCACCGGCAGGGACCGAACCTGCGACCTTCGAATAACGCGTCCGATGCTCTACCACTGAGCTACGGTGGCGGTCATCCCTCCGTCCACTTTATAGGGCATATATGTGTACTTAAACGTGGGAGCGTCAGTCAGCGCCGCCTGTTGCCATTACGGCGAGTGTGGAACACTTTTTTGCCTGTAGGCGTCACGTAGTACGTGATCTTATTACGAGCGAGCAGCTGACTAATAATCCCTCGCATACCACCTGAAGGCATCAAGTCTGCCAGAACGAGACCCTCGTTATGAATGAAGGAAAGAATTGTAAACTTAAGGGCTCGTTTGCTTTGTTAAACACAGTATTAATGAGAACTAACAGTTATCTTTTTCGTCCACTTTCCTTTCTTCACATTTACATTACAATTACTTCTAATAGCTTCCCCTATACTTTCCTAGGCATCTTTGTCTGTTAGTTCTCATTAATACTGTGTTTAACAAAGCAAACGAGCCCTTAAGTTTACAATTCTTTCCTACTATCTTGAATACATATGTGCGGGTGGGTGAGGATGGAAGGAGTAGTTTACTGAGCAATACCGCCCCCCATAGCCTCAGCCAACTTGTATTTAGTAAGCAGCGACCACACAACACCACGGTGGCCACATTTCACGAAAACTGGAGAGGGGCGAAGCATGCAGTGTCCGCCGGTGTTTACCACAGCAAAATCGCTGTTATTGGGCAATGACATACAGAAGAAGAAGAAGCATCTGACCGAGGTAATTCGCCACATTGTTTTGAGCGATACTTCTTTGATGAGGCACTAGTGGTTCCAAGCCTGAAACCGGGCATGTAGGGAAGGGTGTTTCAGCTCCACTAACGTCGTCGGCTATTTGTTGGGCTAACTGTTTCCTTCTTCATTTTTAGTGGACCGGTGGCGAGTAAAGCACTATCACTCAGCAGATATGTTTCAAGAAGTGGTGTTTCAAATAGATGACTTTACCGTAGAGATCCACGTTTGTGTCTCTGGCTTTAAATAAGAAACTTGAGCGCCTTGGTAAATTTTGTCGGAGATTCTGAGACCGCTGCTAAGTCGAACATAATGTTTTAGGCAGTAACGACTAATCTTTAACTCATAATATGCATATCGTGGAGCGGTGGTGAGTAGTGGGATTTATCCAATTTTTTTGGCGCATACCCGTTTATGATGGGACCGTGACGACGACATGACACGCCGACAAGCCGAGACCCTAAGGTGCTTCGCCCCTAAAAGCCTTGTAGTAAACAGAAGTTGAATGCAGAAACGCAGCTCCTATACCGTCGGTAGATGCGCTCAATGTGTGAACCAAGCCAAGCTTCCCGACCACTCAGCTCGTCTATGGTTGTAGGATTCATCTGTCGTTCGTTTGTTTGAACACCTTGTCCTTTGAAGTGTCTGGGCTCCTTTCATGTCTTTTTCCTCGCCTCAAGCGATGAGAGGGTGGACGGCTGATGGCCGTACGTGATAAAGAAATGGCTCCTTCTGCGGTTTTTCTTCGAGTGTCGAGAATGTTATCTTCCACAGACTTCTCAGGGAAGTTTACGTTGCCTCTCGACTCGTGTTGCATTGTGCGCCGTGTGTTGTTCCGTGGGCGCTCGCCAACTAATCGGAATCAGGTGCTCCACGCCTCTGGCCGCGATCAGGTGTTTAACGCCGCGAGGCACCTGCCGCTGCCTCAGCCTTTTCCTTCAATAGCACGGAGAGCGTGTCCATTGTTTACACCGGAGACGAGGTGTCAGCTGGTACGCCCAAGCCGAAGAAAGGCCTCGGAATCACTGATACGAGAACTATGTACAGTACAGCGGGTCTCATAGTCAAGTGGGGGGCGGGGGGAGGGGGGTGTTCAATTTTTGTCATTCAAGATTTATCATGGTGCTAGGCGTGAAATTTTGTAGAGTAACGAGATTACATAATTATGTTTAATTAAAGTAGCCAACTGCTCTTATATTCAAGCAAATGGCTCTTTTTCTTTTTATGAAATTAAAGAAACGCTACTTGTTTTATTACGAGGACATAAAAAGACATGACAGGACTGGTTCTGCACTCTATCTTTATTGAAACATAACTCGTTAAAAATGGGACGTGTGTACAGCTTCAATTGAGCATATTGGGAGTGTAGGACCCGTTCTGTCATGGCGTTCTGTACCTTTACGCGAGAAAAAAGTCGAGCGGGTTGATTCTCACGAACAAGAAAAAAAATGCATCACCAACTAGCCCAGTGACGTGTTTCGTCAAACCAAGTAGCTGCTGAATGAGCGAAAGAGCCTCTTTCTGAAAATTTCGGAAATTTATCTGGCGGAGTGTCGGTGGCCTGCCATGTAGATGAAAGCACCGAGAAACAAGATTAAGCCACCGGGGTAAATTAGCAGGTAGGATGTCGCGCTGCTAAGCTGAATGATGTGGTTTCGATTTCCGGCCATGGCGGCCTCATTTAGATGGGGACGAATTGCAAGGCCACTCATTTACTTGGGTTGAAATGAATTTGAAAGAACTTCGCATTATGAAAATTGATATGGAATCTCCCACTGTGGTTTACCTCATATCGTAATTTTGACTCGTAAGACTCTAGGAATTATTATCATTAGAAACGAGGTCGTCCCATAATGAACCCGTAACTACACAACAGACGCGCTGAGATACGTCTCTCCAAGAATAAGGAATGTGATGTGTACTGAACTACGCCAGTACACATCAGTACTGACGTAGTTCAGCAGAGAAAAAAAGTCACAGTTTCGCCACTAGGGCGAAGCAATGAATGCGATAGCAAGAAATTAGTTTGTCACACGAAGAACGACAAGCAGCTCGATACTTGCAACGCACCGCCGCAGCACAAAGAAGGACGCTCGAAAAGGACGCAGTGGTATACACAGGACGAGCGTGAACTAACAACTGTCGCAATTGTTACGTGTTTGTGTTTGAGCAACGCGCTGCGAGTGTCCACAATGCAGAAGCCGACGCTGTTGTTGTTGTTGCGTCTGATATGGCTCATACCCACTGAAGGGGATTGGCCCAAGGATTGATTATATGATTGTATGACTTTTCCACGCTGTTTGATACTTCTTTTTCTTTTAAACTGCGGTACGTGGAATGACCCCTCTGCGTCTCCTGCCACGCGGTGGCGTCTGAAGCCAAGTGTGCCCGGTGTTCTTTTTTTCTTTTTTTTTCCTTCTACATCATGAGTGGTACAGAAGGGAGCCACTTTTTCGTGCGCATCTCAAGGGTAGTTTTCAATTTGAAAGAAACTGTAAAAGCGTTGCGTGATAGAAAACACGCTCAAGCTGTTCCGAGATCTGCGTACCGCGAGCGGCAAATGGTGCATATGAATAGCTCACCGTTATATCGCTGGCACGAGCATGGCGTGTGGCTGTGTTGGCTAGCGCAGCAGGCTGCGGAGCGCGGTGTCGCTGGTTGGAATCCCCGGTCAGGTCGTTTGGAATTTTTTTCTACTGATTTATTTTTCTTTATGCCTTTTTTATATATACACATACATATACATATCTGGGACATGACGGCGTCGACAGACGGCGAAAATCAGCCGAGAGTGTCCTTATAATTGATATCGCAATAAAAGTAAATAATGAACTCTTTATTGAGCTAACTTTCTTTCCAGAGATCACAAAGCGCGCCGAGTAAGCGTATGTGCCCAGTTACATTCGTGTCATTGGCATCATGCTGCAGTATTTCACCGCGATAGCGTTAAAGAGCTCGTTTCGCATAAATTCCCGTGTCAGCGTCGGTGACGGCATCGTTGGTTGTGAGCGAAAAAATCATCATCTTGTCCGTGACCGAAAAATCGAGAAAGATGCAAATTAAATAAATAATAAAAAAAACTTGGGTCCGAGTGAGAATGGAACCCAGGCCGTCTGTGTAGCAAGCAGGTGTTCCACCACAGAGCCACGATATTTCTTGAAAGTGCTTCCGAAAAAAAAAAAAAACTATATAAATGTCATATAGAGGAAGGAGTCTCCTTAACGCATGTAATGTTGCGTGGCAGAAGCGTAGAATCGCGCCAGGCGTCAAAACATGTCAATTACGCAACGAGTGGGTGTTTTAAAGGCCCACCCATTACAAAGAGCTCAGACATATTTAGTCATCATCAGCAGCAAAACCATCAACAAAGTGAACAGCTGTGTAGATTCGCGTGTTGCCTTAGAGACGCGTAGTGGGTCCTTCAATGATTCGCAAAAAGAATAATTATGGCATAGTGGGCACTTAGCTGTACTTGGCAATAGGCATTCTACTTTGAAACGGTCAATGTTAAAAAATAGGCATTCTGAGATAGATTGAAATGGCCACTGTTATGCGCAAAATCGTTCGTTTCCTTATGGCACGGTTGAGACATGCACCGAGAACCGAAGCTAGAGGGGACTCTGGCGCTGCGATCGTTCAGCCACCATGGGAATGATGGGTAGTACACGGATTTGCCTAGTCTTCGTGCTTCCCGGCTTCAAACGCAGTTGTGGCTTTGTTTATTGGTGCGTTTTCGTTCAGTTTCGGATAAAAGGATGGATCGTTGTGAACTTCGTGAGAATATTTGAATCGTGAGCCTAAAAAAGTGAAGGTGATGAAGCGTAACCGCTAAACCTTTGTTGAACTTTGTATTGTGGCAAAGCGAATTCGGGCCATACGCAGCCAAAAGAACGAAGACTAGGCAAGACTAGGCAAATTTGTGTACTACCCATGATTCCCATGCTGGCTGAAGCGCCGTGTGTTGCAGCCCCCATCGACACTAGCGCCAGAGTTCCCTCTAGTGTATTTATAGGAAACTCTATGCTCCAAGCTAGCAGTAGACCTGGATGGATGGATGGATGCTATGAGCGTCCCCTTTATAACGGGGCGGTGACATGCCTGCCAGCAGGCTCGAAAAAAAAAATAGGAAAAGAAAACTTTCTTTTTATGTTGGCCTAATGCCTTATCTACATTGATTAAATCTATGTTATTATACCAAAGAAAAAATATAAATTCACGGTCCCTCTCTCTGCCTCTTCAGGCAGAATGACCTTTATTTTTCCCCATTATTTATTTTTGTCCTTTATCTCTACTTCTTTGCCACCAATACTCTAACCGTCTCTTACTTATTTCTATCGCGGACGTGTTCAGCTTTCCATTGTTGTCCCTAAAACCCAAGGCTTCATGTAGACTCGTGCCCACACGTATATCTGGGTGGATATCGCCACATTCAATCAGTACATGTTCCATCGTTTCCTTAGTTCCCCCACAGCATGTACATTGTTCTTCTTCGTTACTGAATCTCGCTTTATAGCTACGCGTTCTAAGGCAACCCGACCTTGCTTCAAACAGTAAAGCGCTTCCCCTTGAATTATCATAAAACCTTTCCCTCCTTATTTCGTTTTTTCCCTTTCGGTAGTTACTGAGAGCCGGCTTCTTTTCCATCGCTGTCATCCAATAAGTCCTCTCCGCCTCTCTGACCTTCCGCTTAATGCTCCTTGTTGCCATATCGCCCGCACTGCTAGCCGTATATTTACTGGTGAGCCTCCTAGCTTTTTTTTCTCCACTGCCTGTCAACGCTTTCTCTATACAAATACCTGAAAACCTTCTCTGCCCATCTACTCTCCTTCATTTTGCTCAGCCTCTCTTCAAATGTCATTTTGCTCTGAGCTTCCCTCACTTCAAAGCCTGTCCATCCCATATCACCTTTTACAGCCTCATCTGTCGTCTTCCCGTGAGCGCCCAACGCGAGGCGTCCCACAGTCCTTTGATTTACATCCATTCCTGATTGCACCTCTGACTTCATGCACACCACTGAGTTCCCAAATGTAAGCCCCGGAACCATCACACCTTTCCACAGTCCTCGAAGCACCTAGTACCTATTGTATCCCCATAACGCTCTGTGCTTCATAATTGCAGCATTCCTCTTTCCCTTTGCTACCGATGCTTTCTCTTGTACCTCCATATATCTATCTCCCTCATTTACCCATACCCTCCGAGGTACTTGTACTCGCTTACCCTCGGTATTTCTTGGCCCTGTATTAAGACCGCATGGTCTTCGTGATCATTGAATACCATCAATCCACATTTTGTTGCACTAAATCCTAGTCCTAGAGCCTCGCCTTCCCTTCCGCATATATCTGCCAGCCGCTGTATATCATCTTGACTGTCCGCAAATAAGACAATATCGTCAGCATAAAATAGACCTGGAAGCTTCTGCTCAACTATCGCGCCGGCTTATGCGAAATTAGCAGCGCTATCTAGTAGGCGCCGTAGCAGTCGCCGGCGCCATCTTGGTTATGTGAGGCGGAGCAGACGACACCGTGCGCGGACGCACGGAGCGCATGTTTTTGCGTGCTCCGTCGTGAATGCGGCAACGGAACTCGTGCCATCCTTTATTTTGTTCATGGTGATCAAGGTGCTGCAACACGGCTGTGTTCCCTTTTGCAATCAACGTGTAGCGGCCGATAGTGAAGGAAAGAAGGTACGTCGATTTGATACATGTGACAAATCTTTCGTTGACCTTCGAATCGAATTGGAGAAGCATTTGGCTTATACGCAAAAGCTGTTCAGCGAGATTAACCACCCAGCGCTTATCAATGGATAGGCGAAGTTCCTTTTTATATCTAATAAATATGTGCTGTCGTATGTGCAGCTTGCACCAAAAACGCGTTAGTACACATATATGCGCTTTGTTACACAAGAAGAGCGCGATTGGTACGACGGCGTCGCGCTTTTTTTTTCTTTAATCCCGTGCAATGCAATTTATTGCCAGGATTTGTAACCCCCAAGTAAGCTCTATTTAATTGCCTTTTTGGTGTGAAAAACACGGCGCCTCCCCACGAAGCTCTCTTATCAATAAATTTGATGTCGTTTGATGGCTTTAATGAGGAAGAAAAAAAAAAGAAAACATGCGCAATACTCAAGTGTACGATGTTACGCCTACTGATTGCACTCCTGCGCGTATGAAATGAGCAAAATTACTAGCACAACGATGTTACTTCAGAAGAGCTTGTGCAGCTAGAGGCTTTTCTGTGTCGTTCTTGTCCGCCGTACGTCGTTGTGAACTTCCTATGCCATTTATGATGTTGCTTCGGCGCTCTTGCATTACGTCAACGATAACTCGTATACACGTCAGTACAATTACTTTCTCACTCGTCGACTGAAAGGATTGTGCGTTACTGCCGCAGCGCGGAGCACCGACCTCGGCGAGTGCCATCGAGCGCCATGCGCTCGTTCGTCAGTCCACTTCATTGGGATAAGGAAATATATAAATGGAAGGATCAGTGTTCAATATCCATTCGAATGAATGACGACGTTTGATACAATCGCAATATGTTTACGTTTGATTTCTTCATCGCGTTCTGAACGTGTTTAAACAGAACAACTGCGACGCGGCACCTCACTCGACAGACACTACAGCTTGCGACTGCCATTGTTCACATCGCGCGGTGTCGAAGCGCTGTAATGCTCACATGCTATCAGCGTCAAATGAAACGCGAACAGCGGCAAGCATTCGCACTGGCATAGTGCGCGCCCTCCAGTCATAACCATTGATGCGCAGTGCTGTCAAACTGGATGTGCGCGCACGCCGCTATTTGCGTTTCATTTGACGCCGATAGTACCTCAAATCACAGGTGTTCGTAGCTACCGACGACGTTGAGGTGTACGCCTCGACAGCAAAGCTGTACGACTTCGTCAGCTGGTGAACCGACACTGATGTGCAGAGGCTGGCTGAAGCATATTCACTGACGGGCGGCAGAACTTCCAAGTCGTTTTTCCATATTATACGTAGCCGGCACTTGGAAAGCGTAGCCGTTACGCAATTTTTCGTAGCACGACGATCACAAGCGGCTAAATTAATGCACCGAAACACGATATTCCACGTGAAGACACTGCAATGCACTGCAACAACACATGCAATGCACTATACCCATGAGAACGCCGCAACTTCTTGACACAACCAAGATGGTACCCGGCTCACTGTTGCCAGACGTCCGAGCGATTTCGCATAAGGTCTATTGAGAAGACGATGTGCATGAGGCCCGATTTCACTATCGCGTTCTACTCTTGAAGGCGACGCTCAAGCGTGCTCCAAGTTTTGACCTATTTTCAACTTCAACTTCAACTTTATTATTTCTTCTAGTACAGACTAGAAACGTCCACCGTGGCTAAAAGCTGCCGACAGCAGCTTGACTGGGCCCAGGAGGCGTTGTATGTACATGACAGCGCGAGAACAGTAAACATTTTGGTACTAAACAAATTTGATTCTCAGACGCATGATTTACAACAGGATGCCATTCAACGGCAGACATTTTTGTACAAATAGCGAAGCAATCAAACAAAACATGATCATTTTATATACATCGTTATGCATGAATATACCGTGTAGATACATGCTTACATGTTAACGAAATACATCTTCAATTCCTTGCGAAATAATTTATTAGCGTGAAATGAGTATTTAGAATTATTGGCAAATTGTGTTTGATGGATTGTAACTTATATTCGGTGCGAAAACGCGGCACAAACCAAGATTCAGGGTTTCTTAGATGCACAGGTATGTCATGGTGTTTCAAAGTCACTACGGATGTAAGAAAATATCTATATTCCTTCTATGCAAAATAAAATATCTGTAAAACACGGTATTCGTAGTACCGATCCAATCGAATGACTTTGTATTTTTGTGACAATGTTTTTGTTGTTGCTCGGGGTTCGATATTAGCAATGTGCCGGAGAAGTGCCCTTTGTAATATAATTATTTTATCTGTGTTAGTTCGCGTTGTGGTCGCCCATACTAAACTGCAATAATTAAATTGCGAGGTGAATAATGCGTGATAAATTTGTAGCTTGGCTTTTATCGCCATGAAAACTCTACAGCGAGATAGTACACCGGCAACTGCAGAAAACTTGTTCCGAAGGTTATTAAAATGACCATCCCAACTCAAATGGCATGAAAATATAACTCCAAGGATTTTATGTTCATTAACCAGTTCTATATTTTTACCTAAGTAAGTGACTAAATGCTCCAACTGAAAAGGTTTATTTCTGGCTCTAAAAAGAATCGCTTTCATTTTGGTGGGGTTATTTCTGATCCCATTTCAAAGGGACCAATGCATTACATCGGGCAATTAATTCGTTTGCGTCCTTTCCAGTGAAGAGTAGAGTGCTATCATCCACATATATAAACAAATCAACTGTAGGGTCTATATTTACAAAGTCATTAATATATAAGTTAAATAATAGCGGGCCCAAAACACTTCCTTGCGGCACTTCATTTTTTAGTGTTAAGAAGGAAGATAGGACGTTGTCAATATATACACACTGAGTTCTATTTGCAAGATATGATTTCATCAAAGCAAGTGGATGTCCGCGTACTCCATACATTGATAGCTTATGTGTAAGAATGTCATGGCTGAGGCAATCAAATGCCTTGCTAAAATCAATGAAGAGCCCGAGGGTGAATTTTCCACTGTCTATGCTTTGAACAATACTTTCTTTCAAGGATAAGAGGGCTGCCTCAGTAGATCTACCTTTTCTAAAGCCAAACTGTGAGTTTGTTATCCCATTATGTTTGTCTAGAAACTTTGTTAAGCGTGCAGCAATAACTTTTTCTAGCACTTTGGAAAAAAATGGGTAAGGACAGATATTGGACCTGTAATTGGAAACATTATTTATATCACCATGTTTGAATAAAAAAATTACCCTAGCTGATTTCATGCCATCTGGGAAAGTCGCCGATTCCATTGCTAAATTGAATATGTGGACCAACGCACGAATAAATGGCAAGTGATCTAAAATGTGTTTGATTGACTTAATTTGTAAATTATCGATATCTAATGCTTTACTGTTATTTAAATGTTTCGTTGTTGTAAACGCCTCGTGTTTATCGGTTGGCTCCCCGTAAATATAGTTTCCGTAACGCTTTTATCTAGTGAATACGTAACTTGGAAGTCATGGGTGTTCGTAACGCCTGCATTCACAAAATGAGCATTAAAGTGGTCTGCCAGTGCTTTACCTGTCAATTCGCAATTTCTATAACTTATCGATTTGGGTACATTACTTTTAGTTTGACGACCTGAAACATCCATGCTGATTGTCCACCAGATTCTCCCGATAGGTCAGGTTCGTTGAGATACGAATTATTTATTATAGTATGCTTTATCTTAACGACTTGTCGGGCAGGGTTTATTGCTTTCATATAACATTTGAATTTTTTCTTTCCCTTCACGTTAGTCTAAAATTTGGGAAAGAAGGGGAACCCAATTTTTGTAACCTTGCTCGGGGTAGAGAAATTGCCAGTGATGGTATTTTATTTGCAAAAAAAACGGAAACCGTGTGCATTTGGAGCACCAACGTGTTTAGTTGCAGGCTCCGAATAGGATAACCAGGATTACCGCCAAGTAACCATGCCTCGATTACTCGTGAAGTTCAATTCAGCAATGACAATATAGACATCTACTCCTTACCTAGGGGATAATCAGTCAGTTTAGTTTTTAAGTTTACTTTAGTCGGCTAGAACCTGAGAGTAAATAGGAGCTACGCGCCCAGCCATCGCTGCCCCACCCACAGAGAATTGTGTTTGCTCATTTTCGTGATGTCAAGCTCTCAAGCGTGTTTCAGGTGGCTGACTTTTCCAGTACGGGCGTACGTTCGTGTTGCTTGGTTTTATGTCGAAAACTTGAGCAACCTTGCGCGTTTTATCCGAAATTCTGATCACTTCCCAAGCCAAACATAATATTTTAGATAGCGATGACGAACCTTTAATTATCAATAGACGTGGTATTAACATTAGTAGAGAAAATATACTTACGGATTCGAAGCTAGCACGACTGTCTCGCACACGTGAATGGACAGCGAGTTCTGTGAGAGGAGTTTATATTTTGGTCTAAGGTTGTAGTCGGCTATAGTGGTTCATTGCGTAAATTAGGATGCCTGTCAGTATAATGAATATTTTCTTGGCAAAGGTCTGATTTCATCAGTAATGCGTGTTTTTAGTAGCCGAAGCCTGCCGTTTGTAAAGTGCCTGGTATTTTAAGTGCGGAGCATTTTAGGGGCCCGCGCTGTCGTATGCTATCATCGTTTCATGTAGCTTGGCGTAACGCTGGCAAAACCACGTATAGCACAGCCATCTGTAGCATATAGAGCGCGCGCTGGCGCCAAGGAGAAGTCTTCGTTCCTCTTGTTCTTCGAGCGCCTTGATGATGATATTAAGTGCGGAGCACTTCAGGTGGCCCGGGCTGTCGTATGGTGTCGTCGCTTGGCGTAACGCACGTAAAACCACGTATAAAAATAGCAAAAAAGAGAAAGCAAGCGAGAAATAGAAAGAGAGAGAAAGAAAGAAAGGGAAAAATATGAAGAAAATAGAAATAAACAGAAATAAAGAGAGGATAAAAGCCAGAAAAACTGGAGAAGAGAAAAAATAAAGAGAGGAGGAAAGAAAGAGAAAACCGAAGAGAAACAAAGAAGGCTGCCCAGCTCCTCACTTCCTTCAGGCTTGGCACCACTAGTGCGACGCTGCCTTAATGTTTTCGGGTTTGACAAGAGCTCTACAATATAATGTATGTACGTACTTCAACATTTTGAAATCCTTTGCCGCAATAAGGCAGAGATGTGGCAGAGCTGAACGAAGCATACTTGAAAAATCAGAGCCAACACGGTGGAGACAAGACCAGAAAGTCAGCACTGGGTCCTTCTCGTGTTGTGGCTCCGTCGTGTTCGCGCTGATTTTTCGAGTCTTATCGCAAGTTTCACGAAGGCATATTTCTCTCTCTCTTTTTTTTTTAGAAAGTTATTTTCTTAATTTTTCAAGGGCCACCGACACCAATTTCGAAGATGATTTTACTCCGCCATACAAAAGTTCAGTATGCAGAGACGGCTCTGGCGAAGTGCGAAGCTTAGTAAATGCTGATATTTTATTTTGACATTTAAGTCAGTTTTCACACGGTGCACCTACTTACAAGAACACTAGCGTGACGCGAGGCTTTAGTATAAATTGTAGCGACTTGACACGTGCCAGTTGTGATGACGTCAGGTACCAAAACATACAAAATGGCCGCTTGTACGTCACCAACGAAGCGTTCCACGGAGCGGATCGGCCGTGGAAACGTCACAATATTTTGCGCGAACACGTGACGAGTAGCTGATACCGTTTTAAATACGAAGCATTTCTTAGCGAACCAAGTGCACTTTGAGAGTATCTATCTATCTATCTATCTATCTATCTATCTATCTATCTATCTATCTATCTATCTATCTATCTATCTATCTATCTATCTATCTATCTATCTCGCCGCCTACGTCTTGGCGCCCTCGTGCTCGTCAGCTTAGCTTGGTGCGTACCAAAATTGGCGTAGGAGGACGTGAGTGTGTGACGAACACGATTCGCAGGTCGTGACATGATAAACGGGACTTCCATATCACGTAGTACGTCATTACTTCCTTTCAACCAGTTATGTGCGGCACATTCCTGCACACTGCGGCCAATGGAGTGCGGCTATCGCGCCACAGGCGTTTCTCAGTCCATATCAACCCAAACTTAGGAAATGTTAACGCAACAGTGTGAAGGAGCCCTTGTAACAGAAGATGCGGCGTCGGCGTCGTTGTCGGTTGGGGAAATATCGCGATGGAAGCAAAGAATAAAAAAAATGCCCCCATCTCCCCGAAGGGAATCGTGAGGAAATGCGAATGCATTTCTTGCGCCGAGAGATTTCGCCTTCACCGACTTCTGCCATCGCCTTGAGAGGCGCCCAGCCAGCGAACGGTCGAGAGTGAGGCGCGAGCGGACGGGAGAGTGGGGCGGTGGTGGTGGTGGTTGTGGTTCGAAGAAGGAAAAGGCGCCTAATTTCTGCAGCCCAGTCGGGAGCACGGCGCAGCGCCTGTGAGTGGGGCGCAGGGAGGAGAGAGAGCGAACGGCGAGAGAAGGAGCGGCGAAGCACTGCACCTACCCTCTCCTACACTCTCTCTCACCACATGCTCCGGTTGCTAGGGGCGAGGATAAGCGCGCGCGCCCGCAGCTGTTGCTATGGGAGAGGGAGTGAGAGCGGAGAGATAACACCTGCCGGCGCGCGGACGCCGCCGCGGACAACGCCGGACGCCTCACATAGCCCGACTAAGAAATGCATTCGCATTTAAAATCCCCGATCGAGCCGGAATCGAACCCAGGAGCCCTGCATGACAGTCAAGTGTTTTACAACAGAGCCACGCGGGTGTTTCAATCTGTTTCGGGGGGAAAAAACCAAAAAAAAAAAAAGCCTACATGACCGTAATGCCAGGACAACGCCAATTGGGGTGGCAGTGTCGGCTATTCGCTCTTATATTGCCACGCGCGTTTCTCTTTTTATTTTCACGTAACCGACCTGTTGCACGTGTAACCACTGCCTTGTGGGCGCCGCTCCGGAATGTCGAACATTCCCGATTATTTTAGATCGTTGTGATAAGCTTGAGCGCGCAACGCGAACAGTAGACTTCATCCCGTAACTAACACGGCCACCAACGATAAGGCTGAGTTCTTCGATGCCACGTGTATAAGTGCCGACGTGCCTTACCGCTGATCAGATTACCGACGGTCTATGACTGTGATTGCCGCTATCAGTGTATATCGTATATATTGCTTGTACTTTCACCTTTCGCATTTTCGATGGAGGCGAAAATGCTTGAGGCCCGTGTGCTTAGATTTAGGTGCACGTTAAAGAACCCCAGGTGGTCAAAATTTCCGGAGCCCTCCACTACGGCGTCTCTCATAATCATATGGTGGTTTTGGGACGTTAAACCCCAGATATTATTATTACTTTCACCTTTAATCTCGTGGGCACAAGTTCGCTCAGTAAATAGTTTCGCCTTTAACAGCCCGACCGCTTCCTCCTTCACCGTCACGAGCACGTGAAAATATCGGTGTAACGGGCATTACACATCTATGACTCCTCAAGTCATAGTATCAATATAATAATATGTGGGGTTTTACGCCCCAAAACCACGATATGCTTATGAGAGACGCCATAGTGGAGGGGCTCCGGAAATATAGCATAGCACGGACCTATAGCATTTCGCCTCCATCGAAATGCGACCGCTGCGGCCGGTATCGAACCCGTGACGTTCGGGTCAGCAGCCGAGCACTGTAACCGCTGCACCACCACTGCGGGACTCCTCAAGCTGTAGTCAAGCGTAACGAGAATACGAATACGATCGCTACTTATGATATGCCCATAGTGCCGAGGTTACGCCCGTCCATTAGCCAGCCTTTACACGACAGTTTATTCGGCGGGCCTGGTAAGCACACAATATGCGCATAACTATATACTCAGTTTACACAAAGACGTCGAACCACCTCATAACGCTTGGCTCACAGCGAAAAATACCACGTAAGCTGACTCGTTATCTGCTTCGGATGAAATTGATTCCCACAATGCGTGGGACCAGCCATATTTAAAAAACTAGCTTTTAAAAACATGCTGTAATTAATATTTAAAGGGACACTAAAGTGAAACGATGACTTGGTTTAGATTGATAAAGTGTACTCTGAGAACTCTAATGTCACAAGTTTCACTATCTAAGTTCATTATTAGTGGAGAAAATCGAAGTTGACGTTTCATTTTTTAAATTTCGCGCCGTAATCTCGGCAGGTGACGTCAGGAATTTCAAAATGTACTTTTCGTATTTTCGCGAAATGGGCTCTATGAAATTTTCTGAAGCTTCGTTTGTTAGGTCCACGGCACCCACAGATGACAATGTACTTCATTTTTACCGATTAGAAACTACGCAGGACCCAGCAGACACCGTCAAAATCTATGACGTCTCGGTGTTCGGTGCGGGAATCTCAAGGTGGCGTCTCCACCCGCATTTTCTTTTCGCGCGTTTTCTCGCTGACCATGCGTCGTCTAGCGGAAAGAGTGGTGTTTTTGGGACTGCGAAATTGCACTTTACTAATACGCGAAAAATCGTTTTTCTCTTTAGTGTCCCTTTAAGAGCGCATGCACGCTTACCAGTACATTTTACAGGCTCTTGATGGCTTGGCCTTTCATTTGACGCAAAAGGCGACAACTGAGAATTTTCGTGTCAGTAGTGCTCAGTATACCTTTAACGCCGGAGTAGGGCTACTGCTGCCAATCAGTGCAAATCAAAAGCTGCTCATGATAGCGTATCTTATTGGTTCACATAGGAAAGAGAAAAGCTGTGACCTGCACACGTCAATGTCACTGCGGCTTTCACAGAAATCAGTAATGCAGGTGGCTGCTACACTACTGTCGTTATTAATCTTGCTGGGGCAAAAGCAACGCCGGTCGAAATCAGCCTAGCCGTAAAGTGTTGACGCTTACATGTCAAAACAGACTCCCATCTAATAATATCCGTGTCATACATCAGGCTATACCAGAATCGTCATCGTTCGTAAAATTAGATTCTCTATAATAGAGACTATGTTACCTAAGACATGTGGGCGCCGCAATCTTGGGCTGTTAGGTCGATGTTTTCTTGTTTTTGCATATTGCGACATGAATTAATAACGCCATGATATGTCGTATGCACCAACCGAACCGTTTTCATGCGTGTGCGTCTACCGTAACACTGTTCTTCTAGTGGTTAAAGATCCTAAGCACAAAGGTTAACAGCCCAATATGGCGGCACTTAAACCCATCAGTAAAATAGTCTATAGTTGCAATTCAGCAGCTCGACGTCACGTGGCCTAAGCATAAACGCCACGTAGGACGTCATCGCTAGAGCGGCGCTCGCTGTCGACCCTTCCTCTGGCAGTAGTGATGCCGGTAAAATAGTGAGGGACCGCGAAGTGGCACGGTGTAGGTTACAGGCTCCCACGGGCCAACCAGCTGCAGCTGGCACTGGCAACATAGCGATGCTTATGCAACGCCAGGCCGGACGTTGCCTTTCGTTCAAACTGTACGGCGGTGGTGTGAACGTCATATGTGTGTCCTAATTCCATGCCTCCCGCCAGGGATCGCTCGTCATCAGCTGGGATGAAGCCGAACGTGCAGCCCCTTTACTGGCCATGCAGAAAGGTGATAAAGGTGTTACATGTACACTTCCTCGAAACGCGAGTGCGAGAGCAAGTCTATACAGAGCAGATAATTACGACGGCAGCTTTCTTGCCGAACAGCGGTCCGCGAATCTGACGTCCCTTTGTCATAAGGATCGCTGATGTATTTCGGCATCGTGGATTAGAAGTAGCACTACTGTGACAACTATTCTTCTCTCATGTACGTGTTCTTAAATCTTTTCTCTTTTCGCCCACAAGCAGACACGCTCCCATATGCACGCAAACATAAACGTACGCACGTACACACGAATGAATATGCGCACGCTAAAGCATCTCAGAGTAATATTTCCCCAACCATCAACACGAAACTTGTTGCATCATTCGCGGATATCTTCATTTACGCCGTCTCATCAACACGCTATCGGACATCCTTCAGACGTGCATAAGGGAAAAAAAATTATAACAAAAAGAGAGAAAAAACAACGAAGCAGTTGCCCGAAAAATAAGCCGCGCGGCAGAGGAACAGCAGAAGTGGCACTTCTTGCCCGTTCGTGCAGCGGTCAAGGCGTAGAGGGCAGCGCACCAGGAAGCGTGCAGTGACCTCTGCCATGTCTGGGTCGTTACCAGCCCTTCGAAGGCCGAACCAGAAAGAGCGGCCGGTGGTTCCGGCCAACAGCGAAAGGCACCGCAACCGACCCTCGGGCTGGCGGTGATGTGCGGGATGAAGATGAGCCGGCGGGAGGGGGAGGGCCCCGCCACAATCCGTACCGGAAGGGCGGCAGTCGCGGGCCCCAGGTCAAGAGCCAAACAACGGGAAAAACCAACTCGATCAGAGCGCGCGCGACAGACGGAGAGCAGGGCGGCGGCGGCGGCCTGCCGAGACTCACTCGCGCACGCGGCCGTGTAGTCTGGTGTGTGTGTGTGTGTGCTGGGGGGGTCTTTGCAGCCACCAGTGCTGCCACCGGTTCGGCTTGCGAACTACTCAAGTGGAACCGGCGGCCATTCGGAACGTGCTACGTACGTTCTGCGTTCTGCCCCCCCCCAAAAAAACGGCAACATTCACGGCGCACTTTCTAGCCCCCCCTCCGCCCTCTCTCCTCCCTCTTCTCCGGACTGAGACGTACCAAACAACACGAAAAAAGCAGGGAGATAACGGTGCAAGAGTGAAAGCAGACGAACGAAACGAAGCCCGGTGGCTTCCCGCGTAGCTCGTTACGTGATTTTCTTTTTTCTTTTCGTCAGCCAGCGCGTGGCCTCTACCCTCTACGGGAGCGCGTGGCCTCTACCCTCTACGGGGGGTCGCCTCGGGAGGGGGGTAGTCGGTCGAGGGGCCACTTCAGGTGCGTGCACGACCGTGTCCGTGCGTGCGCGCCGCGCGTGCACCAACGCCACGGAGTCAGCTGGTAAACGTGCCCACGTGCCACATGACTTACAGCCGCCGCTCAGTGATTTCGAGGGCCGCGGACAGGGGGGGTGCTGCCCGCCGCTCTCTTGGCGGTCCCTCGAGCGGCACTGAAAGTGGGCGGCCCGCGCGCAACGCTCCGCGGACCAGGGTCCGAACGCGCTCTGGGCGTCGGGCTTTGTTTTACGTGTCACGCGCGTGGGGTGCAGCTTTCGCGATCGTTTCTTTTTCTCTCTTTTTTTTTTATCCCTTCATATTTTTTTTCTCGTTCGCTCTCACTTCTCTTCACCGCCAGTGGTTTTTTATTGCAAACATGATGGCGTGCACGTTTTGCGTGCGGAATGTATGCATGATTACGAGTTGTCGGCTGCTGCCCTTTGGTACGCCTGACTTTTTTTTATTTATTCGCCTTATTGTGTGTGTTTCTCTTTTAACCTCTATTTCTAAGCCCCCTTGTCTTTGTTGTTTTGTTGTACTTGCCACATGTTTTAGATGCAGATTTAATTTTAATGCATAGAACCTGTTTACAGACGCTTTTTCCTGGATAGGCGTGCCCTTCTTGATACAAAATATTTGCGTTTCTTTTTTTTTTTTTTTAATGCGAGTCATACATCAAGAAATGTCCTGCGAGACAGCAACATTTCCTGGATAAGCATAGTTATTACAGCGTCAGATATAAGCAAGCTTCAACTGCGGATAACAACTGCGGATAACAACTGCGGATAATCAGGCCTAAGAAATAAGAAAGGCCATGCGGCACTTTTGTCTATATAGGGCCACTTACGTAAACGTCCCGATATCTTCCGCATTGACGGGCTCCTTTGCACTCGCGAAGAGTGGATAAAAAGCCCGTGCAAGCGAAGCTTACGAGAGCCCATCTAGTCAATGAAGAACGACTCTGTTAATGGAATAATTGAAACGTTGCTATCGAATTACACCGCGGCAGCCAGCCACGGGCGCTCACTTCCGCTCATCGTGAGTCACGCACGACTAAGCTTAATAGGCCCGATGAGTGGACGACTAGGAGCAAGGGCCACGTTTACAGCAGCTGGCCTTTTTAGGAGGCCGCAGCGCAGCATGGTTGAGGAAGCCGAAGCCACTGCGTGCGGCTTATTAGGAGGCAACCCGTGGACTCGGTGTCATTTTCGGATTCAGCGCCTGTGTGGATGTATGCGACATTGTAAGAAGACAAAGAAAGTCACACTTTTCGGTGAGGCCTGGCTTGCCACGTATATGACTCCCTTTAAGGAGACACGTTAACACTATTTTGAGCCCTAAGACTCTCTAAAGAGAGTATAATGATCTCCTAAAAAAGTTAACTCGTCTCCTTAAAGAGTCATACACGTGGCAAGTCAGCACTCACAAACACAAGGCAAAGGACTCTTTTTTTTTATTTTATTTTGCAACGTTGACTTATACACTTTCGATCGGGCCTACATTTGCGCTGGATATGAATCAGGCTGCAGCGGTCGAAAATGCTTTGCCTTTTTCACAGGATTTTACGGATGAATGGGTAAGGAACATGTAACGCATATACAATAGCCCTTTGTTATAGGTGGACGAGTACTGGCAATTTCCATTCATTGCAGACGCCGGATTTGTAAGGCTGCTTATAGATAAGCGCACGCTTTTCTCACACCTTTGGAGATTGCTCATGCTTTCCCTTTTTTTCATGTGTGATGTGCATCTACCGTTACGTCCAAGTATCCTTGGCGCTCCCTCTTCGGCGACGCTTGAAAACATATTCGAGAGTCGCACTCAGCGCTTCGATATTAGGCTGGTACGCCGAATATGTAGCGCGGCGATGGCCTTCTTGCGTTTTCTTGCATTTTTTCAGGTGGTCTTCTGAAAGCAAAATTTAGTCTTATATATATATATATATATATATATATATATATATATATATATATATATATATATATATATATATATATATATATATATAAGACTAAATTTTGCTATATATATATATATATATGTGTGTGTGTGTGTGTGTGTGTGTGTGTGTGTGTGTGTGTGTGTGTGTACGCCCACACTCACGAAGTAATCATTGCACGTAGTAGTGCGCGTTGTTGGCGACGCAAGTGCGCTAGGTATCCAGACTTTCATCGTCAATCTTTCGTCATAGCATTTGTTCAGCGTTGCAAGTCAGCTTCACTTTATAGTATACTTGCCTCACGGCTGCGGCGTGAGTGGTTTCGTAGAGGACAAGAGGAGAGGACGGCAATAAGAATAACAAAAAGGGAGAAACCGAGACTAAAGCGGAGCGACAGACACTCGAACCCGCACGCCATATTCGAGGGCTAACTTTTCGCGTACACGGTGGGTCCGCTATTGCCGAATTGGTTAATGGGGGGAAACGGGGCAGGTAAAGACGGTTCGCAGAGTGAGAGAGTGCGCAATAAGAAAAATAAAGTGGAGATAAAAGGCAGCTAGTGAAGGGACGAGGGAACGAAGGGGAGGAAGGCGTCGTTCTCTCCCTCTCGCCCTTCGCCGCGGAACGGTAGCGGTGCCTCCGTGACTCATGACGACCCCCGTTGACTGTAATGAGAGCGGTGCGTTCGAAAAAAGCGGTGCGCGCCGTTTGGCCGTGCGCTGTTACCCCAGCCGGTTGATGGTGCGGCACGATAATGCACCCGCTCTCTTTTTTGACGTCTTCCCCGCAATTTGCCCATCGCTGCCGCCGCCTGTTTCAGCGACCGGCATATGCTACTGTGTAACCTTTGCCGTCCACGGAAGAGTGGTACTCACCGCGCAGCTTTTCCGGGGCCCATCGTGCTTTTTAACTATCCCTCGTTTCGGAGCGCCGTGGTTGGCTGTTACCTGTTCGGTTAGCTTTCGTTTCCTTCTTTTTCTCCTGTGCCACTCTATTTTTCTCTTTCCTCCCGGTTCATTGGGCAATATAGGTACTTGCAGTTTACTTGATGACTCGAAACACAGTTTTACAACGCCTAGGTTGTTATTTGCGCTTTTCTGTTTGTATCAATCGGCCATGAAAGCTCGTCGAGGAAATAAAAGAGAAAATCTGCTTTAGTTGAGCTTGAGGCCATATGGCTGACGCGGTGATGCTTTGTTATTTATTTTACAGCTCCCTGTTCAGGCTGGTCATTCTATTCTCCCTGTAAATTAGTGCGATCGCCTCATTTTAGTATTTAGGCTCCCCACACGCTCGTCAACGGAGTTGACTTCTGTTGTCATCCGCGATCGTCGCATCCAAGAGTTGCTTCAACGTTGCCATTCGGCACTGGCAGCAACGTGACACAGTATTGCCACGGCTTCAATGACGCCACAACTAAGTTTTAAAACGCTCCCGCATTTTGTCGCATACCCAGTGATGACTATTGGCTAAAAATGCTGCTCTAATATCAGGGAAGATGCGCTGACAAATCAAATAAAAAATTAGAAAGAAAGGTAGGTGGCAGCAACCATAGAGTGTCCTACAATATTTACTAGAGGGAACTCTGGCGCTAGTGTCTATGGCACCTGCAACACATGGCACTTCAGCCAGCATGAGAATGAGGGGAAGTACACGGATTTGTCTAATCTTCGTTCTTTCGGCTCTGTTTGGCTCCGTGTCACCTGCAGCCGCTTTGTCGCAAGGCGAAGTTCAGCAAACCTTCAGTAGTTTCCCTTCACCACCTTAAAATTTTTAGTCTTCCGAATTCAAATCGGCTCACAAAGTCCACAACGATCCATCCTTTTATCGTAACACACGCCAAACGCAACAATAAACAAAGCCACAAGTGCGTTTGAAGCCGCAAGCACGAATATTAGGCAAATACGAGTACTACCCATCATTCCCATGGCGGCTGTACGATCTCAGCGTCAGAGTTCTTTCCAGTAAATATTGTAAGAAACTCTATGGAAGCAACCAGTGCCCTGAGCCACGTCTTCGGGACAGCCAGAAGAACTGCGCAAATCCAGCGTCTCGACTGAGGTTCAGGGAATACTATACAATCGTTATTAACGCTCATACAGAGCAGTGCGAAGTGAGAGCATGCAGTGAACCTTTAGCATAAACAACACATCTGTAGCCACTTGTGTTATGAGTGAAGCAAGCTAGGTGCATCTCAGACTTCTTTTAATGAGCGTCTATGGTCGCTTTCCACAGAAAACAGGCAGAGGGCGAAGAACAGCTAGGAGACCAACACTCTGCATCTCAACACTTTCCTGCCAACAATAGGTAATAAATGCAGAGGAGGAATAAAGAGTCCCAACCATAACTGCATGTACAAGTCAGGTGCACGTCGAGCCTGGTTAACAAAAAAACGTTACTTTACGGGTAATTAAGGCCGAATAACACTTTTAATGCACGCTATACTGCGTGTACACGTACTGAAAGATGCGCATCCTGTGCACAGTAGTTTCACAAGGATACACCGAAAACGTCGAGTCTGCTGTATAGTGCAATGGAGCTTTCACGCGAATCAAAATGTTGACTGGTATAAAAAATGGCAGCGATGCTTCTACATGCGCAAATGATATATCACTGATACGAACACGTCTGCAACTAATATGCAACAAAGAGACCGACATACCTATTTACCACATGTCATGTACATATCCCTGGCTCTATATAGCGTTAAATTCAGAGGTTGAGTATAGATATGTATACGACATTGCATTTTGGTTGTTATAATAGCGAGTGAGTCCACCGCACGTAAAGCCAGTATTTTATAATAGTGGGAAGTGGCCAGATTGTGCGCAGCTGTGCTAAGCAACTTTTTTTTTTTTTTAGTTACAATGGCGTTTACGGCGCTGTTTTGCATGAGGAGTACATACGCCAGGTCTTTCTCATCCGCGAGGCATCATAGCACACAGCCACAAATAGCCATGCTGCGCAGTTTCAGATGTTCCCGAACACCTATTTTGCATTTATTTTAATCGCAGTACGCCTCGCACGTGCTCAGCAATTTCGTTTCTTCGTTTATATTTCTTGCCAGGCACACCAACAGCTTCCAGTCATACGAAGGAAAAAAGCAAAAAAATTCGAGATAGATGCAAATAAAAAAAACAGTATGAATATTCGGCTCCAACGGAAATCGAACCCAGGACTTCTGCATGGAAAATCGGTGTCCCACAACACAGCAACGCTGGTGCTCGAAACTGTTTCGAAAAAAAAAAAAAAGAAAACCTATAATAGTGTCATGTAGTGTGAGGACCTTAACGCATATAATATTGCGCGGCAGAAGCGTAGAATCGCACGAGCGTCAAACATTTGAATTGCACAATGAGTGGTTGCTTTAAAGACTCACCAATAAGCGCGTCGTGCAATTATTAAATGGGTCCTAGAGAGAGACCTTTTAAGAAACACTACCATGTAAAAATCTAAGCACGCTGTTCTTGAGCAAGAAGCGCAAAGAAACAATGACACAAGTAGCAGCAAGGAAACCAGACGAGCGCTAACTTCAAACTCGCTTGTACGCATTCCTTGTTCTAAATAAAACTGACCGAAATAGCCGGGTCTGATGCCGCTTTTCCAGACCGCGTAGCCAGCGAAACAAAGAGGTGGGCATTACGGTCGTGTACATCCAAATATTATCGGGGGTTTCACGTTCAAAAACCAGGATATGATTATGAGGGACGCCATTGTGGAGGACTCCGGAAATTTCGACCATCTGGTGTTCTTTAACGCGCACTGACATCGCCCAGTATACGGGTCTCTGGCATTTCGCCTCCATGGAAATGCGACCGCCGCGGCCGGGATCGGACCCGCGACCTTCGGGTCAGAACCCGAGCACTGTAACCGGTACACCACCGCGGCGGACGGTCGTATATACACGAATATAATTGGTTTCATTACGCTTTCACGAACGGTTAGCAAAGAGGCGAAGACGAGCTGTATAGCATGCCATGTACATATATAATGAAATACATTATTTTGGACCTATTTTATTATGTGCTCTTGAAACGTAAACAGCGTTGTTTAAATGAAAGCGTCTTATTTAAAAGGCTTTAACTCAGAAAATCATTGAGCGATAATCTCGTCCCTGCAATCAATTTCGGCCTTTATTTCTGCTCCTGCTTGAGCTCTTCAGCCGATTGTCACTGGCAGTGAATATGGCACGACCTGTTGCCTTCACGCTACAGTACAAAAAAAAGGGGGGAAGAAAAAAAAAGAAAAAAAATCATTTGTAAAGTGACGCCAACAAATATCAGGTACGTCAGGTCTGTCTCTGCATATTCTCTAACAACAAATATCAGGTACGTCAGCTCTGTCTCTGCATATTCTCTAACCGTCATCACCATCTCATAGGCTGGTATCATTTTCTTGAAATTATCTTTTTTAGATTACGAAAACGGCAGCGACGAAAGGACGTCCTTACTTTCTTCAAGAAATCCGCGGGGGGCCGACGACTGTACAGTCGGACGAAATATATTGAAAAGGACGAGAGGAAGGGCAGCGCGTCCTTTCGAAATAAGTTTTTCAAGCACAGCCAAGTGACTTGTGTACACGCATTCATTGCAAAAGAACTGCTGATTCACAATCGAGCAGCCAGCCGACCGCTCGTCGTGCGCCTTGCGCTTATCAGTCAGCGATCACCGTTCGCTCTCGGTGGCGATAGTCGATATCGTGCTGCATTTTTTTTAATATGTACTGTCGTTTTTCTACCACGCGGCATGCGTCATCGCGCCAATTTTAAAATTTGAAGGTCTGTACGCCACGTGGTGTGAATAACGGCGAACTATAAGCGATGTCCCGAATTCCTGGCTATGTGTTTCAAGCAAGGAGCTTTTGAAATAAAAATACTGTTTTCAATTTCATCGTGCAATTGATTTTTGAACGATAAAGAAGCAAAGAAAAGAAACTCACACTTTCGCCGCAAGGGCGAAGCAATAAATGCGATAACAACAAATTGTAATGTCACTCGAAGAACGACAAGCAGCTCGAAACTAGCAGCGGTCTGCTCAAGCACAAAGGATGCATGAAAAAGAGCACACACAGGACGAGCGCGAACTAACAACTATCACAGCTGTTACTTCTTTGTGTTTGAGCAGCAAGCTCCATTCGCAAACACGGCCGCTGCAGCGAGCGAAGTGACCTTCTCGCGCTCTGTAACTTAAACGCGAACTTTGCGGCGAAAGCACGAGAAGTACAAACCACTCTCATCACGAGATAAGCGCGAGCGCACGGGCTACCACGCCCTGTATGGCAAAGTACAGGTGGTAGGACAGCTAAGAGGCACGCGCGAATCGCAACGAGCGGGGTGACGACCTATAAAGCTATATAAAGCGCGCCCATCGCGCCATCTCGCTGGTGATAAAGAGAACACACTGAAGCGCCTCCGAGCTCTGCGTAACGCCAGCGGAAAATGGTGTATATAAATAGCTCGCCGTTAGTAGGCTGGAGGACATACGCTCCGTGGCCGAGTCGAACCCTCGCTCCGTGGCCGGAGCGAGGGTTCGCTGGTTCGAATCCCCGCTTGCGCGTTTCAAAAAGCATTTTTTTCGGTGTATTATATATACATCCATATCTCTCTCTCTCTATCTATCTATCTATCTATCTATCTATCTATCTATCTATCTATCTATCTATCTATATATATATATATATATATATATATATATATATATATATATATATATATATATATATAAATCGAAAACCAGCCGAGAGTGTCCATATAAGTGCTATCGCAATATCAAAAACACGGTGACGTAAGCATTAAGTGTGTGAGGCAAGAACCTGCAAGGTTCATGCCTTACGACAGTATATTCTATAGCATTTTCAAAGAACGGCTGTTCATAGATAGTCCCATCGTGTGTGTCATGGCAAGACACGTTCGATTCAAAATAACGTACTATACTGTTACATAAGTAGAGAATGTAAACGAAGTGGGCAATTTTGCATGGGGAATTGGTAACTTGTGTCATTGTCTTTCAAATACTAGCGGGAACATGCTATTTGGTGCTTTTGCCATACTTCGGCTTTGCTGTTCCCGGGGTGTTCCTCTATTTATTGCACATAGAAGCAGCCAGAAGATTAGCAGGTGCCTAGTAGCAACATCCCCTCACATATCTTTAATATTAATAAAAAATGATTTCATTTACATTCACGAGCTGCCCCCACAGGCCGCAATGACATCCACTTGTTGCACTTCGCACACACATGGCCTGAATCCTTTGCCCCATAGAAACCATTCTGCACATTGGTACATTATACTCCGTCGCCTAATTTTAGGTCCTATTCATTAAATATAGGCTCTATTTTATTGAATAGGACGTTGCTGCGTCGCCTCATTTACAAGTCCTATTCACCTGAGATTAGAAGCGCAATAGCTTCACCGGTTATGAAACGCGAGGCCGAATAGACTGAACTGATTCTCTAGAGGACTAATTCTCTGCAAAAGAGGACGAGCCACTAGCTGCATGGCCTCTGGTGTTATGCTGCTGGGCACGAGGTCGCGGGTTGGATACCAACCACGGCGTCCGCATTCCAATGCAGACAATACGCACAAACGTTTATTACCTTGCGTTACGTACGCTTAAGCGAACCGAAGCATTATTCCGAAGTCCTTCTTCACATACGACGTGCCTCCATCGTACCGCGCTTTCCGGCTTGTAACACCCCGCAATTTACATCTGAAGGTATGTGCCCGAGCGAGAATCAGTGGCTGATCAAAAGGCACCGCGGTAGTTCTAGTGTGCATCTCAAGTACGCTAACGCCATATGTAGGAAACGGGAATGACATGCCATGTTGAACGATACCAGTCGCCCACACGGCAACGCTTGCCAACACTCGAAGTGTCGAGTCAGAGTCTGTACATTGTCATGCCGCCTTGTTCTCCTACGCTCTACGAAGCACGCCTCTGCCCAACCATGTCAGAAGTAGGGCACATGGGCCTCAATGTGAGCAGTGAATTTCCCGTCAAAATCGTCCCAACATGTATACAGGGACGACTGTTGGCTCAATCCGCCGTATGTTAACGGCGCTGCTACATGCATGTTTCAGCGCGGGTGTGCACGGACGCAGCAAGCAGAAAAAACCGGCAGATCCCACGCATTGTGGGAATCGGTGTAATGCGAAGCAGCCAGCAAGGAGCAAATCATGCTGCACATAACATGCATGTCATGATTTACATGTTAAGACCTGTCATTTATGTTCGTCATACAGTCACGTCGCGCTATACCGATTTTGGTGTATATCAAACTAGCGAACTGGAAGTAAACGCACCATGAGCGTGGCATGTAAATCACGTTGTACATGGCATGCATGTCGTGATTTTCATGTTGTCACCTGCCATTTATGTTCGTCATACAGTCACGTCACGCAATACCCATTTTGGTGTATATCAAGCTAGCGAAACGGCCGCGAGCGTGCCATGAGCGGGACATGCAAGTCATGTTGCACATGACATGCCATGATTTCCAAATTACCACTTGTCATTTATGTTCGTCATAGCGTCACATCACGCAATACTAAATCTGGTGTATATCAAGTTGGCGAAACGGCCTTCAGCGCACCATGAGCGTGCCATGTAAATTATGTTGCACATGACATGCACTTCATGATTTTCTTATTACCACCTGTCATTTATGTTGGTCATGCCAGAAATGTCTCATCGTACCAATTTTTAGATATATCAATTTAAGGAAACGGCCGCAGGAGCACCACGGTCGTGGCGTGTAAATCATACCGTTCATGACAAGTTAGCCATGATTTTCATGATATGACCAGTCATTCATGTTCGTCATACAGACATGTTATGCCATACCAATTTTGGTATAAATCCCACTAACGATACGGTCTGGAGAACACAAAGTCGTAGGCGGGTAGATAGACAGATAGATACGCTCAAAGTCGCCGAAGTTCGCTAAGAAATGCTTCGCATTTAAAACTGCGCTCAGCGCACAGGTTGACCGCTTCTCACGCTGATTGTGTGCACGAGTACAAGATTTCAGCTCGTGGTGAGGAATGCCGGGTTGGCCTTCATCCGACAGGGCCCGCAGTCACGGATACGGCACACCACGACAGGTGCTCGCGCTCCCGCACGCTCCGCGACGCTTGCCACGAGCGCGCAAGGTGCCGCCGTGGAAAACGCCTTATCGCTCGCCTCTCGCGAGTCCGATAGGCTTCATAACATCGAGCACCTGCACACGCCTGTCAAGTGGGAGACCTCACAAAAGAAATGACGCGTATAGAGAGGCACTTTACGCTTGTCTCGATGGCGCGAAGATGCCGCGCGCAAACGCTTTGCGCCACCTGTAAAGATCGTCCTTTAAAGGGGCCATGACACCCAATTTTCGACCATAATCTGTGTTATGTAGGTTGATCCTTGTACGTTCACAGACGAGCTGGCGAAATTTTAGCGCATTTGGTCGTGCCGTTGATTTATAATTGAATATTTTTATAAACGAGCGAGCGGCCTGAGAGTCGGGCACCACTGGCACGCTCGCTAGCCGTGACATAACGAGTAGCTTGCTGTGCGAGCGTCTGCACGGTCTGCATTCCGTGTTCCATGTTCAGCTGCGCGTGCAAACGAGGTATTTCTGCTTTTCGCAACTTGCCTCAGGAACTAAATGACTTGCAGCGGTTGAAACAGCAACAAAGCAGCACTCGCAGTGAGCACACTGACCGCGTGTGGAACGTAGCATACGACGTCACTGCTCCTCGCAGTTAGTGACGTCACGCAGGCCATGGCAAAATGGCGGTCGCCGGCGGTGGGCGGAGTTTACAGCCGTCGATTTCCCCGGCTTATTTTGGACAGAAATAATCTTTTACAGTCCAGTTTTCACACGTGTACAAGCATATTTGACCCTCTACCTTCGTTTTTCGCCAAAAACCGCAAATTGTTGGGTGACCATGTCATGGCCCCTTTAAGAGTGGCATCTTCGTCAAATCGACAGAGACATATGTATACATGTTGGATGAGTATCAAGAAGACAAAGATCATCCTAGGTGGTCAGGCGAAAGAGGGAGTGAACGTGATAGACAATCGAACCCTAGAATCTGTAGAAGGCTATGCAAACCTCGGTTAAATACTGTCAGGGGAGCCTACTCACGAAAAGGAGCTCTACCGACGGATCAGGATGATAATAATAATATCTGGGGTTTTACGTCCCAAAACCACGATATGATTATGAGAGACGCCGTAGTGGAGGGCTCCGGAAATTTTGACCATCTGGTGTTCTTTAACGTGCACTGACATCGCACAGTACACGGGCCTCTACCATTTCGCCTCCATCGAAATGCGACCGCCGCGGCCGGGATCGAACCCGCGACCTTCGGGTCAGCAGCCGAGCACCTTAGCCACTGCTCCACCATGGCGGACACGGATCAGGATGGGCTGCTGTGGATACGGTAGGCACTGTCAACTCACGAGCGGCAACTTAGCAGCGCCACTGAAGCGGAAAGTGCCCAACAATTGCATTTTATCAGTTTTTGAATACGATACAGAAACTAGGAAAGCAGAAAGAAGGTGGAAAAGAAGTTAAGAACACCACCACGAGCAATCTAACAAAAAATTACAGGAGTAACATTAATAATAATTGTTGGGGTTTGACAGGATTAACATTAAGACATAGGAAGACACATGAATGTATCAGATGATAAACAGGAGTAGCCGATATATTAGCTCATACGAAGAGGAAAAAAAAGTGCTCAGCTTCCAGTAGTGGTGCTAGGCTGGAATCAACAGCGGATTTACCTAGCTAAATTTTGCTAGTAATGTCAAGCTTTTGCGAGAGATACTAAGCTTTTGCTAGTAGCACTAAATATGGCTAGTCTTATTTATTCTTGTCCGGTTTCGGTCGGTTTCCCACACTAAGCACGTGTCACATAGTTTTGGCGGGAGCATGTCTCGTGGCTAGTTATGCGATACATTTTTAGAAGACTTCAACGCGCACACCACAGACGAGGACAGACGGGCGCGAACTCACAACTCAGTTTATTGGTGAAAAGGAAGTACGCATACATATATATAAACCCACGCTAGCTCAAGTGCGCATGTGCAAGATAAAACAAATGGTTTTACACACATCATGAAAATAATTTGCAGGCGAGATAACACAACATCCAGCGCAAAGTAACAGTCAAGTTTCGCTCAAAAAGGTGAATTCCTTATCAGTCAGCACAATTGATGGCTGACTTACGCAGTTATGAGCACACCATTTGATGTGAAAGGCTTCAGCTATTTCTAGGATTATATTATTTGTGTGATTAAACAAAATTTCACTGTCACACCACACAGGATCATAATGGCAGCTCTTGCAATGGTCGGCTATGTGTGAGTGATTACTTTTGTCTAATGACTTCTCATATTCTTCAAGACGAGTGTTAAGGCATCGGCCAGTCTGACCGATGTAAAGATGTCCGCAGATGAAAGGTAATAAACGAACTACTCCTATCCTGCACCTCAAAAATTTTCCGCTTTCTTTGGCAAGGCAAACACACTTTTTCTTCTTTTTCTTGTCAATTTTATTGTCAACCTCACGGCAGATACTTTGAATCTTGTTCGGTGCACTGAAAAAACATCGACACCAAACCGTTTGGCAACGTGCTTAAAGCTCATGCGAAAAGCGATGTATGTATGGTAAAACAGCGAAGTGTTTGCGTTGTACTTCTTTCTTTGCTGAAGCTCTTTCTGGTTCGGCCTTTTTTACTGCCTTAATGACCTTTTCAGCCGCTCTGCGTACAACTTTGTCTGGGTGTGCAGCCGATTTTAGTCGGTCAACTTGACGTGAAAACACTAAATGCATAGTATAAATGCAGAACTTGAACAAGGCTGCCTTTAGGCAAGACATTGCGATTCCATTTTTTACAATTTTTGAATGGCCTGAGGTATAGTTGAGAATAGATTTTGCTGATCTAGGATTATAAATCAAGCAAGTGTGTCCCGGATTGCAGTTGCAGTGTGGTGTCAAGGAAGTGCAACTGATTATTTTGGGCAACCTCATGTGTGAACTTGAGGCCCATTCCATATTCCCTAAACACTTTTAAAACATTCACAACATTGCCGCCTTGCACGTTTTTATCAGAAATAATTAAATAATCATCAACAAACCGAAAAACCTTTCTAGCAAAACCAATCAGTCCATTATGAATACTTCTACCAATTCTAGCCAAGAAAATATCGCTAAGAACTGGGGCTACTTTTGAGCCAATGCAGACTCCCGAATCCTGGACATAGATTTCACTTTGCCAACCGATAAATGTGGATTTTGGATATAAGGACAAACTTCCTAAGAAGTTTGCAGCAGATATCCCGCTATCATTTGTGAATTTAACCTCATCATTGTCATCGCAGATGCACAACTTCACAGTTTTCATTAGTTCTGTGTGAGGAATAGAGTAGTACAGGTCTTGTACATCGATACTGAAGGAGCTACAGCTACGTGGATTTTCATTGCTTAAATATTTAAGGCAACTTCAGAATTAGGAATTACTAGCGGGTCACAAATTTTTAGCATCGAAAGGTGCTTTTGAAGATAGCAAGCTACTTGCTGCTGCCACGTGTTTCTTTCGGACTTTTTTTTTTTTATTGAAATAGAAAAATAAATGAAGGAGTTGTTGTCACCATTGCTTGGTGACGGCTACCCCTTTCCACTTGGCTATTGCGATAAAAAAAAAGAAACAAAATATATATACATATATACAGTCTTACATCGGTAAGTTCGAAAAGTCTTATTTAGGTATAGAAAACACTCTATCGCTCTAAATGGTTGATCCTGTTTGTGCGTCTTGCAGGAAAAGAACACTTCTAGATGCATGTATTTGGTTTTTTTGACTGCTGAAGTCAAGCTTTCTAGGTTAAGCGAATGCAGTAAATCTCCAGCTTGCTGCTTGACCTTAGGCTGTTTTGCATCGATTTTCTTGAAATTTTTGTGAACGGCTTCATTTGCTTTTTCACCAAAGACACCATCCGGCATTAAGACAAAACAACCTCCTTTCTCAGCCGTGACAACCCGCAGTCCCCTAGAGGCACGATCTGAGGCTACTATATCAAGCCTTTTTGGAAACCCTCCATACAGTCCATTGCCTTGGCTACTTATCTACGCATTCAGACGCACACCTTGAGCGTTCTTCTTCGGTGACAAGCCTGGAAATGGCTCTCGATGAGGCCAGCTTTTCCGGTGGGTTTAAAGGAGGACTGACACGAATTTTAAATATTTTCAGGTTGTTGCTCTAAATTAAAGCGCGGGTGTCGAGAACCCTAAAAAGAGTATTGTGGCGCTTGGGAATGCATTGAATATATTTTAGATGTGAAGCATCTTATGGCGGAGCTTAATCCGGTGTGCGGCGTGACAGCCCTTACTGCGCATGCGCAAACCCTTTAAAAAAAAATAAAAAACCTCCTTTCCCCCCTTTCTCTCCTCTAGGCATCCCTCCCCGCGGCAACCACACCCTCACTGCGCAGCGCCTCCCCTCCTCTCTCCCCTCCTACGCTCTCCCCTCTCTCCTGTAGGCATCCCTGCCCGCGGCGCCCACACTCCCACTGCGCATGCGCGTCCCCCCTCTCTCTCCTCTCCTACGCTTCCCCCTCTCTCCTCTAGGCATCCCTGCCCGCGGCGTCCACACTCCCACTGCGCATGCGCGTCCCCTCCTCTCTCTCCTCTCCTACGCTCCCCCCTCTCTCGCCTCGCGACGCCGACGCAGGCAGCGTCTGCTAGCGAGTTTCTTGGTTGAAAAAACCGACTGCTCGCGCTGCACAACCGTTCACTGGCCACTCCGTATATATGGCAATGGATTTCGACCTGCAAGGTGGTGCCGGTGGGAGATTTCTCCTGTGCGTTGTTGAACAATAAAAAAAGCGGACTGCGGGTCTCTGTGTCCAGTCGGAGTCTTCTGTCTCTCGTTGCCCATTAGCAGCGATTGACATGTTCCAGTAGGAAACACCGCTCCATCACTGCGTGCTTTGCGCCTCCCCAGTTTTCTCTCCTGCGCAACGCTGCGATGAGCGCCAGCGTCAACGCCGCCGCCAGTGTAAGCGTTAGCGCCCGCTGCTTCACATCTACACATGGTTCCCTTTAGCGGGAGATGGTGTAATTTTTTTAACACCGCTACCTTAAAATAGCCAGCAATTTCGATTTCGGTAACGAGAAGGGTGGCTTCGCAGTGACGTGTCAAGAGACATAAGACGTCACGGGGAGACTGCAGCTCGCGACATACCAGCAACAGCTGCCTGTTTGTTGTCAGCCGCTAGTGGTTCACGTAAACAACGATGAGTGAATTGCCGTCCAGAGAGACTGACAGTGATTTCTGCAATTTAGGCTGCATGCACGACGCAAATTTCGCAAACTCAGTGAACTGTGTTGACTTGTCGTGATAAAGTCCATTGCGGTGGGGCTGTCCTGCAGATGCTGGGCGACGAACTTTAAAATCAAAATAAAATATTTTGTACGTGTTGTCTGGCTGCGGTGCATGGAGAGCGATGACAGTGCACACCATGGAAACGAAAGATGTCCCTTTTGGGGTGCCTTGTCAGTACTCCTTTAAGACTGGTTCCACTGAAAATTTTGGCCCGAGCCGCAGCGGTCCTTCGTCACCTTCTGGACACAAAGTGGTGCCCGAGACGAACCTTTCCTTAAGTACTCGTCTATTGTGTGCTCTCTGAAGTCTTCTCAAAATGTATTCATACCAACTCGCCCAACTATCCATACATTTAGTTATGTGATGTTACGTGACTGTTACGTGACTTTAGTCAAGTGACTAGCTGTTACGTGAGGTTACGTACTTTTAGTCAGTGACTAGTTACATGGTTTATGGAGGGAACATGCCACGTGATTGGCTGTTACGTGATGTGGCAATATTTTAGACACGTGACTAGTTGTTACGTAACGTTACACTGATTTTAGTCATGTGACTAGTTTTTACGTGATGTTGCACGATTTTCAGTGACGTGACGAGATGCGGCGTGGTGTCGCGGGATTTTTAGACTAATGAGTAGTGACGTGATGCTAGTTGATTTTAGTCATGTGACTAGCTATTACGTGATGTTACATAATTTTAGTCCCTTTACTGGTTGTTACGTGATGTTACGGGATTTTTGTCCCGTGATTAGTTGTTGCGTGATGTTGCGTGGTTTTTAGTCACGTAACGAACCCGCCCATCATACTTACTGTACTGTACGCCCGAGAAATCGGCGCACGGGTTGTGGGAGCTAAGCGTAAGTTGAAGAGGACGAAGCGAGCGCGTATCGGTTCGTGATTACCATAATTCTTCGCACTACCCGGCGCATCAAAAAGCTTAAAGAGCTCCGCTCCTTTAAGTTTTTCTGCAGATCGAATACAACAGTGAAGTGGACCAATGAGGACACTCGGGCGCACTTCACGGAATACCAAAATAATCCTGCTACGTACAATGATCGGGTTTCAGGGTTTTTTGGGAAATGGACCATACCCAGCGATATCATAGCGGGATTCAAAAAAGTAAGTATATTATTTATTGCTTGTTCTTCGCTGAAGATGAAAGTGTAGATATAGTGGGGCATATACATAGTGGCTCTGCCGAAAAGACAGAAGAAGAAAAGAATAACCGTTTGGTTGGATGTTGTGCGGCTTCCTAGCATGCCCCATTTAAGAGATGCTTGGCCCCATAAACATGTGTAACGACTCCAAGCATCCGATTATGGTCATGAATAGGCCTGGAGAAGATCTGCAGAATAATCCTGGACCGGCGGATCTCGCCTTGAAGAGCGCATTCAGCCTCGGCATACGTGTGTTCGATGTCTACGAGTGCGCCGGCCGCTACGAGTACATCCACGCCGATGTGAACGCGTTCTACTTGGTTCGTGGCTTTGGTGGAGATAATGGAGAAAAGGTGTATCTGATGGACCACAGCACAGCCTCTTGGTACACGCAAAACGGCAAGCACAAGAACTACAAAGAGTATACCAGGAAGGCTCACAGCGGCAAATTTGAGTTCAGGAGCGGGGAAGCTCGCATCGGTGCACCGTTGTCAATAGATGACTTGGAAATCCTGGGATACATTCTTCTCCAGTGCCTTTTTTTCCGAGTTCCCTCGAAGGTACAACTTCAAGAACCCCGAGTACGTCAGCCAACAAAAGATCACACTGATGGAAAGCATCATCCGGCTAATGAGCAAATTCTTCCCGCGCGGGCCCCATTCCACATGGCATCAACAAGTTCCTGCAGTACGTGGCATCCGTGTAAAATCAAGACATACCAAAGTACGATGAACTAAAACGCATCTTGAAGAAGGCCACCAAGGAGGCGGCTTTGAATCCCGACAGCTGGTTACCCATCACGCCACCCACTGACAATGCTGTGGTGCTACTTACTGTGACTGCGGCCCGCTGCCTGTGATGAGTTTGACACCCCTGATCTAAACAATGACGCACAAACGACGACAACCGTTTTTTCGTGCCTTATTTAGGTGGGACAGAGGAGAATTTTAAGGGCACGTTTTTGTTGCTGTTGTTGTTGTTAGACACAATATTAATGACAGCTAACAGACAATAATGCGAAAGAAAGTATAGGGGATGTTATTTGTTGTAATTATCATATAAATGTAAATAAGGTAAAGTGGACGAAAAGATAACTTACCGCCGGCAGTGACCGAACCTACAACCTCCGAATTATGCCCCCGATGCTCCACCAACTGAGTTTAAGCAGCTGTCATCCCTGCCGTCCACTTCATTGGGTGTATCTGCGCACTTAAACCTGGAAGTGTTAGTCGGCGCCGATCGCAGCCATGGTGCGAGTGTGGAACACATTTTTTCTTCCTGATGGCGTTACTTAGTACGTGAACTTTTTACGAGCTGGCAGCTGTGCCATTGTCCGTTAGTTCTCATTAAAATTAGGTGACACACTCATGCGCTCGTGGGTCTCAGCGACACCTCAGTTCCACGCGAAGTTTTTTCGTCGGCTCATCCTCCATTGAAAGGTAAAATATCTAAAGCATCGTGCAGTGTACTCATAGAGAGAGGTGACTTGAAGACGTCACTCTAGGGCGAGACTAGAACATAGAAAAGATACTGCCTTCAACACCACATGTAAACATACGAGTATAAAAAAGAGAACGTAATTCCACATCCGAAAGCGACACCCAAAAAGGAAAAGAATGCGCTGAGTCACCGGGATAATTTTAGCTCATCATAGACGTCATATGTCTGCTACAGGCGCTTGCCGTCTGTGCTTGAACTCAAACAAACGATTCAACGCAACGTGGGATCGTTTTTTTCACGGGGTCCGCAATTCTTCCATCTAGCCACAGACGTCTGTATACGGCTCGTTGCTGCACGCAGCCAACGTGCTGTGAGAGGAACGGCCGTCTCTCGAGCGCCCTGTCGACAGCCAAACAAACAATAATTTATCGGCATCGCGCAGAGGAACAAAGACAAAAAGACGCGAGCCGTACCAATGAGTCGACATCGCCGACTACTTGTTTCAGGCCCTCAAAACTACCGCCGCCCACCTCCCATACATACACAAACACACGCCGCAAGTGCTCTGCCTTCTGGCCATGTAATTGGAAGCATAGGCGGCGGCAGCGCCATCGGCAGCACGGCGCCCGACCAATCAGAGCACTTAACCTCGTTACCAGAGGGGCGCCGCTGTCATCGTCGTCTGCTTACAGGGTTAAGGCACACTTTCTCCGCTGAGCTTGGCGCCGCACGCACGAACGCACACGACGAGATGACGCCATGTCCTCCCTCCACTATCCCGGAGTCCCACGTAAATCAAGACGGCTCCTCCACCATCCTCACTGCACGTGACCGCCGAGATGCGACCTTCGCAGTGCCTTCTTTTCCGCACTCACGGGAAAACTTCTAACTATGTCATGCGACTGCAATTTATTGGCAGTCGTAAATACAAATGTATGAGAATTCTTGAACAAAGGAAGAAACACTGTACTATTAAGGCGGGGGGGGGGGGGGGGGGGGAGGGTTGGCTATGTCAAGCAGTTGCATCTGACATTAGTTCCTCCTTCTTAGACAATGGTACACCTAAAATAAATAAATAAATAAACAAACAAAGAAATAAACAAATAAATAAATAAACAAACAAAGAAATAAACAAATAAATAAATAAATTGCAATATTAAGAGGCAGTGATGGTGCTCATGACGAAGTGATAGACTGCCTGTCTAATTACCAAGTAATCTTGAGGGCCCAACACACCATACATTCTTCCTCGGTTTGAATTCGAGCAACCAGTGCTCTATGTCCTTTTTTCTTTTCTGTTTCTTTAGGAATTTCATTTATGTGGCTCTTGTCGTACGTAGTTGTAGACACAATCATTCCGGGTACGACTACGAAATTATCCTTCGTTTAACTTTTTTTAAATAATAATAATATATGAGGTTTAACGTCCCAAAATCACGATATGATTATGAGGGACGCCGCAGTGGTGGGCTCCGGAAATTTCGACCATCTGGTGTTCTTTAACGCGCACTGACATCGCACAGTACACGGGCCTCTACCGTTGCGCCTCCACCGAAATGTGACCGCCGCGGCCGTGATCGAATAACTTTTTTGTGTGTCTTATAGCACTCAAATACACGGTCCAACAGTAACGATTAGATTTGAAAAGACACTTGCCAGCAGTCTCGCCGACGTTAATATCACTAAATGAGCGGGATTAAATTGGTGTCCGGGATCACATCAGACCTCAAGTTGCCTAGGAGTCTTCAGGACGGTAAGCCTGAAGCTATTATCGGTTCTGATGAAATCCAAGCGTGTCTCAGTCATATTAATGCCTGTAACAGTAATGAATGTAGATATACCTTCATACGAAGGGGATTTCTTCCAGGCACTTTAATTTTGTCCAAGGCAAGATAAATTTCGAAAAATTGGAGTGAACTCTCTTATTCCTGGTTTTCTAAACGAGGCTTTCTAGTTCCCAGGTCAAATTCCTGTTATTCTGAATTCATTAGCCGTTTAGCCGCTTTCATTCCGCGAAGTTTACTAACATACCTCCTGTAGTTGGCGGTCATTGTTGCCAGCCAATTGTTATACAGATTCATTTATTTTCAAGTAGCCGGTTAAAGGCAACTGTAACACCATGATACCAACTATGCTGAACTATTTGCTAAACAACTGACACGTATATTGTGACAACGGTATTATACGCTCGCTGACCGCACACAGAATACGCACATGCGTGCCCACACGCGCACGCGTGCACATGCGCAGCACGCATAAAAACACGAACATGCGCATCTGGAAAGCGTAATCTATTGGTAAGCATAGATTTTACATACTGCCCAAGATAATTCTAATGACATATTAAATGCTCTAGTGCGGGACATCACAGCCTAATCGAAGTAAAACAAGCCAGAAGCGCGACGTTTAAGGCACCATTTCTGGCATGAGGCCCGACTGCGCTGTCACGTTCCACTCTTGTTGAACTTTTTCCACTCTTTTTGATGATGATGATGACATTAACTTTGAATGTCCCGAAACAGTGCTCCCGAGTTCGAAAGCGTTGAGTGAAACACAAAATGATGAAACGATAAAAAAAAAAGCGAACTGCAAGGCCAATAAATATATGCAAAAATATTCCAATACGCAAAACGAAAAGAAAGTTACGTTGCTTTTTCGAACAATATGCTATTTTGTAAAGAGAAAAGCGGCATGAAATGTCTAAGATGTTGGATTCGACACAGCCACGTTTGAACACTAGCACTGTTGTTTAGGTAACAACCAATACCCCTAACCCTTACAACTATCTCGTCTTACCCTTTCATCAATATTACGTGTGTCAAGGAAAGATCGTGTCGAAAGAAAAAAATGAACATAGCAGCAAACCATGTAGCAACTTGAAGGACCACACAATTAGCATGTGAGAATAGTCGCTCGTACGCTGCAGTTGTGGCTGCGATGGACAACTTTCTTGCTATAGCTGTGCGCACCGAAGTGGATGGCGTATTACTAACTTTAATTCTTTTACAAGCAGCACATGGCGGCTCCTATATTTCCGTTAAAGTTATGACAAAGCGTCATTAAACCGCTAGGCACCTAACTATACAGACTAACCATCTCTTCGCAAGCATGTCCTGAAGTTTCGGCATTGGAGTTTATGTTTGCCTTACCTGCCAAAGCAAAAATCCACCGAAGGTTTTATGTCGAGAAAATTCATAAATCATAGAATTTCCATACGGTTATTTTATTAAGTCAGTTTTAGGAGGATATAATCGCATGGACAAATCGTATCGCTAGCAGGAAACGCCACTTGTTGGTCGCTTCTCGTGAAATTGTCTTACTGTTTGGCAGGCCCGTAGCCAGGGGGGGGGGGGGGGGGAGCTAGGCCCTCCCCCCCCCCCGAAATTCGGATGGAGGGAGGTGTTTTACCGAGGAAAAATAATAAAAATGGGTGTTTTTCAAGGCTTCCAACAAGTGACCCCCCCCCCCCCCCCCCCCGAAAAAAATTCCTGGCTACGGGCCTGCTGTTTGGACAACTGCGTTACGTATCAACTCGGTGAGGCCTTAGCTGCAGTTTATGTATGAGCAGCACTGCAACTCCGGTAACTAATGGCCCCAACACGGCAATCAATCGGTAATGCAATGCGGGACCCTATGCACACGCCCATGTCGCAGTGTAAAAACATTCTTAAAATCTGAATATAACCGTATAGACTGACCGCCCCTTCTCAAGCATCCCCTGAAGGTTTGGTTCCGCGGGTTGGGGTCACCGAGACATTCAACGACTGAAATGTTGAGGGTGCCTGAAATTGCCTTCGCAGTTTCAGGCGCTCTCCCACGACTCACTGACAATTTGACCCGTTATACCAGGCCAGTTACGCGAAGTAACGTACGGATCTAGAGAGCACAGCGCTACACGATGAAGCGCAGAAGTGTTGGCCCAGCGCCTGATCTCCACATCAGAGCGTGCGATAGCTTTTAGCGCAGCCGATCTGCATACGAAGTTGCCGCAGCGCAGCTAAAAAAAGTCACAGTTTCACCGCAAGGGTGAAGCAATGAATGCGATAGAAAAAATTGTAATGTTATACGAAGTGAGGCTGGCAGCTAACTCTTTTTGGATCCGATCTCACGCAACTCTAGAAAACGCTTTCTTCAAGTTGAAAGCGCAGCACGTAGAAGGGTACGCCGGCCCGGCCGCCGAGAAGGGGAGATAAAGCGCGCGCCCGCGCTCGTAAAATCGAACGTCGCCCCCCCCCCCCCCTCCCCCGCCCGCTGTCGGCCGCCGAGAAGGGGAGATAACGCGCGCGCCCCCCGCTCGTAAAATCGAAGGTCGCTCGAGGGACCCCCCCCCCCCTCCTCTCCCGTCTTTTCACGCTCACGAACGACGGGCGGGCCCGGTTACATATATACATATACATATACGGCAAATGACGCCGACGCCGACGCCGACGCCGACGGCGAAAACCAGTTCACGCCGATTGAAAAATACCCAAATCTAAACATTGTTGCTTATACGGTTTGGGTCGATATATCAAGGTAAAATACACAGAAAATATCTCTACGCAGATATCACTTGCCAAAGCTGGCTACGTGGCGTAATGCATAAGCAGTGGTGGGTGGGGTTAGGGGGGGTTGTAGGGTAGGCGTTTGACTCGTACGACTGCGGCATCACCTGGGGCTCGAGAAAACGGTCGATTCAGGACAACCGCTCCAATTCGCCCATATTGCGGCATCACCGTCCTTCAAGCACAATTTCAAAACTTTCGCGGCACCCCTGAATACTTACCTACTTGCCCAACTTTCTACGCTGCTTACTTCAATTACATCAGCTGTTATAATCGCAGACTCTCTATCTCTCTGTGCTGAATTTTCTGCTGGTGCTGACTCCCATGTAATAAAGGCGTTTCGTGCACTAGTACCCGCGCATTTGAGAAAAGTTCGATTAGTTTGGGTGCCTCAACATAAGGGGTTGTTTCTCAGTGAAATTACCGATTTTTCAGCGATGTAGTCAGTGCCATTATGGAAGTTTTTTCAGAAACAGCACTGACAAACTCCTCCGAATATCGGCACTTCTTATATCCCTGGCGCAGATCGTTTCGTCAAACCAGTACACTGAAAGTGTCCATGACGAGGCTTCGCTATGGTGTACCGAAAGTGAATTTCTACCAGCACAGGTCTGCTCAGGCACCTGCACCACAGTGGGCTTTCTTTTTTGAGCTAGAAACAATGGAGCATTTCTTTTTGACCTGCAGGAGATTTACTACAGCACGAAAAACCCTGTTAAAAACACCGTTACGTACTATTCGAACAGTTTTATCTGTGCCTGTCATTTTGCCTTTTGGAGCCTCTATTTCTGGGTACTCCAATGAGAACGTATGCGTGGCAGTGAGGGATTACCTCAATAAAACCAAACCAGTTAACTAGCTAATCTGCATTATTACCCGTCTGTGTCTACACGTATATAAATATAAAAAATCAGGGTATTAATTTATTTTATAATATATCGCTAATATAAAAAAAGAGGTTCGGTTATTTTTATATATACATTTGATCGGGCACCAAAATTTCCTTTATAACTTGTAATGTTTCTATTCTATAATCTCCCTTATTCTAAAGTTCTACAACATTTTATAAAACCACTCAATTCTTGCTCTTGTTCACCTTCCAGTGTGGCCCCACAGTGGGTGTGAGCCACACTGGAAGGTGAACAAGAGCAAGCATTTCCTAGCGGATTTTGCAAATTTGAGCGCATCTATCTGTACTCGGCGACGACTTTTCTTGGCAGCTCTTTGAAAGCTACAGAACCGAAACGCTCGCCTGCACGCGCCAAGAAATTGTACATATTTTCATTTTCCAATTTTCAGAGTTACCTTACCTAGCTCGAATAAATACTCCTTTCGTCATTACAAAAAATAAAACTATGAGAAGCCATTGGTTAAAAAATATACGTACTTTACACTCTGCAATGTTTTTTTTATTATTTTTTTTATTTCTTGCACAGTATTACGTTCAGCATCACTTACATGCCACGTGCCACGCTCATGGTGCGCTCGTGGCCGTTTCGCTATCTTGATGTATACCAAAATTGATATTGCGCGGCGTGACTATATGATGAACGTACATGACAGGTGGTAGCATGAATATGATGAAATGTGTGTTAATTACGTCATGATTTACATGAGATACAGCTTTGAAGGCTCGCGGCCGCTTCATTCACTGGATACATACCAAAATTGGTATGGCGTGACAAGACTGTATGACTAGCATAAATGACGGGTCCTAACATGCAATGCCTTTCATGACATGCATGTCATGTACGGCCATGATTTACATGACACTGCCTTGGTGCGCTTCTGTGCCTTTTGCTAAATGGAATATATGCCAAAATTGGTACGAAAGCTTGACGAAAGTGCGTGACGAACACAAAGGAAAGGTCGTGCATTGTATATACTAGAATACGCGCTTCATTAGCATGCTATATACCAGAGTGTACATGCCTGCATGTATGACAATCATGCGGTAGTTATGCATGCTGTAGTAAACTACATGTCTCGACATGAATTACTACTTCGTTTGCTTCAACGACAAACAGGACGACGTATGCAGCTCCTTTGCAGACTGCTTCGCGTTACATTGATTGCCACAGTGAGTGGGATCTGCCGGATTCTTTTAATCACGTCATTTTAGTTACTGGCGCGCGTTTACGGAGGTACGTGGATGATGCCCGCCACAAGCTACTTTGCATGTTCTCAAGTGAAGCTTTCGATTTGTATTCGGGTGCGGTGCAGTGGTCGTACCCGGTTGTGTTGCCCAACAATCCCTTGATTTGAGCTAGTCGGTTCATCTTGCCAGTTTTCAGAAAGCGTACAAACGACATAGACGAAAAAACACACACAACCGGACTGTAGCTGATCCTATTCGATAAACGCCAGTCCTGTTTTGTGTGTCGTCTTTGCCGTTTGCACACTTTATGAACACTGTGTTGAGGTTACACTAATTTGCTTTGCTTCGGTTACCAGCACCGCAAGAAACTAGTAGATATCGATAAACCTTCATCAGGATGTTTTCATGTATACTTAACATATAAGCAAAACCTGCCAAAAAATGTCGTACCCTTGTATCCCGCGGGCCTCTTCATTTACACCCCATAGATAAGGGTGTAAAAGTAATATTGGGGTGTTGCAAGGGTGTTTTGCATACGAACACCTAAATTGTGAAAATAAGGGTGTAATAAAGGTACGTGCAAGAGTGCTTGTAACACAGACGCCCGTATTAGGCTAGTAAGGGCGTAAAATGTCTACTGCGTAGGTGTACTGCCTACTGATAAACAGCCTGTCAATAAGTGACAAAAGTTCTCAGATCAGAAACGCGACAATGACTATAAAAGCATGTCTAAATAAAAACGATAAATCAATTGAAATTGATACGGTATTATCGAAAAGGTGAATTTTCACTAAATTTACATTGTCAATTTAAAAGCTACATGAGAAAATAGCGGCCACGCGTCGATTTGCTTGCATTTTGATCCGCATGGCTGGTAGGTGAGCTTGGTGTCACAAATTTCACTGTGCGGTTTCGTATTTCTTTTCTTTTGGGAACGGCCATGTTAAACAAATGCAAATAATTGCTGCGCCCGAGCAGGGACCGTCAGAAGTCATCATGTTACGACAAGCCGGCTGGAAACTTAAGTTGTACAACCTGGAGACGTGTGCGACGCCTTATTAAGAGAATTTTGGCCCGAACATTGCCAATACGGCCGCATGGGATAAAAGAAATCAGCAAGAAAAAAAAAGTTATCAGCAAAAAAAAAAAAAAGAAAGGGGGAGGAGCTGTGTATAATCGTGCCGTCTCCTCATGTATTAAGTTAAATCAAATCAAATCAGATCAAAACTTTATTTCATCTCAGCAAGGAGAAAAGGGGGTGGCGGGAAAAAGCTGGCTTACTGCAGCTTGACTAAGCCCGGCCCCCTGTGTTACAGTTGGACGGTGTGCAGCACTCACTATAGGTAGATGACATGCTAACATAAGTCAAGGCATTTGCATAAGTATGGAAATAAAGGAAAGAATAATACAATAGCGTAGACGTACACGTAGGAAGTTGAGCCTTTTTTGTTCATAAATGTAACATGACGCAACGCCACGGCATCAAACAGATGTACACAGATTAAATTTAAATTAGACAGCGAAATGCACTACCTGACGTCACTTCTATGATTGAAAGTTTTACCTAATCTTTGTTCATGTCTTTTTTTTTCTTTTTTTTTTCATGTATATATACTGATTCCTTTCAATAAATCTTCAGTTGGTAGTGAGTGCCCGTCCTCGTGTGTTTCCTTTGATTGGTCCCATATGTGCGATTCCTTCTTTAAAAGCATGTACCAAATAGCCCGCCTTTCACCGCTCGTTCAGTTCAAAAGAAATTATTCTGAACACATTGTTGCACCGCCATGAAGTAAATCAGTTGCAAGCCCGTTTGGTTTAAAAGATACGCGGTAAACTGAAAGGGAGAGAAAGAACATCGACTAAAATCATTTCAATGCATTTTTTTTTCACTATACAGGAGCCAATAAAGTGAAAGTAACGGCGCATCAGTGGTCTAACGAAAAAAACCGCCAGGCCTGCGCAGAAGGCGCAGCACAGCCACAGCGAAAGCTGGAGAGCGGCCTTAAGCCTTTTTTAAACACTCTTGGGGCAACTACTACAAGCCCACTTGCATGGTACCCACTACGCTATAAATCATCATAATTTTTGTGTAGTGGGGAAGCGTCTACTATGCCATTCTTCGTCATTTTTCAGAGAAGCGCGGTGCCCGCTACACTCTTGTAACGAAATATGTGCACTTTGTTGATGCTGTGGCTGACGACGATGAAGAATTATGCCACAGGCTTTTGTAATGGGTTGGAGCATTGAACGACCCACTCGTTACGCAATTCGCATTGTGTGACGCCTGGTTCTTACTTTACTGCTTTAAAACGCTTTACAACACACGTTAACGCGATTCCTTACCCGATATGAAGCCTGCCTAGGGTCAGTTTGCACCGCAGTTTCAAGCAGTGGCGTAGCTCAGTGGTAGAGTGCTGGGATGCCACGCAGAGGACCCGGGTTCGATTCCCATTCTGTCACAGGTGTTTTTTTATTTATTTAGTTTTTTTCGTTTTTCGTGCGATATTGGTTACAGACACCGGCGGCGGCGGCGGACAACTACGGCGCAGAAACGACCCTTGTTGTGATCTCATAACAGCTTCCGCTGTAAAAGTTTTTTATCGAGAGGAAGAGAAACCGGGAATTACAGATTACAAAGCCGAGGATATGTCTTCCAAAATAAACAATACAGCAATATAAAAGTGTCGTTAAAATATGCAACCGGCTCACGCCGGACTTCAGGTAACAGCACGCAAGCTTACATATACGAGAGTATACGAGTAGATAGTCAGCAATACGCGTGAATCCCCCATGGCGTAAAGCTTGGCTCTCTTAACGCTTGCACAAGAGGTTCGGGAAAAAAAACGAATAGTAAAAGAAATGCAACGAAAAGCTGCAGAGGGTGATCAGCGTTTTTTTTTTTATTCGCACCCTCCTCCTCCCCCCCACGCAAACAATAAAAAAAAAGGAACTTTGCTGGCTCCGGCGATAGCAATCAAGCGAAGAGGAACGCCGTGTATCTGTCAGGATAAATATACGTGGCCGAGGCGACACCCCGGGGCGACGGCAATCCAACAACACCGGATGCATCTTTAACCAAGCTCGGTGGCATTAGGCACACTCGCTCGTACAGGCAGCACGTGTAACTTGCGAGTGGCCGCATGGACGCGAAAGAGGCGTCACCGGCTACATTCACTGCTGTTATACCATGGAACCCAGACACCGCTGCGCAGAGACCATCGGCCCCGTTTACGCACACCTCGACCGGACTGGCAGTGTCCCATGTGGGTTTCGCGCACTTCGAGCGCATGGAAGAGAATAGGGAATGGACGCGAGAAAAAAGAACAGGTTAAAAGCTGGAAAAGGTGCATCCGGTATAAAAACAGTTATAGAAGTGGGATAGCTAGATCTGGGATAAAAACATAATTTGTCCCTCCGTCATAAAAACTGGTATAACATGAAAGTAAAAAGTATCCTTCCAAAAGTGGCTGAATGTTTACTGTGCATTCATGTAATAGAGCTTGCACAATGCTATTGGTGTTTGGCATCTATAGCATCGTTTAACGTGGACGCGCACACGTTTACGCTTGGTGCTACATCTCCATCCTGACGACTAACGTCCATGATCAATGATTAAACAAACCTTTGTGGTAGTTGTAGTAGATAACGATGAGAGCGCAATCAGAGAAAGCGGTGAGACAACCAGAAGAGCGCCGCTGATTAAACGCAGAACTTGGGATAAAGTCGCCATCCCGCGGCATTGAACACCTATAGGCCGCGTTATTCTTGAACACCACGGCTGGACTGGAGAGAAATGCAACGCGCATCGTCTTCTCTCTAACCCGGCCGCGATTTTGCTCGGGGCGAGCGTAAGCGGGGAACGCGGTGTTACAGCCAGGCTCTGCCCTCTAGCCACCATAGCCAAGTGAGGCAGGCACGCGTGGCAGAGTTATATTTCATATGAATGAATGCCATGAGTGAGGCCGAGGCTTGGACTGAGGTCGCCATCTCGCGGTGTGTTGAGGCTTCGACAGAATTGCACTTCTATTGGAAACGCGCCGAACGGGACGCACGCGTTGCAGGAGCTGATCGCGGAGGCCATGGTCATGATGCATTACTTCACTTTACCGCTCTCACATGCCGACATCACTCCATCGACCAAGGGTACTGCGAGAGGAAAGTGTGAGGTGCGTCTGTAAAGTCTTCAGAATGTATGACCGTGGTGGAATGAAGTGAGTGCCCGGCCTCTGTTGTCCCGGACAGAGTGGTCGGGGGGTTCAACCCCGTTGACGAAACTTTTTGTCTTTAAGTTTTTCTTTGCCATCTGATCGTGGGCATTTTTTTCGACGTCATTTCTGGGAAGGCAATACGTCACTGAAGTCTTGGTGGACCCCGGCATAAAACACTTTCATGTTGACGAAGGGAGAAGTTTACACTAGCCGCGTAAAGCTTAAGAAACAGCAAAGCTGGTTGACTTTAGGGTCTTAACGTGGCCTTCTTGGTTGATTCTGGGTCTTCCCTTGGCGTAGACAAAGTAGAATCGAACTACAGCCTGTCAGAGACCATGCAAGAATGTCCAAACTCCAGCGCCAGAACTAACATGCAAAGCTGGCTGTGGCTCCCCCCACTAGAAGCGCGGTCTCTCGTCGCTCGTGCTCGGCTCGCGCGGCGGGCAAACTCGGCGCGGCGGCTGCGCGGACTGTCTTCGTCGGTGGGCGCGGCTTGATAAGCAACGGCACGAAGGGTTTTTTGCGGACAACCGACGTTTTACCTCGAGCTTTAAAGGGGTCCTGCAACACTTTGTGAGCATGGTCAGAAAAAGCGGCCGATCAGTAGTCGAGGCTTCCGAGAACACGCGAGCCAAATGTTATAGCGCAGCACACCGCCTGGACTGTACAATAAATTCTCAAAGTCAGCTAAAAATTGCTTTCTCTTCTCTCGACAAATCATGCTATATACTCAAAAATCACTGCGTCATAGACTCAAGTTGCACGCCATTAACTGATTTGAGCATCGCGCACTCGGGAGTTACGGCGGCCGCCGCGGGAGGCAGCCACGTGTTCGCGTCCGCGCGCGCGATTGCACCGAAAAGCCGCGCGTTCGAAGAAAAAAGAAAGAAAAAGTGCTCAAGGTCACGAGGGGCGCGTGACGTACCTTCTCCTGTTAATAATAATAATATCTGGGGTTTAACGTCCCAAAACCACCATATGATTATGAGAGACGCCGTAGTGGAGGGCTCCGGAAATTTCGACCACCTGGGGTTCTTTAACGTGCACCTAAATCTAAGCACACGGGCCTCGAGCATTTTCGCCTCCACCGAAAATGCGGCCGCCGTGGCCGGGATTCGATCCCGCGACCTGCGGGTCAGCAGTCGAGTACCATAACCACTAGACCACCGCGGCGGGTGTACCTTCTCCTGTACTATCCATCCCTGCTTAGCTTCCAACGCTTTCTTCGGGACGAGAGAAGAGAGAAAGCAATTAGGCTACAGCGTGCGACAAGTCTTTGTGACTCCGCTCGTACTGGACGGATTTAAAAAAATTTTTTGCGGCGGTCGATTCGCGAGGCAATAAGCTCCTTTAGTGAAGCCATTCCATGGCTACTTGGAAAAGTGTTGCAGGGCCTCTTTAAGAGCTTCGCTCTTAAAAACTGACAGAGTCCCCTTGTGCATTCGCCTGAGACAATTCGAAGGCGAAAGTCGCCTTCTTTTTTCTTCTCAGACGATGTATTGGTCCTCCCCGCCTGCCTCCGAAAGCTTCCTGCTCCTAAGGGGTTTGACATTCCTCCCAGGATAGGAGGCACTGCAAGCTTCCTTCACTACACCTGGTTCTGCACTGCCTCCGCGATCGGCCCACTTTGAACCAAGCAACGATGTGATGTGATGACGGGATCATGTGACGCCACCCAAATAGAAACCGCGGAAAAATAAAAAAAAGAAAGTAAAAAATTTCCCCGCATATTGCCGTTAGCCGCCTCCTTGCGTTATTGTGAAGCAGTGCCGTAAAGCCAAGCTGCGCACCGGAGCTCGCATCGATAATACTGTAAATTCTTTAACAGTTTTATATAAAATTATTCGCTATGCCAGACTAATTCCTGTCTTCTAGCGATTCCGATATGTGCGGACTCAACTGTTCTTTTATTTAACGCAAAAAAAAAAAAAAGAAAGACGGAATATTTTCGCTTCTGTATCCCTTTAAAGAGCAACGTATGCAATAGTTTCATGCTACTACACATGTATCCAGCAGTATAGGCCTAATTTTAGTGACGTGGGACACCTAGTGTGCAATGTGCACACCTTCCTGAAATTCCCCTAATTTCGAAGAGGAAGTTCCCGGTCGATTTGAGCGATCTATTTCAAGACAAGATATACAAATGTTTTTCGTGCGCAGTTCATCAGTCGCTTGTGACTGATAAACGAAATGCTAAATAGTCACTTTTTTTTTTCGCAACAGCCGCAGATTGTCGAAAAAAAAAAGACTTTTATAGCGTAGGGCGGAGTTTGTACTTGTGTGGACAACAGTGCGCATGCGCGAAACCCAGACACAGTAAGCAGAAACATCATTTCCTCGAAGCCTCTGGCAGATGGCTCGCGCTAAATACGAACGAAAAGCGTTGCACGCTTCCATACACGCTGTCAGCGCAATAATAATAATAATAATAATAATAATAATAATAATAATAATAATAATAATAATAATAATAATAATAATAATAATAATAATAATAATAATAATGCTAAGACGAAGAATAACAAGAAATGCAAACAAACAAGAAAAATATTACGACCTCCTTAGGCCTCTGTAGTGTTTAGTACTATAGTTCATTGTTTTCCATATTAGTGTATTATTCTTATCTTTATTCTCTATAGACTAGTCATTCTTAAATTTTCGTTTATTCCTGAGGCGATCGATTTATTCCTCATCCTTTGTCTCAATTAAAAATTTCCCCTTATATTAACCGCCGGTTTCATGGCCAATATCTCGTTGTGGGTAGCTAGGAGCCAAAAAAATCAAGGCCATAAGCAAGCACACAAGCAAGCTAGTGTTTAGCATTGCTTCATTTATTTATTTGCTATATGCATTTACTGTGCAAACTACCGGTCCCCGTTGTAGGTATACATATATGAATGATCCAGTCTTCGAGGCTACAACAACGACGGCACTCGTTGCAGTAGTGACGACAAAAACCACGTGGCATTGCACTGCATAACGGCGGGGCCGTCAATCTCTCTCGTAGAAGTCCGATAGTCGCTTCGCGCTCTTTGAACACGGCACCAGCTCCCACGCGATCACAGCGACTGCCCCTCCGCAGCGAGGCCATGGCATATGGTACCCAGCCGACACCTCGCATGGCTCATAGATGATGCCACAGTTGCCGCTGACAGGTGGGCATAGCTCTAATTAAAAGCGCTGCAGCACGCCCGAGCTAAGCCTCGCTGCGTGTGTTTCGACTGCGCTGAGCGCGGGACCAGAGCGAAGAAAAACCAACAAAGAGAGGCTAGAAAAAGAAAGCGAGAGGCCTCACTGCAGCAACCGGCGCAGTGCTCACGAATGGCGTATTCATGTGACCCCCGGCTCAGCGGGCGCTCGCTGCGCATTTCCCTTTTGGCCACACGTTGCAAAGGTGTGATTCTCAAGAGGGTCGACGCCAGGTGCGGTAGCTGCTGGAAGCGCGTGATGTTTTGCGCATTATCCTAATGGCACATAAGTCCTGCGCCCAGCAAGAGGCGAGGAATAATTAATGACGTTTACGTTCGGCGCGGCGCCGGTGTTGTATGTGGATGCGGATACGGCAGAGTTTCTGTAGTCTGATTCCGTAGGTCGTTATGTAGTTGGCTGGAAGCTGCGTCGAAGTTCTTATCGAAAATGCTTCCTATTCGAGCCATACAACTACGAACATCACCGTTTCGGCTCGACAACAATATATGCATGGCAAAACGTGCCGTCATGACGACCGCACCTATAGATTTCGCTTAAATGGGGGAGAGGTCGTCGGTGAGGAGCTTATCTCAGATTTAAGCTGCAGGCGCATGCCTCAAGAAAAAAAGTCACAGTTTCGCCTCAAGAGCGTAGCAGTGAATGCGATAGCAACAAATTGGAATGTCACGCGAAGAATGGCAAGCAAATCGAAACGTCCAGCGCGCTGCTCAAGAAGAAAGAACGCTCCAAAAGAGCACACACCGGACGAGCGCGAACTAGCAAAGTTCACAGCTTAACACTCAGCGCGCTGCTCAAACTCAAAGGAAGCACGAAACGTATACGCACAGGTATACTCAGGATGAGCGCGAACTAAGTAGTGTCACAGTTGTTACGTGCACTCTTAAAAAAAGTTAGTAAAAAAGCTTGTAACCACTAGCAAATAGTTAGTAACAGCAGCTGTTACTAACTTTCTTGTGTCATTACTAACTTTTTGCTGCCTTTTTACTACCTACGTTAGTAGACACTCATAAGTTGCAATGGTTACTACCTCCTGCGTACCGTTACTAACTTTTTGTCATGCACTTGTTAAATGAACTTCTTAAACGATCCTTAGACGTTATTATTACGCGCTTTTTGCAACCTATACTAGCATATGGATCCATTCAAGTTCACTGAGGCGATATCAGTAAGCTTAGTACCCCGTCTTGGGTCTTGTATATTAGGCCATGTTGAGGTGGTATTAAGCAAAATAGGCATAACATATTGTTTGTCTAAATACGCTATATAAATACATTCGCGTAACGTAAACTATTCATCCAAAAGTCTAGCTGCTCACCGGCCGCAGCTGCGTTCCCCAGAGGTATACGGGTATCAGTGTTGTCGGTAACACGTTACAAGTAACGCCGTTACCGGTAACGCGTTACTTCTTTCGGTAACTTAGTAACGTACTCGTTACAATTTCGGAACTGTAACGGGTAACGTACTTACGTTAACATTTTTCGGTAACGTGAGACGTTACGTTACTCGTTACTTTTTCATTTTGCAGGCGCCATTTTCTCAGAGCTCACCCCGGTGAACTTTTTCGTCACAGCGTCGGACTGCTGTTGACCTGCCAGGCATGAACAAAGAAAGCGCGGGCGGAATCGCTTTTGTTTGTGGGAATGGCGGGTACAAATTTCTTAGGACGCGTCGACTCCCTGTGGGGATGGTTGGGCCATCGCCACACAAAGCTTGAAGAATGCCGAGGAATCCGCCTTGAGAAACGGTACGGACATGCTTTTCGTGAAAGTGGATAGTAGCAGGTGGATTGCTGGCAGCTGCGCCTTTCCGTGCTCGAAAGACAGGCCGTCCGAAGGGAAAGCGCATGGGCTGGTTTACTCCATACCACGTGCTGATTGTGACGCTTCGTACGGGGGTAAGCAAAGAACTTCCCAGAGAGGCTGCGGCAACATAAAAACGACGTCCTCAAATTCGAGTGTTAAAAAAGTACACTCGCTGAGCATAGCTTGGTGAACGACCACCGCATCCAATTTGACCAGTCCCGCGTCACCGACTGCAAGCGGCTTTTTGTGGAATGCTGGCCATCCAGGAGACGGCCGGTAACTTCAACCGGTCTACATGTGCGCTGCCGATCGAGAGTCGGCCTCAACGGATTTCTGGATATCGTGGAGAATAGGCGTGACCCCATGGCAGGAAGAAAACCCTTAAAGGAGCACTGACATCAAATTTACGCATGTGGATTTTTTTGCATCCGCGAGTAGCTATCGAGCCCCAAGTAACGATTCTCGACTCAAAATGCTGCGGAGGGACGAATAAGTACCAGTAATGTTGATTAATATATCCGGTATCGAACGCGATTCAAAACGGGAGGAAAACCCGCCAAATTGTTGTGCTGGTAGCGCTACCTCGCGGCCACGTCGGGGCCGCTCCCCAGCTGATCCGCTGATCCCGCTGCCACGAAAAAAGGTGACGTCACGTCCAGCTGACATCGCTGACATTTCGTCTGCTAGGAGCACACGTGCAGCCATGTCCTTGTCGTCAACGTCGTCGTCTTCGCCGTCGTCGCGGTCAACATCAGCAAGCGACCCACTGGCTCCGTTGAGGTTCGAGGCTTGGAAATGCATGAAAGGACACGCACTTTCCGCTTTTTCCGCGCCTCGACGGGCAGGATACGCAGCGGCTCCCCGACATCCTGGCACGTACTGTGTCGCTCCGAATGATCGCACTCGCGCTCGCACACGACTAATCAGTCGATGCGACACGATGTACCGCACGCACATATCAACACAGCAAGGAGAGCCACTACTGAGACCATCGCCGGGCGTCGGCACCACAATAAACACACTAAGACCGTCGACGTCATTGTTACTAGCGTATCACTAGCGTACGTCACAAGTGTGATTCTATCACACCTCACACGTTGCACTAGTGTCGATGTCGCAGGGCATTCAGTTTTCCGTTGAGCGTTCATACGCTGTTTACCCTCGAAATAAAATAACTTCCACGCGACGGACGGCATTCAAATTTGGCCAAGACGACTTATGCATACCGAGCAATCGAATGAAGGACACATGTCGACTTTGAAATTTATTGTCAGTGCTCCTTTAAAAAGGATGCGAGTGGAACGGCAACTATCTGCAACGGCAGCTATACGTTTTTAGTTATTGAACTCCTGAGTGAACAAGGCTGATCTTGAACACCCTCACATAAACGCCCAGATTTTTTTTGTTTTTTTTTTGCGGTAATTATACAGGTTTAAGTGAACAAAAAATGTGGAGTGGAAAAACTTTATTTAAAACCGGCAGATTGGCGGCCTGGCCTAGGCCACCCGGTTGGTCGCGGTAAAGTTTAGCCTTTCCGCCGCTTCCCGGGCCTGCTGGATGGCCCAAACTTGGTCTTTATGCACAGATATTTTTTCCCGTGAGCTGGCAAATAAAGCATCTATTTACTACTACAAAATTTGTGCATATATTTTGCTAGTACAATCACGCCGTCAGAATGTGCCTTTTCTGCATAGGTAGTCTGCGCATGCGCGCCGGCGTCGATGAGGCGCGCGCCATACTTTTTGGTGGCCAAAACGCGACGACAGGAGCGGACCAAAAGACATCCGGTGTCACATACGTGCAAATGTTCCCCTCCCCCCCCCCCCAAAAAAAAGGGGGGGGGGCGCCAATGCAGGCCTCTGCGATTGCCTACGCACGGCGATCAATTTCGGATGCCAAGGGCCATTAGTTTCAATTTTGACGATCTCCACTGGAGGTGCTGTTCGGACGCGGAATAGGGCCAATTATTGTAAATTTCTTAAGAGTTAAGTGACGATTTTTTTTGCCGATAGCGATGATTGAATCTCATGATGTGTAAAATGTCACATTGAGAAAAAGCACTTCATCATGTGCCACAGGGTTAGAAGCCAGCACGTGTAACATTTCCAAGGTGCGATACATTTGTACAAATAATTCTCCTTAAATGAGAATTTTGGGTATAATTCTTGTTTGGGTTTGAAGTTTTATGCGGTACATAAATATGAGATTTAAAAAAAATCTTATTGTGGGTTTCTGCAGCAAAGACACATTGATTAAAATTTATAATTGCGGAGTAACGGCAAAGGTAACATCCGTTACTTTTTTTCAGTAACGGTAACGGTAACGCGTTACCTTTTTTTATAGGTAACGTAGGGCAGTAACGCGTTCCTTTTTTGTTGGAGTAACGAGTAACGTATTTAGTTACTTTTTTTCGGTAACGCATACAACACTGACGGGTATATATACTCTTGGAACCGCTCATGAGTAATACGTGTCGCGTAGACTAGTACTTTTCTGTAGAGGTTTGTACAGCTCGATTTTTCCCAGACGGAGCTCCAAATGAAAACTGCAAATACTCTGTGTATTCGCAATGCCCATAGACTGTCGCGCCGCCAAGCGGAATTCAGGAGCGTCCTCTCGAGGAGGGTCAGTATGGCAGCACTACGGAATCGCTGCCTTGTTCGGCTGTGCTAGCCTCAGTGTTAAAGCGTTAGCAAGAAACTAACACTTCGACTTTGCATGTTTCCTGCATCAGTGAATAAACCGGGCCCTCCGTGACACGATAAATCAGCTGATCCGTTCTTGCGAGACGCGAAGTCTTTGTGAAAATACGTGGCAACTCGCGCTTTCAATGATAGCCCACAGCGTACTCGAGGTTTTTCGCGAGGTTTTTCTATAGCCGCGTAGTTAAATGTTATCGTCTGACCTATTCTGTTGTTATCGTCTGACTCCGCTTTCCAGGCTGCGCAAGTAATGACGACGGCGTATGTTTGCAAACCATCACCATGTTAAACATTCGGTCCCGTGCAGCAGCGACTCGCTAGCGGCCTACTACTGCGGCAAATCCGTCAGGCGCAGGCTCGGTACATATTACCTCGGAGTGCCGTTCAGTTCATACGTCAATTGCAGTTCATGAAGTTTTCTGCAGCACGCACAGGATTACGCAAAGCATCGCTTATGCACGGTAACGGAGCTTAAATAAAACCTTTCACACCGCGGCAAATAATTAGGTGGCGAGCTTGCATGGTTTGAGAAAGTATTTTGGTCTCATATCCATTTCAGTGCAGCTCATGGCTTCATCCGGTGAAAGTGGCACGGGCCGTACGTCCGCACATCCTATCTGTTCATATGCTAACAAACGGGTTGACCCTTCTCCGGGCGCCATCTTAAATCGTACAGCGCGCCACCTATAGTTCGTGGCTATTGCGAATATTCTGAATGTTTATTCTACTGCAGTGCAAAACTTGCATTATGTACCCCAGGATTAGTTCATTTGTACGTAAGACAACTAGTCAATCGTTTTCTTTTTCTGCGTGATGTAAATGGCCCTTTTTTGAAAACTGTTGTATAACTAAGGCTGTCTAGAGTGCTGCCGGGATTTTTAGTGTCGTGAGGAAATGTGCAAAGACCAATTCAGGGGTATCTAAAGGAAGTTCTTTCGTCCTTCCACTTCCTGTCAGTGCGATTTTCGTTTCTGACTGAAGTCTCACGTAAGAAATTGTATAAAGACCTTGTCGACGTTTTACTGCCTGTGCCATTCTACCGGCAACTATACTGTGCAGGCCCAGGACAAGATGTTCTTAAACGTGTTAAAAGGATGCTTGTAGCACCAGGGGTTAAAACTTTTTTTTAAATTACACACTGGTATTTTACCAGTTAAAACATGGTTGGAAAATACGGGATTATTTGTCGCATGGGGCAAACACTGTTACTTATGCAATAAACCGGAAACAACTGAACACGTGTTTATAGATTGCTAGAGCGGGGTGTTTTTCTGGGACATATTGCAGAGAACCTTGAAAAAAGAGTTACCGTTAAGTCCACATGGCATCCGTTTTCTTCCTGTTCAAAACGAGGCTGGCGTACCTTATGACCTAGTTATGCTCCTGGGCCTGTATATGGCAAACCCGAAATGCCTTTGACAATGCGGATGTAGAGGTGAGATCTGTGCGAGAATAATTTTGTGAATCTGTGTGCCATTTTCTTGAAGAGCTGAAGGAGCAGGAAGATGCGCCGGAGTGGATTTCGCGAGTTGAACCATTGTTACGCATGCCAAAGTTTTGATAAGTAGTCAGCTCATAGCTGACGGTTCATCATTGCAGTTTGTAGTTGTACTGCCATTCACTTGTATTTTGTCGAGTATGTGAACAGTCTTGATATGCAAGGCAATAAAAAAAAAGTGTCGCGTAGACTTGTCGTCGTGTATGTGTGCTGTTCTCATTCATGACATTCTGTGCGTAGTTATGCAATGATTAAACACTCTATTGATGCTCGGGAATTTAACCGTTATAAAAACGGGTGATTCGTGAGGCGAAATGATCGCGGTTACTACGTTTTTTTTGTGGGTAGTAACCGTTCCTACCTATGTTTTACTAGTTAGGAACGAGTAGGGTAGTAACCATTACTAATTGCGTTTGTAACGGCGTTACTAACTGCGCTTACTAACAGGGTTGTAACATATGTGACAAGTAGTTAGTAAACCGAAGTTAGTAAGTACTACAACCTTTTTTTTTTTAAGAGTGTACTTCACTGTGTTTGAACAGTGCGCTCTTTGCACAAACGGGGACCCGGCAGCAAGCGAAGTTACCTTCGTGCGCTCTGTAACTACAACACAGGCACTCCGGTGAAAGCCAAAGACGTACAAATCCCCTCGCCCCGCAGAGATAAGCGCGCGCGCGCACGGGCGACCACGCACCGTATGGCAAAGTACACGTTTAGAAGAGCGGGGCGCCGAGAGTGCCCTTCGGCCATCTCTTTTGGTAATGCTGAGAATACGCTGATATTCCCCCCCGAGATCGGCGTACTGCCAGCGGTAAATGGTGTATATAAATAGCTCGCTGTTACAATAGCGAAGGACATGCGCTTTCGTGGCTCAGCGGTTAACGCCGCCCCCTGCGGAGCGAGAGGTCGCTCGTTCGATTCTGCGTGTCGGAAAATATTTTTCTTTGGGGATTTTGCATATATATATATATATATATATATATATATATATATATATATATATATATATATATATATATATGATTCCACCCGGAGTTCTTTAAGGGGCACCTAAATCTAGGCGCACGGGTGTTATTAGCATTCCGCACCCATCGAAATGCAGCCGCCATGGCCGGAAATCGAGCGCCTACCCTCGAACTAGCTACCCGACGCCCAACGTACTAAGCTACCACGGCGAGTCAGAGGAAGAGGAGGTGGTAGGGGACGTGGTTATTTTTGATGTTCAGCATACGGCAGCAGTTGTGCCGATAACGAGCAGTAAAGAACACCCTAAATAGGTTCTATACGTGGTTGTTCCTTTAGTCTAACATCAGATTAGTTATATGTTTGTTTTGTAAGGTGATCAGGCTCCAACGCACCTTTTAGGGGCGAAGCTCCTTATCCCGTGGGTCGTGCGTCCCTTGTTGTTTGTAGTACGTAGTAGCCACCTGCGTAACCAGCAGCATCTCCCTGTGTGATGACGATGACGCTGCCATCACGGCACTTCACATGGAATGTACCCACTATGCGTCATAACGATGACGCTGATGACGATGACGATCGCGATGCCATACAACACATGGCATCGCGATATGGTCTCACATGCATATCGTTTGACCACATGCAACCAACCATCATTATGTCTTTGATGATGTACCTCCGGAGCTTCGCCCACTCATCATCATTCACTCCGCGGATATGCTGTGATTTTTTTTCCTCTAACACAGGGGTCTCAAACACATGGCCCGCGGCTTCACAAAGAATAAAATGTCGGTGACATGGCTACCTGACGCAGGCATTCTTTACGCGTCTATTACGATGTCTAATGCTTTCTTTGGGTAGACTACAGACAGTAGCGTAGCCAGAAATTTTTTTTCGGGGGGGGGGGGGGGTTCAACCATACTTTATGTATGTTCGTGCGTGCGTTTGTATGTGTGGTGCATATATACGCAAGCAAAACTGAAAAATTTCGGGGGGGGGGGGGTTTGAACCCCCCCAATCCCCCCCCCCCCTTGGCTACGCCACTGACTACAGAGACTGGACTAGGGTCGCTATAGGGCCACCATGTGTTGAAACATAACCTGGGAGAAACATCAATATATTTCAGAATCAGCGTCCAGATTGGTGTAATTCTGGAGATCAGTATTGATTATTCTCGAATCCTGACGCCAAATTCCCTTCAGAAATAAAAAATGGGAAATTTGTTGTTTCAAATGGCAGCGTCAGATAATAATTTGTACACCCCCCCCCCCTCCCCCCCCCCCCCCCTTCCCCCCCGCCTCCTGGCTTCAACCGCCTTCACTGCCCGAGCCCTTGGGGGGACTAAATTTCATGACGACGGCCGCTGGCTGAGGTGAGCTTCAGACCCCTGCTCTAGCGTATAATACGAATGTATCATTTTTTAGGTTACACACTTTCACTCTTTCTCTCCGCATGGTTAGACAACACGCGCGAAACAGCTGTACCTAGACAGCATATCCAAGACTAAACGCGTTAAGGGTGAGCAGCAACCGTGACTGCACGAAACGCTCGTCTGAGAGCCACATAAGAGAGTTGTCAATCGCGAGCGCGACCACAGATCGTCTTCCGCTCATCGAGCACATCAGGAGCGAAGACAGACGCTCGAATGATTATATAATCCGGCCGCACAACGCACGCCCAACGATAACACGCGTGTCGCTGCACACAGCCCCCCTGTGTTCACCCTCCCTTCTCCGGTCCGCGCTCTCTCGGCACCGTGAAAGCCGCGCACTCCCCGGACATCTCAGAGCGCACTCTCTCGTGCGCCGCACTCCCTCCTCTCCACCTTTCCTAATCTCTGTCGCCGCCAAAGCGAAGCCTTCGTCACCTCGGCGCGCGTATCGGTGCTGCCTTCGTTCGACGCAACCGAGTGGCGTGTCGTATTGACCCGCGAGGTTAACGCCGCGGCGATGAGAACAGCGCCATATGCCGCCCCTCTCCAAACGAGGGAGAGAAACCCCGACACGGCGAATGCCCTCTTTCCCACTGAGAAGAGATTCTGCGGCCGTCCTGCCCTCCTCCGCCACGCTGCACCTCAACCGCAAATGATTTATCCACCCGGGCGAAGCCGGGCGACGCTCCCCGGCTTCGCCGGGAGAGACACTCGAGTGCGCCGGTGGCACCACCTGACGCACTCCCAGAGAGCAAGGGCGCCGCTCCGCTCAGAACACGGTGTAGTTCCAAGTGGGGTGCATGTTGTCGGCCCTTCGTCCCTATAACTAGCGGTACCACGTTGTGTCTCTGTTTGCGTGCGATTTCGTTTATTCGTATTGCTTCTTCCGCCTCGTTTAAAACGAGCAGAGGGTTCTGCAGTATATTGACTCGTATTTGAATGCTGATGCTGGTGCCTCTACGGGAAATGGCGGACAGCTGTTAGTTACAGCACCGCTTTACTCCATCTTGTAACACGACGATATCTATAAATCTTGGCTATCGAACCCGTACAAGCCCGCGCATACCGAAGGATAGAAGGCCCTTCGTAGAATTAACATTTATGAGCACTAGTGTAAACGTTGCCGGTGCTTTGCAAGATCTTTTAAGATGCGTCACGCTATAGACCAGCTGGGCGGGTGAATTTCTAGATCAGCAACCCGCAACCCTTCTGTCGCACGAATTTGGGCTCATTCAAGTCGGCAACTCTCGAAGATTGAGGATGTCGAAAATGTCCCAACTGGTCGTTTTTGGCCGATAAGAGACCGTTTTGGATTAGTCGCTCGCTGCTCGATTTGGCACTTGCGCTACTGCAAATTCTATCAGCGAGCCAAAACAGTAGTTTTTGTTCAAAAGCTACCACTTGTGACACTTTTTGCGGCCTCGGTAGCCCGACTCCAAGAGTGGCCGGTAGGAATGAGCCTTCAGCGCCGAGCCAATTTTGAGACGAAAGTCCTTGTAGGAAATTAAGGTCCAGCCCAGTTTAGTGGCAAAGTGTGTGTCACGAGAATCCTGCGTCCATGGAGTCCGACGGTCTACAAGTATATTTGAGTCTCTGGAACGTCAAGACTTTCCTGTAGTGTCTTTTCTTTTTATTTTATTTTATTTTTTTTTTTTTATGGCAGAGGTGTCAGTTACAAAGGAGTGGCTGCATTTTGTTCCATGCATGTAGACATGTAGTATGGTGGAATGAACTAGAGGTGTGCACGGGCTTCGTGTAGCCCCGAAAGCCCGAGCCCGGCCCGCGGGCCGGGTTCGGGCGGGCCGACGTCTTCTCATTTCGGGCCCGGGCCGGGCTCGGGCTACATTGTTTTTTTGTCGGGCGGGCCGTGCCCGATGCAAAGCCCGTATCAAGCCCAAAATAAAGACGTGCTGCAACTGTTTTCCACCGCGTAGCGCCTTCTCCGCGACCGCCCCCCCACCCCCTTTTCTCGGTTCTCCTTTCCTTTAGCCACTTTAAACGCAACGAGAGAAAGTGAATTCACACACGATGAGCTTTGTGATTATCTATACCCGGCATAATCATTTCTCGGCATCTGAGGTACTAAACTTCTGGAAGAACAAACAGTCTAAATATTCAAGCTTACTGTGCTTGCGAAAAATATATTGGCAGTTGCGGCTACGAGCAGCGAACGGACTTTCAGTTGGGCGGGATATGCGCAGGAGCGCCGCCCTTCACTGAAGCCCGAATCACTGGACAGCTTATTTTTACACGACAACTTGTAATCGTTGCATATAGTGACTGTCACATGTCGTTGGCTCACCTTTCACTTTGATACGTTCAATAAAATGCCACATTATCAGAAAACGACGCCTTGTCTCCTCAACAAACCTTCATAATGTCAGGCCGGACCGGGCCGGGCCCGGGCGTTTGTTTTTGTACGTCGGGCTCTAGCGTCGGGCTCGGGGCGGGCCTTCGACGCAGCCAGCGGGCCCGGGCCGAGCTCGGGCTCAAAAATTCGGCCCGTGCACAGCTGTAGAATGAACCTTACATTAACAAACCTTTTTAATTCTGATGACATGGACAGATCTATTCTGCGTGCCGCACTACTAATGCACAGTTGGTCTGGCTTGGCGTTTCTAATAAAAAAAAAAAAGAGTTAGTCAACAAAAATTAGGCAGATCCCAAGTACCATGGGAATCGATGTTATGCGAAGCATCCGGAGGTAAGCTGACTGGGTTGTTGTTTTTTTATTGAGCAAAATGTTATGACATGGCGCTAAAGATATGTACAAATGTTGCACGCACAGATATGTTGAACTGTCGCATATGTTTCATATAACCAGTTGTTTACAGTTGTGTAACGATGCCAACAGAAACATGGGTGTTGCCAACACCAGAAGCCGTAAGCTATGTAGAGCTTGTGCTTGCAAGGATCGTAGCCCTGGATAGTGCTATGTAAACCAACTACAGTGGATGGCGCTTAAGTATATAACTGAGGTTAACCCGACATGACTCCTTCGTCATAGGAGTACGCATGTAATGTTTATAAAATTAGATAGCCAGCACTGCAACCACAATATACATTTCTGCAATATTACGCCTGCGTAGGGCGTTCTTCCAAAGCAGTTTCGAGACCTGACGTGGCTCTGTGGTAGAATGCTTGATTGCCACGCAGAATGCTTGGGTTCGATTCCTGCTGGGACTCTGATTTCTATTCTTTGTATTCCTCTTGTCAACACCGCCGATATCCGTTTTAAATGCGAAGCATTTCTTAGCGAACTTCGGCGAGTTTGAGCGTATCTGACTATCTATCTATCTATCTATCTATCTAGCCGCCTACGACTTTGTGCTCTCCTGGCCGTATCGTTAATGGGATTTATACCAAATTTGGTATGGCATAACATGACCGTATGACGAACATAAATGGCTGGTCATATCATGAAAATCATGAATAAATTGTCATGAAAAGTATGATTTACATGCCACGCTCATGGGGCGTTCGCGGCCGTTTCGTTAGCTTGATATACACCAAATTTGGGATTGAGTGACGTGACTGTATAACGAACATAAATGGCAGATGGTAATATGCAAATAAGGACGTGCATGTCATGAACAACATGATTTGATTTACATGCCACGCTCATGGCGAGCTCGCGGCCGTTTCGTTATCTTGAGATACACCAAATTTGGTATTGAGTGACATGACTGTATGAGGAACATAAATGACAAGTGGTAATATGGAAATCATGACTTGTCATGAGGGACATGACTTGCATGCCACGCTCATGGCGTGCTCGCGGCCGTTTCGTTAGCTTGAGATACACCAAATTTGGTATTGAGTGACATGACTGTATCACGAACATAAATGACAGGTCCTAACATGTAAAACATGACATGCAAATTATGTAAAGCATGATTTGCTCCTTCCTGGCTACTTCGCATTACATCGATTCCCACAGTGCGTGGGATCTGCCGGCTTTTTTCTTAACGCTGTCGCCTTTAAACTACCAGTGTCAATGCCACCGATGTCAGTTTCTCTTAACGCTCTCGCATTTAAATTACCAATGCCTGTTCTCGCCGTTCCTGGGTAGATATAAATTGTCAAAGTCCTGTGGCACATACCCGCATTCCGCGGCCCGTAGTATATGGGTATGAGCCACACGTTCTGGAGAAATTAGTTTGACGACGTACGCGACGGGATTTCCATGTTATTCATGTCATGACCTGCCAGACATATTTGTCAGTACCTCTTACCCTCCCATAAAAATTTTGGTCTACCACAAGTTAAGGTGGCCATCACGAGAGCACCCAGACGTAGGCGGCTAGATAGATAGATAGATAGATAGATACGTAGATAGAAACGCAAAAGTGCTTACAGTACGCAAAGAAATGCTTCGCATTTAAAACTTTCCTAACTGGTGTTCTGAAGCTCGGTGTTAAACGGGACTTTTCTACAAGAAGCGCTACGTTCACTATGCTTACAGTCTATTTAAAAAAGAACTGTAGTGAAAAAGAAGCACTTGGTATTTCAAGCAAAGCTTCTACGACTGAGTGAGGCTCATGAGTAGGCCAAGCTTGGAGAATCAAAGAAAAATTGGGGGGACCCTTAATCTTCGCCTTTAAGAGTTGAACGCGATAGCGACATCCTTTCCCGAGTGCCTACTTCAACCACTTAGTGCATACTTGCTATGCCACCCACTACGAGGTGTTAAGGGGATACGCGCAGTAAGGTGTGTGCCGTTTGTAATGGGTGGCCGGCTTTAAACTATGAAATCGTTATGATAGTAACATATTCTGACGCCCGATGGCAATGTACGCTTGTACCACGCAATATTTCTGGGATATTACATGTTATAGTGCTACGCCTATATAAAGGACGCTTGCGTTTGCGGAGCATGAAAGTTATTTTCACTGCATTTCCAAGCAGAGGAAGTTATTTTCACTGTATTCGCAAGCAGAGGTGTGGCTGTGTGGTAGAACACCTGCTTGCCACGCCGACGGCCCGGGTTCGGTCCTCACTCGGACCCGGCATTTTTTATTATTTATTTTATTTGCATCTTTCTCGATTTTTCGGTCACGGATAAGATGATGATTTTTTCGCTCACAACCAACGACGCCGATGCCGACGCCGACACCGACGCCGACGTCGACGCCGGAATTTCTGCGAAACGAGCTCTTTAACGCTATCGCGTTAAAATTGCATCAGAACTATCATAGCCCTCTTTCGTACAATACAAAGGCGGCTTGTCTATGCGTGACAGCACCGAAAAGAAAAAGAAAAGCGGCAGACAGCAGATTTCAGCAATTCCTTCGGCTCTGAACTCACATTCTGCGACGTCGGCAGTTTCGCACAATTAATATAGGGGTTTGTTATACTGTTGCTGTCGCCATCCTTGCAACCCGATATGTGAAGTCAGCTGGTACATTCAGTTTACGGTACTTTAAATAGCTGCTTTAATAGATGCACCCTTACTTTTGAACCTTCGTGAGTCTTTTTTTTTTTTTTACATCCTCAGTCCAACGGTTCCCAATTGGTTCCCAGCTCTCGGTGTTCCTTTTTAAGATCAACTTTGAATAGCCTAAGAAAAATAATCATCCTGGACATAATGTGGACCGCATGAGGAGCTCAATGACAGGTTTAGGGACATTGTTTCCACGAGTTCTTACGCAAAATGACGTCTGTTTGGTCTAGATCATTGTGTCAATCGCCGGAGATGACGAAACGATCTCTTCGAATGAATTTCCAACACCGCGAGTAGACACGAACATCGAGAATGCAGCTTCAACAGGCCAACTTGCTATCTCATTTTGCATCTGCTTCGTTTAATAAAAGTGGCTTTTATGGCGAGACTACGAGTCTTACGATATTTACGAGGATATGCTGCCTTTAGCATCTAAACCATAATATTTAACTAAATAATACAGAGCTTTCTACGTTTACAACCTCCCATTCTGTTCCGAGAACCGACTTGAGGAGCGGCTGCTTCACTGAGCGGTTTTCGGGTTTTAATGAGCCTAACGTCCCAGCCGTAGATTATCTATCCTAGGCATCAAACCTTCTCTTATCTCAACTGCGTCGTTGTCCCATCTACGCTGTGTGCGATACTTATGTATCTACCTTGTCAAGAGCTGCTGCGTTAAAAGGCCCGTCAAAAGACAGCTTTGCAAGTTTTCATTAAACGCTTGAAGCTATAAGACGCTGTCTACAGGCAGAGCTTTACCAGGATGATCTTTCACATCAATTTTTCGTAAGTAGTGAACGTAATTTGATACAGCGACCAGTAGAAAACAGCGATAAAAAGACACGACGAAGAAAGGACACAAACCACAGCGCTGACTAACAACCAAATGTGTTTCATTCTTCCAGTCCGCATATACATACCCCACCACAATCTCAAGGAAACAGAGAAGCAAAAAAAAACAAAACAAACAAACAAACAAACAAACAAACAAAAAAAGGCGAGGCATGTGTAAGCCCACCTCGATTTCCCTCCTTCCGAAGGAGGTAACATTTGTCCCATTGAGCATTTCTAATGCCTCTGCGCAGGCTAATCATTTTCTTGTTTCTTTTTTTTGTTTTCTTTTTCTCTTTCTTTTTCTTTTTCCTTTTTTTTTTTTTTTTGCTTTTCTGTTTCCTTGGGGATTGTGGTGGAGTATGTACATACATATACGCGGACTGCAAGAATAAAACACATTTGGTTGTTAGTCAGCGCTGTGGTTTGTGTCCTTTCTTCGTCGTGTATTTTGAGCGCTGTTTTCTACCGGAGATCATGAACCAACCAGCCCAAATGCGTACCCTGCTGATCCAGCTATTTTTGGCCAGATACCCCTATGTGGTTCGCGACTCAAACATCGTTTTTTTTTCTTTGTGGCATATGTATGTCCACACTCGACATCGGTACGCTGTCTGCACGCATAAGGCCCGTTTCTAAATAAAATGCGGTTAACGTTTAGCGTCGAACTTCGACACGTACAAACAGAACGTGCCATGCCACTCGCAACATTAAAGCGCACGCTCTGAGCATCCATCTTTATATTCCACTTGGTACTTCTTTGCTATCAGAAGCTCACGCCATTAGTTGCCGACGGGCATGCATGAAAATGCCGTGGTTACACGATTGTAAGTCGACCTGCATGTTGGTCGACATCCCTCTCCTCTACCCCTTCCCCCAAAGTAGCCCCTGTTATAACGGAAATTTATTTGCGCAGTCAATGGACTGACTACACGTGCTCACTTGTCATCGTCAAGCCATCCCTCTTCATGAACTTCGGTGCCCAGGCCCTGATGTCATTGAAGTGCCCCCCCCCTCCCTTCCCAACAAATCGTCGCTGAGGTGCTGTTCGTCGTCAGGAGTGCCGCAGCTGATCGGAACAGCGGCCCTTCCATCAACGATCTACAATCGCATAAGAGCCGTGCGCGCCATCTTTTTTAGATGCGAAGTATCTTATGCTCGGGACTATGTCCGTCCCTCCCGCGTCCCGCGTCCCCCGTCCCGCGTCCGGCCACCTTCATGAAGTAGGGAAGCACCCATTATGCGAACCAGAACACCGTAGTAATATGAAGGCCGTCAACCCTACCACCGTCATCAGAGTCGTGGCCGAGCGCACAGAGAGGCTGCTTAGCAATGGCTAGGCAGGTGGTGTCTGTCGCCCAGGTTGACGCCATTCCTTAATCTTGCTTGCATGTGTTTGGAGGGGGCTTAGTCCGTCCCTCCTTCCCGCGTCCCACACTACCACAGCGCATGCGCGTCCCCTCCCCCCTCTCTCTCCTACGCTCACCTCCTTTCTCTCCTCTAGGAATCCTCTGCTCTACGGAGCGGCCCCCCACGTCCCACACCCCCCCACAGCGCATGAGCGTCCCCTCCCCTATGCTCTCCTACGCTCACCCCCTTCCTTTACTCTAGGAATCCTCTACTCTACGGAGCGGCTCCGGCGTCCCACATCCCCACAGCGCATGCGCGTCCTCTCCCCCCTCTCTCCTCTAGGAATCCTCTACTCTACGGAGCGGCTCCCGTGTCCCACACCCCCCATAGCGCATGCACGTCCCCTCCCCCTCTCTCTCCTTTCCTACGGTCTCCCCCCGTCCTCTCCTCTAGAAATCCTCTACGGAGCGGCGCGCACGACAGGTGGTGTGACAGCTGCATACTCCGCTGGGGGCGCCACGGTAGTTCCGCGGTATGAAAATGACGGAGCGCGCGCGCCTCATTCTCTCTCCTGTGCAGCGCCGCGATGAGCGCCCGGACCACTGCCGTGAAATGAGAGCGGCGACGTTCCTCCCGCTCAAGCTAATTATCTCCCCGCTGCTTCGCATTCCACACATGGTTCCCTTTAGCGGGAGATGGGGAAGTTTTTTGTGTGTGTGTACGTGGGAAGTGCCAATTGTTGGTAAAATAGGTGCCCTTGTAATCACCAGCGGCACTCCTGACGGGGAACAGCGTCTTCGTAAAAGTTGAAATAGAAAATTTCTTCAAAACAAGCGCGCGGAATAATTATTTGCCACAGGTAGACCCAGAAAGCAAACATAACAATGTAGCCATGCCACAGCGTGCCCTATTTCTCGTTTGGGCTGCCGTAACTGGCGGTACTAATTTTGGTTTGATTGTGAGTCGACCCCAGAACTTTGGATTTGAAGTTTAGATAAAGTGGGTCTACCTACAACCGTGTAAATAAGGTATGTCGCAATGCGTCGCACTGCATCATATGAAAAAAGATTAGCCCGCTGCCAGACGTCGTGTCACGGAATTGATTCATATATCGATGACAACAAAATAAATATGGGGCCGACATTGGTAAGAAATATCTTGGTGCAAAGAATTGCACGAGGCAACGGTAACGCGTCGACGTAGAGAATGATAAGCGTGTTGTGAAAAGACTCGAAGCCACTGGGCTAAAACCACAGCGGGTAACTTTTCTTCTACATAGAAGCAAATAAAAGAAAGATTGGGCTGATCCCACGCCTTGTGGGAATCGGTTTCATGCGAAGCAGTCAGCGAGTAGTTGTCTGTGCTGCATTTTTTGGCTTTGAGCCAAGCGTTACTAGGTGGATCGACGCGCTTTTGTAAGTGTAGTATTTGTGTGCACATCGCGGGCTTACCAGACACATCGAGTGCATTGACGTTTAAAGGGTAACCTTTTGTCTTCAGCACTAGTGCTAGAGCACATACGTCAGTATTATGAAAAGTAAGCGCACTTTGCGATGCGACGATGTGAGCATCTTACATAACTCTCGTTAGCGCATTCCTCCGGGGTCGAGCAACGCTTGAATATAGCTTGCTAAATCATTAGAATATAAATGTGCTTTTTATTAGACTGCTACATAAGTCGAGACAAAAGTGGAACCACAATTGACGTTAACCCGACATGACGCCTGTATCAGAGGAGTACATGTGGAATGTTTATTGCTTAGTTACAAAATTAGACAGTCCAGCACTGCAACCACAATTGACGTCGTACCGTCATTATGCCTGCATATGGTCTTTTTCCAAAGCCGTTTACAGACCTGCAGTGCTGCGTGGCTCTGTGGTAGAGTACCTAGCTGCCACGCCGAAGGCTTGCTTTCGGTTCCAGCTCGGATCCTGGCTTTTATTCTTTGCATTCGTCGGGTGAACGCTGCCGTCGTCGGTTTTTCTTAATGTTCTCGCATTTAAATTATCAATGTCTGTTCTTGCCGTTCCTGGGTAGATATAAACTGTCACTCACCGGTGGCGCATACCCGCATACTGCGGCCCGTGGTATACGGGTATGTGTCACACGTGTCTGTAGGAAGGGGATTGACGACGTACGCAACAGGATTTTCACGTTATTCATGTCATGACCAGACAGTTATATTCGTCAAACTCTCTTCACCTTCCATGCCAGTTTTGGTCTACACCACGTTAAGGAGGCGATCACAAGAGCACCCGCAAGTAGGCGGCTAGATAGATAGACAGACAGACAGACAGACAGACAGACAGACAGACAGACAGACAGACAGATAGATAGATAGATAGATAGATAGATAGATAGATAGATAGATAGATAGATAGATAGATAGATAGATAGATAGATAGATAGATAGATAGATAGATAGATAGATAGATAGATAGATAGATAGATAGATAGAAACGCTCTATGTGCCTTTGGTTCGCTAAGAAATGCTTCGAATTTAAAGGGCCCCCTAAACAGCCTCTAAAAAAAACACGTTATTTTCTCCTGGCGTTTCCCGTCTTTGCGGCAAAATTCGGGACGCCAGCAGTTCGGTCACTTGATGTCAGGATGAAATAAGCTCTCGATTAGTCGATATACGAGAGATATCTGCGGTGAATTGTCTCCGACCCTGCTTTGCCATGCAGTCGCATGCCAGTTCTGCCTTGCTTCGCATGACTATTGTGCGTTATAAACTGATTTCACTTCGTTTTCTGCATTTGCGGCTGCGCAAGCGGAGATAGCAGCGCCTAGTCGAAAAGCGCGAAATCCTGACTGGCTCAATGCTCAGTGCTGACATGCCACTGTTTTATGACGAAAAAATTAAGTGGCGAGGAGGAGATAGCGCTTGTAGGAAGGATAGTGAAGGCGAGAAAGAAACTGTCTCGCCTCTGAACTCGGTGTGGTTTAGGGGTCCCTTTAAAAGCTATGAAACGAGTGTGAAGACGGCATGTAGCTGTGTGGAGTGAAAGCACATAGACAAGGCTCGATGGCCATCGACCGACACCGTTTGTTTGGCCTGCTGCGGCGGCGGGCATGGCGTGACGGGACCCACCGCCCTGACCTCACAACGAACGGCGCCGCGGCTGCACACTCGCGAAGCTTTGGGGCGGCACGCACGCGTTCGATTACGCTCGCGAATGCATGCTCTCGTCGTAAGACCGCAACAATTAGGCATTCAGTTGCATCCATTTATTCTGCATCGGGCAACCCGCACGGACGGCCTGCCCAACCAACTCGCATTATACTACGTATTCTGTGGCCCCGCCGAGCTGGCTGTGGCGATTCGGAAAATGCTCGCAACGATTCATTCTCTCTCTCTCTCGCTTGTAACATGCCACATCCTTCGCTAAAGAGCTGTAGGAAGGGAAAGGTGGGTCCGTCCCTCCTTCCCGCGTCCCGCACCACCACAGCAGATGCGCGTCCCCTCCCCCCTCTCTCTCCTCTCTAACGCTCACCCCATTTCTCTCCTCTAGGAATCCTCTACTCTACGGAGCGGCGTCCGCGTCCCGCGTCCTACACTCCCACAGCGCATGCGCGTCCCCTCCCCCCCCTCTCTCTCCTCTCCTTCGCTCACTCCCTTTCTCTCCTCTAGGAATCCTGTACTCTACGGAGCGGCGCCTGCGTCCCACATCCCCCACAGCGCACGCGCGTCCTCTCCCCTTCTCTCCTCTCCTACGGTCACCCCCTCTCTCCTCTAGCAATCCTCTAGTCTACGGAACGGCTCCCGCGTCCCACACCTCCACAGCGTATGCACGTCCCCTCCCTCTCTCTCTCCTCTCCTGCGCTCACCCCCCTTTCTCTACTCTAGGAATCCTCTACTCTACGGAGCGGCCCCAGCGTCCCAACATCCCCGCAGCGCATGCGCGTTCTCTCCCCCTCTCTCCTCTCCTACGCTCACCTCCTTTCTCTCTTCTAGGAATCCTGTACTTTACGGAGCGGCTCCCGTGTCCCACACCCCCCACAGCGCATGCGCGTCCCCTCCCCCCTCTCCTACGGTTCCCCCCCGTTCTCTCCTCTGGGAATCCTCTACGGAGCGGCGCGCACGACAGGTGGTGCGACAGTTCTATACTCCGCTGGGGGGCGCCTCTCTAGTTCCGCGGTATGAAAATGACGGAGCGCGCCTCATTCTCTCTCCTGTGCAGCGCCGCGATGAGCGCCCGGGCCGCTGCCGCGAAACGAGAGCGGCGACGTTTCTCCCGCTCAAGCTAACCATTCTCCCCCGCTGCTTCGCATCCACACATGGTTCCCTTTAGCGGGAGATGGGGAAGTTTTTTAAAACTCTGCACCCGGTGCGATCATAAGCTGCAAATTAACCAGAATAAGATAAATTTGAAATTTCGCTGTCTTTACCATCGCATAAGCGTTCCCCCCCCATCTCTCTCGATTCATTTCTATCAACAATCACATAATATCTCCAGTTGGTCATTTTACACTCTTGGGTGTGTAACTTGATCACCACCTTCAATTTCATCTTCACCTACCTAACCTAAAAAAAAAAGCTTACTTTTTTAACTCTCATATCACTTTATTATGCTTTCGCTCATTCTCATGTTAACTAAAACATTGCATCATGGGGTAACACGTACAACAGCCATCTCACATCATTTCAGGCCGTTAAAACCGAGCTATTCTTCTAATAACGTTTTCTTCAGGTAGTGTTAGCTCCAATCATTTATTGCATTCTCATAATATTGTAAGTGTGTCCGATCTCAATAAATATAACATCGCCGTTTCTGTTAACAGGGCACTGCAGGACTAATATTCCTGTATCCATAATACCAAAGACATCCTCCCCTTAATACTAATTATACTAGATTTTCAAGCAACACTTACTTCATTTTACCCATCTTTAGCACAAACTAAGCCGTCGTTACATTTTTCAACACTTTCGTTTTAGAATTCACGACCATCTCCTTTAAAATTGCTCGTAGGTTTCGATCCGAACTTGAGCATTTTCTGTTAGATTTATCTAACTCCGGTTCTTTACTGCTCTAGGTGTTTCTTTTTATTTGGTATTTCGTATATTTTTTTTATCTTTCCGCATTTTTTTTATCCTTCTTCTATGAGTTCCTTGTTTCCTTATTGCTTTTTGTTTATTTTTTGTGTTTTATTATCTTGTAGACTGCATTACTGTTTATTCTTTTTGAAAACATCTCTCCCCTTCCATTTTTTTCTGTTATTGACTGGGTCACATTCCATCACTTATTCAATACTTTTTGATAACGCTGTTTTTAGTTTAGTTTCTTGCTTGAATCCGATTAGCTTTTGTCATTATTAAGTCCACGTATTGCCATTTTGCTTGTACTATTCACAATGTTATCATGTACAGGAGGTCCTATTTCAGTTTGTAACTACAGGGACCTCCTTCTGCATATACTTATGATGTATTTATCCCTTTCTTTGAATTCAAAAAGCCCGATTCTGATTTCTTCACAAATGAACTTAGAAGATAAAAGGGGCTTAATTCTGTAGCATCAATGTTGGCTACGAGTGAGCGAATAAACTTTATTCAAAACTGGTCCGTGAGTCATTTTTTTTCTATTCCACAGTGAAATGTTCATAACCATGTATGCAGCAGTGCGCACTTATTATATGAAACAAAGTAATCTGTCGCATCTATCAGAGGCTCCGCAGAAGGATCAAGAACACGAAGACGGCGAGAAGTCGACACACTGCTCGTTTACTCCGAGATGTCCTGCATTGACGTCATATAGTGGCCGCCATGTTGAGGTACTATACGTCAAGAAGCAACATGCACCATAACAGAACCGAAAAGAAACGTAAAAAGATCATCTTGCGTTCAGTAACAAATCGTCCACACTGATAATACAGAAAAAAAAAAAACTGACACCTACCAAAAGCTAGAGAGAGAAATAGATAAAGGAAAAGACAGGGAGGTTAACCTGGTAGAAAAACCGGTTTGCTACCCTGTACAGCTGCGGGGAAAGAGGGATCGAAAAGAGGATAGAGGGAGAGAGAAAATTTTAAAAAATTAAAAAAAAAGGATGCACACATATGCACACACATGTAGGACGTTCCGATCAGAGTCGTTCGGAGAGACCGGTTGAACGCAGAAAGCGCAGAAGCGCCTGCACAGCCTTCTTATTTGACGTTGAGTCCTGTCTGCGGCACAGGATTCTTACTTCCGAAAGAGTCTGGTCATCCAGTTGATCGAGTGCATTGCACAACGACTTTCTCTGCGAACGGTATTGTGGGCATTCTCACAGAATATGTTCAATAGTTTCGTCACTGCCGCAATGGTCACAGGCTGCGGTGTAGGTCATTCCTATGCGGAACGCGTACGCATTGGTAAATGCGACACCCAACCATAACCTGCACAGTAGGGTAGCGTCACCTCGGCGAAGTCCTGTAGGAATTTGAAGACTGGGAGTTGGGTCTAGGGTATATAATTGTGCGTGCTTGAGGTGTGGCTCGTTCCACTGTGATGTGGTGCGTCGGCGAGAAAGCATGCGGAGCTTCCGTGCAGCGTCAGTTCTGGAGAGTGGAATTAATATTTGATTGTTTTCAGCATGGTGAGAACGGGCAGCTCGATCGGCCCGTTCATTGCCGGTAATACCGCAATGACTTGGAAGCCATTGAAAGGCTAGGTCATGTCCTTTCTCAGTCAAATGGTGTGTCCCTTCTGCAATCTCGAACACCAGTTGTTCGTGCGGGCCGCGGCGTAAAGGCGACAGAAGGGATTGCAGTGCCGCCTTGGAATCACTGAAAATAGTCAATTTTAAATGCGAATGCATTTCTTAGTCGGGCTATGTCAGGCATCCGGCGTTGGCGTTGTCCGGCGTTGTCCGCGGGGAGGAGGATAGGTTGAGGAGGTGTCCGCGCGCCAGCAGGTGTTATCTCTCCGCTCTCACTCCCTCTCCCATAGCAACAGCTGCGGGCGCGCGCGCTTATCCTCGCCCCTAGCAACCGCAGCAGGTGGTGCGGGCGGAGTAGCGGAGAGTGAGTGGAGAGGAGGAGCGCGCTCTGGTGCGTGAGGGCGCTCGCATCGCGGGAGCTCGGCGGAGCTCCCGCGATAAAAAAAAAAGAAAAAAAACAGGCGCTGCGCCGTGCTCTCGATCGGGCTGCAGAAATTAGGCGCCTTTTCCTTCTTCGAACCACAACCACCATATATAAATGGAGTGAAGCGCGCGCGAAATGCATTCGCATTTCCTCACGATTCCCTTTTTTGCTCGTTCATCCCTAATGAATTTTAATGCGGCACGAAGCGCTGTGAGCTCCGCTGCCGACGATGTCGTTAGGTGGGAGGTCTTGACTTGGATTGTTGTGGCTTTTATTGGTATCACAACAGATGCAGTTGAGCTGTTCTGCAAAACGGAGCCATCGGTGTATACGTCTATACAGCCTGGTTACATCTCATATAACAGGAGTAGAGCGAGCTGCTTAAGAGCAGGTGACGACATATCTGCTTTTGTCATTATTAAGTCTACGTATTGCCATTTTGCTTGTACTATTCACAATGTTATGATGTGCAGGAGGCCCCATTTCAGTTTGTAACTACGGGACCTCCTTCTGTATATACTTATGATGTATTTATCTCCTTCTTTGACTTCAAAAAGCCCGATTCTGATTCTTCACAAATGAACTCAATATGAACGTCAATATGGCCGCCATATTTTAGGTTACTAGCATGGTGAAGAGCTCCGTCTTTGACGTTGCTGAAAAACTATCTCAACTGTTTCTGATGGGGGACGGGGCCGTAGTTAAAAACTTAATTATAGTCTTTTTTTTTTCATTCTTCTTTCCCGTTGAAACCATGAGCTGACCATATGCGCCTTACACGAATGTCAAGCTTATTGAAGCGAAACCTCACAGTGTACAATTGGAAAAAAAATTCAGCAGATCCCACGTACCCTGGGAATCGATGTTATGCGAAGCATGCGGAGGGAAGGCGACTGTGTTGTAATTTTTTTATTGAGCGAAACTTTACGAAATGGCGCTAATGATATATACAAATGTTGTGCGCACAGACATACGCTGAAAAGTCGCATATGTTTTAGGAGCGAAGCTCCTTAGTCCCTCACGATGTCCGACCGTTGTCATCGAGGCTCGCCGTCGTCCCTAGTCGAAGCGCAGGTGCGAAAAATCTGTGCGCAATACCGTCTACAGAGCGTACATAGCACGCATACTTTTTACAGCGAAAGCTGTCATGAGATCACAACAAGGGTCGTTTCTGCGCCGTAGTTGTCCGCCGCCGCCGCCGCCGGTGTCCGTAACCAATATCGCACGAAATAAGAAAAAAACTAAATAAATGAAAAACACCTACGACAGAGTAGGAATCGAACCCGGGTCATCTGCGTGGCAGCCCAGCACCCTACCACTGAGCTACGCCGCTGCTTGAAACTGCGGCGCAAACTGACGCTATGCAGGCTTCATGTCGGGTAAGAAATCGCGTTAACGTGTGTTGTAAAGCGTTTTAGAACAGTAAAGTAAGAACCAGGCGTCACACAATGCGACTTGCCTAACGAGTGGGTCGTTCAATGCTCTAACCCTTTACAAAAGCCTCAGGCATAATTCTTCATCGTCGTCAGCCAGAGCCTCAACAAAGTGCACATAATGCGTTACAAGAGTGTAGCGGGTACCGCGCTTTTCTGAAGAATGACGAATAATGGCATAGTAGACGCTTCGCCACCACACAAAAATTATAATGATTCACGGCGTAGTGTGTTATATGCAAGTGCGCGTCTATGAGTTGCCCCAAGAGTGTTTAAAAAAGGCTCTAGAAAGTCCGTCCGTCCATCTGTCCGTCCTTTATACTAGTCGGTGACTTCAACGTAGACATTATGGACCTTAGGACCTAGCTTCGCTCCATCATCAGCATTCACTTCGTGGTTCCTCAGCCATTTTTATATAACCAGTTGTTTACAGTTGCGTAACGATGCCAACAGCAACATTGGTATTAGCAACACCAGAAGCGGTAAGCTGATATGTAGCGCTTGTGCTCGCGAGGATGGTATAGCCCTGGAAAGTGCTACATAAACCAACTTTAGTGGATGGCGCGTACTACAGTTGACGTTAACACGACTTGACGGCTGTATCATAGGAGTACATATGTAATGTTTATAAAATTGGATAGCCAGCACTGCAACCACAATTGACGTTTCACGAACATTAGGGTCTATTTGAAAAGCAGTTCCGAGACCTGCAGACGCGGCTCTGCGCTAGAATACTTGATTGCCATGCAGAATGCTGGGGTTCGATTCCTGCTGGGACCCGGACATTAATCTTTGCATTAGTCGGGTCGACGCTTCCGATGCCAGCTTTTTCTGAACGCTCTCGCATTGAAATTACCAATGTCTGTTGTCGCCGTTCCTGGGTAGATCCTGTGGCACATATCCGCCCGTGGTATACGGGTATGTGCCACGTGTGTCTGGCGGAAAGGGCTTGACGACGTACGCAACGGGATTGTCACATTATTCATGTCATGACCAGCGAGTCATATTCGTCAAACCATCTTACCCTCCCATAGTAATTTTTGTCTACCCCAAGTCAAGGGAGTGATCACGAGAGCACCCAGACGTAGGCGGCTAGATAGATAGATAGATAGATACGTAGATAGACCCGCTAGAGGTGCCTGCAGTACGCAAAGAAATGCTTCGCATTTAAAAGATTTCTCTTTCGCAGTTGACAGTGTGCTAATGGCTTTTGGCGTGGAAAACTTAAGCAGTGGCTAGGTTGCGAGATTGATGGTCATCCCATGGCACGTGAAGTAAGTCGATTACCTTCATTTTTAACAGCGAAGCTTTTCTTTGTCGAGTCTTTCGTGTTTGATGTTGGTGTAACGCTGATCACGAGGTTCATTTTACGGGTATGTGTCACAGAAATTGGGTCGATCCCACTACTTACCACGGTCCACTAAAAATGAAGAAGGAAACTATTGTTGCGGGCCGGAAGCTGTTGAAACTCACAGGAGACAACGAGAGTAAGAAGAAGACTGCGGGCGCCGAAGCCGCGTGCAGTAGTTACAAACAGAATAACAAACGAAAGAAGAACCTTTGCTTTCGTTGGCATAGAACGACATTTGCGATTTCAGAATGGTCAGGCTTCCTCGTGTTCCCGATGAAAAAGCCGCCCAACTTGAGCGTCAGCGAGTACTGGCGCAGGAACGGGCTAAGCGCATGGCAATGGTGAGTATGGGATTGGAGGACAGGTAATGAATGTGCCGAGTGACGTCCAGACAAATGCAGATTGCCTTCCCTGAAACATTCCTAATGACGTTGCCATTGACGTGCATATTAAGCGAAGGCTTTTCTATAAACCTGTGTATAAGAGTGGTATGGTCAAGATGCAATAAGACTATACTACCGCCCCAAAGCTTAACAAAGAGTGTTTAATAAAAAGCAGTGCTACAACATATCTGAAAGACTTGCAAAACAGAATATGTTGTCCATTCACCGGTCACACCCGTTTTGGACAGCCAGAATGCCTCTGTTCTTGCTTTTATCGTCGGAGGGCCTTGCTGATCGAGGAAGTTCTCAGGTAAGATGCCCGAAATCACGAGAAGTGGCCCTGACCCCGTCCATCTGCAGTGTGTCGGCCGGTGGGCTAACGGTAAAGCATCGAACATATACATACACGGGCGGGTGAACCGGTGGCCGCGTCGCGTCACACGCGTCCACGACCAACTGCGACGCCCAGCAGCACCGGACACGAGAGCCGGCACTTCTTCCCCGGCATCTCAGCCGACGGCTGCACCGCCGCTCCTGCTAAGAGAACGGGCGCCGCGCTGGCGGGACCCTTATTTAGGCAGGATACGGCTAATGGCTGCAATCAAACCCGCCGCGCTTTCTGGGGAGGGTGTGCGCACTGCGGTGCGCCCGCTGTTCCCGCCGACGCCGGCGGGCCTGTTCTTCGCGCTGGCCGTCGTGCACTTATATACTTGCTTCGAGCAACTTGACAAGGACCCTGGTCGAAACAGCGCATCCTCCTTCTCTAGGCAACCTCTTCTTGTTCACTTTCTGTCCGTCTCCTCTCGCACCGTGACGCCCTTCTCCTCCGTCTCGGCTCGCGCGGCGTGTTTCGACGCGACCCTCACCAGTGATTTACGCCCGAGACAGTAAAAATAAACGGCCAGAAGGAAGGGAGAGGGGGCATTGCGTGCCAAAGGAGTTGTTCTTATTAAACCGTCGCTCCATTTATGTTCTTCTTTCTTTCTCGTCCGGCATCATGCGAAGCTTTCCGGACGGCCGCCCTTCGACGCGGCCGTGTTATATGGGCGCCCAAGGATGGCAGCAGCAGCTCTGTGTGATCCGCTAATTCGCTCTAATTAGGTAAAGATCCGGTCCAGTTTCCTCTCATTGGCACTGGCGCGCGCGACATTAGCGTGGAACCGGCGCGCGCGGAGTGCCCGAGTCGCGGCGGAAGGAGGCCAGCGCCGGGGAAGGCGGGGGTCCAAATCCTCGCTGCGAAGAAAGCCGACGCGCACTCACGCAATCAGACCGGCAGCGGCGATGTGCAGTCGCGGTCAAATATTCAGCTCGACAGTAGCGATTGCTCAGCAGACTCATGGGTGTAGCGATAAGGCGTTCATGTTTAACACCGCACAGAGTGCCAAAAGCTTATGGAGCTTAAACAGCGCTGCTCAAGCCGCACAACAATCTAGAGGCAGACAGTGGGAGGATAAGATGGGAGGCGGGCACAACGCCTTCTATACAAAGGTTCAAAAATAACGCGCAGTAAGTTACAAGGGTCGATGTGGTGGAGGGCTCCTCAATAATTTTGACTAATTGGTATTTTCACGTTTGCGCGGTCACATTCGGTTGCCTTCAGAATGCATCCTATCTGGTCGGGATTCAGCCCGCTCAGTATCTCGCAACGTCATAGTGAATGACCTTGGACAGGATTCCCTTTCGGTAGTACGCGTTTTGGCCTTCACGGCCCGGGTATCAAATGTTTGCTACACTCCAAGTAGTCTGTCACTTGCGACTAAGCAGCTTGTAGCAATAAGGCGCGAGTAGGTTATTCATAGCATGTGAGATACATAAAAGAAAACTTCAGTCAGGTGAAGCTGAGGGCAGAACGCAACGACGAAAAGCGATTTGCAGGAATGTAAGCCGGGCAGACGACTGGAGGAGCTTCCGGGGGGGGGAGTTTTTCTTGTGCAGAAGTTTAATGGGCAACAATTAACTCCACGGCAAACTTCATCTTTGCAGTATACTAAATGGGAAATATTGCAATTTACCACGGCTTTAACTACCTTAATAGCTTATTGTGAAACAAAATATATTTCATTTCGCTTAAGAGTAAAACAGAGCGAAAAAAGAGAGATGAAGAGAAAGCGGACAGGAGAAGCGCTCTCCTGTCATCTTCTTGCGCAGTCCTCACGGGCTGAAATGCGGTAATTTAGGGCTAAGCCATACACAATTTTCTTTCCACTGCCTTCAGGCGTGTTCGTAGCCAAGGGGGGTTGAACCCCCCCCCCCCCCCAAGTTGTGGGGTTGAACCCCCCCCCCCCCCCACCCCCCGGAAAATTTTCAATTTTGCTTGCGTATATATATATATGTGTATATATATATATATATATATATACACTCACACATACAAATGCTCGCACGAACATACACAAACATAGTTAAACCCCCCCCCCCCCCCTCCCGTAAAAAAAATTCTGGCTACGCCCCTGCTTTCAGGTCGTGTCATATCGGCGTAATTCTGACTCTAGCATTCACTTCAGAGCCAACCTTGTTTTTAGCGGCCGATTTGGTCGCGACATGGCCCGGTGATCTGTAGCAATGGCACATACCATTCGTTACGCTGAATGTTTTGATGTGGCGTTTCAATATGAGAGGACTGTACGTGTCGTTTTTCCCGCTGGCCTATATCCTGGAGCGAAATGAACCAACTCACCCATGAACGCACATTCTTAAGCACTTAGTTTTCTTTTACATACTTCACTTTCTTAACAGCGAAGCTCGCCCTAATTTGTCTTTCGGACACAGAAATGATTATCATCATGCACCGGCACGCGCTCTCCTCGTCCTCTTCTTCATCGTCGTCGTCTTCTGGTTCGCTCCCGGACCACGTGCGCCGATTTCTCAGGCGTGGTCTGTAATAACCCTGATGAGTGAGAGAAGCAGTAGAGAGAAACAGAAAGAAATAGAGAAAGAAAGAGAGATATATTAAGAAAGAGAATGAGAGTAATTCTTGGCGAAAAGATCTTCACGAGGCGGGATTCGAACCCGCGTCCCCACGATCTGAAGGCGCGCATCCTAGCCACTCGGCTACCCAGACACGCTAGCAGAACACTGCATAGCCTTGTATAGTATCTTGTAGCAAGGTGGTGGGAAAGGAAAGTGAACTTGAGGAGGAGAGGTGGGATGGTGAGGAGGATGGGAGAGAGTAAAATACAGTATATCATATAGAAAGAATGAGAAAGAGAGAAGTAGAGAGAAGAAAGATAGAAAGAGCAAGAAAGGGAAAGAAATAGAGAGAGAGAAATAAACAAATAGAAATAAACACGAAAAAAGAAGACATATAAGAAAAACAAAGCGAACAGACAAGAAGAAATAAAGGATGAAGTAAAGAGAAAATTTACAAAACTTAGCGAAACAGCAAAAGCCGGGACTACATAGGTGCCCATCAGCCCCGTTGTCTCTTTAGCATTGCGCCTGTACAGCAAGCTACGCTAATTATTTTCGCTTTATTTTCCGTGTGCTTCATACAGTTTTCGCAGCCAAATACTGAAGGCTTCGATTGGCATCGTTCCTCTGTCTAAGGAGCTGACTTTTGTTCGTCGTAACGTCGGCTTCTCCGCTTCTTTGAGACAGTCGCAAAATAAAACACCCGGCTTAATAACAACGCTCGCTTCTGTACGGCCGTTCAGCTTCCCAACATGACATACGACCACTGCTAAATCGAACGGTCATGATGGACGTTTTAAAGAATAAGTACCGGCCGTTTCTCTGCATCTCTTTGGTTGCTTTCTAGGCTAGCGAGAAATCGTAGATTTGCGTGTTCGACCGAGCAGATCCTGCGTGCGTGAAACGGTGTTGAGTATAGAAAGGCGAGAGCTTTGGGACGGTGGGTCTTCATTGCTGTTAGCGGTCGTTTTCCGGGAGCTTGGTTGAACTAGAGGACAAGATTGAACCCCTCAGAGTTCCGAACAGTCAATGGTGCCCGGTAACGTGAGTAACGGTCACAAAGCGCTCCCCAAAGCGAAACTTGAGGCTAAATAGTGTTCATATAGGCGCCGTTGTGAAAAATACGCATTTATAGGCATTTGTCGGTTTTAAGCACAAACGCCAGAATAGGTATGTATAGGCACTATAAAACCATTATTAAAACCCTTCTTAACCTCCCATTCACGCTCATATACCTAAGTGGAGTGACAGGAGCGCAAGAAACAAACTAGGCATTTGCCTATATAATCCGGTCTCTAATTGTTACACTCGCATCACAGAGTCGCGGGACCCAAAAGAGGGTTAACATGTCTCTAAAATGTCATATACGGGACAAGTATGTACTCGCAAAAACAAATGAAAGTTAGGACTTTTTTTTTTTTATGTAAACCATCGCCCTCGAAAACGACCAAACAAAAGATCGTTCGACAAGTGACCTATCGAGATTCTTGGTTGACGCCTACCGTATCACACTGCTAGTCTACGAGACAGAAAGATGTCGCGCAAAACTTAGAGGTCGGGCATAACATTTGGTCCTTCAGAGCCACCTGTAGCGTCGTTGAAGATTTCAGAGGACGTCGCAGCGCTTAAATGTATAAAAGTTGAACTACGCACCGGAAACTATAGTATTAGACCGGCTAAAGTTCTCAGCCCATCGAAACATGAATGTTTCAGGAAAGAGACGACGTAAGCGTGTGTCGAACAAACGAATAATCATGCCACATCTCGACGGCGGCAACGCGCATGTGACAGCCAATAAATTCCTTGTACGCAAAACCGACGGCAGTCACTAGCCGTGAGGCCTCTTGATTCTGAAAGTGTCCGTTATCCTCCCCTCGCCTTACCCAGCAAGCTTAATGTGGATCCTGATAACGCTTACCTCATCCTTCTCCTAATATATCCTTTTTTTTTTTTCGTTTGACGTAATGCCGTACATGACTAAAGCAAACGACACTTTGACAGAGCAGTTCCTTTCCAACAGCCGCAGCCTTTATCTTCCTATACGCTTCTTGTTGATCAATCAGCACCGTGGTTCGCAGATCGCCATTTCCGCAGCCAGTTCGTGCAACCAGACCACAAATTAACGTCCTTTCCAGCATCGGTAAACAACAGCCACGCTCGGGACAACAACCCCGGACAAATATATGTGACAAGGCCGCTTGCAGACGCCACTCCAGACCGCGTCGGTGCCTGTCGCGCCGCGCTCTGCTCTAACCCATATTTTTTGTCACCCTTGCCGGGCCAAAACGAATAGAGACAGACCGTGGGAGCTACCCGGAATCGTAGCGCGGTTATTAATTAAGCGCACTTGACTCAGCACCCTTCCAGCCGCGGCCCCGTCCCGTCTCGACCGCTGTTCGTCGCGGGGCTTCTGGGCGATGCGGCCGCAATTGGCGCACTTGACTGCGTCGCCTTTTCTTGTCCCTTACGGCTTTGACCTCGCCGGAAGAAGCGCGCTGAGGGAGGATGACAAAAAATGCTGATCACCTGAGTCATCGGGCGGAAAATAATCGTCGCAACGGGTTATGCGCGCCGCGTGCGTCCCCGCCGCCCTGGCGATGAGAACAAATTGCTCAATCTACACGCCTGCTGCGGCGTGGCTCTACAGCTCGGCATTGCCTATATACTCCGTGCCGGTTTCTATCGCTGCGACAGAAACGACTGTCGTCTGTTACTGGCTGATTGGCATTCGCGCATACGCTATGTAACACATCTGCGCAGCGGGCGGTGTCAATATCGGTACAGAGCTGCTGCGAAAGTGGCAGGAAAGGGACAAAGCTGATGGGTATGTTATATGCGTAGCCCTTTTTTTTTCTATTTCTGTCGCTTGTGGGTGGCTAGGCTATGCCTCATTTCTCCATTTCTCAGGGGTGGTCGCTGCGGTCAACGCCGTTCTTTCTTCGCACGACAGTTCCTGCGACAGTCTGGACAGGTGTAGGCTTCGTAGAGCACGTCGAGGTCAAATACACGTATTTGTACATTGAAACACTCCACGTGGTTCACTTATGGCAGGGGTCTCAAACTCACATCAGCTACCAGGCCGCCGTCACGAAATTTAGTCCCGCAAAGGGCCGGTGCAGTGATGAAGTGGGAACGGGGGGGGGGATGAACAAAACGACAGCTAACGTTGCCATTTGAAAGAAATCCTCTCTCTTATCCCGTATATTAGTCGATTTCCGAAAGAAATCTGACATCAGGATTTTAGAAACATACAGATACCTTTGTACCGAATAGCTAAAATACGGGCGCCGATCACCAGGGTTGCCGTTGGGTGGACTTGGAAAGGAGCCAGAACTCAAGCCAAAAGTAGCCAAAAGTAGCCATGCCATTTATTATTATCGCCAAATTTGTAGCCAAGTGGAACCGAAGTGGTATTATGAGCAGATTCTTTAGTACTGATCAATAAATAATACCATTTTGAATAAGTAAGAGCATAGGAAGCCACCGATAAGTTGGAAATAAATTAAGTGAACGAATTATGATAAATTCATTACGTGTGCATATATTTTATGTAGAAAATATGAGTTCTTGCCAGACACAAAGTTATATTACGATATTCTAGCCAGCAAGTCAGAAGGAACATGTAAAGTTGAAACAGATTTTCGTTGAAGCTGCAGACCAAATTCTGGTTGTAGATGAACAGGCCAGCTAAATTTTGTTGCAGGTGTCTGTTTTTCCACATTTACACGAGAACACGCACTGCGTATCAAAATTATTCGTAAAACTTGCGCGTGGCATCCCAATAGATGGCGGGAAGCTTGAGCACCGAGCTGGCCACGTGTTCGTCACCATGCACGCAACTTCGCCGCTCCGTATTTGGAGACGCGCTAAGCGTCGCGTAAGGGTGCCTCGATGCGCACCAGCCTACTGGTGGGTGGAGGACGACCGTACGCATCCGCTGAAGTGAGAGAAAAGCTTAAAAAACAATGTGTCTCGTCTGGAAAAATGAGAAAAAATGGCTACTTAATGCGCCAGATCAGCACTTTAAAAGTAGCCAGAAAATAGCCATGGCGCCAGCTGCACATTTTTGTCGCCAGACAGGGTCGAAAAGTAGCCAATTTGGCGCAAAGTAGCCACCAACGGCAACCCTGCCGATCACGAAAAATATAGAGCTTTTGTTCCACGGCTATGGTTCAACATATGGTGGCCGTACGGGGTGCCTCAGGAAAAAAGGTTTGAGACCGGTCACATCTGTGTAGCTTATCCCGAACAAAGTGTTATCAATCACGATAGGCGAAAAAATAATGAGAGCGTCGCTTAGGAATGTTACAAACAATCACAAAGTCATAAAAAAGATATGAAACGAAGACTGCCATGTGCGCTATCAAAGGCTCGGCGTGCCGCGTGTTTCAGACCCCTGACTTAAAGGGCCCCTCACCAGCCTCTAAAATGCAAAAAAAGTTACCGCAATATTCTCTCCCGGCGTTTCTCGTCTTTCTTGCGCACTTCGTGACGCAGGTCTATAGCGTACGTGCTCTCGATTGGTCCATATATGCGAAATATCAGACGTCAATTGTCTCCTGCCCTGCTTTGCCATGCAGCCGCCCATCCGTTCTTCCTTGTCTAGTATGACTATCGTTCGCGATCAACTGATTTCATTTCATTTTGTGTGTTTACGACTGCGCGAGAGGCGATAACAGCGTGCAGCCGAGAAGCGCGAAATCCTGATAGGCTCGAGCGCTTAGTGCTGAGATTGTACACGTGCTTTTTAAGAAATAAGCGGCGATGAGGAGACATCGCCTGTGCGAAGGGTAGCGAAGGCGAGGAGGAAACCACTCCCTCGTCTTTGAACGCGGGATGGTGAGGGGCCCTTTAACCCTTTCAGGCGCCACCTATGAAAAACTGTCTGTAAATATTTCAAATCGATACAACGTAATTTCAAGGCACTGAATATTCTGTTGCAACAAGAATAATGTCATAATATGTTAATTTATGCGTGTTATTGTAAATAATCCCAATTAAGTTGTAATTAAATATATATTTATTATGAAGCCATTCATGCTCTGTTTCGGCATAAATAGAATTTAATCTAAGTGTAGAAGTACCGTGCAAATTCATTTTTTGGTTTTGTCCATTCTGAGCAAAGAAAAATTATGCTTTTCACATGGCTCGCAGGAAGCGGCACGTCGAACGACTCGTCGAACGTGGTAGTACCTTCAGCAAAGAGGTCATATGCAATAATACACTTGAAAATGAAGTTAAATGAAGACAAATTTATTACGCAGGAGGTTCAATTCATCCAAAGCTTGATATACCTTGCTCTTTCTCAGACCCTAGTTGATACAAATAACAAAATCAAGTAGTGCACACAATTGTGTACATAGCGCCTAAAAGGGTTAAGGGAAGCGCGTTACGATATTGTAACGTGGACTCAGCGTTATTCCTGTGAAGGTACCTAACACGCTATATCTGTAAAGCACAAGAGAAAACAAAAGCATCACGCACGGTGCGAAGGAATTCTACTTTTCATAAAGCTGTATGGATAATCACTGCATGTTACGTGAAAATAATAATCTCAGCTAAAGCTGTCGGTCAATATCGGGTGGTAAATCAGGGAGTTAATTAAATTGAAAAAAAAATATGATAAGCACCTGTGCTAGTCTAGTGTGAACGCGTTCGTAATAAATTCAGTTATTCAAAGCTCTGTAAACTATTAAAAGTTGGTTTTATCAGCAATGTAACCGGTTAAATGTAATGTATTACCGAAAAATAAAAGAAGCTACTGAACTACGTAGAACGTTCTGAGTAAAACTCGAAATCGATCGAAAAATTCGCTACAAGTAACTAATTAAAGCAAGTGCAGGAAAATATTTGTCACGGTGATTCACCGTATGCGTTGTTTTGAGTAATATTGGGGTCGAGGCGTTGCGGAGTCGCCGTCTATCGGAAGCTCCCCGGGATAACGCGACGCGGTCACCCCTTAAGATTTGGCTGTCGGCGCTCAATGAAAACAACTCACGGAAGGCCTTCTCGACATTTTTTGTAAATACTTTCGAAACAACGGAAGTTTTTAGTGCCAAAATAATAATCTTGGGCAAAAATAAACTACGCAACTGGGTAGAGACGCTGCCTGTTCACCAAGTACGTACACACCGCAAAGCCGCCGCGATGGAGTATCCTCAAGGGGGGCTTGTTGCGTGAACGGTTTCTGCATCGCTGAGAACGAACTATGTGACATGTCGGGTGTTTCAAGAAAGGCGTCCAAAATTCTCAAAAATCAGGGAAGGAAGGAAGGAATACAAAAGGGAGAAGGCAGGGAGGTTAACCAGACAGCAGTCCGGTTGGCTACCCTACACTGGGGGAAAAGGGAAAGGGGAGTAGAAAGATGAGAGAGACAGAGAGAAAGAAGCACAAGAAGAAAAAAAAGAAAATGATCAACAAATACGCTGACACTTATGTGGCGTGGGCACTGCACAATAGTCACAGACGTTCACAAAGGCCCGTGGTCCTTAAAAAACTCAACAGCGCTTTAACTGCCTTGTTGGCCGACGAAGGATGGGGACGGTGCTCCAGCAGCATCTGCACGGAGAGCGGCCGATCGTCCGTTATTCCGTTATTCGCACCGTGCGTGATGCTTTTGTTTTCTCTTGTGCTTTACAGATATAGCGTGTTAGGTACCTTCACGGAATAACGATCAGGGAAATGCAAAATTTGATCGATGCCCTCACAAGTGCTTTTTCTGTAGCCGTAGCCATCTAAAGATTTCATTGGTGACAGTAGCCAAGGAACCTAAATTAATTTACTTTTTAGTTAATGGAGTTAAGGGGTTATGTCAAACGGGAGGATTGAAGTGCTTGAGGCGAAAAACTCATTGCAGCTTTTGATTCAGAAAAAGCGGCCTGTGGTAATAATTGCGAAGTAATGATGTTCGCCCAAATTCAGCAACGAAACCGAAACCGAAACGTGCAAGAGCGCAACTGCCATATTTTTCTGAGATGTCCAGAAAAAGAGAGGGTCATTATATCAACCATCAACCGACTTCGTTGTGTGGGTGTGCGGGCTGCGCTTGCAATTATAGCACGCATGACGCACATACGTTAGCGAACACGAAAGAACTACACCTTTTTAATCGTTTTTTTTAAACAGTGACGTCATACTGGTCGTCTGCTCGTTGCGCTCATCGGTGCATCAGTTTCGGTTTCGCCGTTGAATTCGGTTGAATATCATTAGGCTACAACAATTACTAGAGGCCGCTTCTTTCTATACCTTAAAGCTGCGATGAGTTCTTCGTATGAAGAACTTCAATTCTTCTAATGACATAACCGCCTAAATAAACCAACTAAAAAGTTAATTAACTTAACTTTCTTAACTTCTGTGCCAGATTATATCTTTAACCAACTTAGGATGCCTGCGGCTACATAAGAAGTAACGGTGAAGGCACTGAAGAAATATCGGATGTCACAGATTTTTAAGGATTTTGGACACATATCCTAAACACCCGGTATGTTCATACAGTGCGCTGTCTGCGAACGAAATGGAGCATAATACAATGAAGCCTCAATTCGAAGATCGCGCTGAAGCAGCATATGAGCATTTAACTGCATACGCAAGCAACCAGTGTAGCGCGGACGCTGCCAAAGCTATTCCAAAAATAATTTCCGTTAAAACATCAGGGACTTCGGTGCCTATATCATGACTTGTGATGCGCCGTCACGAAGATTCATTTTTTTTTTTACCTTTCCTGCTAATTTATTGAAAGTTTCGTTATCATTATTTTTCGACTTGCGACCTACTGTTTGTGTACCGATCTCGTCAGCGAACGATTTCCCGCTGCTTATTTTTTTCTTCGTCTATTGCAGGGGTCTCAAACACATGGCCCGCCGGCCGCACGCGGCCCGCGAACCTCTCGATTTCGGCCTGCACGTGACTGTCTTCGCCCCACATTTTTTTTTACATTTTCATGATAAGCATGTGCGTGTACACAGTCATTACTGGTCTAAAGCATTGATTTCGTGAGGCGCTCCATGTGGTCACCATGTGTTAAAGCGTAACGGTGAAACAAAAACAGTATTTCAAAATCGGCGTCCGGATTTTACTCATTTTGGAGATCAGCAGCCACATGTTCTTGGATGTAATCCTGGCCCCATTCTTCAGATATGACCCGTATTTGAGATATGGAAAGATTTTCTTTTCCGTGGTATCATTTGCAGACAAATTCACAGGGATCGGTGCACCCGAGAGCTAGCCTACATGTTCGAACCATTTAAGATTATTACTACACGTGGATGCATTAGCGAACCTTCGGTATTAAGGCGAAAGCCTTTACTGTCTCATACTCGCGCTGTCCGACGTCCGTCCGTGCCCTGGAATGGTGCCAGCTGTAACATCTCCTCCTCACACTCTCTCAGCAATCACGTGATGGCACAACGGCCACGTAAAAAAAAGAAAAACAGAAATAAAAACGAAAAGTAAAAGCAAAACAAAATTAAAAAAAATTAAAAAAAAAACAAAGATATGGCATAGTCAGTCGAATGGCCACAGGCTCTCGCCGAACACACTTTGGAATTTACAGTGTCCAATTTTTTTCTTGTTGATTGTGAGCGGGAATTTTTAGATGCTACTTTGTGACGTAGGCGTATCATTCTCCAAGGAGCTTGATTCATACCATGTTCACTGTACATATATCATATTTCAACCATTAAACGTTTCACTTGTGAGTCTGCGCGCGTTCTCTTTTTCACTCATCTTCGTTCGTGTTTAATAGAGCAGTTAAAAAGCCTTTAATATGAATGTTACACCTTGTTTTACGGCTAGTGCCGTAAAACAAGGTGTAAAGACAGTAATGCAAAATTTCATGCATAAAATTTTTTGGGGAATACTCCAGCAATTTCGGTAGCGAAATCGTGTCTGCAGTTTGCAAGCAGTGAGACTTTCAGATATATGAATACATACGGTTCCATTGGAAGCACATGGGGTTGGGGCGGGGCAACTTGAATTCAGGAACGGGTCAACCTAATTTTGGGGTTGCTATGGGGCTGGTGAATGCGGTTGGCAACGTATGGGCCAGCTTGCACTAGATAAGCGTCCTTAGCCGGGCAATGTGCAAATACGAGCGTCTCAGCGCACGCTTTCTGCCATGCCGAAGGAGAAATCTTAGTGAAAGTGCTGCTTGCACACGTGAGTGACTGCTTGCTCGTCCAAAGTTTCAAAATTCACGCAGGTTCTTACCCTGCGGATACGGGTGAAGGCTATCACGGGGCTCCGTTTCGTACGTCCAACACTGCGGACAGTGAGCAGTGGCCTTACCATATAAGATGCCTTCAAAGACATTCATTATACGGCTTTCAAGTCTTCCTAAATATACAACCGAAGTTGGCAAACCTCCCCACTTACTCAGAACAGCAACGCAGTTGGGACTTTAACCTTTCGTTTTAAGCTTGCTTTGCCGCTCCCGACGCAGAACAACAGATTCGGAACTTCTGAAGCAGGGATGTTAACCAAAGTTAACGTTTTATCCCTAGATTGACCCCTGAAAATACCCTAGATTGCAATAAAAATCCCTAGATTGTCTTTATAATGTCGTTATTGAGGCTAATTTACATTTAACAAAAGTATAAAGATAGCTCGCCCGTTGCCCAAATTTTTCTGAATCTTAATAAAAAACAACAGACATATTAACAGCCACTGAAATTCTTTTTTCTACAGTTTCTGCGGAGTAATTGCACACAAAGCGCTTGCAGATGGCGCGAGTTGCTACAGAGACAAGCAGATTTATCTTGTTCCCTACGCCCGCTAAATTGATTCGTTCGGGTCAAGTGCAAGTATGTAGCGCCTTTCCTGTGCTTGCCGCCTTCAGGGTGCACGGCGGTCAATTTCCAAATTTACATATTTGCAATCAGTGTTGCGTGATTGGCAGATTGATGTACCGGGGTCCTTTTTTGCTGGCTAATGCGCATCCTGTGTACTTTCGATCAGCTTCGAATTTGGCCCAATATTTTTGTCACTATTTTGTCAAAACGAGGCGATGGAAAGACTGAAAACAAACGAACCTGCAGTCTCTTCGTTTCGTAATAATGAGTCCGCACCAACTCACCCAACTGTCAGCTCTACTTTAGTTCTCTTTCGGTCAAAGTCTGCTGGTCCAGAAGTTATTACACGTGGAGACTGCACGGTGAAGGCACGCGGTGAGCGTGAATTTGGCACGTTTTCATGTGCATAACAAAACAAAATATCTCTTTGTTGAACAGAGCAGCGATCACACATGGCGCTTATGATGATGCGCGCATGCACGCTCACGCATGCGCGTGCATGCGGGAACGTGCATGCGAAACTGTCGTCATAAACAGTTACGACGACAGGGTTTCGTTTCACCCTAGTATTATGCCGATTAATCTCGGCTTCACTCGGCTCTGCAGAACACCCAATCTCATGTGAATGAAAACCAGTAAATAGCGAAAATTATTAAGCTTCGTGGCCTTTCTAGTTGAAAAAGCGTGACTATTCAGTAACAAATGTCATTAGGCTTCGCAAGGTAACCTTTTCAGAGCCTTCGAAAAATCCCTAGATTCAACAAAAAGACGCCAAATTCCTGAAGGAGGTTGGAAATCCCTAGATCTAGGGATAAATTAATAGGGTTGGCATCACTGTCCTGAAAGAAAATTTTTCCAGCACGAAGCAACACACGGACAGACAAAGAGCACGGGACTGGCGCTAACTTCCAACTGTGTTTATTGAAGAAACTTACGTATATATATACACAGCACAAGAGCAGCAAAGGACATGACCCTCGCGATAATCAAACAGAAAACTAAGAGTCAGCAGGAAATAATATCTAGAAACATTCCATCACAAGAACTCTACATGATTTTGCCGGCTGAGCGCATGTTCAACAGATTCCAATTTTAAGCAAAGCAACTCAACATAAGATGGGGGAAAAACACATAAATGGTACGCGGGAAACGCTATAGCATTTGTGTTTTTGTTTATTTTATATATATATATTTTTTTTGCGTGACCTGCTTCAAGCACGTGGCGCTAACCCAGAGTCTGTCACATTACGCTGCTAAACGAGGCTACCTGTTCAATCCCATCTGCGGAGACCTCATCTAAAATGGGGCAGAGTTTTGGGTGCCCGTTAAAGAACAATAAACGGACAAAGTTTATCTAAAATCCTCTGCTGTAATACAGGAAGAGAAGGACGCCCACGTACACGGCTTGCATAAGTGCAAGCCGTGTACGTGGGCGACTATTCTCCATTTCATACATCAGGTGCAATGCTGTGGAGGCTATGCAAGAAGTTCGGTAAGCAAAATGTGTTAGTGCGCGTGTCTCTAGCTTGGATCTCGTCGTTGAAAACGTGGCCTCCGCGACTGACTCCGGCAGCGCACTAACGGAACTAATCGCCGAGGCCACGATACGAATAATGAAGAGGCGCTAAGCGATTCAAAACAGCCTAATGAGAACGGTATAAATAACCAGTTTATTTATTTCTAAGGCACACAGCATCTTCATTTATTATTCAATCTAAAAACAACAAAAAATATTCAAATTAGAGCAGCTTAATCTGATTCAACTATTACTTGGTGCGAACGCATCTGCGCGCAGATTACGTTTAACGCAGCTATCTCGGAGACTGAGCCCACGGCTCGCGTAGAAACGAGGCACAGAGACAGGGGGGCATAGGGACATCAAACCGTTGTGCAATGTTTCAGCTCGAGTCTTGAACCAGGCTGTGCAAACGCTTCCGAGCCCGCTGCTCTCGCGACCCAACGCCACGAGCGAAGTCATCGAACGGCGACAATGGGGGGGCGCAAAAGGAGGCGCTTTGAAAGCGACCGGGGAGAGACTGCTGGCTGGCAAAGGGAGCACCTGAAAGGGCGCTTTCTCGGCAGTGCGCTGCCGTGATTGGGGAAAGTGGCGCTTAAGGCGGGACGCCAGCCGTCGATGGCGCAGCGGGCGCCGACGCCCATGCAATCCATAGGCGGGTCCCTGTGCCGCAGGCGTCAATGGCCCTGGCAACTCCACCATTTCTGTCTCCCCCCCCATCACCTCCCACCTCCTTGTCGAAGCGGCGAAGACTCGCATTTGTCGCGCGCAAAAGAAAAGGCACTCTCGGAGAAACGGGGACGGACCATCTCCGGTTTGAACACCTCTCCGCTCCGGTTTACGGGCCTTGTTCGTAGGTATACCTCCGACATGCAGAAACAACACCTTATTCCACAATCCTTTGGTTTCGTATCCTGACTTTGGAACGCGGTAGTCGGAGCTAGCCTCAGTCACTGCCAAAGGGAGCACCGCAAGACAGCTCCACTGCCCTCCGCTCCAAGCGACTATGTGCGGGAGCCTTGTTCACGAATGATATTAACGTTGGACGCGCGATTGCTCGGCGGTACCTCACCCCGATGTCCCTGTAGTCATAGCGTTGCGCTGCAGAGCTGCAGGTGGCGGGTTTCGATGTCGGTCGCGGCGTCCACACTTCACTGCGGGCGAAATGCACGAATGCTCTCGTTCTCAAGTTGCATAAGTGTTCACGTTGAAGCGCCGCGAATCAGCAAATCAAGCTGGAGCTTGATTTGCTGATTCGCGGCGCCCTTTTCCCCCTTTCCGCTGGTGGGATCCGAACTCACAACCTTCGAATGAGGCGTCCAATGCTCTACCGTTTGGCTACAACGGAGGGTGTTCCCTGGTCCACTTTTCTGTGGGGTGTTTATGTGTGCTTAATACCTGGAAGTGTTAGCCGGCGCTCCTCGTGGCCAAGGCGGCGAGTGGTGAACACTCTTTTTTGGCAGAGGGCGCCACGGGGCACGTGATCTTCGCACGAGGTGGCGGCCGATCGTAACTGCTGACCGCACGAGGTGACGTGCGCCGTAATTCGAAGGTTGTGGGTTCGTATCCCACTGACAGAGAGGGTGATTTTGTACCATGCATTCGCGCAATACAACTGGAAGGCGAAAGTGATCTTCTTCTTGTTTTTCTTTAGTCGATTTATTGATTCTCCACCGCCCCACTCCAGAAGCTTTCTGCACCCAATGCGGATTTGCACTGCCTCCAGGATCGGAGGCATTGCAAGCTTTCTGCATCTCGCCTGGTTTTACACAGCCTCCGTGCTCGGTCCACCGATCACGGAGGCTGTGCAAAGCGATGATGTCATATGGTGACATCACAAATTTTGGCGCTCTGTGATGTCATGATGACGCCGTCACTTGACGATTACTTTTTGCATCACTCGTGTTGACGCCGCCGACGGTCAATTTTTGCTTTTGATGAGGCATCTAAGGCTTTCGCCTTAAAAAACGGCTCTAACAAATATCAAATCTGGCTAGCGCAAAAAATCTTGCATACAAAAACGCATTACAGTGGGCTCCGAACCCACTGTAAACGGGGTCGCCTTGTGGATTTCAAATGAAGTAGACCGAAACATAAGCAGGGGAAATTACAGCAGAACAAAGTTTGACAGCATTTCGGCAACTTCTTTAACCACATTAAAAAATATATATGTATAGGGTATACACAATGTGGTTCTGAGCTGTCTTTCAGCATTTATTTTGCATGATCTGTTACCTTTCGAGTTTTGAGCCTTGCGAGGAACAAATAATTCTTCGCAACAGCCGATATCACGGCGGCTTTCACTTTTTCGGTTTTGTTATAAAAGGAATAAATGTCCCTGCTTCGATATAAGCGTGGCCAACCAAAATTCCTTTTTGGTTCGCTGTAAGAAAATAATCGCTATATCTGTGTTCATTATAACGAGTTCTAATGTATTTATTTTTCTATTTATTCATTTATTTTCAATACTCTGAAAGCCCAAGGGCATTACGGATGGGACTGGTAAAAACAGGTAAACACATAGGCGTCCAATTTCAGAAAAAGTATGCTAAACAGGAGATTTGACGTTTTTGATTATATATGGGGCCCAACGTCCCAAGACCCCGAAACCACGATATGATTACGAGTGAAGCCGTATATAGTGGAGGGCTCCGGAAATTTCGACCATCTGGTGTTCTTTGACGTGCACTGACAGCGCACCGTACAAGGCCTCAAGCATTTCGCCTCCATCTAAATGTGACCGCCACGGCCGAAATCAAACCCGCGTCCTGCGGGTCAGCAGCCGAGCACCGTGACCTCTAATACACCGCAGCGGACGATTTGATGTTTTCATGGTCCGGAATGAGAGCGATGGAAGAAGAAGAATGATCCCAATCGATTCTTGTTCTACTGGGTATGAAAGTATCGCCGAGGAAGTTCGTATGACAGGCATGCACTAAACGTTTTAAGAATATAAACTAATTTGTTTATATAACAAGGCACCGCCCGTTTCACGGCCGATCCCCCCATGGTGGGTTGCGCCAGATTAACAAGGGTCAACCAACCAACCAACATACGCGTTAAAGCTGGCGTCTCTCCTGTACATGACGTTTAAATAGGGGCCCACAAAATTATTTCTCTCAGCAAGGGCTTACAATAATAAATTTTATAAAGAGACATAGGTGGAAACACCTGCTATGCTTCGACAATTATCGCACGTTTAAACTGCCTTTCATTTGACGTGACACTGCCATCAGGGCCGTAACTAGGGGGGGAGTTGAGGGGGGTTCTGACCATAGGTCGGCAAAACTTGTGGAGTTCACTCAGACTCACTCATAAAATATATTTTGCGCTTAGGGCTCACTCGGACTCAGACTCATCCAAACTTTTCCTGAGCCGGACTCACTCGGACTCACACTCACGAAAATTTTCTTCAACCGGACTCACTCGGACTCAAGCTCACCAAAACATTACCCATCCGGACTCACTCAGACTCAGACTCACGGCTTCATCTGAGTCTGAGTGAGTCCGAGTGAGTCGACTCATGAGTCCGTTAACCTCGAATTAGTTTTTTCTACCATGGTGTCAATTCTCTTTAACACCAATATCTCACGTAATCGGGGCTCTTCTTGGCGCCTTTTCCTATAGTACCTTCGAATACGTGTTATGAGCGCTCACAAACCAGTAAGGTCATTTTTCTTGAAAGAGATGACAAAATAAGATATATATATATATATATATATATATATATATATATATATATATATATATATATATATCAAGAACTTCCCTGAAAGAGTTGGCGGGGGGAGGTCAAGGCACCGCCCAACGTAATTCGTGCCTCTGATCATTAAACATTGAAATGGTGTATGAATGACACTGCTTTGGAATACGTATGACTAGACGTGAGTGTAAACGTGAATCCAGCTAAGGCTTATAGTAATGCTGAAATGAGTAAGGACTATAGGTCAGCAAAAAAAGTGAAACTCACTCAGGCTCACTCAAGAAATGTATCTTGCGCTTTGGACTCACTCGGATTCAGACTCACCAAAATTTTCCTGAGCCGAACTCACTCGGACTCACACTCACGAAAGTTTTCTTCCACCGGACTCACTCGGACTCAAACTCACCTAAATATTACTCACCCGGACTCACTCAGACTCAGACTGACGGCTCGATCTGAGTCCGAGTGAGTCGACTCATGAGTGAGTTCGCCAACCTATGGTTCTGGCACCCCCCGAAATGTTTTCATGCTTTAGCTTTTTGGGTGATACTAAAGTATTTACACGCCTTCACATCGACCACCAGTTGCCAAAGTTAGCCGTTCTAAACATAAACACCCTTCGAAAAATATTCTAGGTTATGGCCCTGACTGCCATGACGCGAGTAATTTTGAAGTGAGTGGCTCGATTACGAACGTTTTCAATTTTATTTTCAAGAAGGGTACAGTTGCGGTGTTCTCAAATGGCACCGATAGTTTCTAACTGTGATATTCGCACCATCGTTGAGGCACCGACTGACGCGTCATAACCTATTTCAAGAGCAGAAACGAGCGACGTCTGCGCAAGTTAGGCTACGTATGCTATCATATATCGCGTTTTACGAAACAGCATCGAACGACCTTATAACATCGCTTAAAAAAATCTATATGGTTCGATAAAGCAACAGCTGCTCTCGCGGTATCTCGTAACAGCCCCTGCTATATGCATGGCCAGAACCGGCGGAGGTCCCCGCGCTGCCCCAGCGGTTCGCGGTTATGCCTGGAGGGGGGAGCGACTGCTTCCCTGCGCGGCAGCTTCGATCGAGAGAGCGCGTAGGGGCGCCAGGCCGTGGCGAATTGAGTGCGCACGCCCTCTCGTTGGCGCGTGTTGCACGTGCGGCGACTACGAGTCTCGCTGCACGTGCCTGCCACGCGATATCCGTGCGCTGCAGCAGAAGTTACAACCTTCTATTGCTACCCCCCCCCCCCTCTCCCTCGCCCTACCTTTGGAGACACGCACCTGCATCCCAGCAGGCGTAAGCAGTTGTTGTGTGGCTGCCCTCTAACCTATGCGCCAGTGGCGACAAGGGAGCACATGACTGCGCATACGACATCGCGTGGTTACCGACCGGGCGCCCTGTTGCTAGAGCTGATGCAAAGCAGTGTCGCAGAAAAAAAAGAAAAGTGCCCGCAGCGTTTGGATATCTGTTCGCATTTGGGTCTGCTCTTTCGCTTTACATATCGCTATAGAGTTTTTTTTTTCTTCTTCAAGTAATATCTTAATTCATAGCATATATCCTCCGAATAAAACACTTTCGTTATCATAGAGGCGTGGTGAAGGGTTCCAGAAAAAAAAATTCTTTATTGGACACCTAAATTGGGCGCCTTTGCACTTCAACCCTCATCGAAACGGGGCCCCGAATCAAACTCATTATCTCGTTCACTGCGTTTTTTTTTTTTTTTGAATCAGACTGGTGAAACATAAACAACGCAAACAGGAAAGCGAGCATAATATTCACGATATACTACTGTATCGATATAGTAAGAAGTATTTTCTTGAGTGATTTTTGGCCAATCTCTTTATAGGACATGTTGGCAACTCCCTGCAATATCTCATAGCGCACAAAATTATTATGCAGTTCCCGCTATCCATGAAGGGCCATTTCCCGTTGAAACCACCACATCAAGTAGCACCAGTCTGCAGCGGAATTCTGTATATAACAGCAGAGCTGTTACGCTCGAGGTTTGCCGGTCGTCGTATGCAGAAAATTATCATCATCATGAGCCGGCACGCGCACTCTTCGTCCTCCTCTTCCTCTTCTGCTTTGCTCCAAGAACACGTGCGCCGATTAGTCCTGCGTGGAATGCAATTACTCCTATGGGCGACAGAACGAGTACAGAGAGCGAGAAAGAAAGAGAGAAATTCTTGGCGAAAAATAATTTCTTTGCGAGGTGAGATTCGAACCAGTGCACCCACGATCTGAAAGCGAGCGTTGTAACCACTCGGCTATCCAGGCATGCTATCGGAGCCTAGCATGGCCTTGTATAACATATTACAGCAAGGGGGTGGAAAAAGGAAGTGAGGAAAAGGAGGGGAGAACGATCACATAGAGAGAGAGAGAGAAAGAGTAAGATAGATAATTAGATATATAGCAGGGGAACAAAGACAGTAAAAAAAAAAAAGAAGGCGACGGAACGACTACAGAGAGAGCGGAGAAGCAAGGAAGGCAGAAAAAAAAAGAAAACGGTATAAATAGAGGGAGAAAGAAATAGAGAAACATAGAAAGACAGAGAAAGAGAGAAAGAAAGATGTACTAAAAAAGATTAAGAAAATAAGTGAGCAAGCTTAACCATGCATAATATAGTATAGCAAGGGATGGGAAAGAGAGGTGAGAGGGTAAAGGACTAGCCAAGCCAGCACCAGCTGGGTGATCACCAGCTCTGCTGTGAGCCAGCCTTGCGCGACTCTTACCCGGCTCCGGAAATTTTAATTATCTGGTGTTCTTTAACGCGCACCTAAACCTGAGTACTCGAGCCCCTGGCATTTCGCCTCCATTAAAATGCGGCTGCCGCGGCCGGAATTCAAAGTTGCAAACGAAGTACCCCATGCCTTCACTGGCTACAATAATGTGGGCCGCTGACAAAGAAACGAGGCCCTCGATTGATTCCTATTCTTTCGTTATATGAATACATATGATAGTCGCTTGGTATCTTTGACGTTTATCGCGAAGAATTCTGCCTGGACTTCAACCATGTAACGAGAAATGTGCTAAGGTTAAGTAAGATCAACCCGAGAAAGAATGAATATTGCACAATGGAGGGAGCGTGTATGGCTTTGGAATTGAGTAGCACTGAGCACCTGCGCACGCATGGACAATATGCATTTGTATGTGTGCTCAACGGGTATAGACGGAGGAGGGTTTTATGTGAATGAAGCTGTTGCTGGAGCTATAGCAGAATGAGTAACAAAAAAAAACTAATGCAGGCAGGGCTGATGCAATGGATAATATGAAGAGCAGGAAGTGATTTTTTCGTTATATATATATATATATATATATATATATATATATATATATATATATATATATATATATATATATATATATATATATATATATATATATATATATATATATATATATATATATGTATATACATATATATATATATATATATAACGATATCGCCCGATATCGGGCGATAACGTTTCGGCCGTGGCACGGCCGAACCGTCAGGCATAAAAAGTATTGCTCTCTCGTACGTGTACCCGTTTTTCTGTGTGTATATATATATATATATATACACACACACGCACAGGATGTTCATGTCGATAAGTTTCGATATCGCCCTTAAAATTCGATGCTGGATTTCTCGAATTACGTGCAACTTCTTTCATTTATAAAAAAATTGGTATATGTATATCTTAAGTTGTCATGCACTATAATTTTCTAATTTATAGAACTGCACTCAAAGTTAATAATTAAAGTTAATTAACGAGCTTTTGTTAATTAGTCGTAACAGTCATTTAGGCTGCGACGAAGTATTTCAGCCTCGACTCGTGCGAAAACGACAGGAGCCTTACTGTCATATGATTTTTATAAAAAATGTGCATTGTCTCAGAAAAAACCCCCTGTATATACGCAGTTGCAATCCGCAATTACGTATTGCAGAGTAATAATGGAAAGTACATGGTGGGGTACTGCAGCTATACGCTGAAACCAGCTGAAATCAATTATTCTACCACTGGAATGGAAGCGCTTGCAGTCTTGAAAGCAGTTCAGTATTTTGGAACTTACCTTGAAGAGGCCACGTTCAGTCTTTTCACGGATCAGCAGGCATTGACACAACTTTTGAATGTGTAACAATCAAGAGGGCGCATTTCTAGATGGGTTAACAATCTGCAACAATTTGAGTTCACCGTTTCGCACCGCCCTGCTTCTAAGCGATGCTGATGCACTGTCTAGGTTGCTTGTTCATGAGTCGAGTGAAAATCCAGAAATTATCAATCATATTAGGCTATGGGAAGGGAAAAAAGTACAATGTACCACTCATTCTGGTTGAGAAGATTCGTCATCTCTACCATGACACCCCTGGATCAGGCGGACATGATGGCTTTTGGCACACATATAAGAAACTACTGATGAGGTTCACACGGCCAGCTATGAAAAAGGACGCAGGCACATTAAAATAAAATAGAAAAGAAACGACATATTGAGCTACGATCGTGACGGTCCGCACTGTCACACAGAGCTTCGTTGTGGGCCTTGCACCTTTCTTCATCAACACTTTCACCAGATGACACTGAGGGCTTCACCGCGCGTTGTGACTGCCACACAGGGCACCCAGTGATTGTAGTGGGTCCCTTCCTCTCTTCTTTTCTGAGGGTGTCTCCTTCTCCTGTCTTTTTTTGCCTGTCTTTTTTCTTTTTATTTCCAATGGAAGGCTAGGATGCAAAAAAAATTGCGACCACCCGACACGAAAGGACAGCAACAGTTTCATCAGCATCATCATCATCATCATCGTTGAGCCTGATTCTAGAGTTTACACGACGGTATTGTGGTTCGTACATAAAACGAGATAACTGCACCTGAATGACGGTGCGTCCAGAAAGAAAGGTATAACCACGCATGCATGCGCATAGAGACGGCATTCACTTTTCTCTTGCGTAATCTTTTTTTTTTTTCTTCTTTTTCTCGAGCGTATAGGTAAGCGAGGTGTGAGTGAAGGATGAAGGCCGTTCCCACTAAGCGACGAGCGGGTGACTTTATTCGGACGCGCGACCGAAAGGTGCCGGCCCGGGATTCCTGCAGCGGGAGTCCGTTGATTGACGACTCTATTGATCGGTAATCTGCTCGCCCAACAGCGAGCCCGGCTTCCTTTTTCCCCCGGGGATGACCCGAAAGCCTGCGAGAGAAAACAGGCCGGGAAGAAAGAAAAAAAATTAGAGCGATGAAAGAAGACAAAGGTTAAAGGAAAACAGGGCTTCGGCGACGCGGGAATAAATGAAGAAAGGGCCAGAGAACAGAGGCTGCCCGCTCTCTCCCTTCTTTTTCCTTCACTGATCTCAAGGACGCCCTCCCTTTATTCCGACGCCTTTTTATCTTTCTTCTTCTTCTTTGGTTTGTCTCTCTCTCCTTCTTTCGTATCCTTCCTTCACGCTCGACGGCTCCCATGACAAGATTTTTAAGACGCGCACCCGATTGGAGCTCGGCTGTCTCGCCGAGAGCTATATATCCGCGCGCTCGCTGTATAATGTACATCCCGCAGTGCGCGCACGCGGAACCTAACTTGCCGCCGCCGCCGCCTCCTATACGTGCAGACGATGTATGTAAAATTCTCTCGGCATCCTTTGTTCTGTTTATTTCGCTATCGCTCGCGAGAGAAATGCAAATCCGAGCACCTCCTGGCACACTGATCGCGCTAGGCAGGCGCTCCTCGTGATTTCATTGTTATCACCGTAAGAGGCTAAAAGGTTCAAGTTTGAACCTGATGCGGCGCATCGCGCTGCGGACGGCGCGTAAGGCGGGGAAAACGCGAGCGTCGTTTTATTTTCGCTGCGCGCCCGACTGCAGTCTGTTTCCCCTTAGTTTAGCTGATGTGACTAAAGACATGGCGGCTAGAGATAGAGCGGCTATTTCGTCGTCGAAACGTTATTCGAGCTTCGGCGGGCATAGGAAATCGTGGGGTTGCCTTTGCGTAACACAAACTACTACGCATTTAGTGAGTGAATATTGAACGTCTTTCTACGAGAAACATGATACGCAGCCATTCCATAGTTGGAGACGCGCGAACTATAGCAGAGATACTGAGTGTAAGGATATAGGTGGACCAGCTATGCGACGAAGTACGTTAGCGTCCAACATATATAATTATGAAAAAAAGCAGAAAGAACACGCGAACACACACACACAAACACACACACACACACACACACACACACACACACACACACACACACACACACACACACACACACACACACACACACACACACACACACACACACACACACACACACACACACACACACACACACACACACACACACACACACACACACACACACACACACACACACACACACACACACACACACACACACACACACACACACACACACACACACACACACACACACACACACACACACACAGCAGACACCTCCGCATAGCGTTTCAGAGCTGTATAAAACGTTCACGTATTTCGTGGCAGATTTCAGGCGCTTGTATATTATCTTGCAACTCGCCATTATTTCAGCATTGTTACCATGCGGGTGTGCCGTGTCACTGGTTGCAATTCCTGGATCACAGAAGGTGCCGATATGCGTTAACGGATTATAGAACAAGAGCTACAACTTACACAAAGCAATATGTTGTACTCTTCCATTCCCATTCGCATTTACTCTTCCAGTTTACAGTGGGAGACATAGATATCATTGTGCAACAGTGCAGTAGCAGTGCACAAAAAAAAGTAATAATAAATAAATAAAAAAAGAAATAAATACGAAGCATTTCTTAGCGGACTGCAGACACTTCGGATATTTCTGTCTACCTATCTATCTATCTATCTAGCCGCCCACGTATGGGAGCTCTCGGGATCGCCTCCTTAACATGGGGTAGACCAAAATTAGTCTGGGATGGTACGAAGGGTTGAAGAATATGTCTGGCTGTTCATGACATGAATAATGTGAAAATCCCGTCGAGTACGTCGTCAAACCCGATCCTCCAGACACGTGTGGCACATACCCGTATACCACGGGCCGCGGTATGCGGGTATGCACCACAGTTGATTAACAGTGTATATGTACCCAGAAACGGCGAGATCACGTCTTGGCAATTTAAATGCGAGAGCGTTAAGAAAAACTGACATCGGCAGCGTTGACCCGACGAATACTAAGAATAAATATCATGGTCCCAGAAGAAATCGAACCCAAGCATTTTGCGTGGCACTCAAGTGTTTTACCACAGAGCCCTGCCAGCTCTCGAAACCGCTTCGGAAAAAGACCCCATGCAAGCTTAATGTTCGTGAAGCGTCAATTGTGGTTGCAGTGCTGGCTATGTAATTTTATAAACATTACATATGTACTCCTATGATATAGGAGTCACTTTCGGTTAACGTGAATTGTATACTGAAGCGCCATCCATTAAAGTTGGTTTACGTAGCACTAGCCAGAGCTACCCATCTTGCAAGCACAAGCGCCACATATCAGCTTACCGCTTCTGGTGTTGGTAATACCCATGTTGCTGTTGGTATTGTTACGCAACCTATAAACAACTGGCTACATAAAACATATGCGACTGTTCAACATAAGTGCGTGCGTACGACATTTGTACACATCTTTAGCATCATTTCGTAATGTATCCCTCAATAAAAAAAAAATTACACCATTGCGACCGTCCCTCTCCATGCTTCGCATAACATCGATTCCCATGGTACGTGAGATCTGCCAAATTTTTTTTACACCCCTTTAACATTGTTCCTTCCTTCGCTGTGTAACTTTCGTGCTATAAGCGAATTATTGAACAGGACCGCAACCGCCAAATTAGGCATACAACGAGCAAAGGCATATAGTTAAAATCTGTCCGAAAACTGTGGCCATGCGGTGCGTACAAAAACTTCAAACTCGATATATTTGGCAGCGATATAGTTAGCAAATTTTATTTAGGGAATTTATCGTGTCTTGTATTGCAGCTATCACAATTTTGCTTGTAAGATTACCTGGCCTTTTTGTTTATGCCAAGCTTGACTGTCAGTATAGCCATGTTTCCGATGGAAGAAGGTCAGCAGCGTGTGGGCAGACGTCTATGACAGCACTACACCACGAACTTCGTTAAGGGTAATAAATATTCAAACCAAAGCTTCGAGATTACGCTGAGCCGCCGGTCGATGAAAACAATGTACCGTTATTTCGAGTAAGGCCACTGAAACGGCGATATGGACCTTTCGATAATTCTCCATTGTTTTCACGACACGATATACCTGAATGGTCCTGCATTGAAGAAATCGTCCTATATTTATGTCGACGGGGAGGGATCATTCGTCTCACCAAGAAGCTGCCGGCCGGTGAGAAGCTGCGGACGTTTCATGAACGGCAAAAGCAACATTCGCATCGTCGACGCCCATGGGGGACGCTTTCGATAACGAGCGTGACAGGACTTTTAAAGACGATAGTCTTTCTTGGGATACTTCGTCGCAGAAATTTTGGTCTGTCTGTCTGTCTGTCTGTCCCTCGATTCAGCCACCCGGCCAAAGTTTAACCACTTTCTGAACGCCCATTCATCTTGCACAAGCGGCTGCGTTAATACTTGTGAACATTGTCGATCAAAAAGCAAATGTTACGCATTACTGAGGCGCAACATCAATACGTTGGTATTAGATGGTGTGTTTCTTTATTAGAAAATACATAGATACGTAATTTTAAAGACCCGTAGTGTTTCTTAGGCTGCGCTGAAAATGCGACGCTATGCACGAAAGAGCCTGGCAGGGGCCCCGGGTTCTGCACAAGCTCGTGTTTCCCGATGCTACTGCCAGATGGCGTCCATATCTCACGCAGCGCCTCCTCTATGTTATCAATGCCAGCCAGATGCGGCCGATTCAACGTAGAGGAGGCGCTGTCTGAGGCAAGGCAAAACATAATAGTACGGCCGGCAGAAGACTATCGTCTTTCGACGACATTTGCAGCGAAGTACGCAGATACGCGGCCAATTTTTATAGCACCATTTCCTTCGCCACCCTGGCCAAGCAGACCCCCAGGACACTGAAGCTGCAGAATGCGTGACCTCTGATTCTTACCTTGTTCCCCCTTGCGCCATTCATGCACTCTCACTTGCCGTGGCAAGGCATCATGGAACGCATTATATGCTCGTACTTAACTAACAGATGAATACGAGGAGGTCGTCGTCACAGTGCAGGCACAGATTTTAGATGCTTATATGCTCGGGGCTATGTCCGTCCGGCGTCCCGCGTCCCCCGTCCCGCGTGCGGCCCCTTTCATGAAGTAGGGAAGCACCAATTATGCGAACCAGAACACTGTAGTAATATGAAGGCCGCCAACCCTACCACAGTCATCAGAGTCATGGCCGAGAGCACAGAGAGGCTGCTTAGCAATGGCTAGGCAGGTGGTGTCTGTCGCCCAGGTTGACCCCATACCTTGAGTCATTGGCGAGAGCACAGAGAGGCTGCTTAGCAATGGCTAGGCAGGTGGTGTCTGTCGCCCAGGTTGACCCCCATTCCTTGAGTCCTCTCCCCCTCTCTCCTCTAGGAATCCTCTACTCTACGGAGCTGCTCCCGCGTCCCACACCCCTACAGCGTATGCACGTCCCCTCCCCCTCTCTCTCCTCTCCTACGATCCCCCCCGTCCTTTCGTCTAGGAATCCTCTACGCAGCGGCGGGCATGACAGGTGGCGTGACAGCTGCATACTCCGCTGGGGGGCGCCACGGTAGTTCCGCGGTATGAAAATGACGGAGCGCGCGCCTCATTCTGTCTCCTGTGCAGCGCCGCGATGAGCGCCCGGACCGCTGCCGTGAAATGAGAGCGGCGACGTTCCTCCCGCTTAAGCTAATTATCTCCCCGCTGCTTCGCATCCACACATGGTTCCCTTTAGCGGGAGATGGGGAATTTTTTTTACGCATGTTTCTTACTAGGCTGACCGAAGTAAAAGAATGAATACAGTGGCCCGTTTTTACCATATGAAGGCATCACATGATCAAGCCAAGGAATGCATAGCGGGCGTGGTTTGAAATATTTATTTGAAGTGTGGTGATTATGAATCAAAGCGAAGTAAGGGTGCACGAAAAAAAAATAACAAAAAAAACTTACCGCCTGTGGAGACCGAACTCGTGTTATTGTATCTCATTCTTACGTTGGTGCGTTTACACTGATTGGTTGATACTATATAAACTGCTGCCTGCTCTGTTCTTTGCAAGTATTGGACCTCCAGCATACCAGTGCTCACAGGCCTTGAACACACGGCTTCATATAGACTAGCCGTTTTCATAATTTGAGATTGAAGTTTATCAAAAAATTGAAGGCCACTTCGCAAATTCTAAAGTGTGTTCGGCGAATGCCAGTGGCCATTCGACTGACTAAGCCATGTCTTTTTTTTTTTTTTTTTTTGGTGCATGACACTCCTAGTGGAATTGCACTCGTCTTCCAAACGTCTGCGCTTGCCGCGTCTATCCCCTCTCTATCCATTTTCTAATGCTGGTTCTGTTCATGGGGCCAAAATAAGGTCATCCTCTTTTTTTTTTGTTTTTTTACCGTGTGGCGGGGCAACTGTTGCTATGCGCCTGCTGTGTCATCACGTGATTGCTGAAAGAGTGTGAGGGGGGAGAGGTCCACAGCTGGCACCGTTTCCGGGGCACGGACGGACGGAGGGACGGACGCCGCGGATATGAGCCATTAAAGGCTTTTTTTTTTTATTAAAGGCTTTCGCCTTAATATGCCGGTGGAACAATGAAGGCTGACAGATCTTGTACGTCATATTTGACACGTCCGTGCGTTCGGACTAATTGACTGCAAATGTAATCCTTCAAGATTAATTGCACTATAGGCTGCGAATCCATGAACCTCCCTAACAACCGGTGCACGCTGCGCTCACAAGTTTCCGTCAAATGCTAAACATGTGACCACCACAGCAGTGTATTCATGAAAAACTGAGTGCATTCCACCTTTGATGTTCACGCACTCGCAGCCTAAAGTGTTTCAGATATACTCGTATCTTTGCGATGTTTACGTTCACGTTGGGCCAAAGAACTACAGCAAAGAGGTCACCGTACCGCAGATTCACGTCCGCTAATCTAACGCCCCTTAGCGGACCTTGAGTGGAGTCTTTATTCTTCACGCGATGCACATCCATGGTAAGAAACTTAGCTCTGCAGGCCTTAGTGACTAAACCTGGTGTCCAAGTGGGCCACGGCCCTCTTCGTGTCCACATTTTTACAGTGAATCTGTTTAAGCTGGGCGTAATTTATGTGTGCGGCCTATCAGTTAGCCCAACAAATGGCTGCGAAGCGATGGCGGCGAGCCGAAGACCCCGATTACGTACAACGAGACAATACTAGGGAACGGGAAAGGCAACGGCGGCTGCGAGAAGACCCCGAAGCGATGGAAGGCTTACGCAAACGACGACGCGCCCGTAGATCTATGAGAGGCGCGAACGCTTTGTTTCAGCGCGAGTTTCCGTCTCCGGAGTTTGGAAACCCGTGTCGTGTCTGCGACTGTATGTGGTTTAACTCCAACCTCTCTGTGCTGAGAATCGACGTAGAGACAACCTATCATCACCAAGCTAAAGCCTAGCAACGACCTAGATGCAACCTAAAAACAACCTGCATCACTTAGTTAAGGCCTAGAAACAACCTAGAAGCAACCATATTTGTCTTCCGAATCGTCCAGTTTCTCTGTTTCAAGCATTGCGCGGCTTAGTGCAAGCTTCGCCAATTTTTTTCTTTCCTTTATTTTGATCCCGCGAACCACTTGCCGACAGTAAAGACGGAAGGGATTGCGGGATAAGATGGACATAGCGTTAAGGTCTGAAGGTAGACATTGAAAAAAAAATATATATATATATATATAGATGTATATATATATATCTTAGGCTACTTTTGTCTTCAGAAACGTGGGCGTGCTCATGACGAAACGTAGACCAAAAGGGACCTCCAGGCCAATCGCTGCTCGATGAGAAAGCCCATTCCGCAGGTAGAAGACGAAGCTGCGACCACTCAGCCAACTTTTCGAGTCGTGCGCGTAGATATGGCGCACGTTGTGTTTCCAAAGCGTACATACAAGAACATTGGTTTCCTCCCCTCCTGGAATTTCTTATCACGCATTTACAACTTTCACATGGATGAAGATGGAGACTGCAACAGCCCTATAACAAGCTTCGGCTGCGAGCAAACACGCCGATCTGGGACGCGCCTGGGGAGAAAAAGCAAAGCTTAAGACCGTGAAGCATGAAAGTGAAGCCTTAGCCACAGCCAAATCCACCACGCGCCTGGCCACACATGGAACGAAGAAAGGGGAGAAAATCAGGGCGTCGTTTGCACGGTGGAGAAAAAAAAAAGGGGGGGGGGGGATGAGGCGGAGAAGGCATTGAGAAGAAGGAAGGCGACCGAAAAATCGCGGGCGCGCCTAAACAAAAACAGGCAGAGGGGAAATGGCGCCTGGCCGCCGCCAAGAGTGAAGGCGCGCAATGAAGGACGGACACTGGAGGAATCGATCCTTTCGCCTCCCCCTTCCCTGCACCGTTCCTTTTTCCTTGCGATCTTATTAACATTCTCGGCCGCCATTGGCCCGCTTTGAGAGGCTCTGATTGGCGTGGGCGGGGCGTGGTGCGCGAAGCGGCGGGGCCATGCGGCGCGCTGTTCCCCCTTCCGGTGGACCCCCCACCGCCGCTCCACCGCCACCGGCAACAAGCACGGCCGGCGTTGGGAACGAGCGTGTGTGTGCACGCGCTGTGCCACTCGAACGCGCGTGCGGCTCGGCAGCGCGTGTTGGCCGCCGTGCTTCTTCCTCTTCTTCTTCCTTACATGGCCAAGTCTCCCGAGAGGATGACGGCCGCTGCCAAGGAGGACGGCTGCCAGGCCACGGCCGCGCTTGAAGCCGGCTTCGGCGGCCACCGAGGCCCCCCGCGAACTCGGAGGCTCGGCCTTTCGGGTGGTCACCCCCAAGCACAGCTTCACCGGTGAGCAGTACCTTCTTGAGCATGCTCGAATACGTGCGAGGGAAACCAAGCGCGTAGCAACCACGAGTAGGCAATCAACACTGCCACTTCTTGTTGGCTCTTTTTTTTTCTTGTCTTTAGTGGAAAGAGGAGAGCGGGGAGGAGGGGTGACAAGATCGTGCTGTTACCACTGCTGCCTCGGAAGCTAACTGATGAAGCACATCATTTAGCTCCGAGACGGTGCTTCGAGCTTGGTGCGCGCTGCCTCGAATGTGCAAACGAAAGCCCAGCCGCGTTTATCGGTAAAACGTGTTCTGCTCGAAATGAACGTAGACTTTTCTTTATTATTTAATCATGCGGTGATTGACTTAGCGTGGAGGTTGAGACCACTTTGAATAGCGGCGTCCGGTTTGCGCTTTCTCACATTTTGAGTGAACCATGGCCGTGGTCTGAGAGGCACGAGTTTCGACCGGAAGTGGCAACATAATATCGGTGTTTATTAATGAACATCCGTTCGTATGACGAAGGTTCTCTGACAGCGTATTAAGTGTTTTTCTTGCCGATTCAAATGTTGGCGAGCGTTATAACGTCATATGAGTCGGCAATAAATTATTGAAAATTAGGTCCACTAATACGGGGTTTCGGAATTTAAATATTCCTCCATTATTCCCGTAAAGAAAATTAATAACGATGACTTCTTTCCTTTACATTCAGATGCACGACATTTTGTACATGTAGTACAGCTATCTTGTGTTTTTTTTTCTCTTTATTGTTTAAGTTATTACAGTGGTCTGAAAACGATTGATGGCATGTGCTAATAATTTTATCTAATAACTGGCGCGTGCCAACACGCATGTTCAGAATATTCCACAGTGACAACGCTATGATTTGATTAACAGATGTTGTCATCGTTTGCTATGAGAGCAGCAGTGTAGTTTGTCTCAACTGCCAGCGTATTATCACTGGTCCAGTCGCGAATTTCAACTGGCCTGTGTTAAGAAAAAACTTTTAAAAGTTATTTAGCTACCGAATTGTCAGTATGGTCAGGGGACAGCTAATTCTTATGTTGAATTTACTATTGCAAGTGAATTCGAGGCTATCGTACACAGAACTTACTGACGAACGTTCTTGTGAATTCGGCCCCACAAAAAGAGCCATATATTATGTTGCGAGACAGTCGAATGATGACGTGACAACAAGGTCTCATTTGATAGCTCCAAAGAGGCCGTGTGATGGCCGCTTTAATGTACCCCGGGCACACGCGCACACTTATTAACAACAGTTTACATAGACCTGTCACCCCACCACTTTACGAATCCTTGTGATAGGTCACACCTTTATGGAAAAAAGTTTCGGGAGCACTCTGTCAAATCAGCTCGATGAAAATATCAACTAAGATGTTCAGTTCGCACATTTCAGACCGGCGTGTCTGCGAGCATGGGCAGCGTCTTCGTGTACATTTTTTTTTTTTGGCGCTTTTGCCTCCGTGCTTGGCAGGATAGCTATATCTGAAAGGGGCTCGAAATAAACGTGGTAACATATGAAACAGTGCACCGACATTTTAAATTTCGGGAAATGAAGCGATCATTAAAGTCGTAAGCTCGATAAGCAGATTTAAAACAGAGGTCTAGATGCGACGCAATCTTATTTATCTGCTGACGGGCAAAGTTATGTTACCGAAATGAACTTTTTTATTTTCTTTTAATGCGGATAGATTGTCTTGATTGTCTGGCTCCACGGGTTTCACATGGGCTGTGTGTCTGACAGCACCCGCACACATCACACGCCGGACCGAGTGACGTCAGAACAGCGCATGTGTGCACCATATAAAGATAAATAAATACATAAAAAGTCTTCCAGCAGCAAGATTCGAGCGCGGGGACTCTATAGTACCGAAGCTGAATGCTCTGACCAATACGGTAACTGGCGAATGTCTTATCAGGCGGAATAGGACGCATTTAATAATGCCCTGCGTGCAAACAAGATCGTTCGGAACGCTTGGCGCATTTTCGCAACGCTGACGGGGCGTCGTCAAGCCGCCGTTATGCCAGTTGCATTGAATATTTCTGCCGTTATTGTATATGCGCACATGCATCTGTGTGCGTTCGTGCTAGCATCATAACATTTCTTTTTTTAAGTTTTACTGCAACGTAACTTAAGTATGATGCATATGAATATATTATGTAATATAATAATATCTGGGGTTTAACGTCCCAAAACCACGATATGATTATGAGAGACGCCGTAGTGGAGGGCTCCGGAAATTTCGACCATCTGGTGTTCTTTAACGTGCACTGACATCGCACAGTACACGGGCCTCTACCATTTCGCCTCCATCGAAATGCGACCGCCGCGGCCGGGATCGAACCCGCGACCTTCGGGTCAGCAGTCGAGCACCCTAACCGCTACACCACCGCGGCGGACTATGAATATATTATGTGTGGTGTACATTCACACAAGACGGTAGGTGTTGCTTGTCCGCCACGGTGGATCAGTGGCTAAGGTGCTCGGCTGCTGACCCGAAGGTCGCGGGTTCGATCCCGGCCTGCGGCGGTCGCATTTCGGTGGAGGCGAAATGGTAGAGGCCCGTGTACTGTGCGATGTCAGTGCACGTTAAAGAACACCAGATGGTCAAAATTTCCGGAGCCCTCCACTACGGCGTCTCTCATAATCATATCTTGGTTTTGGGACGTTAAACCCCAGATATTATTATTATTAGGTGTTGCTTACTTTCCGTTTTCTCTTTTCATTATTTATTTTTGACAAAACCAGCAATTATTCATTGCGTAATGTGATTGTTTATTGGCTTCACTGATTGACTGATTGATTGAGTGATTGATGTTTATGACTTATGCTCAGCTTGAAGTGCCAGAAACACATCTTGTGAGCACATTGGGCTTTCCGCAATAGCGTGGTCGACAATCGCGCTTCTTTTTAGTGACTAAGCAAGCGAGAGGGGCGATGGAAACAGATAAGAACTGAAAAACATGAAGGTTAATAGAAGGAAAAAATCTGGAACTCTATCCTACACTCGGAGATAGGGAAGGGGAGGGGGGAGGAGGTTGAGGACGACATGGAAGGAGGAGGGCGCACTGTTGTAATTAGCAATTCATTTCATTACTTCCACGAAATTATTCCCACTTGCCTATATGCAATGCTAGGTCGAATGGGTATACGGCGTGTGTCGCCCTTAGCAGCACGACCGTGCGCGCAGCGCACTTGAATTCAACTGGGCTGCACGCACATTGGCTCGTCATTTGAAACTTAAGGAGTGCGCCGCGGTGGTGTAACGGTTACGGCACTCGGCTGCTGACCCGAAGGTTGCGGGTTCGATCCCGGCCGCGGCGGTCGCATTTCGATGGAAGGCGAAATCCTTGAGGCCCGTGTACTGTGCGACGTCAGAGCACGTTAAGAACACCGGATGGTTAAAATTTGCGGAGCCTTCCACTATGGCGTCTCTCATAGTCATATCGCGCTTTGGGGATGTCAAACCTCAGATATTATTATTATCTTAAAATTTAAGGCGTGTCCACTTCTCGTTGCTAGTGTGGCCAGACAAAAACAATGTACACAACATTGTTGCTACAACAATGGCTACAGGGCAACACTTCGCACACTTCGTGCAGGACTTCGCTACAAGATCGGTATATAGGACGTTCGTAATATGCACTTTAGAGCATATTACGATGATCCGAAGACCGAAAGCATCCGCAAACGCCGCCGTAAAGCTAGGCTGATAAGCGCAATTTTTTTAATGAGTTTTTTTTTTTTCTGTTCGTGCGACGGTGAGAATCTCCCGATCTCTGGCTGCTCCGTTCTGCGTCGTTTTACTTTCACAGAGGATGTGTCATACTGTACTGTACTGGAAACTATACCGACAAAATGGGGCATCACAGAAACTTTCGCCATTCTTCAAAATTTATCTTTTGTATGGCGCATTAAGGCTTCCGATTCGCTATTGGCTGCATTTTCTTGGGAAGTAGGAAGATTCATAGTCGTCCACTTCCCCGACATTCTTGTCGCTACATTTCATGCATGTATGGTCAGAGAACAAATAAGAAACAGGCCGTGGCTGGCAGTGATTATAGAGGGGCAAAAACGGTACGCAGAAAAAGGACAATGAGCAAATAATAGGAACGACAGAAGCGGATATAAAGCAGAGGGGTGGGTGTTAACACAAGGAGAGAAAAAAAGGCTTGTAAACAAAGTTCAGTACAGGACAGAGAGGGCATTCTTCTGCCCATTAGTGTACCATGTGGTTAGTTGATTGTTTGTTATACATATTTGGGAGGTCAGACATACACCTTCTGAAGACCTTGTTATTCTTCAGTGCGAATCAATCTTCAGATGCCTTAAATTCACCTGCGCCACATTACAGTACTTGAGTGCCAACTTGCACCTACATATACGTATAGCGTGCCTTATTTAGCTGTTCCTTTTATTTAGGCTGTGCTCATTTTGTATAGATATGATATAAGGAGATGGCGCTCAAATCAGGCGCCGGCGACTTTTTAGCTTTTGAAGGGAACATTCATTCATCGCACTTGATCAAAACCGCGCTTCTGCTTGCGGTTTAAGGCGCGCGTGGTTTGAACAAGTGCGTGCTGTCCGCTTTCGGCCATTTCGCACTCACTGCTCATCTGTGCTGCTGCTTCTTACGTGGATCTACGCTAATAGAGGGCGTATTTTTCGTTCCGAGCGTCATGGGCACGTCTTATACGTTGTTCCTTATACGCGAAGGCCTCAAAAGGGCTTATCTTTACGAAAGTGGTTAGAAGATAGCGGGCAGGGTCCGCATTCAGAGAAACGATTTACGGTAAAGTTTTGCGTAAGACAATATTTCTTCAAATGACGATGCTGTCATTAGCGAAGCCGGTTGACCGATGTGTAAAAACACTTGAGAAAGAGAAGTATTGTGAATTCGGCGCCTGATATCCAGATGCGATATAACCAATGTCTGTCTGAATTCCGTAAACATAAACCTTGCCTCCGAAAGAAATTAGAAGGAAAAGGGGGGGGGGGGGGTCTGTGGGTCAGCAGGCATTTCAATGTACGGTATGTAGGCGTTCGTGCAGGCAAAGCGGCGAGAACCATGGAAGCCTGTTCATTCGTTCATTCACCTAACCACCATTGTCAGCCTGCACGGATGGCATGGCGAGCGAGAGAGAGAGTGATACAAGGGAAAGTCAATGATGTTAACTAGTCTGAGTCCTGTTGGCTACCCTGCCGTAGGGAAAGGCGACTGAAAGATGAGAAGGAGGACGAGAGAAGTTCGTGCTTCGCGAAAAGCGCTTGCACACAAAGGAAACATTCATCGTTCAGTACGTCACAAAAGTTCATACGAACTTACACGACTATATATTGTTTCCTCGAATTCAGCATTGCAGGTTTCGACATACACACAGTCCTTATGTGCTTTACTCAGTGCGTGACCTGACCTCAATTCTAACACGTCATCTTAACCTCTATACTGTCACGTTATTATACCTGCGTGTGGTCTATAATTCCTTCTTCCTCTTCCCACGCGTTCTCCTGTCACGGGCTATCATTTTTTTTTCAAGCTTGGTGCGCATTTCTTGAGCTCCTTTACAAGTTTCCTCGCCATCCTTCGAAGTTACGACACAAATGTTTGTGCGAGGTGGAACTGAGATGCACTTTCATGGATTTTTTTTTATTGTTGACTGTTCTTTTAAATTATGTCGGTGAAGTGCAGTTGATGACCTAAAACCTTCCGTCTCAAGCTCAGGAACACATCTTTTATTCTCGCGGGTATTTTCCTACCATAATCCAGGTATTTTCTTACGGCTTTATCCAGGTGTACACTCACTCTTACAGCAACAAGCGGCACACTCCGGTTGTTAACGCTTGCCTTTGCGGTATTGAGCATTACTGTATTTTCTTGAATCATAATTTTGTGAAGCATACCAATAGGCTTCCTTTTTTTTCTGGTTCGGGTTCAGAAGTGTTCGTTGTAAGTCCTTTACACATTTGCTGTATCGGGTATTGTAATCACAAAACCGGAAATCGTAACATATTAACATTATTATTTGTCACGTTTTGCTTTTAGCGCTTGCGTAGAACCTGTAGCCATTGTTTAGGTTACTTTTAAAATATTTTTCACAGTAATTGTGGTACAGCCGTCATTTTTAAGAAAGAGAACACGCGAACGCATGGCAAATAAGCCTCGTGCCTCGCATGGGGTGCTGCGCAGTGGCGAAGTGTGAAATTAAAGGGAGAGAGCGGTGCCCTTCCTTCTATTGCCTCCACACGTTCTTGTAGATTTACTTTTTTTATCACTTTATGTTGCAGTGATAGCAAGAATTTGAAGCTGTGATAGCAAGAATCCTTATCAAAAACAATCCTTGTTCGCTTAAATTTTCCAACAAAAGATGGATATGAAAAACAAAGCGTAAAATAAAAACATATTTGTGACGGGAGTGTAGGCAGTAGAATTAATGACACCATTCTCGCCTTTTCTTTTCACACTTCGCCACTGCGCCGCGCCACATGTGCGGCACGAGGCCATTTGTCACGCGCTCGCGTGTTCCCTTTCACAAAAATGAAGGCTTTACACCTTGTCGCCACAAGTCTTTTTAAAAGAGCGTGAACACGGCCTCCCATTTGGGCTCGTACAAACGCCGGAATTCTAAGAGTTTTAAATCGTTGACGTATTATGACGGCCAGTTTACTAGGGGTGTGCGGAATAGGGAATTTTAGAATCGAATACGAATACGAATCGAATACTATTCGAATAGTTTTCGAATAGTAAGACAACAATTTTAAAAGCAGGCCTAGACCGGAAAGGTGACAATTTTTAAAACACCCGAAGAAGTCCACATTTTATTTGAAACAAATATATTCACAAGCTTTCAAGAGGAACATTACGATCACTGTTAACCGACAAAAAGTACTACAATTATATAAAGTGAGCAGCAACTAGAGCCTTCGAAATATTTTGTAACTACAGGCTGGAATATAGCAGTGACTATGTATTCAAGGTGGTACTTTGTCATCAGCTTTTAAATAAAACTCATACTTAAATATTAAGCGATTGTCATGTGTTAACAATATCACGAATTTCATAGCGAAGATAGTTCATTGCTGACACTGTTGCTTCGGCGACACTGGAGTTTTCGCCTTCATCCTGCGATCAATATGGCGTCGATAGTGCCGTAAGTACATGGGTTGCATACATCTGTGTAATTTGATGATGAAAACAAGTAAAGTTACCCCTCACTGTTCCCACGTCTCATTCCTTCGAGCATTTTTCGTCGTTGTCCGCCGCGGTGGTATAGCGGTTAGGGTGCTCGGCTGCTCACCCGAAGGTCGCGGGTTCGTCCCGGCCACGGCGGTCGCATTTCGATGGAGGCGAAATGGTAGAGGCCCGTGTACTGTGCGATGTCAGTGCACGTTAAAGAACACCAGATGGTCGAAATTTTCGGAGGCCTCCACTACGGCGTCTCTCATAATCATATCTTGGTTTTGGGACGCTTAAACCCCAGATATTATTATTATTATTTTTCGTCGCTGCTGATTATTCGAAAACTATTCGGTATTTCGAATATGGGCTATTCGATTCGAGGACCGAATCGAATAGAACGCTATTCGATTCGTTATTCGAAATTTTCGAATATTCGCACGCCCCTACAGTTTACCTGTAAATGTATTTGACTCTCTCTCTTGTTGTTTCTAACTTTTCTCACGGTGATAGCCCGCACATGTGCATGAGAAGGTATATGCAATACTGCGATGCTTCTGACAAAAAAAAAAAAGCAGGCTTCCCCACGACGTGAGGGCAAGTGCGGAAGAGCCCTCTTCTGCAACCACAGCAATCACTAGATTTAGTGATCGCATTATCACTTAAAGCTACTTCTACGAATAACGTAAATCTTTGCAACGCAGAAGTGTGGAGAGCGCCGAGTGTTGAATGTTCTCGATGTTTGCAGCTATACTAATTGGAGAAGGGGACGAATGAAAATGTCAAGGAAATCGGAGGAGTGAAGACGCCCAGGATCGCGGCAGTCAGTGCAAAGTACTTTACAAAGAGTGTCAGGGGGGCCAGAGGGGTCAGTCACGAAGGGGACCCGCCGTACTCATTCATGGGGGATGGGTGTCTCCCCCTCCCCCAGGACAGGCCGCGTACAGTCTAGCGCGATTTGAAGGTTAGCGCGTGAGCATCGACCGGCCGTAGCTTCATAGGGGCCTACCGGTGCGTTTAGAAACAGTGAAAATCAACATTTCGCGTTCTTCTCTCCCTCGTTCGTTGTTCCATGCCAGAACAATCACTCCTGCGTCCATCTATTCACCCTTTCTCTCTGTTTTCAGCGTCCCGTTCGTTGTGATTGAGCTAAATGCCATTCGTTCGCTCTTATCTCCGGGGAGGATTGCGAAATGATAGAAAGGATCTTGTAAAGTTGGTGTTTGGCATTGCCTCATTGAACGACTTGCTAAGCTGCACAAAATATAAACGTCACATCGTCATAAAAACAAAGCAATGAAAGTGCGCCTTCCTCAAACGGGAGTGATAGCAGCTTAAGGAACAGCAAAACGGGTGAGTGAAGCTTGCCTGATACCTCGCTGTCCTCGAAAGAGGATCCTGGGCCATGGCGCTGTTGTATTTCTTGGTCGATGCTCGCGCGATAGCTTTCAAATCACGCTCAACTGCACCTTACCGGCCTCAATTAACGGTTTCGCGCTGCTAAGCTTGAGGTCCAGGGCGTGGATTCGATTCCCGGCCACGGCGGCCGCACTTCGACAGGGGTCTAAATGTAAAAAAACACCCGTGTACTTAGATTCAGATGCACGTTAGAGAACGCCAGGGGGTTCAAAATTAATCCAGAGTCTTCCAATACGGTGTTCCTCATAATCATATCCGTGGTTTTTGGCTCGTAAGGCGCCGTTATGTATTCATTTATTTATTTATTTATTTATTTATTATTATGATTATTATTGTTATTATTAACAAAATCCATCATCATCATCGTCATCATACGCCATTTTGTTGTAGAATGAGCAGCTTCACTGTTCTGAAGATAAGCCGATCAGGATAAGAAAGCGCGCCTTTCAGTGTGCTGGCTGTAAACAAAATGGCGGCCGCAATGACGTCAGTGCATACTCTGTATAAACACTCGTAACAATAGTTACTGTCGTTTCTTCAACTTCCTTTGTCGTACAAACAGGTATGTGCATATATTTTTAACGTCGGAATGAAACTTGTTTTCTTCAAATCAAGCATTAACATCAGGCCCGTAACCAGGAATTTTTTTCGGGGGTGGGGGGGATTCGTTGAATGCCTCGAAAAACACCCATATTCATTATCTATTCTCGGTAAAACACCCCCTCCATACCAATTTCGGGGGATGGGGAGGGGGGGGCAGCCCCCCCCCTGGCTGCGGGCCTGATTAACATATCAGAAAGACCTGGTTTCCCTAGACGGTTTCTGTTTCTTTGCTTCGTTGCGAAAATGAATCTTGCTTCAGCGACACGGTTTCGATGCGTATGCGCTTTCTCTTTTATCTGGAATATTTCCCCTGACTGGCGGCGGCCCTGAAACGTACGCACGCAATAAAATAGTAGGCTCATTTGTGTGTATACCGCGCCTGATATTTCGGATAAGGGGACACCGAGAACCGAGTCAGAGCATTCCGCGTTGTGTGTACCTTGTTCAGACTGCGTTCGTGCTGATAAGTGGCGCGCGCGCGCCACTCTCGCCATTATTGGCCGCGGCTTTCGGTGAACGCGATATTATATCGCACATCACAGCAAGCCGCGCAAGCTCCTTGACTGCAGCGAAAGAGCAGTCCGCTTCGGGACCTTAATCTGAGCCCTCGACAATTGACTCTCGAGCTCGCACAGCGCAGCTCAACACTTCGGTCACCGTCCGTTTTTTTTTTTTTGGCATTCTATGCGTAATTGTAACAACGGTTCCACACGCGTGTAAACCAGGGTCCGTATTCGCAAAAAGCACTTACGTTAGACATGTTCGTGGGAGAACATTTCAGCGGGACATAGCATTAGTGAAGCCGGCTGACCAATGGGAAAAACGCCCTTACGAAACAAAAGTTTCACGAATTCGGTCTCAGTTCCTATCACTGCACGAGGGACGAATTTTTTCGAGATTTTATTGCGTAAGTGTTCTTCGCTGGCCAGCCTCTTTCGTGATAATGTGCCTCGCATCAGGTTAGGTGTGAATTTTTTTTGCTCTCTTACGAACAGTTCTATGCCCGTATTCACAAAAACCTCTAACGCATGAATTGTTCGTAGAAGAATATTCCAGTGAATACTGACGCTTTTCATCCAATTACTGAAAGCGACCAGCAAAGAGCGTTTACGAAAGGTAAGATTAGTGAATTTGGCCCGCGGTTACTCAGGCTCATGTCACACGAAATTTTGACAAACAAATTACTGACAATGAGCGACCATACCGCATAACCGAGCTACAAATAACGACTCGAAATATGCGCATACAAGTCGACGAGGCTCCAGAACATTTTTTTTCTGGAACGGAAATTCTTACACACTGCTATCTGTCGATGACGCAGAAATCTATACCCGTGCACTATCGCACCTTTCTGAAGAACGCGGTCTGCAGTGACTGATCGTGGTTCGGCTGCACTTCAGCACTTGCGTGGTGCTTCCTCTATCCCTCTCTTTTTCTCGCTGTAATCATCACTCCCTTACCCCAGCGTAGGGTAGTAAACCACACAATCTCCTGGTTGGTCTCTTTATCTTGTGCCTTCTTGTTTTTTTTTTTCTTTTCTCTGTCTCTCTAGTATATTACATTTTACAAAAAAGAGAAAGCGCCGCATTGGGCCTCTTAATTTATCATTCACGTAATCCTCGATTACCGGAAGAAACGCAATTTTAAAGGATTCGTCCAACGCAACGAATCCATCGCAACGTTTTGAAATTACCATAGAAGAACCTGTTTCTTTCTGAGAAATGAAGTGATTTGATTTGAAGTAATTAAACATGTTACATTCGGTAACACGAGATGGACTGCTGGAATGACGCACATTGCTTCGAACCCCATTTATATAGAGACACGAAGTGATAATCTTTTTTTCCAAAATTCTAACGGAAGTCCGAACGCAACATCACCTGACCTAACCCGGTTATCAGTTACACGATCAACCGCTGCGAAAACGTCATTCCCCCGCCCCCCTCCCATTTATAAAAAAAGACCTACTTTAATTTTAGTGTAGTTCTTTTTTTTTTTTTTTAGCTGATTACAAAAGTTTCTCGGAACAGTTGACGCTGAATCGATACTGCCAAACAGAGACATTTCCAATTACAGCTGTCGGGACGTCAGTACACAAGGGCTATACACTCCAGCTCTGAAACACGCCTCAAACTAAAACGCTATACGGTACCTCAAGTAAACTCCCGATATAAGCGCGCGGTTCCGCTAAGATGAAAGCAAGAAAAAACTTTATCAAATGACAAACCAACCCAAAAGCGCTGCTCGCAGACAATAATACGGTTGCCTGACGAGCAGCCGCCGCATACGTATACATAGCACGCAGTCTTACAACCCAGCGCTTTTTCTCGGTTTCGTGTATGCAGCTATACGGATCGGGGGGTTCTCTTCGATCTGGCTCTTTCGCCCGAGTTGTTTATGGGCTGCCAAAGGAAAATGTTGCGGGATATATGCATCCGTTCATTATTTGCTGCTCGTTCTTTTTTTTTTTTCTCTCTCTATCTTTCGCGTGACTGCCTCTCAAGCCTCTGAATTGAGTGATTACAAATCGACGCCACGCTGACAACGGCGCAGAGGCGGAGATGACTCGGGCTGCAATGGTCGATCCGCGAAGTATAGGGGGGCGAAAGGAAAAGGCGCGGGGGGAGGGCGAGGAGTTCGTCTTGCCACCGCCGCTCTGTGCCAACGCTTTGAGCGCGGTGGTCGCACGGCCGGCGGCGAGATTGGTTCGTTCGCGTCGTCCATTCGATCTGAACGCTTGGCGTGCGCGCCGCGGTGGCGGCCGTTCCGACCCCGGCCATTCGTCGCTGGCACAGACTCGGGGGAAAAAAAATGAAGAGAGAGAGGGGCAAGGTTTCGACAGGGCCTTTTTCCCGGCCCAACGACTGCATATAGGCGCGCACGCGCGCGCGATGCCTCTTCTTGCTCCCTGTGGCGTTCGATGTAATTGCGGGGTAATAGCGGCCTCTTCAACCTCGCCACCTTTACCCATAAAGGAGCAGTCTTTTCACCCCGCCGGTCGCCACTTCACCTTGCACGCTCGTTTTTGGTGCCACTCGGAACTGTTCCTATATAATAAAGTGATCTCGAAGCGACCGACGATTTTGAGAACGGGCTTCCAAGAACTTACCTGTTTGCATCGATTCGCGCAGCCTCCCCCATTATACGCTGGCGTGCGTGAGGTGAGATGAACTTGTCCTACGCTTTATGTCGGTCATTAAGCCGGTGCCAAATGCACATGAGCGTTATTTCGGCTCACGTTTTTTTCTTTCTTTTCTTTTCTTTTGGGCTATCGAGGCAAGCCGCAGGATATACTTGCGGTTCCTGTAGATGGGCAGGCTCAATATAGACGGTTCTGGTTCGCCTTATCATTTGTCAGCATTTTGTTTCTGAAATGACACCATTGTCGGAGACAGCATGAGTGCGTTACCGAAACAAAATTAGGGAAAGGGAAATGGAGAACCGGCCATTTGTAGCACGAAACCAGAAGTAAATCAGTGCGGGATTTCTCGGAAGGAAAGCCCGCATGGAGTGTCCTTAATTGCTCCGAGCTTATTTGATCCGAGCTGGTCTCCTACATTGCAAGCCTTAACCTGATTCCCGGATATAATGAATTCAGTCACATAAGTGGGGTCTTCTGCATGCGACTTGTACCTGCCGAAGCCTGTGTTGTGAACGGTTTGTTTTGTTGACCTGGGACTCGGCGACAGAGCCATCTCCTGGTTTTAAGGACGCCGCTTCTGTCAGCCCGCTCTGGGACAGAGAGGCGCCTATGGGGGGCAAAAAGGGGGTTCCCAAAGAAAAACAGGTGCGTGGCAGTCGAGAAAAGGTGCGACGATGGCCGCTCCGAGTGATTCTTTGCGATGTATTTGGAAGTTCCCTTTGTGCCAGTGTAAATATTGTAAGTAAACCCGGTGTACCCTTTATCGAACTGTGCCTTCCGTGAACGACATCTACAATCGAAGGAATTCACTACAGCCTACGTAATACGCACACCCCGAGGGAAATAACAGCTTACCACTGTTTGAATGTAAAAACAAGCAAAAACAAAAACACTTTTCACGCATTCTGAGGTGCATATTAATGACACGAAGATGTACCCGTCTGAACTACATATCCTCTTTGATATGACTTCTGATATGCGCGCTTGTTTTAATTAATGTAGTGCGTCTGTTTCACGTCGACTAGCACGCACAAAAAGTTAGCATATTGCACGTAACATGCGCAAAATTGCTTCGTAAAAAACTCTATTGAGCCATATACTTCTGCTCGAATAACCTTCAAGCCGAAGGCGACCGTATAGCATGGACGTCCGAGCTAAAGCTTTTTCGCGTACATACACAATTCCCAACGTGACGAGCGAGACGAGATGCAGTTCCACGGTGAAATGCCATATCAGCACTCATTAATGAGAACTAACAGACAAGCCAAGGAAAGTATAGGGGATGTTATGTGTAGTATTTATGACGTAAATGTGAAGAAACTAATGTGGACGAAAAGATAGCTTGCCGCTGGCAGGGACCGAATCTGCGACCTTCGAATAACGAGTCCGATGATCCACCAACTGAGCTACAGCGGCGGTCATCTCCCCGTCCACTTTATGGGGTATATATGTGCATTTAAACGTGGGAGTGTCAGTCAGCGCCGCTGGTAGCCATTACGGCGAGTGCGGAACATTCCTTTTCTGCCGGCAAGCGTCCCGAAGCACGTGATCTTTTTACGACCTGGCAGCTGACCAATAATCCCTCGCACTAATGGCCCTAATAATCAGCACTCCTGACACTTCTTTGTTTTCGAATATTTTTTGATTTGGGTTCAGTACCGGCCCAGCTAATAGCGGAGAGGCCACACACCAGGCTTCATCTCTGCACACTCCCCTCCTCGTCTCCTGCGGGATGAGTACTTTAAAACCAATGCTCAATCGAAGCCCGATTGTGAAGCTTGTCAATGTGGTGCACTTCTTGTGGTGCATTAATCAGTGATGTACTGTTTAACAATTGTACGTACAATTGCGAATCCCTTAAGTAAATAATAAAACTCACTCATACCGGTTGAGCTAACTTTATTATATAATAATAATATCCGGGGTTTTACGTCCCAAAAGCACGATCATGATTATGAGGGACGCCGCAGTGCAGGGCTCCAGAAATTTCGACCGTCTGGTGTTCTTTCCCGTGCACTGACATTGGACTTTATTGTATACTGTTCAAGAAGCGCTAACAAAGAAGCTCTCTGTATCTAACAAAAAAAAAAAAGAAAAGAAAAAAAAAAGAAATAATTTGAATTCGCCTGGTTAAGAAAACAACCAAAAAACGGGCAAGATCTGTAAACTATATGTAAAAAGGCGCTGTACGTTTGTGCGTGGATATTCAAGGCCAAGTTTCTTCATGTATATAATGTAGAGTAAGCAAGACATCTTGGCGTGAATTGCGGTTGTATCACTTTTTTGGGGTGGAGGGGGGGGGGGGGGGTGAGGTAGGGAGTAGTGTGGGGGTGGGAGCGACCATAAATAGACGCGTTCTGCGGAGCCTCACTACAGGGAACACCTCTCCTGCTGACGGAGGGAAGGATTGATGGGCATGTTTACCGACACCCTTTCGCTTGAAAATTGAAATAAAAATCTCCGCCTTTCACACATTTCTTCAGTGGAAAACGTACTTCACCGGTGGCTTCAACCTCTCATTCGCATATAAATATTTGCCACTAGTCCGCTGGTATCACAAAATCTCTCGAATTTTACCGCATTGAGCTCTATTCGATAGACAGAACGCAATTAAGAAAAATAAAATATACAGAAAACCCAACCTTCATACATACTTTGCCCCCCCCGCCCTCTCCCTTCAAATGAATTACCCTGCGCGCGCATATGGTATGCACTCTTGCGCGGGATCTTCGGCTGCTGTGGCTTGCAGTATAAGGCGGCGTGTTTCCGACCTTTTTCCCCTCCTTCAAGTGCGGCTTCCTTGTACTTTCATCCACGGGATCCTCCCAAGGCGTACTTTTTGGCGCTACCTTGCGCGCTGGCGCAGTTTGGGAGCAACCGGTGGAAGTTCTTCGTTTTCAGCAGCTGATAAACGAACTGTCCTAACAGGGGCTCAGCGCCGCCGGCGCAGGAATCCTGCTGCGTTCTCATTTCAATCAGTGACTTTGATCACTGGCGCACATATATTCTATGTATACTTGCCCATACATGGAACGTGTTCCATGTGTACACAAGTATGTGAACCATTCTTTTATTGAATGAATGAATGAACGAATGAACGAATCAATGAATGAATGATCAGACTAGATATACATGCATACTAATTCTTGCTTCAAAATCGCCTTATCACAGGGGCCCTTAAGAATAACCCATAGTTATTGGCCCAAGCAAATTAACACAGATCATCATTGCAACTAAAATTAACCATAACGCGAATTATAAACAAAGACTCGACTGACGTTATTAACACAGATATAACCATTGCCCAAGAAATTGGCCATCGAGATAACGGAAAAATGCGTCTGAAACGTTTCATGCGAAAGTCCAAGGAGAACCTGCGCACCAGCAGAAGCGGCCGAATAGCTCGCTCCGTGGGTCGGCAACGAATGGGCAGAGATTAGCCAGCGCGTCGGCGGGGGCCAGCGCACGTATAGCCTTATTTTCGGGGCGATGGGCATGCGAAGCGCGTCTCCGAATCCCGGCATTTGGGCGCTCGGCCGGTGAGTGGCAGCCTGTCGCAGGGTTGCGCCGCCGACATCCAGGCGGCCGTCGTAACCCGATTAGGGGCGGCCGAGACGAGCGCCGGCGTTGTGCCGCCCTGCGCTTTAATGGCCGTCTTGGATGGCGCTCGCTCGCTCGGCGGATTGCTCCACGCCGATCAGGCATCTCGCACACGTGACCCAGCTCTATCTTGTCAGACAAGCCATTCGTACACAATCCATGCCTCGCGAAGCGCGCAGGTGCAGCGACCTTGGTCGTGTAGCTAAATAGGCTACACTATCTGTCTCCTCTCGGCAATGGAAGTCTTGTGGCTTTTCTGACTGTTTCTTCTTGTCTACACAGCCCGTCTGCATTATTTAGTTTGTCTTTCTAGCTTTCGCTACTTTCACTGCTTGTTTTTTTTTTAACCAATCCTTTAGTTTCGCTCTCCTTAAGCAAATGCGTACCGCGATAAAGGAGAGCCAACCGGATTGGCGTCCGGTTTGGCTTTCCTTCAGGCGGGTTGAAGGAGTCGCCACGCGGTGGTATAAGAGAACATACGAAAGAAAGGTTTCGGGAATCCTGTTTTATATATATCCTATTGATTAGGCGGCGTTCTCATAATCTCTACAGTCTCCGATATTGTTTTTTTTTAATTTCTCGACAATATTTTGTTTTCTCGTGAAGACAGTTCTGCTTTTCGTCGTGTGAGCGCTAATCACCGATTTCAGAACAACCCAGTCAAAGCCAAGGGCCCGCCTGCCTGCCGAAGTTCCCTGAGGTTAGCGTCAATTTCGAGTTGGACAACGCTAAAAACTGCGGTTTGCGAATTCCTATCTTTATACTCGCGCGCACAATTCCTACACCACAATAACTAAGCTCAAACACTGCACCAGTCGGCTGACTCGCTGTCTGTAATCTGGTGCGATTATCACCGCTAACTCTTTCACGCTTATTAGCCTTATTCGACTCCACCTGGCGTAAGCGTTTAACTCCTATTCAGCAAAGCATATTTCCGCTAACACAGCGACAGGCATGAATTCTAAGTTGGAAGAGTTCACTTGCAGGAATGGTTTCGAAAAATTCTCGCATCTCCGAAGGGCAGTTGAACGACTGCAGTGATCCCCTCTTGCAGGCAATGTAGACGTCGGAGGATCGTTTCCCTATGTACTCAATTTAGCGTACCTGTCGCAATGTCGTGGGCACGTTTGACCGCTTTGAAAGCTGAACAACGACCGGAGTGAATACGAAGTTCAGAGCTCTGTAGCGAGAGGCAAGAGAACGGGAATGCGCTTCCGGCGACGAGCCACGACTTTTTCGTCGCGAGAGAGGAACACGCAGAAAGCGAGGAAAAAGAAAAAGAGAAAGAAAGGGAGACCCGAAGCAGCACCTCGAGCTATCGCCGCCACTGGAGCTGCCAGCCAGGCAGCGCAATCGGACCTAAGCGTCCGCGCCCGTGTTACCAATCTGCTGCGAGTAATAAGCTTGTTAACGCCCTGCTTCCCGGAAGCCGCCTCCGTCCGCGAAGCGGCGAGACCAGGAGAGCGGCCGAATTTAATCCAGCGTGCTTGCTCGAGCGCCGGAACCACTGCAAGCGGGGAGGAGGAACAGCCATTCGACAGCCGCTCATCGGCCGCCGCCGGGTGGTGGTGAGTGCGTACGCACAGACGCACTTATACTATAGGAGCAGTGTATAGAGAGATACTGCGCCTGCTTCGCCTCCCTTCCCTCCTGAGCTCTTCACCCAGCGCAGTCTCTCTTTTCTTCGGGTTCTCCTCATAGACCGCAATTAATTTGTGGCCTGGGGGGGGGGGAATCCCCGAGCTCAAAGACAAATCATTCCCCTCTCTTCTTAAGCCCTCTGCGGCGGCTGCCCGAGGTGAGAACAACGGAACCGGAGGATTTTCGCCGCTCGCGAGAGGCACCGAGAGTCGGGGAGGAAAACCCGCGGGTGAAAGAAAAAAAAAGCATAAAAGGAGAGCAAACTCAGTCCCCCCCCAGCCACAGCCGCTATCTCGCCACGCCTGCCTGTCTCCTCGGCTTGTATTCCCCCCCCCCTCCCCCTTTTCTTCTCTCTCAATCCAGCGTTGCACACTGGCACCTTTCCCTTTCCCCCCTTCACCTCCTCGTGTTTGCCACCCGTCTTCTGGTTCGCCTCTATACGTAACCTTTATTCTCTTCTTTTGTGGTCGTGTTTCGCCCCTGAAGTCTTTTGTTTTTCGCGGTTTCGTTGCAAAAGCCGCAACGAAGACTGGAGGCGCGTAGACAGTGCTTTGTTGCGCCTGCCTGCCTCTATCCGTCTTAAGCAGCGCTCGCTTTCCTTTCATTTTATTTTCTGTTCTTTTTCTCTCCTTCGATTCATCGGATCTCAGCTTGCGGTTGCAGCTCTCGCTCGGTATATGGGGCGCGTCTCGACGTTCCTGAGCTCCGTGCTTTGCGGATCTCGTTTCATCACGCGGGTATACACCAGCGTGCTTCCTTCTTGTCGAATTAATCAGTATTTCCTTCTTTTTCCCCCCTTGGCGTTCTTGCATTCTTATTTCGGTTTTTGTTTCACACTTTTGACGTATATATTACTTTAACTGTGCAAGTAGCAACGTTCTAAAGAACAGTGGATGAAAAAAACAAGTATTAATATTAGGAGATATATATCGAGTTGCCCTTTTCCGGAGCGCGCGGCTCTATTTCCGAAGACGCGAAGATTTTTGAAGCCCTGACCACCGTATCTGTGCTCCATAATCTCTGCTCCTCTCGGAAAGTAGCCTGCACTTTTTATTTTTTGAATATTTTGCCTAACATTTGCGATATCTAACTTTATCTGGCTGTCAGTTCCTCGACGCTCTTATTCTTATACCATCCTTGCCGCGATGCATTAATGAACGTATAGGATTTAAAATAAGAGAAATATGCGCTTTTCCTTTCCTCTCTCTTGTTTTGCGAAATGTAAGACTGCGAATGGCCGCGCTTCCACCGTGATGCGCAGACGTTTTACATACTAGCTTAGTGACACCAGCTCGCGAATTGAAAATTTCAAGACTTGGGAACAGGCGGATGCTTTACTCCTTTTTTGTAAATGCTATCTATCTATCTATCTATCTATCTATCTATCTATCTATCTATCTATCTATCTATCTATCTATCTATCTATCTATCTATCTATCTATCTATCTATCTATCTATCTATCTATCTGTGTGTGTGTGTGTGTGTGTGTGTGTGTGTGTGTGTGTGTGTGTGTGTGTGTGTGTGTGTGTGTGTGTGTGTGTGTGTGTGTGTGTGTGTGTGTGTGTGTGTGTGTGTGTGTGTGTGTGTGTGTGTGTGTGTGTGTGTGTGTGTGTGTGTGTGTGTGTGTGTGTGTGTGTGTGTGTGTGTGTGTGTGTGTGTGTGTGTCGTTGCGGTGAAGGAAGAACGCGTGCATCTAACAACATTGCAATCCTCAAATAAGTGGCACAAAGCCGACGTGTAACAGCCTTGTTTCAAGTTACGGTGTGCGTAGACTCACGACAGGTGCGAGCTGCGATACCACAGAAATGGAGTGTGCTCCCCCCCCCCCCCCCTCCTCCACTGCCTCCGTCTTTGTTTCTCGGCCGGGTTTCGGAGCCACCACGGAAGTGTGTCGCAAATGAGGGATCGTCTTCTGCCGGGATAAAATCTGCTGTCGGATTACAGCTGTGGCTCGCTTTTCTGTCGGATTCCATCGCAATAGAAGAAAAAGACAGACACAGGGGGAAAAAAAAGCGTGTGATAACTCTGTAGTCTGATCGGCCTGGTCACAGCGGTGTCTTTCACGACAATATCTCTATTGAGTATATACTTGTAAGTTCCTTTATTGTTCATCATTTGTAACGAGAAGATTGGCTGGTTTTTTTCTTCTTCTTTTTTTTTTTCGTCGTAGGAATATATTGATTTACGCAATAGCGTAAAAATTCACCTGGACGGAGCAGAAGCAAGACGGTAAACAGCGCTGCGTGACGTCTTGCTCTTGCGCCGTCCGAGTGGCTAGCGTGAATTATGTTTTACCAGCTGTGGCCCATCGGTCTCTCTTTTTAAACGTATTGAGCGTTGCACTTATCCAATTAAAACAGTGTTTACCGCACTGACTTATTAAAGATATTTTGTTGTCGGCAGCATCCGACAAGATAGAAGAGCCAGACATTCCCTCACGGTCTTGTTCTAACCGAAAGCTGTGTGCTCCGCAATACCAGAATAAGGGCTGACCAACAAAAATCGCGTTCTATTCACATTGCTGTTTCACGCGTGCAGTCAATGAATGTTTTTGTTGGCGAATCTGCGAGGTCGATCCCGAACAAGTCAGAGCCCTTATTAAAGAATATCAGTTCGTAGGATAAAATTTTCCCTGGACGTAGATTTTCTAGCTAATCGTGATGTTAGAAGTATCGTAGGTGAAGTCGTCCGGCAAATGACAAAGAGCACTAGCGAAAATCTCATTCTCATTGACAGATATTCGCAAAAAGTTTCACTTTTCCATCGTAACAGCAGTTTGCCGACAACCGGCAGCCATCACTAATACTATAGATCATGAACGGTTAGCGTGCCTTGCTACAGGATCTCTTCAGAACAGTCCAGGATCAACAACTGGTTCTCAACGATGACAACAGCGATGCCCGCATGAAAATTTCTGCCGGCTTTGAATATTTCATTACTCATAATTGGACATTCAAATCAATATATTATTTAACTATACCATCTAGGAATGTTGCCCTGCAGAAATTAATGAAAAAAATCTACCCACTACTTGGCCAATTCCCCGTATTGGGTAAGAGCCATGTTCAGTGAACAACAACAACGACCAAGGCGGAATGGTCACAATGACACCTCGACAATGGCGGCGGTAAGACGACAGTATAATCGCTCGTATGATATGATAGCGGCCTGCGTCTACGCATGCTTAATGTTTGCGAATTTACTACGTGTAGGAAGCCATATCGTACCATTCATGTTAAGTACATGCTGACCCTATGAGGATCTATAGAGAGCAGGAACTGTGGCTAGTCGACGTGGCAAAACAGCGAATTTTTTTTTTACAAGAAACACACAGCGGATTACGGCGACGAACGCAACTTGCATGCATCACTCAACCCAAACATCACAGAAATTCGACGTAACGCCAGTAATGACCACCGCCATTCAGACGCATGCACAAAGCCCTTGCGTGCCGGCAAGCGCTTCGAAAAGCCTTCGCAACCGCGGTTACACGCTAGTTCGCTCTCTGTGCTTGACACCCTGCTATCCCCCCAACATTATACAGGGTGCCCCAGCAGCCAGAGTTGAAAAATACGACGACGCGGCCAAATGCATGTTGATGACTATTACATGGACTAAGTCACACTAACTTTTAGTGTTCGGCTTAATTGTTTAATAAAGCAAGATTAATTAACTAACATTGAAGCAACGAAGCTTGGCTGAAAATGCCAATGAGAAAGTTGTCGATATGTTTGCAAAACATCCGATTAGGCAGTTTCTAGCTTCTGTATATATTAAGTATTAGTGTGTTTTCGCTTGCTACAGATGCCCGCTAAATACGGGGGAAAAACTACCACGTGACATGTCCACGTGTGCGCCTATACGCGCCATGATTACAGTGCTCCCTAAAGTTCATGAAACTGAGCGTAGTGAAAAAGATTGCTTTATTATTTGTGACAGAAACACATGCGTGGAAGACTGCTGTTTTGCAACATCTGGTCTCGAAACGAGTATACTATATTTCAGCTCCACTGCGCCTACTGCCTACGTTGGCATCACGCACAAGCTTGGCTGAAAGCGAACAATGTTTCTCGCATTGAAACCCTATTCTACTGCTTCTGAAAATGAATCGCAGAAAAGAAAAGGAGCTCATTGCTTTTATAAAATTTATATTTGCGTACAATATTAAGGGGAATCGTCATAGGTGGTTCAATTTATGACGATTTCGTAAACGACCGCCACAAAGTATGCAAAATATGCGAACATACTTGGCATTGTTTAAAGGGGTCATGAAGCACCCCCTCGGGCTCGTTGAAACAACACCTCCTGCGGAAAGCAGACACGGCTATGAACTGCTCAGCCAAATATTACAGCCGTGTGCGCCGCATAAACGCTACAAGCGGAGCGCGAATTTGCTGTTTTCTCAAGGGACCCTCTTTTCAAACAGAGGCCGGTTCTCACTCTCGTCGGTGGGTGGGCGTCTGTCATCGCACGTCACGTTTCTGTCATCGGACGTAGCAAAAGATTATTGGCCAATAGTCGACATAAATCGAGAGCGCTGTTTGGATCAGATGCGCTTGTTCCCGTTGACACTGTGTATAACAGTTGCTGTAGTTTAAATAAACAGGCTGAAATATGGAAAAAACTTCGTTGCGAGTTTTCAAAAAGGTGACTCACTTCCGGTAGAGGGCAACTGTCGTCTGCTGAAGTCAGCGCACCCGCGTACGTTCGAGCAAGCGCGCATGCTTGCTTGGAACTTGAATAAAGCTCACATCTGCGGTTACACTTGCACGTTTTTTCGACAAAACGTGTCAGATGGGCGTTCTGAATCTGGGCAACACATAACAAATTAACTATCCTTTGTTACGGTTGTCCCGCGCACTGAGAGACAGATATCTGCATTTCTAAACAAGGTAACGAAAAGACTGGCCACCGGAATCAGGCATAAAGTAAAAAAGCTACTGCCCGTTTTTGAAGTGCAGTGCAGCAGGTAGCGTACCGGCTTCATATTGCAGTGTGCGTCGACGGGCTGGGTTCGAGCCTCGCTGACTCATTGTTTTTTTTTTGTTTTTTTTGTCGCAGTGCTTGCGTTTTAGTCAGAATTACGATCTGGCCCTGAGCCAGAATTTTCAAAAGCAACTTATAAGCCCGATTTCGGCCCAAAACGGGTGTGCCGCGCGCCAGAGTCAAGCGTGCACCGTGCAGTGTGCCAGCACCCTCCCAGTACCCTGCGCCACACTGGTCAAATAATTATGTATGGCACTGGAACAGCACCACTGGGTTTTCCAATAGGGTAGCGCGTAATGAGCGCATGCATCGTGGCACCGGCGATCGTGAGGAAGCGTGAGCGTATCTGCCGATTTATGCGACGCCGATGCTGTTGATGCTATATGTATACACCAGTGGCACCTCGCACAGAGGATCCGCCGCCGTAGAATGAGACACAGAAAGCCTGCAATGTAGCCACCTATATTGACAACATATGGTGACAGCAAAGGATTACGCTCAGCTTGCCCTTCGAGTTCATTTTGTAGGGGAGCTAACAAAAATCGAGGCGATTCCCAATCATCCCTCACTGCTTACTTCCAAGTAAAACGAGCAAAACTTGATACGATTTCGGGGTACCGTTTCGTGAAACGTCTTCCTTGATGATTAATAATAATATCTGGGGATTATAACGTCCCAAAACCACGATTTGACTATGAGAGACGCCGTAGTGGAGGGCTCCGGAAATTTAGACCACCTGGGGTTCTTTAACGTGCACCTAAATCTAAGTACACGGACCTCAAGCATTTTCGCCTCCATCGAAAATGCAGCCGCCGCGGCCGGGATTCGATCCCGCGACCTTCGGGTCAGCAGTCGAGCGCCATAACCACTAGACCACCGTGGCGGGGCGTTTCTTGGGGACCTTCCTCAGCTTTAGCAGTTTACAGCGCTACAGGCAGGCATTGTTTCAAACTGAAGAAAAGAAACGTTGCCCCGCCAACAGCAAACGAGTGGTCGCGCGCTCGCTTCCAGGACAAAACGGCGGCTTGCGGTTACCTCACCGGCGCTACCGGCGCGCGCTCGAAGCGCCATCCAGTTCTTCCGAGTGGAGACACCGCGCCAGACCGCGCAGCTACAGCAGCTACAGCGCAGCGAGAAGCAGCCGACCGGAACTATGAGTTGCCAGCAGCAGCCGTCAGCACCGCCATGTTACGTGGGAAGGAAACCACTCAACATTGAAGCGAGGTGACGTAATGCACTGGGCGGGGCGCCGCGACGCCGCTGCCCTCTCCTGCGGAATGAAGCGAGTTGAGGGAGAATGCGTCATGCAAATATTGCGATCGCTGTATCTTTGGTCCTACTTCAGCTCTTCGAAAAATTCTTTCGGCTATGTATTTGTGGGAGGGGTCCGACTCATTCCAAGGTGTTTTTCACGCCAAGCACCAGGGACGGTTCATGAACCCTTTAAGCTTAAGTCGGGCTTCCGTTCGCGCGTCGATCGCAATATTGCAACGCACCAAATCGACAGCAACCCCCCCCCCCCCCCGCCCCCCCCAAAAAAAAGAAAAATGTAGAAGGAAAGAAACAACTAAGAAAGAACTAACGAACGGAAGTGCACGACAAAGATTGCATTGCCTATCATCATAGTTTCGAAGAGTGCACATCCCATGAAATGGACGCAGAAGAAAAGACGGTAAGCAACACCGATGCTATTAAAAGATAAATGAAGAAAAAAAAACAGCGCATATAAAACAACACATATAAAACACACGCAGCAGCAGATATAAACGCAACATACAAAACGCAACATCACATATAGAAGAGCCACAAAAGCGTGTACGTACAAACACACGCGGAGCGCTCGGCCACGGCTTCGCTGTCGGCCGACTCCGAGCTGTGAGCGATTTGCTGCATTATAAAAATAACGTTTGCACCGAGCGTGTAGCGTCCATGCGGGCGGCACGTTGTAAGCGGGCAAACAAGTGGACTCTCTCCTCCTCCAGTCACCACCGCGCGAGGTGGTGGCGTATATACACCCTGACAATGGCAGAACCGAGCGCCCCCCCTTCGCCCCGCTGCAGCAAAGGCGTCGCGTCCTGTTACTGGGACAATCTGTTATCAGCGCGAGCCGGTGCGCCGATAAACAGAGACGTCGGCGGTGTCGGAGCCGGGCAGGCCGATGTTTAGGACGCCGGACGGGCCGACGGGAGTCGTGGCGGCGGCAGCGCTTACTCTGATGGCGCTGAATATTTGATCAGCTCCAATACGCGCGCCGCCGCTTCCGTGTGTGCTCTCTGCGATCGTCTTTTTCCAAATGCCATTACAGCCGCAGCCTCCCCCGTCCACCCTTATAGTACACGCCTGTGGCGGCCAGCAACAGGGCTCCCGGTCGGTCCACCGGCTCTGCCGCGAGGAGAAGTACAGAAAAAAGAGTGGTGCGCAAAACGCCCCAGTGGCTGCCGTCAACCTGGCTCTTCCATTCGGCCGATGGGCGCTCACACGGCCGCCCGCGAGGCGTTCCATTATAAAACGCCGTTGTTGAAACTCGAGGGGGGGGGGGGGGGGGGACCCATTGCAAGACAGCAGCAAAGAGAAAACAACTGCTCTGCTTATTGGGGAGTCCTTGCGGGAGAGCATCTATTTCGGGGAAGACGAAATGCGGGAGACCCCGGAACAGGGGTGGGGGGGCAGCGGTAAGAGTGTGTCTCGTTCTTTGCTTTTTTTTTCTTCTTTTTTTTTACCCACCAGCAAAGGGATCCGATGGTTATTACAGTTTTGCTGACGAAATGAATTTGTAATGCTGCAGAGTCTTAGCAACTTTACTGTTGTCCGTCTTACACCTCTCATTTCTTTCCTGTTGCGTCCTCTAAGCATCTAAGTAATGCACAAAGAAGGGGGGGAAGAGGGTGGAGTTGTCTTATTAGCTTGATATATTACGAGGCGAAGGGATTAATGATAGAGGCGAACGCAGTGAGGTCCAGAATAGCGGCGATAACTGCTTACCCTCAAGATAGTGTGCCGTCCGGCTAAGGAAGCGAGACAGATAAATACGGAAAAAAACAAAGAGTTGCGATTTACCCTTGCAAGTCGCCCAAGCATTTCTTTCCAAGTATAGCAAAGCAAGGCCTGCATAGAAACTGTTGGAAAATTATACTGATCATTACTCACGAATATGTGGCACCGTTTTGAGGCTACGACACAAGCATTGGTTTGCGAAGTACAGCTCGGCCGAGTCAGGCATAATAATGCTTAATAATTGCGCGTGAAAACATGACAGCGTTAAAAATCATGCGCTCCATTTTCATCCCCTCCCTCGTTTTTTTTTTTTTCGCACATTTCGTTGCAAGTAAAAAGGATATGAAAAGTTATTTCCATCCGTCGCAAATTTTGAAGTCTGTATGTGAGCTCATGCAACGTTTAGGCCACGTTCTTTGTCGCTGTCCTCCCTATATCGCACTCACAGACTGCCGCTAGCTACAGTGTTGGCCCGCCTTGGCAACAGACCCCTGTCGGGACAGCAGTGCTAGAATGTCCACCCGAACTGTTGTCGCACCGGGAATCAATGAAGGCCTTACTGAACTTCTTGCGTGGCAGTGGACTATTGAATAGACTGTAGTACTCCCGCTCTACACCTTCCTTTTGTTCATTTGTTATTTTTTTTCCTCGCGCATCCACTTTTCTCTCCGCTTTCATTTACATCTTTCTTTCCCTTTTCCCATACCCTTAGTGTAGAGTAGCAAAACCGGATGCTACAATTCTAGTTAGCCTCCCTGCCTTTCTCTCATTTTATTCTCCCTCTCTATACAGCGCACAGACCTTAATGTAGTGTGACGTTTATGTTTATAGGCCGCACTGCTCATAAGCTGTGCCGACCATATAAAGAAGGAATTCGAGCACAGCATGGACTATACCATGCTCTGGTCTAAACTGCACAGGGGAAAAAACGAAAAAGGACACAAAAGAATGCTGAAAGATGATGGCGAGGACCGGAAGAGGTGGTGCATAAAGTCTCTTCAATGTCTCGAGTCTCACCCGATACCTCTTCCAACGGTTCATAACTGATTTTGGTAGCTGTTAATTGTTGCGAATATATGGTCGGACATGACGGACAAAATAGAACATTCAGTTAATGCTTGTCCTCCAGTGCGTTCCACTGTAACATGTCACAGTGGAATGCCCTGACCGGATTTGCTTCCTTTATTCGGTAGTCGAAAAGGCGGGCGAGAGTGGGTTTTTCGTAGGCGTCAGATCTGTAGATGTTGTAGTATCTGTTTAACAGACGGCGTTAGTGACTGTCGTTTAGACGGTCTGGTTTTAATGCCTCAACAACGCCCTCTGTGCCAACGGTCTCATGGAGTCCAGTAAGCTTCTGCACATTCTGCTGTTCCCGCCGCCTGCAGAGAGTTAACGTGATTTTGTGAGCGCGGCATTTTTATGTTGACGGTTTTAGGAACAGCGGTTCTTGCTTCCGCATCTGCTAGTTGGTTGCCTGTCAACCAACGTTGCCCAGGAACATCTTTAAATATAGTTGAGTGGCCATTTCTCAGGGCAAGAATCAATGTCTAAGTGACGTCCCAGGGTAACGCAAAATGCTGGCATCTTCCTGGGAAATTGCGATCACTTAAGCAGGCGTGTTCACAAGTGCGACGACTACTAAGCGATGTTTTACTCTGATTTGTGTTTGGTTTGTGAGCTCATAATACCTTTCCCCCTTATTTACCAGTATCATATGTGCGATACATCTTTTTCACATTGCGAAACACGAAACGCTTGCATGTTCACGTCAGCAAAACCACAACTAACGTGTTTGAGCTTCCGTGACGGAAGTTTGTATCTGTAGGCCACGTGATGTAGGCGCACATCATGCCACTTCCTGCATGCGCGTAAGCTCATAGTCTATCTGACATTGCCAGATATCCGCGTTGCCCGTCCTCGCGAGACGCGTATGTACGCCCGAAGACGCAAGAAGAGCGCCAGTGTGGTCGGTTTTTATAAGTAGAGGACCAGTTCCCAGGTCGACAAGTCAACTCTACCTTATATGCACTGCCACATTCGAATAAATTAACGTAAATTAAGTGATATCGTCGCATTCGGCAGGCATTTAGAAATAATGTCAGGAAATCTGCCATTATCATTAAAGCGAAAAGTATATACAACCACTGCATACTGCCAGTTCTAACATATGGTGCTGAAACACGGAGAATAACAGAACAACTAGAGCAAAAGCTGAGGACGACGCAGCGTGCAATGGAACGTAAAATGATAGGAATAACGTTAAGAGAACGGTGGACAGCAGAATGGGTAAGAGAACAGACAGGAGTAGTAGATATCCTAGCTGACATCAAGCGAAAGAAATGGACCTGGGCTGGTCACGTAATGCGAAGAACAGACAACCGGTAAGAGCAACAGAATGGTTACCAAGGGGTGGGAAACGCAGTCAGGGAAGGCAGAGAGTTAGATGGTGTGACGACATTAAGAAGTTCGCTGAGATAAAATGGAATCAGCTCGCACAGGATAGGGTAAACTGGAGGTCATTGGGAGAGGCCTTTGTCCTGCAATGGACTATAGAACAGGATGACAGTGATGATGATGATGAAGTGGTGTCGTCCTATAAAGGGACAGCACCTGCATTGGCATTTCGCAGTGTATCTTTCCAGAGATGACAGCATGCATCACTGAACAGTGCACGGCGTGCACACCTCCGATGTTCGAGATATGCAAGTGTTCAGCTAAGCTCAGTGCGATGCGATAAAAGCGAAAGCAGGAGCGTGTGCGTGTGAGTGTGTGAGTGTGTGCCTCAAAAGCGAAAGCAGGAGCTAAATTAGGGGTGTAACGCTGGGAGGAATGATTAAAGCATGCGCAGGACATTTCTGGTAGTTTGGAAGGCCATTTTATTCGCAGCCCGGGGGAAGCGACATGGACGAAATAATTAAATAGGACTTACACAACAACACCTCTCTGGTGCAAAAAGGCGCCTATGGATACTGTTGGGCATCGGGTATCTCAATGCCACTTCTGCGCAGAGCTGGTACAAGAAGCAGACAAGACGAGGGTGACCTCATGCAACCTTTATATGGAGAATAAACAGAGCCGTTACACATGCTGTACTGGAGCCGAGAGCTTAACGGGCTCGCACTGAGATGCGACGACGACTGGGGATTTCTTCGCGGGCTCTCTGCATCTCTCCGCGCGGGTTCGTTATCTTATAGCCCTGTGATCCGATACATGAGCCAGCAGTTCGAAGCCTTCAATCAGGAACCGCCGTTTATCGCTTGTTTGAATCGGACCAGTGGATGAGAGGGCTTGCCGCCCGGTGTGTGAGGAATCGGCGTTGGTTGCATAAGGCGCACCGCAGGAGTTGCCGTTGCTTGCGTGAGACGCCCGCCAGGGTTTGCGCCCATTGCATGAGGCATTCTATCGGTGTTGACACCATTTACATCAGACGTTCTAGCGGCTTGAATATCACGCCGAAGCAAAAAAGTTTGAGTGGGAAGCCCTGACACAACAGCACGCCGCTGTAGTTGAGGACTTGTCAATGGCAATCATGCAATGATTTTATAAAGTGGGGCAATCTTGGGCAGCTATAGCATTGTCTACGAACGAAAGGCTTGTAACGCAAAACATAAAGAGGCTCTTGAAGTTTCGATGTATCATGAAGTTCAATTTTTTTCTGATTTTAGGGGGCTACGCGGCGCAGATACGAAGGGCTGCTCGCAGTTTTGGCGCTTTCTACAGCAGTAGGAACTGGTTAAATGGTGTTGAAAACGCCTGCAATTATCATTTAAACCTGGAAGGCCTGCAAGCTTGTGAAGGAGACGGGTGAAACCATCCCACGTCTCGTAGCATATCCTACCTCCCAGACGTAGGAGAGTAGCGCATCTGCTATATATATCACGATGTGCGTATACCACTTAGCAATATTTTTTGGTAAGGTTGCGTTAACCGAATATTAACCGTGGTCAGGTACATAGTAGCGACGCCAAATAATGGTTGCTGTCCGGGCAAGTATATAGATGACAAGTGCGTTCAAGAAAATTCGGTTGTGAAGGACAGCAGTGTCTTTTTAACCGGGCCTCGAGGTATGCAGACAACGGGCAGGCGCTAGCATGTGCACGCATGTATCGCCTTTTTTAATGTGCCGCTGAAAAACTTCTTTTTTTGTTTCATCACCTAAGTGAGTACTCAACTGGCCCGAATTGCGATTCAGTTTGTGGAAACGGCTCGGCTGCTGCTGCTGCTGCCGATACGATCGTAGTCCGAACTATGTATAGACGGCCCAGACTCAGCATCGGGTTGCGCGCGGAGTACTACCCTCGCCCTGCCATTATCGACTGGCGCGTGCTGTTGGCTTTCTTTGCAATGTGATGTTTACCCACGTTTACGTGGCGCAGGAGGCCTGCCGACCCTGTCGGGCCTTCCCCGTCCGGGCAACTGGCTTCTAGACCCGCTGTTGCCACCGCTGTGGCCGATCGGTCTGCGGGCAGACCAGCCGCCTCCGCTGTGGCCCTTCCTGCACCTCTACCCGCCTTCGGATGGCCACCTGCTCTCCCCCGGTGAGTGCGCACGCCTGTCGCGTGTCCATCTGGTGTTGCTCACTCTGGTGCAGTACTCCTAACGGCGTCATTCAAGTGGCTCCTATACCGCGCTTTGACTCGAATCGCAAACTATGCGGAGAACGCCCTAATGATCGGAGCCATAGGAAGCCGCTCGCCGAAGCATCGCGTCAGTCCTGCTTCCGTTGTAAAGATAAACATCGAAGACGGCGCGCAAGGCACATTACCGCTGCACGATATGACACCCGCTGCTGCAACGACGGAAGCATACACGTCACTCGGTCGGACACTGGTCACGCTTCAAGGTCGGAGGTCATAGAGACTGAGTACTAAGCTGCAGTATCGGCTCAACGAATACGCGTCGCTCTGAAAGGACCTGGAGAGTGTGGTTCTGGGCGCTCGATTACGCTGACACGATTCTAAAGGCCGCCTCGACAGCACTATTAGGCATTCTGTCAAACGCACCATAAACATCACGATTGTTTCTGCTTCTGCAAATGATTTCATGGCTATATAAAGTCGCAACTGCGATAGGTTTCGAGCTTTAATTAGATTGCACAAGTAAACTACACTGATCCATTTCTCCATTGGAAATTTCGTCGTGTATTTTAAGTCCACTGTCACTGTAACGACTCAGTACACGGGGCATTACATCATCTGCTTTAGTAAAAGCGAATATACGCAATTGGGTCCGTTAAAAAAATATATTTTTTTTTCAGTGAAGTTGTTATTAGCCTCTCGTTGGTTGGGACCTTTGTGTGGCGTCGTTGTGGGCCGATGCTGAAGAGAGTACAAAAATGCGGGAAGCGTACAGTGGAGTGCTTCTCGAGTTGGCGTTGCATGACATCGTCACATGACATTATCGCGTTATCATGACGTCCGTACGTGACTACACGTTTGATTTGATGCCGTCACTGCATGATGACATCACGCAATATTGTCGCGTGACGATGACGTAATTACATGACGTAACGTTTGACGGGACCTCGTGATCACGTGACGTGATCACGTCAAATGTAACGTCATCACTTCGTCGCATGAGTTCTGGTACCATCGGGAGTTATCGCGGGATTTTTCATTGCTAGGGTCATACACTTTCAAAAGAATAAAGCATACCACCCTCATCGGTTGTAGCGATGGTTTTCCACAGCTTCGCTGGACTTTTGCAGGGTTTGTACGATCAGTCAAGTTCTTAATGCAAAAAATGGTTACGACGCAACACCGGGCGAATAATTCAGGACAGGAAAGAGCGTAACTGTTTTGCCCCAATAAGGAACCAACCAGCCGCACATGTTTGGAATGCGGGTCTCACGTGCAGTGGCAATCTTTCGTTGGTCTCCGCTAAAAACTCTGTCCCGCTTTAGCAATCATTCTAGCGTGCAGAGCACACGAACGAGTTGGCCCCATTATAACAGGAAAGGCACATCGCTCAACATGAGACGGTGGTGCTCGAACATGTGGACTCCACGCATGACGATGAAGCAACGACTGCAATGGAACGGGCGCGACTCTGAACTTACCAAGACAGATATGACGGCACGATGATGCATGCGACACCGTAAGAGTGACGGCATGACTACGATGCTGGAATGAGAATGGCGGTATGGCGACCCAAATTACGCGGGTTCGATTCCGGAGATCACATTTAGATTGAGGCGAAATGCTAGGGGCCCGTGTACTGTGCGATGTCAGTGCACGTCGAAGAACACCAGATGGGTGAAATTTCCGGAGTTCCCCCTTCAGCGTCCCTCATAATCGTATTGTGGTCTTGGCGCATAAAACACCATAAAAACGTTTACCATATAGCGTTTACGAGAGTACGTACGCTGAGATTCGAATGGCGCATCAGTATAACAGAAATCGACTTCGCATATTTAAAAGACCCCGCCACGGTGGTCTAGTGGTTATGGCACTCGACTGCTGACCCGAAGGTCGCGGGATCGAATCCCGGCCGCGGCGGTTGCATTTTAGATGGAGGCGAAAATGCTTGAGGCCCGTGTACTTAGATTTAGGTGCACGTTAAAGAACCCCAGGTGCCATAAATTTCCGGAGCCCTCCACAATGGCGTCTCTCATAATCATATCGTGGTTTTGGGACGTTAAACCCCAGGTATTATTATTATATTTAAAAGTTGTCTGTTGCGAAACAATTATTAGTAACATTTTAGTAGCGTCATGTTTGACGTCATATTTCGCTCCCCTATTCCAGCTCTGGCGAGTCCGCCTATCAAAAGCGCGACCGCAATGCTTTAGGAATACCACAGCGTAACGCTCGTCCCACGAGTGGACCGTGTGGAACGCCTCGAGATTTCGCGACAATCTTATCCTCACTCTCTTTAAGCCAAATATATGTGACGCCTCAAAGCAAGACTTGTCGGCTGCTCCTTGTATCGTAAAATACGGCGCAATAAATATCAAGCTTCGCTGCGAGCGGATCAACAACGGCGCGTGAGTGTTACAGGCACGACTGGCCTCAGATAAGCACTTGCGAATAAATCTGTCTCGCTTTTGGGTTCCTCATATTCGTTGCGAACGAGACCGATAACGACATCAAAGACCAGCGCCTGAAGCCGATACTTCCTGCCACCATGCCGTCATCTGCGTATAATGTACTTTATAATAATCCGCAGAATGCCGACGCGTGACTCCCAAATATAGACCAGAATTTTCCATCGCTTGCAGTGGGCAGCCATCATTGGTGGGGGGCTGCTGATCACACGGAATGGACGACCACGATAATGCCCGGCCTATGCTTATCAGATGCGTGCGGCGCTGGCCGCGAGTGTTGGCTCGCCGAGAGTTGTGACGTAACCAAGAATAGCAACTCATTTTGCACCAAACTGACAGACTTCAAAAGACACAAGGTTTGATGTGGTTAAACTTAACCCGTGCTTACCAGTCAGCATTGTAAGAAACATTCTGCAGAAGGAGGCAAAGCGGCGACATGAGAGCAGGAAGTGTTTTCCGATGCATTTCAAAATGTACAGAGGTTATAGTTAATAAGAGACCAGATTTCTTAAGGTAAAAATTCAGACGGGAAACTCTACAGCGGAAGCTTGCTAGCGTCACTTTGCATTGACGTGAAAGACATTGGTCGTGTTCTATGCATGGGAATGCAAAGTGTCGGGTAATTCGCAGATTGAACATGAGATCTTTTAGTACATTTTTAGGAATGGAAGGCGTTGAAATCTCGCTGCTGTAGTCAAAGGAAAATGCGGTAGTACACTGAACACCGGGCTATCTGAAGACGACGTAGCAAGCGAATCAGCTGATTCATTCAGAAAAATTGCATTATGCCCGGGAACCCAGTCCAAACCGAACATCTAACATGCTACGCAGTGCAAGCGTCGAAAGTATCCCGAGTGAATCTGACAATTTGTGGATGTTAAATGCGCTTAAATAGACAAATAATCTGTAATAATCATTACCTTAGATCACTGTGGAGCTTAGGATTCAGTTTCCTAATAGCCAATGTGATTTCCAGAAATTCTGCTTGAAATATAGGGGCGAAATCAGGCAGCCGCAGAGCGAGCGGTCAGTTAGGCTGAGAGGAAAAGATGCTAACTCCTGCATGTCTTCTGGAAATTTCGACCTGCCTTCCGTGGAACTAAGAGAGTGAGAACGAAATTTGACGCAATAATTATAAAGGACGCCTGCGATAATCCACGTAGCAATTAAATATTTTTGGAAATATGTCACGAAAAACTAAATTAAAGGAACTTGCCTGGTAATATGAGAGGTAGGCATAATGAAATGGCTGGCGTGTCGTATGTTTACGCAACGAAGAACGCAACGGAGGATTTTTTCCAAGCTATTTGGAGCCTTGTGTAGCTTTGTTCAGCTTTTTCTCAATGCGTACGAAACTGGCAACAGATCTCTCGATGAGCGACGGCCGTTGTAGCATGACGTCAGCCGCGCTTGGGACTCTCGAAGCCGTCGGCGCCGTACCATGTTGTGTATAGTTCGCTCACATTTTTTTATTTTATTGCTCGGGTCCGTGCCTCGTTAATTAAACAACTGTGAGTAAAAGCCCCTCTCTGAAACAGCTGCGAATATCGCGTACTGTTTCGGAGCCGTTTATCGCGTTCGGAGATCGACGCGTTTCGCCTCTGGTGCGGTGTTTCGTCGACGGCTACATATTTCACAGCCGTCTGCGCTTGGCGCTTCTACATTCCTGCGTGTTTCGGTTGTTCCTCAGGGCCATGTGCAAAAATGAAACGGAGAGCTGTGCTAGCCATTTGGTTGATGACATAATTTAACGGCGAAGTAAAACACACACAAAGGGACGATGACAGCGCGAGCGGCACTTCCAACTGAATTGTTCTAGGCGTTAACCCAGAAATAAGTAGACAACATACACGCGCAATCTCATCGCAACCTTAGGCTATGAGATTGCCGTGTATGTTGTCCACATTTTTCTGGGTTAACACCCAGAACAATTCAGTCGGAAGTGCCGCTCGTCCTGTCGTCCTCCGCTTGTGTGTGTTTTACTTCGCGGCTAAGTTATATCCTTGAATAAATACCAACTAGGCCAGCAAACAGCCCCTTGGTACCGTCAGGAAGTAACAGTGCTGCGCTATGACGATAAAGAGCGTGGATCTCCGCTCGCGTTCGACGCGCCAGCACGCAGGCGCAGTTGACGGCCTTTAAACAAGACGCCCACTCCCTGTGGGCATTACGATTGTAAAAAAAGTGCGAATGACCATGACGCGGTCATTTCGATTGACCATGTGCTGAAATCCGGCCTATGTATACAGAGGAGCGGTTGCAGTCCCGGCGAATCTCGGAAACGCGTTATTTTCCCAGAGTGACGGCCATTTTTCAGCGTCGGCTTTTATATTTGTGTTGATTCGATTGTCATTTATTTGAAATTATAGACGCTAGCTGCACTTATAAAAGGCGCCTTTGAGAACACCAGCCGCGCCATGCGCTGCCTTGCGAAATTTCTGGCGCTGATGGTAGGTTTAGGAACTTCCATTAACAACCCCTCGTTATTACACGAAAAAGCCAGACGTTTGAACGCCCAATACCACCGCGGATTAACCATAGCGGCCGTAAATTTTACACATTTGTTGCCGAGTACGTTAAGAAATAATAAAACACCGACAAGAAGAATTTTCACAGCGCTGAGCTCGGTACAGCATTTCTCGCAGTGCTGAGCTCCAGTTAAAATGTTTTTCTCTTTTTCTCCTACAGTTTCTTCATGCACACAAGTGCTCGGAGTGAAACGTATCAAGCAAGCTAGCGTTAGTGCTAGCGTGACCGAAACAAAGAACAACATAGGCCTATATATGCGCTATTTACATTATACATATTCCTCACGTACTTTTTCAGTGCTTCTTGCACTTTGAGGTACACCCGTCGGCAAAATAAATCGGGACGCTCTAGAGCGGCGACCAAAATCAGATAAAACTGCATCGCCGCGCCGTCTGATGTTGAGCGTCTGCCTTTTGAGAAATGTCAGTGCGCGTGCGCGTCTTTTCACGCTCGCATCATGTCCTTTTACTCGCTTGCAGCGTACTACAAGCTGATTACATGTAGCGTTTTGCGGTAGGGGCGCTTTCTTCTTTCAATCTGTCGGGCGCTCCATTCGACGGGGCACGGTTGGCGTGAAGCGTACGCTGCTCGCTTTGCCCGATTAAAGACAACTTACTTTGTCTCAGTGACAAAGCGTTGCCACATACAGCATTAGTTGCGTTCTGTGCATGTTCTTTTTGGTGGGAACGTACCGTGCGCTACTCAAATACGAACGAGGGCACTGAAATCGAAGAGGCGTTCAGCCGAAAAATGTTATTACTTTCATAACATGAGAAGATCCGGCTGCTACGTGTTATCTGTCTGATAAAGGTAAAACAAGCGGCGTACCCTTTACTGCCAGCGTGCCCCCGTCGAACTGAGCGCGCGACGGATTGAACAAAGAAAGCGACCCCTACCGCATAGCGCTACATGTAATCAGCTAGCCTTTTGCAAGCGAGTGAAGAGACATGGCTGCGAGTGTGAAAGAATGCGCATGCGCACTGCGACGTCACGGCACCAGACGCTAACCGTCAGACGGCACGACGATGCAGTTTGATCTGATTGCGGTCGCCGCTCGCGCGTCCCGGCTTATTTTGCCGACGGTTGTACTTACATGGGCTACAGATTTTTCTGCTGGCTATGGAATCGCTTGTTAAAGGAAATCAGTAGCTGCTGACATTTTGTGGGTTTAAGTGTACTGACAACGGCCAGCAACCACTTCGGCCCGTAGGCGCTTGTCGCCGTAAAATGTGAGAATATTCCAGTTCAGCGAGCATCTAAACCATCCCAGAGCACGGGAGGTCTTCGCCATTATGCGTACCTTTTGGAACAAACCAGCTTGGAAAGCTACATTTAGAAGAGAAAAATGGTTGTTCTCGTGCGACCACGTACGACGCAGCATGGCACGACCTCCCTGCGGCTCCATACAGTCTCATGCGATCTGCACGTTTTTATTTATTTATTTATTTTTTTTTTGTTGACATGCGTTTTTCCGGAAAATTCTGACTTTTACATTTCACTACATATCATTTGCGTATTTACGTCTTATTTTTGCAATCTGGCTTACAGTGAAAAGGCGTGCAGTTTCGCCTAAGGCCATTCGCTTTTCGTTTGCAAAACGACCGGACAGACCCTTTAGGCTGTTACGAATTCAACATTTTGAGCATAGATACTTGTAATTCAGATAACGGCAGACAGGAAGAAAATTACTTGAGGCCTTCGATAATGTCACCACTGGTTTCTGAAAAAAAGATAATCCCGAGATCTGATGAAAACTGTTTGTGAAAGAAATCATGGAGTTTTCAAAACGTCTGCGTAGTAAACTGCTTAACGTTGCACAAGCGGAACAATTGCAACTCCCAAATAAAGCAAATTATTAGCAACACATATCGGTAGCCCGAGACACAGACGCCGTTCCGCTTATAATAAGCGGATTTGAGCTTCTTTTTTCGCCGAGTAGCTTGCAGAATTTTCCAGTCGCTGGTCACGTTTTTTGGGGGGGGATTATTTGCATTTTCCCAGCAAATATAGGTTTTTTAGTGAATAGTCACGTACACCATTAGCGTATTTGTCGATGAATTTGAGTAGTTGAGTGTTGAAGTCAAACAGCGTTGGGGAAATCAATCAGTAACTTTAATCATGCACTGGCAGACGTGCATTCAACCGAATGGAAGCTACACTGGAGACAATGTTAAAAACTAAATATTGCCTAGTAACGCGAAAATTTGGGCGAGTTAAAGTATATATTGCCACCAGGTCATGAACGGTGCGTTCGTTCATAGTTGCGCTTATTTTCGCTAAACAAAATCATTAAAGCGAGTTTTTCAACTCCCTTTCGTATTTGAGTAACATTACTTTTTATTATAACTAAAATATTTTCAAGAAGGAAAATTCATTTAATTTCCGCTAATTTGGGCTTCTTCGTGAAAGTCTTACCACTTTTTTTTGTTAGGCGGGGGGGGGGGGGGGGGGGGCTTCTTTTGTGATGATTATTTGCTTGTTGTTAGCTCGGTAGCATCTGACAACTCTGCACAGACGTAGAACTCGCCTTTCCACCATCAGTATCAGTAATCGCAGCTTTCAAGCAGCAGACTCGGGATAAAGGACACAACCAAATTCCAAAATGGAGTGCACTTGAAGTTTACATATAATGTGTAACGTTTCTGTACGCATTCCAGTCATTTTAATTACTAAACTGGCTCATCAATCACATGGCACGCTTTCCTTGCCGACAGTTTTCTTCGATTTGTTGTTGCGAACATAATTGACGAACATCAAGAATACCTAGAAAGTTTAATGATGTCACTTGCGGTTTCTATTCGTTTTGATAGGCAATCATAGTTGACGAAGATGCCTTACATTCTTTTATTATCTCTCTCTCGTGTTTAACCATTTGGGGGGGGGTATCTCACGGCTTCCCGAATCACAGCTCTTGTCAGTGAATTATAGAAGGTCGCAAAAAAATAAATAAATAAAGGTGATCATGGTGATGAAGATTATGATTATTATGATGATGGTGACGACACAGAGGAGGGCGAAGAGGAAGAACACGAGGAGTATTGTAAAAAGGAGCCACCGATGCCCGTTAATTATTCCTATCGCCCATGAGAAAGACACTTGCGCCTATAGATAAGCATGCGGACTTAAGCGCATCATACATGCACCCCTTTCCCGAGAAAAAGATAGCTTTTCTTTTCTTTTTTTTTTGTTTACTTCAGTTAGGATCATCGTTTCTAAATATTAGCGACCTTACATTTCAAGTCCTCGGAAATTACTGCACAATATTATGGATACACACACCAAAACCTCTATCAGAATTTAAGAAAAAGTCAGTCTTACTCTTACAAGCTGAAAAAATACCGAGAGATAGCGAAGGATCATTCATATTAAGGGTGTGGCATGGCGCCTCGTCTACTGTAACACGCACGCGCCGTGTAGTGTAGACAAAAGGGCCCCTAAACAACCTCTGAACATACAAAGAACGTGCGGCTTATTCCCACCTGGCGTTTTCCGTCTTTTTCGTGCAGTTCCTAACGCCAGCAGTTTGCTAGCATGGCGTCACGAGGAAACATGCTCTTGATTGGTCTATGTACGAGAGATATCAGTTTCGAATTGTCTCCCGCCCTGCTTTTTCATGCACTCGCCTGCCCGTTCTGCCTTGTCTCGCCGGGCTATCGTGCGCGATCAACTGATTTCAAATCGTTTTGTGCGTTTTTTCGACTGTGCAAGCGGAGATAACAGCGTGTAGCCTGAAGAGCGCGAAATCCTGATAGGCTCAACGCTTAGTGCTGACATTGTCCACGTGTTTTGGGAAGAAACAAGCGGCGAGATGGAGATAGCGCCTGCATGAAGGACACTGAAGTCGAGCAAGAAACAAATCTCTCATCTTTGAACTCGGAGTGGTTCAGGGGCCCTTTTCAAGTAAAAATGAATGAAGGTCATCGCAATAACTAGAACGAGCAGCCGCATTGCCAACTTCTCCCCTGCTCGCGCAACATCGGTCTGAGTATAATCACGTGACCCTAAGCTTTGCAGGTTTAGTCACGTTATTTTTGCCCGCGCATGCACCCCCACTCCACCCTACGCACACACACTCAAGAGTAAAAAAAAAAAATACTAACTGCGAGAATGGCTACACATACTGCAACGCGCAGCCAATAAGCAATGTGAGCGAGCTGCGAGCGAACAGGAGGCATTTCTAATGCGGTTATACTTATCTAGCACTTCGCCAAACAAGTGTGTCACCCCTATAGTTCGCCAGGAGCTGCGGGGATCCACCCGTGGTCTCGAAAGAAAAAAAAAATGCTGCAATATTTCTGGAAACCCCGACACTTACCCCAACAACGGCCTTTCGTGAAGGGGTCAGAAAGCCGATTAAAAGAGTCTCCCTTTTGCTCGAATCGGGAGAATGCCAACACATCCAGGCCACTGCTGTGCAGAGTATACATAAAGAGACAACTGCTGTCCCAAGCGACTTTACTAGAGTAAACTCAGTTTCAAAGCTCCGTATCTCCGCCAGCGGAGGAGGATGGTCCGAACGGCGGTCGCGAGAACTAGCGGCGCTGCAGTCAAGTCTCGCGCTAGGCGCTTTGTCTGCTACGGCGGCGTGCCGCGGTGGTCCGCCGCGCAGTTGCTCGCGGCGGTATTCTCGTTGTACTTCTCGTTCTAGTTCTGTCATCATTCCAGTCTGCGTTCCCGCATCACAATTATTTACTGCTTAAGTGGATACGCATAAGGTCGCCTTTACGCATTGGCCCACATGCGTTGTTCAATGGTTGGTAAGAATCAGTTTTTGGCCTATATTACAGCTGTCTATATTGCGTTTAACCTTCCAAGTAGGGGAGCTTCAAAGCGAACGAGCATTTTCAGCGTAGTTTTTATGACTACGACTACAATTTTAGCCAGTGCCGTTTCATATTGATCGAAAATGACCGAACACGTTTGTAAAAGCCGTTATATGAGCAAACAAGTTTACTTTCTGGAAATACAAAAACTTTATAGAAAAACAGCACTTCTGTTCTCTGCTATTCACAAAAAAGACGTTCTCGAAAAACAGTACCCACTCTTTGCAAGACAATATTTCGCGACGACTAACAATCGAGGGCGTTACAGCAACCTCACCTGGTATTTTTTCACTTTTTTAGAAAGCTATAGTTCCTGATTGCTTCTCTTGAAAAAAAAGAACATTCTCATCACAATGTAAAGCTTTTTGCTGTAGCCATCTCGTCCTCATCATCAGTAATACAGCCCAAAGAAGGCAGCGGCAACCACTCCAACTTTTCAAGCACAATCCAAAAGAGGTATAAATCTTTGACGAACTATGGTGTTTTCGTCAAAGGCCTCTTGGGCAGCTTTCTCAATAGCCTTTACTGTCGAAAAAAAGGCCTGTTGAGGGATGGCGTAGGCAGCCTCCTTTGAAAGACATCATCTGAGTTAGTGCACTTGCGTGTGGTGTGCGCTCGGCTCCGTACTCCTCATGGGTACTTGTGAGGGATGCTAGGCAGTTTTCGCATGTTGTTACATTTTCCCTTTCTCTATGAACGTACCCACAGAGGTAGCACTCTACCATGTCCTGAACACTGCAGTTCGACAGGTCTCGCGTATCATTTCAAAAGTATCGCGTATCATTTCGCGTGTCATACTCGTCAGTGAAGAAATGGTACTCTGAAAATTCTTGTGCAGTTTGGACTCAGTGGTTGGTCTTGAACTCAGCCTTCGACACTAGGCTGTCCTGAAATGAAACTGGAACCGAGTCGCACGGACCAGTGCAGTTGTCTTTGACAGCAGGGTTCAGTGGCGTGTACAGTGACAGAAGTTAGTAGGGTGGTCTTCGTTCCCTTTGAAACAGCCGAAGATGCCAAAGAAAAAAAAAAAGCCCCTGCAAAGTAATTGTCACGAAAATAACTCTACACAGTTATAAAAACATCGCGCGCGAATGCTACTATTAGGGTTATTCCTGCAACTGCCCAAACCGTGACGCTCGACCATCTGCGATTTGTCTGAAAAAAAAAAAAAGAGGACTATCTATACAAAGCGAGACGTTTTCCGCGAAATTGTCTGCGAAAAATGTTTTCAGTACCGCGAGCCGCATGTGAATACAGAAAGCTGGTAAGTATGGCTCGTAACACGCGTTGTTAAAAAATCTCTTGTTTCTAGAAATTATGCTAGAACACTATTCCCCTACAGAACGGTCGTAGGCCTTTTCACTTAAACTAAGTCTAACGATATTTTACGCTTTCGTGAGTATGTTATGCAGCCTTAAATATGGACAATATGGTCCATATTGCGTTTTTTTTTTTGTAGAAAAACAGCATTCAGTGAAAGCTAATATTTTAAATTACCTGATTGTCAGGAAGTTGGACGTACCATTCATTGTCTAGTGACTAAGAAAGTTTTATGAAATTTCTTTTTTTGTCTTAAGCGAGAAAAATATTTTTGAAGTTGTGTTCTGCCGGTCTCTGTGCTTCCACGTGTTAAGCCTTCGCAGGAACGCGCCCTAGCAGTGATTTCAACCTGCGTGGACCCGAGCTTTGCCGCAAAACATCGAGACAAAAAATATCTTTGCGCGTGCTTATTTAAATGCTTTAATAGCGAGTGTTAGCCTCCGTCAACGAGAAACGCGAACCCCTACTTGAGTGCCTTTATACCACATGCAGCTGTGCACTGACTGCCCGCATATAGTGTGCTACGCTGCACCGCGAAGTGACACCGATGAGTGCAACACCCCGTTACGTGGGCTAATATTTTGAAGTGGGAATAGAGAGAGAGAATGAATATAGGAAAGGTGGGGAGGTTAACTACACTACGTCCAGTTTACTACCCTACACGTGGGGAGAGGGGAACAAGGGAGTAAAAGAGAGAGAGAGAGAGAAGGAGATGCACATTGCACACCACACACACAGTGAAGAAGAATACGATTAAGAAAATGATCTGATGCTTTAATATGAAAGAAATATTGTAACAGAACATGGTCACTGGTCAAACATGACCACCTACATACGATTGTGTTGGTTCATGAGGACAACGTATCAGTCATGCTAAAGCAACAGATCCTTTCTTAATCGTAGCGTTCTTCCCACTTCTCTCAAAAATTCACTGCTGCGAAGGCAGCGCAACAGTTGACAATTTATCGAATGTCAATGTGACGCCGCTCTGAGTCTTCGAAGCGTTGGTAATCACCTCCGCCTTTCTTCTCGCTGTTGTATTTCTTGCGGCTCCTCCAAACTGGGCACAAAGCTTGCGCGAGACGCCGTACGTTTTGGAGGGGGATTTGCTCCTTGATCCCGAACATTTTGGCTTTGAACAAGCGCGGATGGGCATCGGGATGCGAGCTTCCACTTTTTGCGTGTGATCAAATCCTTCTTGTCTAGCAACAAGATGATGGTAGTGCTTTACGATGTCGTCATTCTCAAAATGAAACGTCACAGACTTTGCCTTTCGCAGTAAGCTTTCTATCTTTGCGATGCAAAGCTTATATGCACATTTTGAATTGCCATACGGTGTTTTGGAGGTCCAAGGAAGTGGCGCGAAGCGGAGTCATCGTTGCCGGTAGCCGCTCCTGCAGCCCGGCGCAAAGCAAGTCGGCATAACGCACCGTAGATAAATCTGTTCCTCCTCGCTACGCTTCGTACATGATGCACGTGCCTTCGTGCAAGACACTACGCGCGGTCAAAAACAATCCCAAAAACTTCCTCCGTGCCCAAAAATGACGACCGTATACAAAGCGCCCTAGGCGCTGTAACCCACGTGCGCTTCCACGTCGCCGGCGCCGATCACAGCAAGCGCCGGTCGCGGGAGCAAGACGTGACTACAGTGCCACTATTTCTCGCGACCGCCACGCGGCCCACCTCTCCGGCGGAGCTGTGAAACTGGGTTTATTCTAGTAACGTTGATCCAAAAGTGCTGAGCAACTGCTTTCTTTTTATACGGCTACTAAAGAAGTTAATGCAATCGCGCAAAATTCTAAAGCGGGGATACATAATTTTTGGGTTCTTCAGCTTGGGTACAAAAACATTACTGTGCGAGCAACGGCTCAACCATTCTTTTTTTCTTTTATAAGCAACATACGGACATATTAAAGATGTAGACATACATATTAATTACCATATATGCATATGAATTACCAACTAGCCCACCTTTCGATCCTTTTCTAAACGTACATGTACCCCAGAAAGCTTTTCTACCATGCATGTTATTTCTAATATAAATGAGGACCCGTCGCGGTAGTTTACCAGGTGCGGAGTAGCGCGGCTGTGCTCCAGGACGCGGATTGGATTCCTAACCCCGGCGGCCGCATTTCGATGGGGGTTCAAACGTAAGGACACTCGTGCACTTAGATTTAGGTGTTAACGAACCCCATATGGTCGAAATCAAATCGAAGTCCTGTACTACGGGGTGCCTCGTAATGATATCAAGGTGTTGGCACGAAAAACCCCAGCACTAATTACTATCCGTGACCTTGCGGTCAAAATTAGTCCTCCTCAGACCCTGGGCCACAGTGGCGAGGTTATATATATATATATATATATATATATATATATATATATATATATATATATATATATATATATATATATATATATATATATATATATATATATATATATATATATATATATATATATATATATATATATATATATATATATATATATATATATATATATATATATATATATACTGCTGAACAGTTTAGGCGAGGAGGGTCGCGGACATTTGACAAGACTGAGTGCATTCCGGAAAGCATACTTCAAGAAACTCATGCGATTGTCGGCCAGAAACAGTAGAAGGAATGGGTTGCGTGGTGTGAGATGATGCTATATTCGCGCATATCGCGAATGTCCTGAGTGAGCAATATTTTGCGAGAACAAAGCTAATTGTATTGTCCCTCCGTGATGCGCGCGCCCGTTCCCCGCGCATGCCTCTCAATAACATCTTACACCGCGTCGCCCACGCATAACTCGAGTGCAGTTTGGGTTGGTTGCCGCGTGCGGCGCTGTCGTTGAGACAGCGACAGAAGGCAACGGCGGGAACATCATTCGCGGATAGGTCGAAAGAAAAAGAGAGACAGAAAATAGGCGGGCGTACGGGGATCGAACACGGAGATCAAGTCTTCGTGCAACTCCTCTTCAATCTCCGGCCGCTATACCTGGGAAGGGAAACAATAATATTATCTTTCGATAAGCGCGAAACGGGTTCGTCGAGATCAGTCTACACAACCACGCGCTCGGGGGGAATGTGCGCCGTTGTAGACGCTTCCTTTTCCTCCTACGCGTCCCCAGTCCCCCTTCGTCGACCCCGTTGGAGAGAGATGGGGTAAACGCGTCAAGGGCCTCTCCACCCGACGAGCTGGCGAAGGGGCTATCGCGGAGTGCGGCGTTGTTTTGTGGCGCCGTCTAGCTCAACGTGAATTTGATTGCTCGCTGTCGGCCGTTCGCTTCTTGTTTTCCACTCGTCTTCGTTCGCGAACACCAACGTTATGCTTCCTCTTGACGCCGGCGTTCAAGCATCTCTGCGTTCGACACTTGCTCTGGTGTCTTTTTTAAAAAAAATTATTTCCTCCATTTCTACTCCCGAATTTAGAGCTTCCACAACGGTCCTACTGCTTGGCCGGCAAGTGGACGAGTGTTTAGCACCTTTACACGCAGGCCGAGACGACACAGTTTTTAACTTTAACCCTTTTTCTTTCTTCCTTGCGGAGTTGAATGAGGCGTTCAGGCGAAGAGCAATTGCAGCTGCCGCCATCTGGTCGCTCGCAGAACCCCAGCCGCAGCGCCAACCTGCGCCCTCGCCAACCCCCTGGCTGAGTCGCGCGGCAGCAGCCTTGGCGACGCACCCGAGCTCGCATAGCCGGCGCCGCCGAACCCCGACGGTCTGCGCGCGCTCTTTTCTAATGTTGTGTCAACAGCCCGGGGCGAGCCTCAGGGACACAAAGCAGGCGCACGACCAATCCAATCAATCTCTTCCGTTACATAGCCCCGTTCCCTTCTCCGCGGCCGCGCGCACGATCGAGACCCGTGCTTTGGTTCTTTAGGCCTGCTGCCAGCCTTGAATACACGCGAACACTGCGTGGCAGCACACTGGGCCCAGGAAGAAAGAAAACCCGCTGACGACGTCGCGGTTAAGAGCCCCGGGTTGACGAGGTGCTTCATGTCGCTGTTTTCTTTTCATTAAAATGAAGAAAGAAAGGGAAATGAACGATGAGAGGTATGTGGTGAACAGCGCGTGCGGTGCATTTAGAGTAACTTCTCGGTGCTGGACACAAAGCTTCTAAACAGTCGTATACACTTCGGATTGACGATTCTTTTTTCTTTGTCTCTTTGGGCACACGCGGCTCGTTTAACTATAGCTTGAGAGAATTGCGAGCACAGATTACTAATTACGCCTCGCGAATTCGAGCGCGCCATTAACGGCACGGTGTACGGAACGGTGTGTAATGCGGCCGAATTTGTCGAGATCTTTGCTGTCGAAAAAGAGGGAGAATAGATGGACATACGGGACGAAGGCCAATTTTGCCCCCCGTAAGTGCTTTCTGTCACCGATTTACTAGTTAACACTTACAACGGGGCTTACATGTTGCGCAGCTTGTGTTCTAAGGAATAATTATATGACTGTAAAACACTGCGAAAACGATTGCTTGTCAAAGAGATTGCGTTTTTTTTATGAGCCTGCGTTCGCTGAGCGACGATGACACAGCACTTTCATACGTGGCTCTCGCGGGACATGTTCGTTTATTTATTCAATATTTTTCACCACTGAAACCTGACGAACAATGCATACGCGAGTTATCGCAGACAGCATCTTTTTTTTTTTAATTTTTTTTTTGGGGGGGGGGGGGGGGGGTGCGAGAATGACCGCTATCCGCTGCTCCTTATAATTAGCGTTTTTTATCCATTTCTAATCATCTTTCACTTTTAATCATGTTCCCGCATAAATCGAACGCTGCATCAATCGTCAATAATTCTCTTTAGCACTAATCAGCAATTCAAGCATGCGAATTTTTTATTCGTTAAATAAGTCATGTATCACATGACTTCACGCAGGTCTGTTTTTACGATTTCAAAAATGCACGAAAATCCGTTCTAAAGGTGAAGAAGCAGAAAGGCGTCAGTGCATTTTTTCAATTTAGCCGTATTCTCGAGAAAACGCACACATTCTACAGCTCATTTATAGTTATCTGAAAAAAAAAAAAAAGCGAGATTGATCACGTTTTTTTTTTTTAAACGCGAAGGATTTTTTGCGTACTGCAGGCACTTAGCGCGTCTATCTACGTATCTATCTATTTATCCATCTATCTAGCCGCCTACGTCTAGGTGCTCTCGTGATCACCCCGTTAACTTGAAGTAAACGAAAATTAGTATGGGAGGGTAAGATGCATGGTTTGACGAATATGACTCGCTGGTCATGACGTGAATAATGTCACAATTCCGTCGCGTACTTCGTCAAAACCCTTTCCGCCAGACACGTGTGGCACATACCCGTATACCACGGGCGGGTATGGGCCGCAGGTATGCGGATATGTGCTACAGGTGATTGACAATTTGTATCTAACCAGGAACGGCGAGAACAGACATTGGTAATTTTAAGCACGACAGCGTTAAGAAAAAGCTGACATCGGCAGCGTTAACCGGGAGAATGCAAAGAATAAATGTCAGGGTCCCAGTAGGAAACCAACCCCAGCATTCTGCACAGTATTCTAGCACAGAGCCACGCCAGGTCTCGGAACTGCTTTTCAAATAGACGCTGATGTTCGTGAAACGTCAATTGTGGTTGCAGTGCTGGTTATCCAATTTTATAAACATTACATATGTACTGCTATGATAAAGCCGTCACGTCGGGTTAACGTCAATTGTAGTTGAGCGCCATTCACTGAAGTTGATTTATGTAGCATTGTCCAGGGCTACCATCCGCGCGAGCACAAGCGCTACATATCAGCTTACCGCTTCTGGTGCTGCTAATACCCATGTTGCTGTTGCCATCGTTACGCAATTGTAAACAACTGGTTATAAGAAACATATGCGACTGTTCAACATATGTCTATGCGTACAACATTTCTACATATATTTAGCGTCATTTCGTAACGTTTCGCTCAATAAAAAAATTACAACGCAGTCACCTTCCCTCCACATGCTTCGCATAACATCGATTGCCATGGTACTTGGGATCTGCCGAATTTTTATTCCCTAGAAAGTGATAAAAATCAGCATATACAGGAAACGCTACAATTGCATCTACACTCTGAGAAAAAGAGAAGGAGTCATTTGACTATTTTTCGAGAGTGCAACTTGCCATGTATATGACTCTCTTTAAAGAGGCATGTGAACTCTCTTTGGGGTGTCATTCCACTCTCTTCTGAGATTCATATGTGCCACAAGAGAGTTAATGTGCCTATTTAAAGAGAGTCATATCCGTGTGACTCCTTTCGGGTGGACTACCCGAAAGGAGTCGCACATACTCTTTTTTTCTGAGGGTGTACGCAATACGGGCTACGACGTGTCATTGTTTGAGGGCAAGCGGTCGTTCCTAACAAAACGGTACTAGCGAGATTATTTTTATCAATGTTTTGACACCACTCTCGGTCTCGCTTCATAATAAAGCCCATCGAGGTCGAGTGCCCCATAGATAAAGCACCGGGTAATGAAATCCCGTAGCTCAGCCTCCCCTCTCATTGTGCAGCAGGGCAGGGTTTCACGCCAGTCCCTGCGAGACTCAGATTGAGAGCAAACGGGGTTGGCTCGAGAGGCCCTTCTGACCTTTGCACTGTTCACTAGAGCTGTGTGTGTGTATTTTTTTTTTTTACGTGTTTGAAAATAACCCGCTCGTATTTGTCCGGCGCTTCTTGTTGGCGTCAAATTAGCTTGCAGTTAGGCGTCGCTGCAGAATGCAACAGTTATGTTTTAAAAAAAATGCTACGAATAATTCTAATCTTGCTTAACCGATGGCCACTTTTCTTGTGTGTATTCTCTTATTTCCTGGACAGAAAGTCAGAGGGCTATGTTACTTGTTATAGGCACCTTACGAAAGTTGAACTTAGACTCTACGAAATGATTCATTCGATTAGAAAAAGCGGGTGCGATCGCGGCCGTGGTGGTCACATCTCGATGGAAGCGACACGCTACAGGCCCGTGTACTGCGCGATGTCAGTGCATGCTAAAGAACACCAGATGGTCGAAATTTCCGGAGCCCTCCACTACAGGCGTCCCTCATAACGATATCGTGGTTTTGGCTCGTAAAACCCCTGATATAATTATTATTGATTAGACAAAGAAAACAGCGTAAAAAATTAAGGCAGTTTCGCGCTAGTGGTGCCAGGCCTGAAGGAAGTGCGGAGCTGGGCAGCCGTCTTTGTTTCTCTTTGGTTTTCTCTTTCTTTCCTTCCTCCTCTTTTTTTTTCTTGTTCTCTTTTCCAGTTATTGCTGTGTTTGTTTCTGTCGCTTTATTTCTATTTATTTCTATATTTCTACCTATCTTCTTGCTTTCTTTCTTTCTCTCTCTATTTCTCTCTTGCTTCCTCTTTTTTTAATTTTTGTACGGGGTTTTGGCCTGCGTTACGCCAAGCGACTACGGCATACGACAGCATACGACATACGACCGCCCGGGCTCCTAAAGAGCTCCGCACTTGATATAATCATCAAGGCGCTCGAAGAACAAGGGGAAGAAGACTTCTCTTTGGCCCGAGCGCGGGCTCCGATGGCCATGCTATATGTGGTTTTGCCTGCGTTACTCCAAGCGACGACGACAGCATACGGTTACAGCATACGACAACATACGACAGCCCGGCCCTCTAGAGTGCTCCGTGCTTTTAAAAAAAAATTACACCATCTCCCGCTAAAGAGGACCATGAGGCGATGCGAAGCAGCACGGGGGTGCACACCGAGTTTGCATCGGTTTGACTAGGTGTTTCCGTTAATGTTGCGTATTTAGTGTTATCGTTTGTGTAGTGTTTATGTTCTTATGTTGTTAACGTAGACACCTAGTGTCTACGTTAATACCTCGTGCGGCGCAGCCGGCGCAGTGACTGAGCGTGTGTACGACCAAACGCGAGCCTTTTTATCTAAACGAGGAGGGGGGAATGTGGGGAGAGGGAGGTTGGCTACGGCGCAGCCACAGATGTTAGCTGGTGTGTGGAGAGGGTTGCGCATGCAACGGTGGTCACGCACACCGGATTGAACTCCGCCATAAGCTGCTTCGCATCTAAAAGTTGTTTGTCCCCCTCTCTGCAAAATCAGCCGTCAATTATGATATTCACGGACATGATAACAACGTGGTAAACTTGTCGATGAGCTATGATGCTTGCGAGTTTAGGGTTTCCGCAAAATTCCCTTGTGCTTGCATCTCAGGTAAGATGCCGCACGCTGGTGAGGGGGCCCTGGTCGGTGCGAGCCTGCTTCGGGGGGACGAACGGGAAGCGAGACGTCGTGTTGCTCTTTCACGTCTCATTTTTGGCGAATGCCGTGGGTGCTGAAGAATTTTGAATTACCATCTTCACGTTATTTATTGTTTTTTTTTTTTCAGCTGTGAAGGTGAACAGGTACTGGTATACATTAGCAGCCTGTCGTCTCCTTGAAACATTTCTTTCGGCTCAGTCAACTGTGTAGGCTACCTCGGTTAAATATGGTGGGAAAATGTGACCACTTCATTTTCCCTAAGCCCACGCGAGGCATGAAGATAGGTTTGGACAGCCTCGTAAGGAAAATTGCGCGTCTTTGTGCGCAGCAGCTGCATGCAATATGGCGTGATAGATTGCCTGATAGTGTGCGACCAACGCCTTTGACGTGACTTCTTCGGTTCCCACTATTTGTACAATCCACTCAGCGAAAAGTTGTTCGTATGCTACCTTTGTCGCACCTATGTGGCTTCGTTTTCAATTCACAGACAAAAAAAAAGCGATTTATAACTAAACCAGCAAGAAATTTATATATCTAGAGCCAATGTTTAGCCCTCGTAATGCTAATGCCGCAAAGATTAAGGAACATCGGAAAAGTTATCTCTTAAGTTATTTCTATTTTAATAATCAGTTTCTGCGGCTTTACGCGCTGAAAACATATCATTACGAAGCACGCAGTTTCAGAAATTTCAACCACCTTTAACGTTTCCTTAACGTTTAACGGTTAGTCAACGTCCACCGAAATCTAGGTACACGGGCCTCTAGCACTTCGCCTCCATCGAAATGCAACCGCCGCGGCCGGGATAAAACCCGCGTATTTCCTGGCACCATAATCACAGTACCACCACGGCGGCAAGTTATTCCTATTTTGCGTCTAATTTTAGGTGCTCGCTCACATAGCTTGCTTCTCTCGAGTGCGTAGAAGGCAAAATTGAGTTAAAGCAACCCTTTATTGGCCATATTTATCTAGTCATCCATCTCCTATAAATGAACTTAGCAACGATAGATTTCTGGCCCTGTTGTCGGTGCGTCATATTCACCGTATGTGTGTGCGTTCCTTCCTCTTCCGTCATGCAAGTTCCACGCTTGACATGGAATATCTCCTGCAAGCTTCACTACACTACAGTCTTAGCGGCGCAGAGCGGCGACCACGCTTTTCACGGTACCGAAAAGGTAGAACACAAGTTCGCCCTAATGCGCAGCCATACTTTCCGGCTGTCTGCATCGCGAGATGTAGGCCGCGGTGTTTCGCCCCGTTGTTTCGCAGCTCCGATCTCGGCGCTCCCGGTCACGAGCTCACGCGCGTGGTCTCGCTGTTTCAGCGTCGTCGTCGGTGGCAGCGCCGTCGTCCCCAGGTCCTGAGGGACCCCTGGGCTGAAAGCGATACTGCTTTTTGCTCTCCCCGCCGCCAGACAGGGCGCTAATTTCATTGCACGACGGCCTCCCTAGCCTGGCCCGTTTCCGAGCGTATTGCAAAGGGGGGAGGAGGGGAGATGCGAGAGACGCCTGTTGCTGGAAGTGTAGCGCTCGCGTGATTAACGTGGACGTGTGGACGTCCCGGCAAGCGCCAACTTTTCGCTCCGACAACCTGCTGCTGCTGCTGTTTCTTCTGCGCGGGGGGCGACTCTCTTTTGTTCCACATCCCGTGCTGCGCGCACTTCGCTCGATCGCGCTGTCTCCTGGGGACGGCGTGGACGCTGCCCTGCGTGCGCACTGCTTGATTTCGCTCCTTTCTTCTGTACAGATTGCTTTTTTTCTTTTTCTTTTCTCGCGCCTTCCTTTCTTTCCTCTTTAGCTGACTCTCGGGATACCGCTTCATTCTCTGTTCTCTCTCGTCTCCCCCCGCTATGTTCGCGGCAGTGACACGGTGCACGCGAGGTTGTGGCGGGCTCTCTGTCCTCGGGGCGATTGATCGATTATACACCTGACTGGCTGCCTTTAAAAAGGCGAGTGGCCCGAGGTTTTTCTGCAGCGTTATGTTTCCTTCAATTACGCTCCTTTTTTTCTGCGTTCTTTTCTTCTCCGAGAGGATAGTGGCGGTGTTGATACAGACAGGCTGAGGCAAGGCGCGAGTGCACCGCCTGAGTGTCTCGTTCCGCGTCAAGATGTGTCACCACGAATTCGTCGATTCAGGCGCTCGCAGAATAGCGAGTAGAAAAAGGGTGGAATGCGCTCCGCGGTGTCGCTACACTAGCCGCTGTCCCTTCGCGAATTCCCAACTGTTTTTACAAGAGCGCCATCGGATGTTCATTCCATTGTGTCCAGAAACCTACTAACGCGAAGTGTGCTTCGGATGTACCACCTAACTCGCGCCCACAATTTGCCTGGTATTATCTGTTACCACGTCAATAATTTTAAAAATTTTTGAGGAGCCATTGTACTCTGTGATTACCAGCGGAGCCCATCGAAGCTCCGGCATATCTCACAGGGTTAGACAAGGGTGCATCTTTCTACTTCCAACATTTGGTAATGGTAGTGACGACAGCCTTGTGATTACTGTGACGCACACCGATATAAACTGATATACACTGATTGGTTCGCTTTCAGCCTTCTTGGCCAAAGTTACATCAGTGGTCAGTACACGACTACAGATGAGTAGTTCAGTAACTTGGGTTGGTGAAGCACTTCAAGCTGAACTGTCCTAGCACAAACCACTACTTCTTGTCTGGTTTTAAGATGTCCACACTGAGGACTTTGCATTTATTGCAAGGTGTGACCAACCCTGGGTAGTGGTACTCTGGGGCGTATACACCTTTTGACAGGAGCACCCTCGAACCAGTGAGCTGCAGGGGTCGAGGGTATGTTCTGAGTGTTGCCAGCGTGCTTTGGGCTGCGCATGGCGTACCTGTACGCTTGGTACACTTGGATGTAGTATGTGTAATAGGCGCATCTCTCCGATAAAGAGTGACTGTCATGGCAGTGAATTCTGCGTATTCGAAGAATAGATCATCTGGCCATCACTGTGTCGTGAACCGGTGCACGAACAATCAGCGCAAGAGAAACGTTTTAGGTGTAATCGCGTGTCTGCAGCACAGTACGCCACGCGATGAGTGCACGTGTGATATGTTCGCGCTGCATCGCTTTCCGTCGTCGCCTGAATTGTGGCATCAGTAGGTGGCTTCAGTAAATTGAAAGAACTTCCGTGTGTCGCCATCGTCACGCCTCTGTTCACGCACTTCGTTGGCGGCAAGAAAACCGACGAGAACAACGTTCCCGAGCTGCATCTTGGATACCAAAAAAAAAAAAAAGTACAGACAGAATCACACTTGTCTGGAGCGCCCAGCAGGCTTGTTTTGTGCAAAAATATGCAAATACCGATGTTGTAATGGTGCCTAACACAGTGCATGCATTCTTTTGCTATAATTCAAGCTTGAACGGAAGCTTGTAGGTATAACGTGAGGTAGCAGCTGCGGACAACAGCGTCCACAGCCGCGCACTCCGCTGCTCTAGGCAAGTGTGATTCCATCTGTACGCAAATCGTTGATGGTACTACGCTTGCTGCTACCGGTACCGACGACGAAGCACTGCCGTTCGCAGATGTGGAGCTCATCCTTGCGTTGCTAGCGCGAATGCGCGCCGCTGAACGGTTCAGACAGCGACGAATCGGTCAGTGACAGCGACGATATCAAACAAATCAGTCCAAGCAAACGGCAAATCGGCGAACACAGGCTTTAGCAAGGATCTCAAAACAGCGGATAACGCGCCGGTTCGAGTACGCGCAGCCCAAGATGGCGATTTCGCAAAATTTGCACGTTAGACGGCGCGTACTTCAATATGGCACACCCCTGTCGTGAAAATTTGAAAAGGTGTATGCACTAGTGATGCAGAACTATCGATAGCACTATCGATACTATCGACAGTTGAGTGACTATCGAACTATCGATGGTAGAAAAAAAACTATCGATAGCACTATCGATAGTACGTTTGATAGTACAGTATCGATAGTATAAAACCAGCCGAGTGAACTCATTGCAGATAAACTTCGTTCCGCGGGTGCGTGGTAAATATTGGAGCAGGAGGTGCAGGCTGAAGGGCAATAAAGGTGACATGCTCGTGTTCTTTCACCAGACGCTTCGCTAAGACATGATAATTAAGTTCAACTGTTCATCTGTAGCAGAAGGGAAGCCGTTACACATGTCGGAACTGCGCGGATTCGAATTTATATTGCATTTGGTAATTTCACAGTAAAAATATCAGATGATAATTGTTGGCGTTTTACATGCTAACATAAAAATATCAATAACTAAGTTTGTTATTTGTAAGCTATAACGGATTGCTCTTTAATATGAATTTTTCAGATGGATGTGAAGCGGCTTTTTGGCTGCGGAAATAATTTATTTCTTTCGTCAAAATATACCTCATAAACGAACTGAGTATTGCTGATACTAGGCTGTCGTTAATGTTTCGGCAATATCACCTGCCAACAAGGGCATAATTATGCACAGCACTATCAGCAGTATTACCTGTAGTAATGCTACCGGCGGTACTATCGATTGCACTATCGGTAATATTATCGATAGTTCATCGATAGTAGTACTATCGATAGTTTCCTTACACTATCGATAGTTTCTTCGAAACTATCGATGCTATCGATAGCCCATTTAGCGATAGTTCTGCATCACTAGTATGCACCCTTCTTTAGGTATGAGGCAAATATTATATATCATATTTGTCATATTAGGGGCAGACTGCTTGAAACCTATTGCAGAGACAATTGTCACCCGACAGTACTTTACGCAACCCCAACAGAAGCCAGATAGCCAGGTTCCAGTACAAGGATTAGCAAAGTATTAGTTTTCACCTTCGCGTAAAACGTTTCAATTTTGCAGCTACGTGTTCCTCGCACGCGCATCCATTCTTTCTGCACTTCTAATCCTGTAAAGCGTGCTTTGCCAGCATAGGTGATGTGTGCAGTGGAGAAGCCGCCGTAGTGAACGCAATTACACTGCAAGGAAGTTTACGGAAAAGATGTGTAGGAAGGCAACGACGTAAGCCAGAGGTGATTGTGGTTGGCCACCTTGTATGGGGTGAAGGGGTACTGGTGAAAAAGGAGATAAAGAGCGTAAGAGGAGCGAAAAAGAGACGCGAACTAATTGAACCTTGTACACAATCCAGCGATATTAAGAAGCGTTCTTGAAGTCTACCGTGTAACTAGTAGACCTCGGTACCTTGTTCTTGTTCACCTATTAACTATGGCTCACAGCCACTGCGGGGGAGTGACCAAGCATTGAGTGGTTTCACGAATTTCAATAAAACCTAAGCATATGGTAACGTGTAAAGTAGAAATGTTAGGACATTATAGACGAAATTTTGGTGCGTAATAAAATGTATGTAAAAAGAGGAACTTTTTGTTACAAATAATAGTATTAGGTAATGAAAAATAAATAACAACTAATTTTTTGCGTACAGTATCAGCAACACAGATACCTTCTTCTTCATCCGCGCCGTAGATAAGTTCACAGATGTAGAAATTGCTCAACTTTACCGTCTTTAGTCATCGTTGTTGTTACTGTTGTCATCGCGCTTCTTCCTCTTCTTGCTAATGCTCTCCTTTAATACACTCTCCACGTCCACTTTGCGAATTCTAAATTTGAATACCGTTTTAACCGAATTTGTTTCATTTGTAATCCACAAAAGGACACGTTCTCGTCCTTTTGGGGCATCTGCGGGCGTACATCACTGAGCTTCAATTTTTATTGTTGCCTCCGTCGACGCAGTTGTGTTAGAATGCGTGCAAGCGTGTTAGTGAAGGCAGAAATTCCAATGCGAAGGCTATCTCTTGGAGGCCAACAGATCAACAAACGAAAATCACTCGTAAAAGATAAGGTAGCAGCCTGGCGAATAGACAAGCTAGCAGCTTTATTGGCCCGTCAGTCAAGCGAGTATGCAGTGACGGAAAGGTGCAGAGGAAACGACGTCAATGCAACGCAGAGAGTACATTCATGAAAATTCAGGAGTCCTTCCCCTATCGGAAAAATAGGGGGCAAGCGACGCTTGGCGTGCGCGTGCCTGACCAACTACCTTTCTTTCTTTCTTTCTTTCTTTCTTTCTTTCTTTCTTTCTTTCTTTCTTTCTTTCTTTCTTTCTTTCTTTCTTTCTTTCTTTCTTTCTTTCTTTCTTTCTTTCTTTTATTGCGATAGCAATTATATGGACAGTCTCGACGGGTTTTCGCCGTCGCCGTCATGTCCCGTGTAAAGTCCAAATTGATAAGATCCCCCCAGCGCATCGTACGTTCGGTTAATAGCGCGCAAGCGGGGGGGACGAATGTGGCTGAAGCGGAGATCAAACGAGCCGGCCCATCTCCGTCGTTCCGAGGCGCATGCGATAAGATCCCCCCCGCCTGTTAGACCGGCCGTCGAATGCTCAAGCAGAGAGGAAACGCCCCGCTCGTCTTTAACGAGCATGAAAAGACGCGGGGTGGGGGGGGGGGGGGGTCCCTCGAGCAGCAACTGCGACCTTTGATTTTACGAGCGCGGTCTCGCTATCTCAGCAGCCGTCAGCGGGTGGCTCGTATATCCTTCTACGTGCTGCGCTCTCATGGCGAAGAGACAGTGAAAAAAGTGTGCCTTGAGCGGCCGTATTCTCTTACACCAGCGTTTTGTAGAGTTGCGTGAAATCGGATCTAAATGAGTTAGCTGCCAGCCTCACTTCGTATAACATTGCAATTAGTTGCTATTGCATTCATTGCTTCACCCTTGCGGTGAAACTATGACTTTTCTTTCTTTCTTTCTTTCTTTCTTTCTTTCTTTCTTTCTTTCTTTCTTTCTTTCTTTCTTTCTTTCTTTCTTTCTTTCTTTCTTTCTTTCTTTCTGTTCTTCTATATTTATTTATTTATTTATTTATTTGTTTATTTATTTATTTACTTATTTATTTATTTATTTAGGCAGTTTTAGTGTAGTGTATGCAGAGATAGCGCTCGTTGCATACGTACCCTATTTTTGTCACTTAACGTGGGTACCCAAGAGGATGGCGTATGACGCGTGTGCCGTGGCGACAAACGCTAACGCAGAGCTTTGCGTGCCCTTTTCTAAAGCTGCTTTTCTTTCTTTTATACTTTGCGTAGACAGGATGCTAACTGAGGCTACGCAGTTGGCATCGTGCCTAATGACACCACCGCCGGAACGTTAGGTCGTGCGTTAATATCCAGGTAACAATGCAATGTGGTGACGTGAAATGACAAGTGACCTCGACAGAAGATCGAATTGCCGCATCAGAAACGCCTTATCGCCAACAAGCCCACAATCGAGAGAGCATCAGTTATTTGAAAACGGCGCACAAGGCGTCGTTGGGAAATAATTTATGCTCTCGGTGCAAGAAGTTGACCACTACTTTGATCGTCAGCGGGCGTCCTGGCGTCTGTATAGCGTGTCTTTTTTCGTGCAAGGCATGTGACGAGTGCGTATCGCTTCCGCAGGTGGAGGCAAGTCTGGGACGGCCGCTACCGAATCGTCCAAGCTGTTCAGCGCTGCGGCGGCAGCACATGGTCTGTCGGCGCTACACTTTGCGGCCTTTCGCCCTGGGCTCGCTCACATGCGACCTGCGGGTGGGCGCCGTCAAGCCGTGGCTGTTCGCCGACGCGGTTGTGCCACCTCCGCCCGCCCCGCCACCCCCTGGGCCGCCGAGTCTGCAGCCGGCCTCCACGGCAACGTCAAGTCCCGCACAGGGTCCTCTGGGTCTCGGCAGCGCGGCCTCCTCGCCGCCGACGCCACCGTCCCAGGCGGCCAAAACTCCCGGCCGCCAAGCCCTCAGTCCTTCCTCAGGAGAGCCTGGTGGAGCAGGTCTCATATCCTCCATGGTAGGGGGTCTTTATCTTCTTTATTCGCCATTGCGGTAGCTAGTGTGGGAGGGCCTTTGCTGGTGTCCGCAAAAACGCGGGCTCGATCCCGGCCGCGGCAGTCGCATTTCGATGGAGGCGAAATGCTAGAGACCCGCGTACTGTGCGATTTATGTGCACGTTAAAGAAACCCGTATGATCAAAATTATTCGGATACCTCCATTACGGCGTCCCTCATAGCCTGAGGCGCTTTGAGACATGAAACCTCATAATCAACCAACCAACCCAACCAACCAACCAACCAACCAACCAATATTTATCGGCATGATAGATAGATAGATAGATAGATAGATAGATAGATAGATAGATAGATAGATAGATAGATAGATAGATAGATAGAAGGAGGGAGAGAGGGCAGCTGATAGATAGATAGATAGATAGATAGATAGATAGATAGATAGATAGATAGATAGATAGATAGATAGATAGATAGATAGATCGAAGGAGGGAGAGAGGGCAGCTGCCCTCTCTCCCTCCTTCTTTCGGATTGGAGGAAAGGGTACGAAGCATATACACACTAGCGCTAAGGAAATTAGTTCTAGCCTTGAAGAGAAGTCCACTTGCCGAAACGTCGGCTCGACCACACAAGCCCTGTTTACGGATTTTTTCACCACAAGCTTCCTTCTTCCCCTTCCTGCCTTTTTTTCCCTTTTTTTTGGGGGGGGGGGGATTCCCAATAATTATAGTAATATGAAGTTCGCGCCCGTTTCTGTCGGCGCAGTCACCATGCAACCGGCTGGAGCTCGGTCCTCGGCTGAGCCCGCAATCGCTGTCGGCGGCCGGCCTGCTGTCGGCGGCGCACCACCACCACCACCACCTGCACCACTTGCACCATCTGCACCAGCACCCGCTGTCGGACGTGTACTCCTGCCTCAAGTGCGACAAGATGTTCTCCACGGCTCACGGACTCGAGGTGCACGCGCGGCGCTCGCACAGCGGAAAGCGGCCCTTCGCCTGCGAGCTCTGCAACAAGACGTTCGGCCACGAGGTCAGCCTCAGCCAGCACCGCGCCGTGCACACGTCTGAGCGTACTTTCGAGTGCAAGCAGTGCGGCAAGACGTTCAAGCGCTCCTCGACGCTGTCCACGCACCTGCTGATCCACTCGGACACGCGGCCCTACCCGTGCGAGTATTGCGGCAAGCGCTTCCACCAGAAGTCCGACATGAAGAAGCACACCTACATACACACCGGTGAGTGCTCCTCCTCCCACGCGTTGCTGTCGCTGACGAAGTTCCCGGCGTTACGCTGCGTGCGCTTGTTTCGAAGGCAGCGCACTTGGTTTCATACACACTTTAAGAAAAAAAAGGAAAACGGGTATGTGTTACTCTTTTTCAGTGATTCCTCACTTGTCGCGTTATCTGAGTCTCTTTAAAGAGACACTTTAATTCTCTTTTGGGGTCCCACTACTCTCCGATTAGAGTATAATGAGCTCCAAAGAGAGTTCATGCGTCTCTTTTAATTATTAATTAATTGATTACTTAATTACTTAGTTCAACATCCTTAATACCAAAATGGCGTTATAGAAGGGAGTGGTAGTTAAAAAAAACAATGTATATTTGCTTAGCGGTAAGTTCAGACAAGAACCTTCAGCAGCGCATTTAAATGCGCAAACACTTGGAGAGGTGACGATGGAGGTGGGGTGGTGGTTCCATTCCTTTGGCTGTCTTCGGTATGAAAGAGTCGGAAAAGAATCTCCTTGAAGGGTAAAGTCTGAACTCACACAAAAAAAGAAAAAAACAGTCAAGGGAACTGTTCTCTTCATAGATTGCATCCATGGCTTTGACGGAGAATTCTCAGGTCACAGCACAGGCTGTTGTTGTAAAGGCCACCTTGTTGCACCTTTGTCGCAGCGCTGTCTCAAGAGTTTGTATCGATGTGGTTGAGACTTTCACTCACCCTCCGGAACTACACAAACTAGAAACGTTAAACCGCGAGATGTATCGTCAGGGGTCAACAGATGCTATGTGCTGTCGTTATACCAGCGCTTCGTGCTTAGAAAAAACAAACAAACAAGTTCAGTACGTTCACGGACACATATGTGCTGGTGCACATGCAACCGCGGCCGGCTACGTTATCTTGCAGATATCGCTGATAGACAAGTTGCTTCTGAGGAACATCACCCGGTACAGACAGTTCAGCCAGCTCTAGGCGAAATAGCAAAACTGACAAATACGACAGTTGCGACACTGTCATCTTTGTCAGTGACTACAGTGTCCGCGATGGTACGGATGACATTGTGACAGATGGCAAAACTAAGAAAGCGCCCGACTAAAATGATAAAGGAGTCTTAATTTCCGACTTATTAGATCGCAAAATGCTCTTGTTCTTCAAATTGCGATTACTGTGGAGTATTCTCGTCCCCTGTGAGCTGACTTCGATATGACTGACCGAAATTTATTGTGTCTCGCAATACTTACTCCGGCACGTTTAACGGAGGTCTCTGCGAAAGGTAGTTGGAGTATTCCCAGGATTAGATTGAACAATGTCATGTACCACTGCATCTTTCAATTTTATCTCACTTTTCCCGAGCCCTGTGGCAACGACAAGCCAAAGACACTGCACGCCAGTACGAGGTTTGCTTGAAGATCTCTTTTCCTGGCACTTCGAAAACTTTTATAAATGTGAATAGTGCAGTTGTGGAATATTGCAGCGTCTTGAACAAAGTAATAACCAATGAAATGTGATAAAGAAGACATGTCATACATCTGCGGTCAAATTCTGGCGATTAGCTCTTTACGAACTCTTAAAAGAATTACAAAATCGTGAATTTACATATTCAAAAACCTCGAGACAGAAATTTCGATGCCAGGTTCAAAAGTTGGTCACGGTGTCTGCAGCCTCGACAGAAATACTGCAGAGTACCGATGTGACGCCAAACGCGCATATTATTGGGCGGGATAGTTATCAGCGCATCAGTGACATACCGGCTCTGTGACGACGTCTACGATGACGAGCTACGATGATGAGTCATGGCCGAGAGCACAGAGAGGCTGATTAGCAATGGCTAGGCAGGTGGTGTCTGTCGCCCAGGTTGACCCCATTCCTTGAGTCATGGCCGAGAGCACAGAGAGGCTGCTTAGCAATGGCTAGGCAGGTGGTGTCTGTCGCCCAGGTTGACCCCATTCCTTAATCTTGCTTGCATGTGTTTGGAGGGGGCATGCGCGTCCCCTCCCCCTCTATCTCCTACGCTCACCCCCCTTTCTCTCCTCTAGGAATCTTCTACTCTACGGAGCGGCCCCCCGCGTCCCACAGCGCGTCCCCCTCCCCTATGCTCTCCTACGCTCACCCCCTTCCTCTCCTCTAGGAATCCTCTACTCTACGGAGCTGCTCCCACGTCCCACACCCCCCACAGCGCATGCACGTCCCCTCTCTCTCCTCTCCTACGATCCCCCCCCCGTCCTTTCCTCTAGGAATCCTCTACGCAGCGGCGGGCACGACAGGTGGTGTGACAGCTGCATACTCCGCTGGGGGCGCCACGGTAGTTCCGCGGTATGAAAATGACGGAGCGCGCGCGCCTCATTCTCTCTCCTGTGCAGCGCCGCGATGAGCGCCCGGACCGCTGCCGTGAAATGAGAGCGGCGACGTTCCTCCCGCTCAAGCTAATTATTTCCCCGCTGCTTCGCATCCACACATGGTTCCCTTTAGCGGAAGATGGGGAATTTTTTTCAGCTTATACTCTCGTGGTATCGTCGCTGCGTATAATCCTCGTTTTATTCTGCCACAATGGAACCAGCGTCGTTCCTGCCAGCATTGATATGTCATCACCGTTAGTTGGTTTGCTGCTAGCCCTAGCCACCGGCGTTGCATAATGTCGAAAGGCAAGAATGCTTGTGTAAGCTTGTGTCTGGGAGCACGTGCAAGAGCCCCAGATGGTAAAAGGCTATAGAAAAGTCTGCTCGGCTTAAATCATTATTGGGCGCACCTAATAATTAGAGCGTGCTTCCGGAACACGCAAGCCCAGCGCATAATTCGAGTTTGTTATCGTTATTGTTAGCACGCAATCGTAATAGTTCCCTCGCTATTGCCGTCGTTGTGTCGTCCTATAGTTTCGTTATCGTCTCTCATCGTGCCGTCACAATAGCTGTCCCATTCATCGAGCTATTTATTTTCATCGTTCCTGTTCTTGTCCGGCTATACATCGCTGTGTTGCGCGGCACCTCCCTACCTTTCTTTATTTTCCTGTTTTAGATGCGAAGCATCTTATGCTCGGGGCTCTGTCCGTCCCTCCCGCGTCCCGCGTCCCCCCGTCCCGCGTCCCCCCGTCCCGCGTCCCCCGTCCCGCGTCCCGTGTTCCGCGTCCGGCCACTTTCATGAAGTAGGGAAGCACCCATTATGAGAACCAGAACACTGTAGTAATATGAAGGCCGTCAACCCTACTACAATCATCAGAGTCATGGCCGAGAGCACAGAGAGGCTGCTTAGTAATGGCTAGGCAGGTGGTGTCTGTCGCCCAGGTTGACCCCATTCCTTGATCTTGCTTGCATGTGTTTGGAGGGGGCTTAGTCCGTCCCTCCTTCTCGCGTCCCACACCACCACGGCGCATGCGCGTCCCCTCCCCCAATCCTCTCCTACGCTCACCCCCTTTCTCTACTCTAGGAATCATCTACTCTACGGAGCGGCGACCGCGTCCCACATCCCCACAGCGCATGCGCGTCCTCTCCCCCTCTCTCCTCTAAGAATTCTCTACTCTACGGAGCGGCTCCCGCGTCCCACACCCCCCACAGCGCATGCACGTCTCCTCCCCCCTCTCTCTCCTCTCCTACGGTCCCCCCCCCGTCCTCTCCTCTAGGAATCCTCTACGGAGCGGCGCGCACGACAGGTGGTCTGACAGCTGCATACTCCGCTGGGGGGCGCCACGGTAGTTCCGCGGTATGAAAATGACGGAGCGCGCGCGCCTCATTCTCTCTCCTGTGCAGCGCCGCGATGAGCGCCCGGACCGCTGCCGTGAAATGAGAGTGGCGACGTTCCTCCAGCTCAAGCTAATTATCTCCCCGCTGCTTCGCATCCACACGTGGTTCCCTTTAGCGGGAGATGGGGAATTTTTTTTATCGGAAAGTTATATTATTCCAGTCGTCATGTAAACTGTCGTAACAGTTTGCATAGAGATTCGCAGTGCACAGTTTATATTATTCTATCAGTGAAACTCGACGACGACGTGCGCAGTAAAGAAAAAAAATTCTGGCGCCCTACAGTCGCCACTTTAGCGCGCGAACCTTCGCCCGATCTCATCGCGGCTCTTCTCTTGTGACAGGAATCTTTCTTCCGAGAAGAATACCACGCTTAAAATAATAAAAAATTTCGCGTAAGGCATAAAGATAGAAGAGGAGGAGGAAGGGAAAAAAAGGCGGAGGGTGATGGCGGGACGGAAGCTTTTCTCGCCATCCTCGACAGCTTTTCGTACTTCCCGGATTCTTCTCATTTCTGCCGCCTCGCCCGAGAAAGCTGTAGAAAGCAATCTACTGCCGCCATGCGAATAAAGATGAGGGTCGAGCACGCCGGGAATAGAATCCCCCAGCACTGTGCGAGATGAGCAGCGGGCACGAGACAATCATATTCAGGCGCCCTCCGTCCGTATATTCGCACGGCCGCGTTCAACTGTAGAATACGGCGAACCTCGCTTTCGTCGGTGGCGGGAAGAATGAGAAGAAAGAAGCGAGAGCGAAAGGCACGAAATGCAGAAAAAGAGAGGGAGAGAAGGAGAGGGTAGTGCCAGTGTGCAGCCGACGCGGCTCTCCCTAGCAGCGCGTCAAAGCATTCTAGTTCGCTGCCTCCTCGTCCCACATTGAAAGGCGGTTCCACATCTCGGCAGCAACGCGAAGTGCACGATGCTGGGGCCGAGCGCGCAGAACAAAAATCCCGTCGGGCTTGTGGAACTGAATGAGGAAGGAGGGCGTTGAAGACGCTATAACAAAAAAAAAAATTTTTTTTTCCGGTGCACCCATATCAGGCCCGCTTGATGCCGCCACGGAGGCGCCCTTTTCGCAGCGCCTGTCTCGATCATATAGAGCGGACGGCGCGGCGGCAGTGGCAAAGCTATTCCCGACCAACGAGCACTGAAAAGAAGCCGCGGGCCCAGTCGTCAGGGGGGGGGGGCAGCGAGAAGCCGTGCAATGACTGGTTCATTCGCAGCCGTCCGTGAATCGGTCGGCCGGCACCAGCAGCCGTGGTACTTTCCTAGATAGCGCCCGCGGAATGAGAGATCGCGACCGAGGGTGGCGCGCGAAAAAGCGCTCGCGATGATGGGCTGCAAAAGTGGCGCACATCGTTTCATCGGATTCCAAATGATGGGAAAGGCCTCGCCGTGGCGCGCACTCGGCATGCGCGGGTGTCCGCGCGTTTCTCGGCCTGGAAACGAGGGACATTTCAGGGTTGGTGTCTCGAAAGCGCGAGTTTGTTCCTGTTGCAGCGGAACTCGCGATCTCCGGCCGCGATGCACTGCCGAAGCGCCGCCAATTGGCGCCGCAATCAAGTGCCGTCTGCAGCGTTTCGACGTGCAGGCATTGTATTTTCGCATTCACGGATGGCGCGGCGTCGTCCGGTAGTTGCACGCAGCACGATGTGAGCACAATCACGCGACGCAGTAGAGTTTTGCGAACGCGTCCCGCGGATCGCGGCTATTTTATTTTTTTTCCAGTTCAACGCTGTCATTTATAGTCAGCATGAAAAATTTCACAGACTATGAGACGCAAGAAAAAGCTGAATATCTCTGCTGTTTCGGCAGGCAGCCATGAATTTAGATTACCGGCCTCTTCTAAAACATGCTAATGACGTATACTGTGCAGTTTAGCCGAATTCAGTCACAAACTGCTGGGAAGTTCGTGGTTTTCTCCGATCCACTGGTCTCTTAAACTTTTGGCGCTGACTGTACATAAAATGAGACTTGGTACGCTCGAAGGAGAGAGAGACAGAGAGACAGAATGGGAGGAAAGTAGGAGAGGGACGAAAGCGAGGTTCGCCGTATTCTACAGTTACCCTCCTACACTTTGGGAGGGGAACGGGAGAGTAAAAAGGAGGGTGAGGACGTGAGTGCGTACGTATAGATCAGTCGAATTTCGAGCAAAGAACAGGCAAAGTTGTGTCAAAGCATGATTGGAATAGAGGTAATGAGATATTTATCAGATGAGTAGATCGTGTACCCGATGATAATGTCTTCTCTAACATTTAAGGTATAGTTTACAGTTTGACTGTCGGAGAATGCGGCAGCAAATGAAGTAACAGAAAGAGAGGGAGGCATTGCGGACGGCTTGTGGGGTATAACCCAAGCCATACGCCTGAAAATCTCTTCCAGATGATAATGCTGAAGGATGAAAAAGAAGAAAATGATAATGACCAAATAATAATAAAGCTCATCATCACTGTCCGCCTATTTTACGTCCGCTGCAGGAGGAAGGCCTTTCGCAACGATCTCGCAGTCAATAAGAAAAGCATGATAAATAATAGAGAGCCTGGAAGAAAAACAAAAAAACAAAGAATAAGAAAAAGTTCTTCGCAGGCATTACGGACTCCAAATAAAGTTGTTTCTGTCTGCCTCTCTCTCAAAACAAGGAGATATCGTACATCAACGAAATTGGCTTTTGAAGTCTTGAGTGCAGCATTTGTGAAGTAGTAAGTGTTTGTCATTTCGCTCTGTCATTGTCCCAGCACATTTCCCAGCCACGCATCTCAACCAACTTGCCCCAGTTCGCTGCTCTTCTGTGTCAGAGACATTGCGCAGCGTTGAAAGCGTAAGATGGCGCTCATATTACAGCTCTGAAGTCTAGGTGTCGCGTTGGCGAACCTGTGCCTGTGTGTAAGCCCACTCATTATGCAGTGTTCAGGGTGCTACGGTGACCACTTGGCTAAACACCATGAAAAATACCCAGGCCCTTTCCGTTGCTCTGAAGGTAACGTTATACGCGTGGCTAAAAACTACAGCAGTCCGCACGTCTGTGCCTGTGTTTGTCAAATGACTTGAAATATTCGGAACTCACTAAAAGGAACCACTTAATAAGCATGTCCAGCTCTCCGTCTTTGACGCTGCATAAAAAGTAGTTTTACAGCGAAAGCTGTTATGAGATCACAACAAGGGATCCTTCCTGCGCCGTAGTTGTCCGCCGCCGCCTCCGCCGGTGTCCGGAACCAATATCGCACGAAATAAGAAAAAAACTAAACAAATAAAGAACACCTATGACAGAATGGGAATCGAACGCGGGTCCTCTGCGTGGCGGCCCAGCACTCTACCACTGAGCTACGCCGCTGCTTGAAACTGCGGTGCAAACTGACCCTATGCAGGCTTCATGTCGGGTAAGGAATCGCGCTAACGTGTGTCGTAAAGCGTTTTAGAACAGCAAAGTAAGAACCAGGCGTCACACAATGCGAATTGCGTAACGAGTGGGGCGTTCAATGCTCCAACCCACTACAAAAGCCTCAGGCAAAATTCTTCATCGTCGTCAGCCACAGAATCAACAAAGTGCACATAATGTGTTACAAGAGTGTAGTGGGTACCGCGCTTTTCTGAAGAATGCGAATAATGGCATAGTAGACGCTTCCCCACTACACAAAAAAGTTATGATGATTTATGGCGTTAGTGGGTACCATGCAAGTGCGCTTGTAGTAGTTGCCCCAAGAAGTGTTTCAAAAAGGCTCTAAAAAGGCCGCTCTCCCAGCTTTCGCTGTAGCTGTGCTGCGCGTTCCGCGCAGGCCTGGCGGTTTTTTTTTTAATTTGATTCGAGGTGCGCATACACATGTGAATCAATCAAAATGTGCATACCTTTTCGTGATGACGTGCGCTCTATGCGCCTCGTGTGCATTGTGCATAAAGTAGCCGGTATAGTTTCAAATAAACGCAAGTCAAACGGGTGGCACCTGTGTTCTGTCGTATTCGATATTTTCGTCCTCGTCCTTCGCGCTGTTGTGTCAACGCTGTGAAGATGAAGTAAACTTTACCCAAGCTATTGTTGCCATAGAAACAACGCTTCTTAGAAGTGTGAACATGGGGCATATTGGATGGATGGGGTGAAGGAAAGCGTTGATGACAGCTGACTTGTACATAGTGTTTTGTACATTTACCTGCGGCGAATTTTTAAAACCCTGCAGACACGAAAAAAAACAAAAAAGGAAAAAAAAAACTCGGTGCAAGGGCGACAACCCTGGCATTGAGTGACGCGTTTGGTCACTGTTGGCCGTCATAAGAATAGAATATATGGCTTTCCAATCCTGATTACCTTGCTGCAATTTTAGCAAATACAGTGACTTTTGCTCTCCCGCTTGATACGCTAGAAATCTACTGGCCCCCGCGATATCCAATGCATCAGTTTGCAACCACGTCTATACAACAATGCCATGACACCACAGTGCAACACACTTCGTAGAAACTTCTTACACTCGAGGAATAATGCTTCGCATTATTGTTCCTCATTTCTTCACATCCTACTATAGTGCAGATTTGCACTTATGAATATAGGCTATCTGATGGATAATGTCGGCTAGTGTTGCTTAATACTAAATAACTTATGACTTATGTTGAATAACGTTGGCTATCTCGTCCCATAACAGCGACACTCTCGCCATTCAATCCAATGATGTTCTCGCATATTATATCTAGGCAACCACTTCGGTTGGTTCTACTTGAAGTTTTTTTAGGGCGAAAGGTCTACTACGCCATGTCTTGCAAGGACATTCATCGCGACGCAATTACCTTGAGGCGGCGCAAATGTCGCATGCGTGACGTCACGCCACGTGATCCGCTGCGGAGAGGCGTCGCAGCTGCGGTTCCACGTGACTAGGCGAAGGTAAAGCACCAGCAGACACTCGCGTGCTTTTCATCGTGCATTTTCCCTATCCTCAACGGCAGTTGGGGCGTCACCTGTCCGATGAGGTGATGTCAGGAGCAACAAGCTCTCTCTAGTGGGCGAACCAGAACCTTTCTTTTTTTTTTCTGCTAGAAGGTGCGCGCGGTCCGTGATTTTTCTCCTCGCACGGCGATGAGGATCGCTATGAGAGGTGGAAAGACGAGCCGGCGAACGGAGCATAGCGAAGGAAAGGGCGAATCGAGCAAGGGCTACGTTTCAATTATCTGGCGTGCGTAACTCCCCAAGCGTTCGCTGTATACTCATGCACAAATACAACGACACAACTGAATCTCGGCCTTTGCGTGGTTTCACTCAGATTTGCTATAAAGCCTAACTTTAATGAAACAGTGTGTGCATGGTGTTTGCGAAACCATGCCAGACATACCTTTCGCTCGTGTTAACTAAGTTTGGAGGCGTTAAACTTCAGCCGGCATTTTTTAAAGACGAATTCCAAGGTGACTCGCGAATCAAGCCCCCTACGGGCAACCAGCGCTGAAACTAGCACGCGGCCGATAGAAAGTATAGATGATGTTTTTTTGACAACTCTACTTTGGCCTTGCTAAAAGCGTCTGTATTGTGGAGATGTGTGATACGTGAAACAGCAGAAAATATATTTTACCATAGTGGACCCTTTGCAAGCTCACCTCGTGAGTTTTAACCTCGTGAGTTTTAACCAACGGCATCAACGAAAGTGGGTAACAACATCCACACTATACTCACCACCCCAGTAAATTGTGCACATGGAGTGAATATCACATTATTGATAATCTGGCTTTCGTATTTCGTTCCGGTACTCTCCGAGAGTTATTGAATTAAAAAAATGTCATTTAGTGGTGTAGAGCAACAAGGAGTGCTACAAAATGTGAGGGACAAGCGTTGGTAGACATGACAGGAGACAGAACATCGTGTCGTGCTTAATATAAAAATCTCGTTCAGGCTTTCGCGCTATTTGCCACTTGCCATAACGTTATCAAGCTTGTCCTGGACACCCATTACATTTCCTTTAGCTTACTTGGGTGACGCTTCTGCGTCTCACAAAAAGTGAGAAAGTACACAGCTGAAGAGAATGCACCCTTCATCGGCTATACAGTCCACTTCTGACTGCGTTGGTGTGGTGACGTTCGCTTCGACACTACGTTCTGCGTCGTTTCTTTAAAGTGCACGTGGAAATGGAGGAAGCAGGGCGAAAATTTTCAAAAACGTGGAACTTAGAACAACGGATACAGAGGACAGTGAGGGTTGTTTTGGGAGGGGGAGGCAGATAAGGCACAAGTATGCACGTTTTTTTATCCCAGAGGGACAAATATAAACACAGATTATGACGTGACCAGGCAGGAGCAAAGCAAATGGTTCGTGTGGTGCAGGAGCAGCATTCATTTTTCGCAGTCCGCGAAGCAGCGCGCCCCGCTCCGCGAAAAAAGAAACAACGAAAAGGAGCAGAATCTCTCAGGATAGGTAGTGCAGCCTTCGGTGCAGAAGCGAGCCGCAGAAGACGGACTCAATGAGAGGCAAACACGGCGCCGTGCTTCCCTTCGGACGGCGACTGTGGCGAGAAGCGGGACTGAATTCCCGCGCGCGCTGGTTTCGCCGCTGCCAGGAGGGGAACGCGGGGGGAGCGAAGGCAACTGCGGCGCGCGAGACAAGGGTTGAGCGCCGCAGAGAGCACGCGTGATGAACCCGGGGGAAAACAAAAGCGGCTGCAAATTGTAGGGAAATCCGATTGTGTGTGTGCGCGCGCGCACAGCCGTCCGAGAGAGGGACCTCGGGGAAAAACTCGCTCGGCGGCCGCCGAGGAGCAGCGCGGGAGGGCGGCCGGCTTTAAAATTTGATCAGACGTCTCGCCCGTTTTCTCGGCACGACCCTCTTGCTGTCGGCCGCGTCAGGCAACCGTCGCGCGACGCTCGCAGAGACAATAGCGCTCGCCAACGTAGGTGGGGGGTCGGCCATTAAGAATTCAGTGACCAATTAAGGTCCGGAAAAGTGTGCTTGGTGTCTCCCCCACTTGCCGGTGTGAGCGCTCGCCAGACCGCGTTACGGGCTAACCCAGAGGCGCGCGCATCCGAAGAGGGGGAAACGACGCCAGCTCTGATTCTGCGAGCCTGCCGTGGCCGGAGTCATCCACCATCCTTTTACTGTCGCCTCGCGTCCTGTCGCCCCTGACACACGCTGCGGACTCCGTTTTAAACCGCCCCTGCGGCGCGTGGGCTTCTCGCGACACCCCACCCGGCCACCCACTTCGAGGAGGAGGCATTCCACTTTAAAAACCGGGGTTCGCGTGTGCTTCCCCCCTCCCCTCTTTCCCCCCCCGCTGCTCCCTGAACAATTGCAAAGAAAGCGCTTACGCGTGCACGCGTGTGTGCTCGCGCGCGTAGAGGGGAAGGGGGTTGCAAGCATCGCACGCTCCCGCGGAGGTAGTTGCGTGCGCGCCTCGTGAGAGAGAGACGCGCGCGCACACACACAATAATCGCGGCCGGAAGTCATAGCCCGGCCCGACCCGAAGCGCACACAAATCCAATTTGGTGGGCCATTTGTCTTGCAATGGCGCCCCTCTTCGGAACACCGCGCGAGGCTTTCCCTCAGGCGCGCAGGTTCCCTGTCGGAGGTTTGAGCGGGTCGTTTAGCCCCTGTGGCACGCGCGGCCCGCGCCGGACTCGGGCTTTTAGCCCCGGTATAAATTATACAGCGCCGCTCGGGCCTGGCCCCGATTGCCGCGGCGGCAGCCCTGTTGGCGAGCGCACCTTCGAGCGCCAGGCGCCGAATTCCGAAATCCTTCTTTGCGAGCAGCCCCCCATCGCTCCGAAGGTACACACGCGCGCTCGCCGCCGGCCAGGCCTATTTAATAAAAGCCAGCACCGGACCCGAGAAAGAAAGTGGTGCAGTCTCCCTCAGCTACCCCCCCTTTCCTTTACCTCCACGCTCGTCGGCCAGCCGCTTAAGAGCCCATCGGGCCGATATCGCGCGCCGGACGGTTTGTTGTCTCTGACAGCAACAGCAGCGGCCAGGCCCGCCCCGAAGCCCCCCTCGTGGCTGACTCAAAAGGTCGTCCCCGGGAGCCCTCGGAAATTGCGGGTGAGAATTACGATCCATGTTCCGCTCTGGCCAAACGGATCGCTGCCTGTTTTCCGCGGATTTATTCTCCGATTCGGACACATATATACCGCTCTTCTCCGATGCTTTCATTTCTCTTTTTTTTTCTCTCTCCGCCCTCTACACTCTTGAGCTGCCTTTACTTTCGACCGCTGGTTTATTCCTTTCCCGCTGCTAACCTCGTTATCTGACATTGCTGTGACTCGTTGCCTGCGAGAGTTCTGGTAGCAAATCGATGATGCGCGGAGGCTAGTGCAGAGTAGACAGCAAGAAGATAAAGAAGACTCTCATAGGAGGCGGACAAAACGCTACACTTGTCCGGCGGGACTTTTCTCGTGGCAGCCAGCGTGCCAATCGAAAACGGTGCTTGTCAAGAAGTGCAGTGCCATTGTCTCAATCTGTTTTCTTGCTCAGTCCGGCGTGTCTCTCCTCTGTATAAGACTAGCCCGACGTCCGCGCAATGCACGTGGCGTTGTAAAGTGGTAGACTTTATGTGTCGAGTTTTCCCATTTCGGATGTCTGGAATGACAGACAAACAAACACAAACAAACAAAATAAAGCTATTTGCGAACTGGTTGGCTGTAGCTTGCTTTTATTACTATCTTTTGTTCAAGAGTCGGGACATAAGCGCCCCACATTACACTTATTTTGCTGTAAGTTACGTGGTGGCAACGCGACTGCTAGATCGCAGTTTCCATCAGACTCCACGAGGGAGATTGTAGAGAACTAATGCCAAGTCTTGTCGAAGTGCAGAAGAACCACGTTTGTCAATGAGCGCGGCCTAGAGATGATCTCGGACTGGACGACACGTATTTCGTCACAAAACATCACTTGCTGCTAACGCTACAAGAAAGATAGCGATATATGAAGTTGAAGGCAGGGAGGCTACAAAGATATTAGAATGCGGTTTCCTACCCTGCACTGGAGTGGGGAAATATGGGTTAGGGGAGAGAGACAAAAAATACGCGCACACCTAATTAAAAAAAAAAAGTAAGATAGAAAAGAAAAGAAAACGCGCATGAAGGTCGTTGTAATTACAATCGTTCAGGAATTCTATTTAGTGGACCGCAAGAAGCGCAGTAGCTCTCACGCTGCCTTCTTCTGCGACGTTAAGCCCTGCCGATGGCGTAGATTTCTTTCTTCCGACAGAGGTCGGTCATCAAGCCTGTTGATCTTGCAAAAGGTTTGTCTCTGTGACCTGTACCGCGGACAATCACAAAAGCTGTGCCCAATTGTTTCTTCATTGCCACAGTAATCACAAACTGCAACTTCGGTCATCCCTATGCAGAACGCATATGCATTGTTAAACGCTGACGCTAAAAATAAACGTTTAACCAGTGTTGACTCCAAGTGAAATTTCGCTGCCGTTATGCACGGTAGCTTGACTCGAGAAGCAACTCGAGACGTACGTGTCTGTTTCCACCACTCTGTAGTCTACCCTTTGGCATCGAAAACCGGCACGGGGACGTTAACATGGCATATACTTCTTGACAGCCAATATGATATGTCTTTTGAGGGAAGCAGTAAAACCTAATTCGATGAAGCAGTGACTCTGTCGCCACCCCATTTCAAAAAGTATGAAAATAAAGCTTATCTTGATCATTCTAGATTAAGTGTATTTCGTCGGTTATCACAACAAAGGTTCGCTGCATCGCTCAATTCTGTACGGCTAAAGGGACTGCCGTAAACGTTACCAACTACAACAGCCATTGTAGGAATGCGATGCGCGTACCTCGGTGGCTTTATTAACACGGGCACTGGACACGTGTAATGCTCGTGTTAATGTGTTTTAGTACTACAACAAGCGATTGAGGGGCCATTTTCACAGAGTACGTACCGGTGTCACTCGGTGCACTGCTGATTGCGATTAAGCGGGATCGGGATCGGGATCAAATTCCTCGACAGAAATTGGCTCCTTCCTGCAGCTTGCATAAAGCAGCCAATCACGGTCATCAAATTCGGTCTGAATCGGGTCCGATCGCGATTAAAAGTGACTGAGTGACTGTGTGACACCGGTAATAGTTGCTGTCAGTGACTGTGTTCAGTGATCAGTGCCGTAATACCGAAGCGTAAACATATGGAATAGCAGCACTGTTGGTGCGAAATAATGTCGCTTAGTGCAGGTATTCCGTCTGATAAAACCAATCGAACAGCGAAAGAAAATTTTTGCGTTAGGCTGGCAGAAACGCTGACCATGGAACGACGGAAACTTGAGCTAGTTGGTAAGCGTTTGTTTTCTCTTTGTAGTGTCCACATCTGTGCGCTCAGCTTTTTCTACGGTGTGGAACTAGACAGCTTACTTCAATGAGGAATTGCACGCGTTTATCGCATTAATATATTGAACTTAGGTCAAACATCGTTTCCCGGCCAAAGAAGAACGGCGAAAAATAGTGAGGGAAGATAATTTTCTGACGCCCAGTATTTCGCGCTCAAATATTAGTGCTTGAGTGCACAGAGGCTGCCTGACGATGCCTATACGGGGTGCCCCAGCTAGCTTTAGCCAGCGTTTAAAAATATACCGACGCGACCAAATGAATCTCGCTGACTATTGCATGGAATAAGTCACACTGTTTTCTGTGCTCTGCTTAATTGCTTGATTAGGCAAGATTAATTAGCTAAGTTCTGACACAACTAAGTTGGGCAAACCCAGAATGAAAGGGTTGTACATTGGTTTGTAAAACGCCACGGAGCTTTTTGTATTTTCCGGGCAACTGAGTAAGCAGAAAAAAAATGCTGATACGTAATAGATGGGAAATTAAAAACTGTCTAATAGGGGGTTTTGCGAACCGTTCGGCCACTTTTCGCTTGGAATATTTTGCCCAACTTCGTTGCCTCAGAAGTTGGTTAGTTAGCCTTGCCTAACTTAGCAATTAAGCAGAAACAAACATATAGAGTGACTTATTTCATGCAATATTCAGCAACGTGCAATTAGAAGCGTTGTCATAGAGTGCGTCGGCATATTTTTAAACTCTGGCTTAAATTTAGCTGGGGCACCTTGCGTAACGGTACCGCACGGTTTCCGCAGAAGGAAGCGAGTAAGACGGCTTCGACAAATTTGGAGGCTTAAAAGGCAACTCGATGTGCTTCATTTGAAAAGCATCAAGAACATAAAAAGAATGGATGAAATATACAAAACACTGCGGGTGTTAACTGGCATAGACGACGCTCACAGCCTCGAGCTTAAAGGGGCCATGACACCCAATTTTCGATCATAATCCGTGTACCGTAAGTTAATCCTTGTGCGCTCGCATGCAAGCTGGCGAAATTTTAGCGCATTTGGTCGGGCACCTAATTTATAATGGGATTTCTTTAGAAATATGCTAGCGGCCTGACAGACGGGCAGCACTGACGCACTCGCGAGCCATGACGTAACAAGCTTCTTGCTAGGCGAGTGTCGCATTCCGGCGTGCGATTTTATAGCGTGGTCAGCTGCACCTGCTGTCGAGCTATTTCAGCTTTGTTGAGTTTGACATTGAAATTGAATGATCTAAAGCGCCTGATACTTTGGTAGGAGACGACCGCTACGTTCCACGCAGCAGATGACGTCACACACACCATGGCAAAATGGCGGTCGCCGGCAGTGGGCGGGGTTTATAGCTGGTGACCTTTAGGGCTTATTTTTTACACTGAAAATATTATTTTACCGTCCATTTTTCGTATATCTATCGGCGCAATATCTATAGACCCTCTGCTTCGTATTGTATTCGTATTCAATATTTATAGACCCATTTTTCGCATATCTATAGACCATCTACTTCTGTTCTTCGACCATGTCATCGCCTCTTTAAAGGGACACTGAAGAAAAAAAAACGGGTTTTCTTGCATTAGTAAATTACAGTTGCACAATACTGAAAGCACTACTGTTACCCCGAGAAGACACTTGGCAAAACGACAAAACGAGCAAAAAGAAAAAAAAAAGTGTGGCGACACCAGTTCCCGCACCAGCTCGCCGTGTTGTCAAAGATTTTGACGGCGTCTGCCAGGGCCCCCCGTAATCGTTTGTCGGTAAGAAATTGCTTTCAATGTGTTTGAAGAGTAACAAAGGCTTAACATGACAAATTTCAAAAAAAGAATTCATCGACCTAATGGGTCCAAAATACGCAATAAAAAAGACTATGGAATTCATGACGTCACGCTGACTTTCACGTGCTGAAGTTTCGGCTCGAAATTCAAACATGAAACTTTGACGTTTTTCCTCTTCCAATAGTTAACCTACGGTGGCGAAATGGATGAGAATAGAGTTGTGAAAAAATAATTTATCTGTCTAAACTGATTTAATGTTTCACTTCGGTATCTCTTTAAGTAGTCTTGACGTTATTAATTCAGAATCGTCGTTTCTTGCACCTTACACCAACCTTACGAATTTGGAATGTCCCCATGACCTGCACGTGTACTCTGTATAGGTCAAGACGGTTCCGTGCGTCGTGTAACTACGTGCTACTGAGAGCTAGCGCGACCATCGCCCGTGACATTTCACTGCGACGCGAAAGCGCCGACTTCGGCGACTCACGCGAGCCGCATGCGACAAAAGCTCGTATAGGCCGCGTCGTCATAAACAACGTTGTTTACACACTGCAATCGCTCTTTGCGGGATCCAGTGCTCGCGACGAGCCACACGGGTAAAGAGATGTGTGTGTGTGAAGGCGGGGGGGGGTTGAGCAGCAGGAGCATGCCGTGTGGCGTGGGCGGCCCGCCGTGACGGCTTTGACTCATCGCGTGTATCGACGTTGACGCAAAGAAGAGGGCCCTGCGAAATGCGCAGCCCGCCCGGTGGCAGCAGGTTGTGCCGAGCAGGACAAACAACGGGAGGCCCAGATCCGTTAACCGGATTACAAGTCGCAATTTGCGCGCGCTCTCTCAACCCCGGAGAGCCTCGGGAAAGATTGAATTTCAGCGGGCCCTTGGAACTAGATTCAAAGGAGGGGGCCTCCTTGCCTTGGGGGGATTTTGACCGCACACACGGACAGGGACGATGCAGCTCACGGACTCCATCCTTGGCCCTTCGTGTACCTCCGCGCTTGCTTTTGTTTTACTCGCCGCCGAGGAAGAGCGGAAAGGAGCGGAGGGTGTCGTCGGTGGGGGGCAAGTAGAGGGCGCAGCGCAGCCTTGTTGTGGACAGCCGGGAGCGAGCGCGCTTTTTGCAGGTCGCTATAGTGACCAGCGGGAGTTTGTTTGCCTGTCGCTCGTGCGCCCGCCACTTCGGATGAAGCCATGATTATGGCGACAGCTTGAGTGATCCCTTTGTTGTTGTTATTTTTCTTCTAGACGGCGCAGTTTTCTTTATTCTTATTAATTATTTTGTTTGAAGACGTGCATGAATTAAGTTGAAAGTCATCGCTCGCGCCGCAGAAACGAAATCGAGTTCCTACGTTCAAGCTTCTGCGTCATCGTAACGTTGTTTTGCAAGAAATGGAGTAAAGTAGTTTTATTATTTCGACAGAAAAAAAAGTGGACATGAGTGAAAGGCTCTTAGGGAGAGCCATAAGCAGATACAGAACAATATTCTTAACCGTATGGTGACGTGTAGAACTCAGCAAAACGGATGTATAACATAATCTACCCACATGATAACATGGGCAGTTGCTGTTAGAAAAAATAAAAGATAACTAGCGTCAACAGTAAACAGCTATGAACCAGAATTTTTTCTCCAGCACCCGCATTTAGAGCAAGCATATATAATCTTGTCGGCGGGGCTAGCACACGTACTGCTGGTCTGCTTACATCTCATTTTATGGCGAACTGAAACTGGCGGCAATCCAAAGAACAGGCCTAGCGCTATCGTCGCAGTTCGTTTCATCAGCCCCGCAATCCATGGCCAAAGATGGCTGCCTTCCTAAAAGCGATGACAATTTTGGCCTATATCCATGCGGCAACGAGAAATGGCAAATTTTTCTAGTGCTAACGTTTTCATGTGTTATCTTAAGTAGATAGAAGGGTTAAGCAAACCGTTTTTATAGCGTAGCGCCTATGGCGTTGCGCTGTTAAGCACGAGGACCGCGGGTTCGATTCAAAGCCATTTTGGCCGTATTCTGATGGAAGCCAAGTGCGAAAACCTAGATTTAGTTGCACTTTCGATCAGGCCACGAGGTCAAAATTAATCCGGAGTCCGTGGACACTACAGGGCGAGGCTCAATCGTATTGGGGTTGTGCCATGTAAGATCCCAGAATTTATTTTAGTTTTTCACTGTTAAGCAGAGTGGCGTCACAACATCATTGAGGTTCTTTCGAAGGCCCCACGTTCCTCTGCGTACTGAATATGAAAAGAGATACGTAGTAGCTTGCGATGACTGCTAGCGCTTTAGGTACGGAGCTCTATACAGCAGCCCCCCCCCACCCCCCACCCCCTTCAATGAAAAAGAGAAAAACCACCTGGCTGTGATTTGTACATGGGTAAACTGCCTTGATTGGTTTGATGTCTGCCGCCGCATGTCGCTGGAATTGTGGGAAAACTAGCAAGACAGGAAAACTTCTGTTGTGCTGCGAGGTTGCGAGTCATTATTTTTCGTCTTCCCTTTCTTGGTGTTATTTATCACAAATATACGAAATAAACAATCTCCAATGCACGCTATGAAGGTGGTTGGAAGGTGAAGCTGTAAACGACACCTAGAACGGCTACCGATTGCGACGTATCTATTGGCTATCGATCACATGATGACATTCACATGGGCTGTACTTAATTATTAGACAAAGACGTCTCAACGGCCTGCGAATTGGCTTGCGCCGCTGCTTCGTGCTCGAATGAAGAATAGGGCAGAGACAAAGTGACATGCACTGCAGCACAATCTGTATCACTTCCCGACGACATTCACGACTGCTTTATGAACTGTGGTGTAGACACTGATTTATCGTTAGACTGCCGCATCTGGCTATTGCACTGAGCTTCCTGGAAACGGTGTTCATCCGCGGCCGTTAAGCACATTGTCGTCTCTGCTCTCTTCGCCACTCATATATGCACGCTGCTGTTCAGGAGTCCTCAGTTCTGAAATGGTGTCGTTGAGACGCGGCTCCTCCGGTAAAAGACGTTGCACTTGTTTTGAACTGGTCCTTGAGGAAGCGATGCTCGAAGTACCATTTTTCCTGACGCGCACAGGTAACGTACATTTCAGGGAGCTTGCATGCAAAATAGCTATGATGCTTTAGGCTACCTTCACGGACAGTTGTCAGGAAAGCCACTAATAACACATATAGAATACAACACAGTGTCCAAGTAACGACCACTCAGAACATGACACATGTATTCTTGGATAGTGACCGCGGTTAGCTTTACGTCATTTTTTTTTGTTATTGTGAGCTATTCGGCAAGACAGCCATTAGCACGGTCAGGAAACTACGGGAACCCGCCACTGTAGTCTAATGGTTATGGTGATCGACTGCCGACCCGAAGGTCACGGATTCGAATCCTGGCCTCGGCGGCCGCATTTCTTTGGAGGTGAAATGCTCCAGGCTCATGTACCTTGATTTAGGTGCACGTTAAAGAGTCCTAGATGGTCAAAAATTTCCAGTGCCCTCCATTGCGGCGTTCTTCATCGAGGTTTTGGGACGTAAAACCCAACCAATTAATATTGTAAGAAACTACGGGGGGCGTTTGCTCAAAGCATCGCTAAAAAAAAACAGAAAAAAAAAACAGTTGAATATACTATGGAGTGACGGTGTTCGGTCGACTGTCTTTTAGCACCATCGTGATAATTTCACTTCCACTTTTCCCATTGAAATACAGATGTAAAGTTTTATTCAGTGACCCTTCATGTACCTACTTCTGCCTTGGATCCACCTCAACAATCGTTTTATGCGGTTCTCAGCAGTCTTTCGTATTGCCTTAAGAAAAAATACCGGCGCAGCTGCTTTAACAGCGGCAACGTCAACGTGGCTGACGACCTGAGTTGATGGCTTAGTTGGGAAGGCTGAATTATAGATCACTAGGTCATACGCCCAGATATACCCAACACAAGCACGGTGTAACTTGCCTCTTTAGAATGATTAGAATCCTAGCCAACCAAGACGTAATATGCGCATGAGTTCACACTAGGCATGCCTCTGCACCTCGAGACTCCAGCAGCGAAACTTACATGTATACGATAATACCATGGCGGGGCGTTCACTTCGTAACTAACTCAGACTGCCGCTGCGGCACTCGCCGTTTACGTATACGTTAAACTTTCGTTAGTCATTTAGTCGTTTCTCGCGCTAGGCGCCCCCTACGGGCGTCTCGAAAAGAAACTGTAATTGCACGTCCTGTGAGATATCGCTGCCGGCAGTAGCCCGGCCCGGATGCTAATCGTCGCGCACTTTCATTCGTCGGACGGCGCGCTTAAATAGACCGCCATTGAAGCTGTGCGAGCGTTCGCATTTAGTAAACAAACGGCGCGTATGCAGTGCTTGGCTAATTTAAGTGGCAGTGAAGCGCAGAGATCCGCTTCGCTATGCATAAAAATGTACGCTAAACTATCACGCACGTTTGTATTATTGCACAGCGTGGTGGACTTAATAAAAAAAAGTGAGCGAGAAAGAGGGGGGGGGGGGGGGGGTTATGTTGCAGCTCATGGCGAGCCGAGATCCGGAAAAGAAGCACACACAAAAAAAAAATCACGTGAGACACAGGAGCAATGGACGTAAGGAAATAAAAAAAAAAAGAAAACGAGGTAACGATAGAATGAGGCAGACGAACCCGTGCCAAAGTGCACCCGATGAATAAACGAAGGGTCCAGCGCGGCGTTGTTACCGGCTTCGCATGCGCGCGAGATTGGAGAACTCGCTGATGAAGGCGGAGAGAGCCCGCTCATCATCATAATCATCACCGCGGAGGCGTCATTAGCCGTAGAGGGCCGCTGATTAGCGAACATGCAAATGCACCGCGCTAGATTTCGGACGGCGCGGACTCTCGGGCTGCCCGGTATACAGGCCAAGAGAGCAGGCAAAAAAAAAAAAATGCTCGCACGAAGCGAGCTGGGCGCGCGCAGAGGAAAATGGAGGGGGGGGGGGGGGGGGATGGGTCATTTGCATGCAAGTGCGCCCGGGAATTGACCCGCACGTTCCGGTGCCCGCAGCTGCAACCCCGGTGCCGAGAGCGGCTCTTGCGCGAGGCGAGAATCCGTGGCCATCCTGAAACGGTGCTCCTGTCGCCGCTGCGAAAAAACCCATGGCAATGGACGCATGGCGCGCCGGTTTTCCGAAGCGCGCCGCATGCGTGGTGGGCACCTGACTCGCCCATAAGGCAGAAATCCAAGCTCCAGGGTCTCTTAAGAGCCGCGCTGAAAGGCCTGCAGCTGCAGCCGCCCGGGGTTGTAGACGTTTTGTGAGCCCGCATTTCGGTGCATCGCGCTTCCTTTTAAGGCGAAAGCCTTTAATGGCTCATACTCGCGGCGTCCAACCGTCCGTCCGTCCGTGCCCTGGAACGATGCCAGCTGTGGCCTCTCCCCTCACAAGCTCTCAGCAATCACGTGATGGCATAAAGGCGGCGTCCGACCGTCCGTCCGTCCGTGCCCCCCTCACCGCCGGCAAGACTTGCCGAAGCTTGTTGCTGCTACGAAGGCCACAGGCTTTCGCCGAACACACTTTGGAATTTACAAAGTGTCCTTCAATTTTTTTTCTATTGCTTTTTATCTGAGGAAGTGCACGAAGGAGTGGTAATTGAGAGAGTGAATGCAACTTGGCATCCAATCCCTGAACTACTGCAAACGAGCGCAACGAAGATGGCATTCTCAACAGTAGCAATACGTGCATGATGATGATAAAGATATTATCGTGATTTCGACAGCGATGATGGCAGTTGGTGAAGTAGTTGCGTCGCTGCTTAAAACAGTGTACAGACAAAAGTACCAAGCTCTCAGCTAGACCCGGACGAAAATGGCGTACACGTTATTCGCATATCCTGAGCGGTCTAAACGGTGAATTCGTCAAGGTGCTTTTGAACGCGTATACACCAGAACAGAAGTGTCGACAAAGCACACCCAGCTTCGAGTCATTGGTAGCTTACTCAGCAAAAACTTGTTATGTGCAGAGTCAACGTAGTGACGTGTGTACAGTACTCACGGATTCAAACGGGACATCAAATTTTTTAGTATAACGTCTGGTATTCGCGATTGATAGTTAAACCACGTCATGTCGCAACGAATCTGGTCGCTAAAGATAATGTTGGCTCTGATCTAAGCGTTCGAGTCGAAATTACGCCGATTTGACCCAAACTGTACGCGGAGGAAATGAAAGTGTGTGCGTTACTTAGCCCTGAATTGTCCAGTTTCAATCCTTGAGTACTGTACATCGTGCCATAGTGACGTGTGGCGACGTAGTGACCTGTGCACATCATCCGTCATCGGTCGGTGACGGAAGATGTGCGAGATTGTTTTTTTCTGGTACATCACCGCGGACTCTACGTTTTGTAAAGGAGGCCACTGCCGTAAGCCGAGTGTCCCAGAGGAGGCAGTAGATACTGAGTGGGCGTCTGTTTATGCAAAGCATGGCTTCTCTATCCTATGGCTCATCTTCTAAGATTCCGCAATGGCAGGGCATCCATCGGAGCGCTATGACGCGGACGTCCTATAATGCGCTTCCTCAAACATCATAGCTATGCATATATAGTTAGCTTCAATGACGTTCATAATGAGCTATAATGTTTGTAATAACGTCTATAACTGGCTACTGAATCCCGTCTCTGCTCAATAGATATCTAACTCCTTGCAGGTGTCTCTTTAGAACCTCAAAATGAGGTCCACCGTCGTGATATGTCTATGCACATGAATCGCATTGATTTGCGGATAGCAGCGAAATAGGCGACGTCGCAACGACGTCAGGGGCACTGCTGTGTGAGCAAAAAAAATGCCCCCACCTCCCCGAAGGGAATCGTGAGGAAATGCGAATGCATTTCGCGCGCGCTTCACTCCATTTATATATGGTGGTTGTGGTTCGAAGAAGGAAAAGGCGCCTAATTTCTGCAGCCCGGTCGGGAGCACGGCGTAGCGCCAGTTTTTTTTTTTGCTTTTTTTTTATCGCGGGAGCTCCGCCGGGGTCCCCGCGATGCGAGCGCCCTCATGCACCAGAGCGCGCTCCTCCTCTCCACTCACTCTCCGCTACTCCGCCCGCACCACCTGCTCCGGTTGCTAGGGGCGAGGATAAGCGCGCGCGCCCGCAGCTGTTGCTATGGGAGAGGGAGTGAGAGCGGAGAGATAACACCTGCCGCGGACAACGCCAACGCCGCACAACGCCGGATGCCTGACATAGCCCGACTAAGAAATGCATTCGCATTTAAAATAAAAAAAGAAATGGTTCTGCTTAATTTGTCCTCAAATAAGCCGCTTTTTATCAGCGCGAAATGTGGCGAATTGCCTGAAACTGCAATCAAGGTAGTATACTGCAATTTTGCTTTTCCTTTAGCGTTCTCGCGACGCAGGTATAATGAAAATGAAGCTGAAAAACCTAACATAATTACCAACTCGAAAACAAAAAAAAAAAAGCCTGAGAGTGGCGCCTGTGATTTTACCAGGAAGCTTGTCTCTATGGCAGTTTCACGTTCGAAGGCTCTGTAAAAGCACTTACTAGATCTTTTTTTTTATCTAAGAAGGTACAACATATTGCTGTATTCGGTTTCGCAGAAACACTAATCAAACACTAGGTAACTTTTATAGTTAGAATATAGAGTTTACGAAGAACTTTTTGGCTTGTGCATAGCCCCATTGTAAGCACAATGTCGCGCCTCCACGCGCTTGCAGTTAAAAAAAAAATGGCGAGGCAAGATGAATTGCAGAAGTGTACGCTTTTGGACATGGCTGGTTCGTGATTACGAGTGGAAAAAAAAAACTGCGCTAGAAAGGCCGCACAAGAAAGGACACACACCACGGCGCTGTGTCCTTTCGCTGTGGTGGAAAGGCGACCACGGCGAAAGGACACAGCCTCGTGGTCTGGGTCCCTTCACTCTAAGAAAAAAAAAGTATATGTGACTCCTTTCGGAGAGTCCTGACTTGCCACGTGTATGACTCTCTTTAAAGAGACGCGTTAACTCCCTTTGGAGATCATCATTTCTCTCTTCGGGGAGTCATGTGACCCCCCAAGAGAGTTAGCGCGGCTCCTTAAAGAGAGTCATACACGTGGCAAGGAAGGACTCTCCGAAAAAGAGTAACACGTGCTCTTTTTTTTTTTTTTTTAAGAGAGTTTCTTGTCCCATCTTTTTAAAGCGCTGTTTTTCCACTCAACAAATACGATTGTTTCGGAACGATGGCAATATATCCTTAAGGTTATCAAATTGTATCATAATAATACCCTTCAAGCATACATACGAACAGCTTGAAAGCACTACAAGCGGCAGTAAACTTTCAATGATTTTAATGAAATGGCTATTCATTATAGTTATAAAGAGGACAAAATCGATCATACCGTGCATCCGAGCTAATAAAAGTGTGCTGGCGCATGCTAACGCAAGGAATAAATCGCAGCGACGCAGAGCGGGAGATTAGCGCTTAGCAGCCGTTCCGGCTGGATCATAGATTCCTCATGAAAGATTGGTTCTACCAACCCGGCCCTGTTATTGAGGCGGATTGGCGGGCTTATAGTAAGACTGGAACCCGAGCCGCGTGGCGGGCAGGCTTCGCGTAGGCATGTGGGCGATATGAACACCGAGAGGCGAAAAGCAAGTGGAAGGGATGGGGAGGCGCTTTTCGCGCTTGCGGCCCTCAATCACCACAACGTTCGCCGAAACGATGCTCGAGAGCGCTGTGTAATAATCTCGCCAGCGCCAACGACGACAGACCCCGAACCGCAGGCGACGCCCACGAAAACGTCGCTGGAATCTCGCCCCCATTTTCGCCGCACGTCAGCCGCCATCGTGCCTCCTCTCCCTCCGCACTCCCGAACCTTTCTTCGAAGCACCGCCGCACGAAGTTTCGATAAAAACTTTCCTCGAGTACTGAAAAAAGAGAGGGAGGGAGAAAAACGCGAACAGAAATATTACACTTCTTGATTTATTGCCAATAAGACGCGCCAACTTTGGCGCCTTAAAAATTGTCCCCATTCTAGATTTTCTCTCACTACGGCTCTTTTTTTTTTTTCTTTTTTTTTTTGTCGTGAACCTTTACTCACGTATTTCTTTTTATACCGAATTCGCTTTAGGATTATTTCGGTCTGTCCTCTTAAGCTTATCTTCCTTCGTGTACGGGCATAGGCGAGCGCTCAGAGGCGTTGAGGAGAAGATGCTCTGTGTTACCAAAAAAATAAAAATAAAAAAAAAACACCCACTCTGCAGGCATGAAGAGATTCTTCCCCAAGTTATAGGGGAAAAGAACTCTCCTTCTTTCTTTTTTTTTTTCCTTCGCTCTTTCATCCTATTTTCGCTATCACCTCGCTCGAGGCGAGGATATAGAACGCGCCGCGCTCGCGGCACAAGTGGATCCCAGGCTGCAGATTATGTTTTATTGCTTACTCTAAACGCCGCACCGCATCCTTTTCCTCAAAGAGCACTCGTCTAAATGTCGTCCGGAATCTCATTTCGACTCACATCCTTATCGCGAACTTATAACACTGACGCCTCAGCACGGTTTAAAAATAAAAAAAAAAAAAAAAAAAAAAAAAAAAAAAAAAAAAAAAAAAAAAAAAAGGAGAAACACTCCACAACGGAGGCTAGGAATTCAACGAGCGCTTCTTTCTCATTTCTGTTTCAAAACATTCGGGAAAAGAAACCCAGTTTTTTAATATACGTATATATATATTTTTTTTTCACTTTAGCGGCATTTGCACCGCCGTCGTCGCCACCCTTGCGGTGTGAAAGCGCTGCTCGCTACCCGGCAGTATTGGCTACACTGCGAGGTGATTCGTGGTGCGGCGAAAACCACTTTCTGCGGTTGAAAAAAGAGAAAGACTCGTGTTGCGGCTTCGAATGGGAGAACATTGGGACGAGAGAGCGCTCCTGCGGGCGCAGCCGCAGAACAGGAAGGAGGAGACGTGGAAAGAATGACGCGAAAAAGACGGGCCAGAGAATGGAATTTCCGCGCCCACGTCGAGAGAAACGAGAGCGCGCCGAGAATTGTCTTCAAATGTCTCCTCCCGCCCCTTTCTTTCCACACCTCGGAGGTCATTGGCTGCCCCTGGCGCCGAATCGAAGCCGCGTACGGCTGCATTCCGCAAAGCACCCGCCGAAAGTGTTTTTTTTCTGAACCACTCTCTTTCTCACGCGCTCGCTCACCAATTCCGAAAGCACATTATTGCGATATTGCTCAAAAAGAATATATTATGCTGTGTTACGCGCGCGCTTGTGTGTGTGTGTGTGTGTGTGTGTGTGTGTGTGTGTGTGTGTGTGTGTGTGTGTGTGTGTGTGTGTGTGTGTGTGTGTGTGTGTGTGTGTGTGTGTGTGTGTGTGTGTGTGTGTGTGTGTGTGTGTGTGTGTGTGTGTGTGTGTGCGTGCGTGCGTGCGTGCGTGCGTGTGTGCGTGTGTGTGCGTGTTTGTGTTTGTGTTTGTGTTTGTGCGTGTGTGTGCATGTGCTTAATAGTAATATTTCTGCTATTTACTGCAGTGGCTAGTGATGTTGAACGTTGGCAGCCGCATTAACGACAGATACTTCACGTACGTGTTCCAGCTTTGGACCCGTTTCTCATTTTTTTTTTCTTTTTATTGTTTGTGTATAATTCTTCCTCAGAGCAGCAGTCATATAGTTGAGATGTCGAGCATATTAGAGAAGCCAAATGACACTTTGGGAAGGAAAACTAGGTTATTTTGGTCCTTCAAGCAATCTGAACTATAAAGCGGTGAAATTCTCCCCTTGTGCTCCTCATCTCTCAGTCCTTCTTTTTTTTTCCCTTTTCTCAGTGCAGGGTAGCCAATCGGGCACACCCTGGTTAACCTCCCCTGTATTTCGCTTACGTCTATTTCAAGAATGCCTGACTCCAAACTTAGAAGGTTTTATTAAGCATAGACAGGCTTCAAACACCTATCCGGATTAGTGTGAAGTGCACATTGGTGCGAATGGAAATCAGTTTAGACGAACGTAGTAGACAAAGCGCAGAGGAAGACGTTTTAAGAGGTTTCTTACAATGATTCACGCACTTGTCAAGTGTTTGTTTGACTTGAAAGATGGTATTGCGGCGAACATGACGTGATTAAGTATTAACAGAACGATATTTCGTCGCCACTTTCTTTGTGAATGCGGCGCTCAACTACTCTCATCGCGCTGTTGATTCTTAGTTGCCACTGAGACAACGCTTTCTTCTTTCGGACTCATGCTATTGACTCGATCTCGGTCAGCGACTTACACTTCAACTCGAGGAAATTTACTTTGCGGCAGCTCACTGCTATAGCAGCAAGGCAAACCATAAGCCGTTGCGACTTCTTTTAATAATTTAATGAATGAATAAATGAATGAATGAATGAATGAATGAATGAATGAATGAATGAATGAATGAATGAATGATGGTGACATACAATGGGGGATCAAAATTAAGCTTTATTGTTTTTATTAAAATTCAGCACTGGGAGGTACGTCAAAACCACTTTTACAAATAAGTTATGTATTATGAGGGATACAAAGTGAGATGTTTTTTATCGCTGTAAGCCGCCCAATTAACTAAGATTGAATAATGAACTTTCTAGTGGCTGCTGTAAGCGGGCTTTTTTGTATTGAAAGACAGTCGCGTTTTTACAGAGTTCCACTTGGGCAGAATTGTGCTATAATATGTCCGTGCTCCGAGATTTACGGCTGCAATGTTTCATTGCGGTTCGCGTGATTACTCCTCCCAGAAGTGCCGCGGAAGTTGCGTGTGTCTTTTCATCTGACAACGGGTCGAATGCAGAGGCAAAGATGACAACGGTTACCCGGCCGCCGATATCAAGGAATGACTGAGCGTCACATCAGGGTGGGACTTAGCGCCGACCCTCGCTAGTTTGCGTGCGTAATCGTGCGAACCGCAAGTAACTTTTGCAGTCTGATGTCTCGGAGCACGGACGTACTCGAAGAACTCTTCCAAGTGGAACTGTGTATAGGAACGAAACTTCCTCTTAACATTCCATCACAATCATGCCCGCTTACTGCAGCCAGTAAAAAGCTCATTATTGCCATCTTAGTTAACTGGGCGGCCCAACAGCGATAATTACCATTTTACTTTGTGTCCCACGGCCGCACAACTTATTTGGGAGAGGTGGTTTTCACGTGTACCTGGCAGTGCCGAATTTTAAGAAAACTATAAAGCTTATGTTTAGAAATATTTGTAGCGCGCACAAAAGACGGGGACACACAGGAAGAAGGTACAAACAAAGTGATGATTATTTGTGCTTATATGGTTTGTTCTTTTCAAAAAATAAATCAGTTGTGAGTAAGCGCTCATTTGTACCTTCGTCCTGTGTGCCCGTCTTTTGTGCGCGCTACAAAAATTTCTAAACATGAATTCATAGCAACTCGCCCAGCTATCAGTTTTATTGCTATAAAGCTTAGTTTTGACCATCCTTACAAGAAAGACATGCGCATATAATCTACGTACACTCGTATAACCTGCACATGAATAATAATAATAATAATAATAATAATAATAATAATAATAATAATAATAATAATAATAATAATAATAATAATAATAATAATAATAATAATAATAATCACGTGCCAATTCTCAAAGCCTCATCACTGGCCGGCCCCCCTTCGCTAATATTATGTATAGCAACCAGATTCCCTGTAAGTTACCGAATTATGAATTCTATCGCAATAACTTTTTGTGAACACGAGCTAAGATGCACGCGAACTTGCCAGCTGTGCGCGCACGTGAATGTGAAGACGATTTCATTCCAAAACTGAATTGAATAAGTTGAACAGCAGTGAATGACTTATCTGTGCAACCCACGAAGACACGGCTGACAAAACAGAAATAGAAAGACAAAACACAAAATCTTTGACAGACCTGCGACAACACCGCACGGGATTTGCTTTTTGCGCGAGCAATATGCAAGCGACGCTCGTGTGAACTTTTCTGCTGCGTGTTTATGCTGCGTCATGAACCTTTCTCGATGTTAGGGTCCGTATTCAGAGAACACTTTTCAACGCTTCTGCGCAACAATGGTTCATAAGAGAAGCATTTGAGCCAATCCTGATGCCGGACGTACTATTGGCAAACACCCACCGTGCTGGTTGAGTGGCTATGGAGCTTGACTGCTGACCCGAAGGCCGCGGGATCGAATCCCGGCCATGGCGGCCGTATCTCGATGGACACGAAATGCTAGAGCCTCGTGTGCTTAGACTTAGGTACACGTTAAAGAATCCCAGGTGGCACGGAGCCCTCCACTATACGGCGGCCCTCGTAATCATGTCGTAGTTTTATTGGTACGTAAAACCCCAGCAATTATTATTTCATCGGCAGACGTATCCTTGTCTGAAAGCACGCAGATGCGCCGTCGAAAACGGAAGGCAACACATTCGTTCAGCCGGGAAGCAACAGCTTGTACGATGAAGATGCGAACCCTTGACTGCGTAACTGAAACTCGCAGCCCTCACGTGCGGAGACTTATAAACATGATTCATTTTTCTTTTAATGGTGTCTTTGTCTTTTCCGTTAACTACATCAAATTTTGTTAGTGACAAAGGCGTTTTACTTCATGTACTGCAGTCCTAAGTTAGTTGAAATTAATTGAAATGCCTCTTGCACGCACTTAATAGACTTTCGCGGTGAAAAGCTTTTAAGGCGAGATGTTTGCGACTGTAAATAACTTGAGAAATAACGGTAAAGGTTTAAGCACCATCTTTTTGTTAATGAGTTGTGGTGCAAGAAGAAAAAGAAAGAAGGTGTCATATGAATGCGTGTTGCACGACCATTTCGAGTTACTATTTTCTCGGTTCGTTCTAAAGCTGCAACAAACTCCTAATCATACGCTCCGCCAAAGGGCTCCACGGGACACCACAACTTTCGTAATGCACTGGTCAGTTCCTCGATTGACGAAGGTATCTCCTGTTGCCAAGAAAAATACTGCACCACGCGTTTCATCAATTCTTGGAAACGTCTGCTATTTCATTATTTCGCGTTCTCTTGGCAATCACCTAGCTGACCACACCTTTTTAATCACCTGATTTCGCTAACGACGAGAGCAAATGCCGATAAAACCTAAAGAATTCGCTAAATAATTGATTTGACGGTAATGAAGACCACTGCGAAAGAACTCGTCAAAGGTACAGCTCACGGGTCAAAAACGCAGTGGCGCGTTTCAGACCGGTTGCCGCGAGGCCACCACGTCAAGCTTGCGTACCCCCCCCCCTCCCCCCCTCCTTCCATACGCCTACGCCCCCCACCACCCACACCGCGCCCAAAAAGAACCCGTCTCACCTCCTCGCCCCTCCTTCACCCCCCGGTCGCGTTGTACATACCACGTGTGATTGAATGCAGATGGCCAGATTACTTAATTGCCCTGGGGACGTGTTGCGCCCGTAAGGGCGCTGCGCCGCACGCTCTTCGCGAGCCAACCCCACTGTGCCCCGCTGCTATTACGCCATCGGCGAGGCACACACAATCAGGCTGGCCATTAACAATGCACGCCACCAGGGGCGCTGCCTGCCGAGGCCCCTGGAGGAAGGAGACGTTGCGAGGAGGTAGCGGGTGCTGCCGCGAATAGGCACGTGATTCCTCGTCTCTGGGATGTACAGTCACCGGGCCACGGCCTGCACAGCTAAAGCCCTGGACGGTTCCGTGCACCTTCAAAACGGAAGCCTGTGTCATAAGCTAACTGCGGTCATTACTTGCGTAATGACCATTTCCTCAGCACCTTATGGAGGATATGACAAGTTGTGCAAGTCCTTTCTTCATCAGGTGAAATTGCTATGCAAGGAGATGCGCGAATATTTAGGCGCGAATATCTGACTTCGCGCCATTTGAAATGTTATTTTTATTTTCATAGCACGACACATGCCTACAGTTGTGGGCTGAATGAAGAATCAGGCGACGGAACCTCAATATATATTTCATTACTTAGCATGACGGACGCAGTGCCAGACCTGCATCCTAGGCATGTGATAACACTACCCATTGAATGGAACTTCACATTATCTGTTGGGACAGCCCCCCACCTCTTTCCCTATAGGCTCATTCCGAAGGGAAAAAAAATGAAAATTTCTTTGTGCTCCATTCAAAACTCGAGAATATGTTGAATTTTGCGGAGTCTGCTTCCAAATGATGAGCCTGAATGTTCAAAGAAACTGCTTATATAATGTCAAGATGACATCGGCACAATTCAATATTCCGCCCAAAGAAGCAACAGCCTCGGTACTTTGCCTTCGAGGCACCTTGTTAGTGTTAGAACACTTCTCGCTCAGTCATCCTTGCCACATGATGTGTGCATCAAGTATCAGAATAAAACATTGTCAGAGCCTTAAATCCTCAGCTGTCTTGTTGTCATTTCCTGTTTTAACAAGCGCCGCTGTTTGGAGTGGTGCAATCACTTAGACATGAACGTAATGAGGGTGTTTAACATCCATTCCGTTTGTAATTAAAATGACTGAGTTGGCACTATGTGAATCGAAAACTCAATATCGCACGTTGCATCCACTGTCAGTGTTGTAATTCATTTTTAGTTCTTTGAAGCTAACATTCAAAAATAAATTTGTCGATTTAAGTGGGCCTTTGTTTCAGTAAAGACACTGGCGCACTGCTGACGTCATCACGGAGTTTGTAGCGGCGCAAAAGTAATATTTCACGTTGCCAGGTATCATTATACTGAAGCTGTCGTATGAAAAAGCAACCTCTTACTTATATGGTATTTGGCACCTCAGGGAAGGGAAACATAAATTCACCTGCCTGTTGCCAAAGTTACAAGAAAATTCATACGCGTCTAACAACGTTTGCCAGTTCACGAAAAGCTTGTCCCGGTCCGAAGTTCAAATCCGGGGCCTCGACCTTGCATACTTTCGTGGAGCTAATCTGCCATGGTACCACGCCAAACCATATCTCTCGCACGAAAAAAAAAAAAAAAAAAAAGAAAAAAAAAGAAAGAAAAGAAAGCGATTGCCATGCCTAACGAAAGACGCAGTTCACCCATGCCACGTAATTTGACTCGCTTTCACCGCCAACAAAGACAGCATCATTGTACCCGTTGTGGTGTCACTACGACTCGTTTTTATGAGACATCCACCCCTCTTACCGTGCCTTCCACCTTATTGTCATACAGTTTTTCATTGTGGTACGTGCTTTACGCCACATTTGGACCTTCGTAATAATATAATGTCCAGCATCACGATCGCTGGTATTGATTCTTACAAATGATTTTACACTGAACGGTCGCAATCCGTACGGAATGTTGCGCAAAAGAGAGAGAGGGAAAAAACCTGCGTGTGCCATTAGATCGTTTTACTTAGAAATGTTACTTTCTGCGACGTCCAAAAAAATGTTTCGCGCGACGAATATATCTTCCGCGGGTTATGAGCGCCACTTCATTGCCTCCAATCGACAATTCTTCTCTTCTCAATAAAATGAAGCGCGCTTATGACAGGGGAGCCGAAGCGACGCAGATCCCCGCGGTACTATACACCGCTTCGCGTTCCTGGCACCCGAGGCGGCGTGACGGCGCGTTTTGCTCCTTACGCTGAACGGACTCCCTGGTGCAGTCCAGGCTCACGAGCCTTGCTCACGGCCTAGCCCCCCGCCAGGGTTCACTGTCGATAGCTATTCACTGAAACTGGGCCCATTCATCTTGCGCGAGCCCGCGGCCCGAACACCCCGAGGAGGGGAGGAGGGTGTCCTCGCCCCAGGGGTCGCCGGCGTAGCCGCGGCAGCTCCCACGAAAAATTACTCGCTGATTTAGTCATTGAGAGCAAGAGGGGCGCCGCCGCACAAAAGCGCAACAGAACAGGAACAGCAGCGGCGGGCTCGACATATTGAATGTGTTACGCGATGGGCTCGCTGCGACGTGACACGTCCTACACCCCCCCCCTCCCCCCCCCTCCCAACTGGCGTACGGAGGCGGGGAAGTGGGTCCCCAACCCCGCCTGCCTCATGAGGCGCACTGATCGCGGCAATCGTCGGCCCAATTGCTCTTTTACATGCCGCAGAGCGGGAGCTGGCTCAGAGCGGGGCGAGCAGTGGCGTTCTCGCGCGCTTGTCTTTTATCGTGGTAATCTTTTCGAACGGGCGCGTGTAGGTGTTCGGCGCATATGCCGACAAAGTGGCGACAGTGATCGCCGGAATAATTTCAGGTTGCCGCCTCCGGAATACGAGAGACGACTCTTTATAGTACGCATGCACACCGATCTCAGTGACCCTTAAGAACGCTACGTGATTCTTTGAATGACGCAGTGTTTTTGCGGCCATCCTTATTGCCGCGGTATTTGTCGGTATGCACTGCATTCTTTTTTATGTTTTCGTTCAACTTTTCGTGCATACAATCGCGAACTTTCGTGAACGAAAACATTGGCGAACTTCGCCGGCGTTTTAAGGGGAAAAAAATAATTTATAGAGTCATAAAGTAGAGCTCAGAACGAGTAAACGTGCGTATGCGTTTATACGCATCCACGATACGCTCTAAGCCAACCATCTGGTGGTTGCACCGTACTGCTTGCCAAGGTCATAGCATTAATAGTAATTTTCTTTTCTTCTCTTTATGTATTGTGAGGTTATCGTGCACATTGTTTCAGTGCAATAATTGTGCATTTTAAACACGGGACTGAAACGTACGCAGATCAAACAAATGAGTAGCATAAACAGAAGCCTCGCAACAAAGTTGTGCATCAAATCAAATAAAATTTCGTAACCAGAGTGTACTTGCTTGCTGCAGATCGTGCAATAGAAAAGTGCAATTGTTCGTATCCCCGGATTGCGGGGAAGATTTCTGTGCTTTAGCCCACATGCTCTGGCAGTGCCCTGCAGTGTGTTACAGGACTTCAACAACAGCGAGGACTGGGAGAAAGCCATCACGAGCTCAAAATTGGAAGACCAGTCTAAGGCTGTCCAGAGGGCCCGTGAGAGAGCGGAGAGGCATGGCCTCCCGGCTCCAACATGGGATTAGCCGACAGCAAGCCAGGGGTCCTCTGTAGGACTGCACTGGCTGGCTCCTCAGGACCTTAATAAAGTTCCTTGTCTGTCTGTCTGTCTGTCTGTCTGTCTGTCTGTCTGTCTGTCTGTCTGTCTGTCTGTCTGTCTGTCTGTCTGTCTGTCTGTTCGTACAAGTTTTGATTAGTTTTTTTTACGGAAGCCAATATATGTATATTGACACACTTCATGTCTGACGCATAGTGAAAGGAGTCAATAGATTCCCGCGGCGTTCTTGCGTTTGTTTCCTGCAACTGCATTCGCAAAGAAGTTCGTAATCTGTAGAGCAGTTCATAAGAGAAGGTCAGTTCAGATAACGAGCGTGTCATTCGAGGAGGGAAATGGCGAAAGAGTCAAAATTGGTCAATTCAGTCCCAGTTTCACTAGCCAAACGTTTTGCCTTGTTGTGGCTGTTTCAGCAGACACGCTGGATACTTTATGTATCTATTACATCGCGTAAATCGTCTAGGTGGTGGATCTGTGGATTAGAAAGCCGACTGGTGTAACTGATGATGTAGTCAAAACTAAGAGAAAGAAATGCAGTTAGCGGGCCTCGCTATGCTTAGGCCAGATATCCGCTAGTAGGCCTATAACGAAGTTACAGTGTGACTGCTTTGTGAATAGAATCGCCGTTCACGATGCCATAAAAAAATACAAGGATAATTTCAAGTGTCAGCGGGCTCAAACTTAACGCGGGTTTTTATAGCACCCAAAGTGGACGAAAGCCACCAATTGGGGCTACTGCTGAAACGCGCCCCTTTTCTTTGTCGTTCTCAGGTGAAAAGCCGCACAAGTGCGCCGTGTGCGGCAAGGCGTTCAGCCAGTCCTCGAACCTGATCACCCACAGCCGCAAGCACACGGGCTTCAAGCCGTTCGCTTGCGATGTGTGCGGCCGGGCCTTCCAGAGGAAAGTGGACCTGCGCAGGCACAAGGAGACACAGCACGCTGACATCCGGCCCATCTAACCACGTCGGAACTGCGCAACGCCGCCGCTAAGCGTCGCCTGCTGCTCCTAGCGCTGCTGCCGCTGCCACCACGACGCGCTGCCTGTGTGTATACATCGTGCGGTTCCAGCGCGAGCAGCAATGTAACTGTGCCGTTTGGGACAGCCTATTGAATCGAGAAACGGCACGAAATCGCTGACAGAGAAGACGACGCCGTTCGAATCAAGGAAACGTCCTCATAGAATTATAGCAACCGCGGGGCATCGCGAAGAACCCCCTCGAATTGCGATTGCGTCACGACGCGAAGGAAATGGGGGGGATGCTATTATATCGTGTCGCCGTGCACCCACGTGTATCCGTCTTTCTTGTGCGAATTGTTTTACTGCGTGTACGCGACGTAGACTTGCTCCGTTTACCCCTCTTTCAATATTGCGCACGGTCGCTTGCATTTGGAAGATGAAGGGCACTGGTGAATCGTGCGTGACACAGTGAGCGAGATTTCTGCTCAAAGAAAGACGTCGTTTGAAGTTGTCGGTGAGAGCTGCAATTAAGCGAGAAAACTGATCCTATCGTGTCGTTACAGCCTCAGCAATTTAGCGGCACATCCGTGAAGACCGGTGATAAACTTAGTCTTTTCGTTTCTTTTTTTCTTTTTTTTTTACACACTGTCTAGTTATGTCTGGGCATTGCCACGATTGTACAGCTGCCTTTGTCTTTATTTACTTTTTTTTTCGTTTCCGGCATAGCACAGCACGGTCCACAGGGTGGGTTATTGCTTCCCCGTTTGGCAGATGTGGCCGAAATGTTCAAATTTGTTGAAAACCTACGGGAGCAAAAGTCCATCACTGTTTCGTTCCATAGCTATGTACTCGCTACGAAGCTACGACACGACATGTCCGACCACAAACAGCGGTGAAGTTTTTCCGACGTATCATAATTACACGAGCCCCCTAATATCAGAAAAAAATGTCAGACATATACACAGCTAGCGCGCTTCGCCATCTGACGCGGGTGTTAAATTTGTTAGTCCTCTGCACGCAAACGACCATAACTTTCTCGATAAAAAAAAATTTCGGTGCCGTGAATTCAATGTCAGCATAAGCATTCTTACCCTGTCGATGCTGGGACTGGCACCGAAATATTGCGAAAATTTCTTTACTGAAGCATACGAAGCTTCACAGAGTGTGCACGTGAAGGTTATTCAAAACACATACTAACTTAAACGCATTGATGTGTTTTACATTGCCAACACCAAATATGTAAGTCTTACTATAGCCGCTAGTTAAGCAGAAAGCACAAAGGAATGAAAAAGAAACGACTATGGGCGGCCCCGCCTCGGTGTTCCCGCACTGGTCTCCAGTGACGACATGGAAAGAGAGACACCAAAAAGGCAACGAAAAGGCAGGAAGTTTGACGTCATAGATTTTTGCAGACTCTGCACGATGCTGTGGAGGTGTTTACGAATAACGCAGAAATAAGTTTCGTGAGGAAGCAAGCGAGTTGTCTACCTCGGAAATTAAGTTACAAAAAAAGTATTATCGCGCAAAAGTCCTAAAGTATCCGCGAAGTCCTTGGTGACGCCAGTTAAGTCGCGTTTCCTTTTAAAAATTTCAAAAAAAGCGAAGTTCGGACTTCAATTTTCGTTCTTATATTCAGACTACATCACTACAAATGTGTAAACAGCTGACACTATGTGATGTCATTTTTTAGGTGATGGTGGTGCAGTTAGAAGGCGCAGGCGGCTCTCCTTATCACAGAAAATACAATATTGTGGACGTGATGTGTTTTTTGAGTGCCCCCCTTTAAATGACAGTTACGTGCCCTTCGCCTCGCTGTTGATTCGACTAAGTTAGGCTTGAGAGAATATTGTAATCACTTACGATCGAAAGAAAATAGTTTCCATTAGGGTGAGTGATCTGCATTGAATAAGTGTCCTTTTTCTAATGGTAAATCAGACTTTAACATTTGGAATAATTACAGGCCGAATGTTTCGCAAGACTAGAGTGGACTCAACTTTTGATGCTGTATGCTGAAGAATATTTCGGTGGTGCTAAGGCTTATTTGTACCAGATAATTGTTACACTTATTAAGGCGAGAACCTTTGATTCCTCGTGAGAAGGATGATTGTTAAATTAGTGAAGCTTAATTATAAATTAAAAATCAAAGAAAATGATGTCAGTACTGAGTTAATTAGTACAGGTGATACCTGTGAGAGTTAAGGTAATTAGGGAACGTTGGTCGTCAGTATAGAGCGAACGGAAAAATAGTCGCACCGGATTGTTTTCGCCTTCCAGTCACTTTAGGAAAATAAAGAAGAAACCATGTGATAGTGTTCTTTCTTCTTTTTTTTTTTTTTGTCACTTATTTCCATTACAGCGTCTTCAGAATCCATGATAGAGGCCCGTGTACTGTGCGAGGTCAGTGCACGCTAAAGCACACGAGATTGTCAAAATTTCCGGAGCCCTCACTACGGCGTCTCTGATAATCATATCGTGGTTTTAGGACGTAAAACCCCAGATATTATTATTAGGAATCCATGATGTATAAAGTTGGCCTGCGTCGTATCATGTCTCACTCTGGGTGAAGATTTTCCTGCATGAACAGGGAACGAAAAAAAGAAGAAAGAACAATGATAATATAGCGCTCAGCCGAATAGGTAAAAATGTGTATTTCACGAAGGTGAATCTTCCAGCTATCGCGTAGCTATTCGTGCAAGCCACGTCATCGGGATTCTAGTCATTTCAAGTCAGCTTGTCACCAAAGATGCTCGGCATCACCTAAACCAAAAACTTTGCTGTTTGCTTGGTGAATTTACCGAGAACGAAGCAAATAGTAGTCAGCACTGTCACTATTGGATATTACTTGGCCAAAAGGAGAAGTTTGGCACGTAATAGTAGTAGCCAAATGTTGGAAGGCTGTAAAAAAGGGTAGGTCGTTGGGCGAGCTAGCACACTGTCATTGAAAGAGTAAACCATAATGCAAGAAGAAGCCCAAATAAAGCCGTGAGGGAGGTTCCTGTGCCTTTCAAGTTCCTCTCTCCACCGCCCCTGCACCCCCCCCCCCCCCCGCCTTTATAATTATTTATTTAATTGGCCCCCCAATATGTGTCTAGTCATTCAGTATTATGCATGGGCGATATATTACAGTTTATTCTTTATATCTTTCATAAAACAAGGCTCAAGTAGGGTGTCAAAGTTTGTGACGTCACGGGATGCTGTTGCGGGAACATGAAGAAAGAGTTACTAAGCAGAGCTTTGTTCTCGAGTCGTTTCTCGAGTCGTGTCTTACTTACCAAGACTCCTCTCAGGCTGTGTGGCATTAGCGTAATTCGGTTTTAATGCAGCCTAACTTGTTATCTTCCTCAGAGTGATCTAAGGTAATAAAATACAGATCTATGTTGTGAGTAACAAAAGAGTATGCAGAATACTAAAGAGCGATATTATTTGTAAGTTGTTGTTGTTTTTTTTTTTTTTTTAGCGGCGGGCGATGAGACGCCATTCACCGCAAGTAAGCGCCAGACATAACATGATGCGCCACCCTTGCGTATACATTCACTTGTAGCAGGAACCAAAGAAAGATTGGTTCTTTTGGACACTGACTATATGTACGTGGTAGAATGGGTGCGGCGTGATAGGGTTTAGTCGAACATCGATGAGGTATTGAAGTGACGTGCATGAATGCGGCAGAACTCAAGTGCACATTGTACCCAAGAGCGCAGAGCTTAACTCGTTTGGGAAGGGCAATGCAGTGTCGTATGCTTGTGAACGTCAATCGTTTGAAATAACAAATGACCGGTACTTATGCATCTTCTTAACAGGCTCCTTAACTTTCCCTGAAAAGGCTGGAATCCTATATAGCGTTCATCAATGTGTTATTGTGAAATCTTACCGAGCGCAGCAGCGCTCCTGAATACGGTTGTACTTACTCGAAACCAGCCATTGTTTTTTTTTTTAAATCCGGCAAGCTCAGCTATCTACAGACTGTTCTGCGCCATAGTTTTGTTTATATTCTACGCGGGAAAATGGAGCTAAACGCGCGTGCGCAGTTAGAAGTGCAATATCAATATAATCTCTGAGCCTCGCCTTAGTGTCATAACTGAAGTGACACTCATATGAAGTAGTCCAGAACATTCTAGCAAAAAAATAAAAATAAAAATAAAGGTGGTGTAAGGAGTGCCAGATACCTGTATCCCCGGCATCCACAAGAACTAATTTTGTATGCACGGCAAGAACGTTACGGAAGCATTAATGGCAATTTTTTTTTTACGTGTCTTCAGGTGAATTGACGCTGAAGTTAACACATACACTGCACAGTTATTCTTAGTGTATTCTTAAGTTATGCATTATAATCGATTGCATTGCGTTACACTAAGTAAATATCGCCCAAGATGCCGCAGCAATGCCTATGGCAGTTAACTTTCGCGCAGCTTGAGGAAGAAGTGGGGCTTTGGTAACCCCGAACAAAGCGACTCTCAGGGAATTTCGTCGCTTGCGAACAACACTAGCGTTCAATGCAAGGGTTTCGGCGTGTAATTGATGGGTCTTTTTTTTTTTTAACACTCTCTGAAGAGCGAGCTCCACGTATTCTGAACTCCACTCTTAGCGATATCGAGCCTTCTACTATTATATTCAGTGGACTTTATTATAGACTAAGTATTCACTTTTACATTGTGTCGTTATCTCAGCTAGCGTACTTTGAACGTAGCAGTCATGAAAAAACATCTTCGTGCTCACTCCGGGGTACATCTGAACAAAAAACACCACAGGAGGTAAACTTTAAAGTTTGGATGTAGCAGAACGATTGGATAGGGGACACACATCACTGAAACAAAAAAAAATTTTTCTTAGACTAGAACTGCTCGTAAAGGCGGGTTTCGGCAAACAGCGAAGTTGCACACATTACAACGGGAGGGTTCGCCAACCAAAGGCAAACGCATCTTACGAACAAAATGGTTTCGTTTATTTGAACCGACCAGAATTGCGGAATAATGGGTTGGTTGCATACGATCGTACAAAGGGAGAAAAAATAAATAAATAAACGGAAGACAAGACAGCATGAGCCCTTATTTGGCGGCGTTAAGTCTGTCTGCAAAATGTGGCCCCCCGCAACAACGGTGTGCCCAGAGCCTATTGCGTTATCCCAACAGGGGGGCCGCATTCTGAGATGATCCCTTTCGGTGACAGTGTGGCTTCGAGTGTTGTAGAATCGCGCGCGTGAAAACGACTGGGTCGACTAATTGCCAGCCTTTTTCTCAACAACCCAATTAGCGCGCACTGTGAGGGGCATTCTAGCGATATCTTCGAAAGCGTAAAATAGGGCCTTTTAGGATTCTGTTCACCGGCGAGTCGTTATTTATTTTGGAAAGTGGCGGGAAACTGGCTGGACAGCCTGCGCGCGTCGGCATACAAGGATTGGCGTCCACTAGGGCAGTTTCGCAAGCGCGCATCTTTGCAGAGAATGCGACGGCTCGTTCGAAAAGTTATAGCCACAAATTGATCGCTCATTTCTTCCCCATCTCTGTGTTGTCATGTAAACCGGTCACTCTTATTTTGTTGACCCATACCACACGTGACATCGACCGCGACAAGCCGGTTCGCGAGTGACAACACTTTCTAAGTCAATGCTTTAACTGTCACGGCTATTATTGCGACGGCGTAGCTGGTTCCGGTTAACAGGCAACGCGTCACACATAGTTCGAGTCACGGAGCTATACAGGCGGACTAGGACGGCGTGCTGCGCATGCGCCACGCATCAAGCAGCGTCTAAACATGCATGCCATTGCGCATCGCGTCCTTGTACATAGCCTCCCCCCATGAACGGGTTGCGTGTTTTCACGTGTACAGCATGCGCCAACGTAGTTTGAAAATTTGCTGCTGTTTGTCATTGCTGTCTAGTCTTGCTTTAGCGCATGAACACGAATTCGAAACGACGAAAAAAAAAGTTCCAAAAAGGCGCAGCACTTATAAGCAACACCAAAGATAGTGAAATTCAGCTATACAACGGCTGTGTGTCTACTGTATAAAGACGCGTTGTTTTTGTTTTTGTTTTATTTTCATGGCGAACATGTTACTGAATAAATTCTCCTCTGTGTTTGACAGAAATACCACGGAGTTTGCTGTCTTCTTGCCTTTCATTGCGCATGCGCACTTGCCTATTTCAGTCTGATGCCAAGCTGCCGGCCGGAGCGGTATGGTCAAAAGAATCACAGGAGACTCCTCAGTGATCTTCAGGCCAGCACTTTGAGTCTAGAATGAAAAAGATATATATATTAAGCTGTAGCACGGGTGGTTACATTGGGCTGCGCCAGACTGCTTGTCGCAGTAGAAATACATGCCCTTGTATACCCGGTGTTTCATTCCATGATGCGCACGAGAGCCCAGGACACGTGTGCCCCCAGTTTCGCATCAGTATCGCTGGAATCTGGCACTCAAGAAGGCATTCGCCATAGCTGGTCCGGGCAAAAAACACTGTTATCGGTTCATTACAGAAAGTGTAATTCGGAGATCTGTTAAGTTGAAGACGATTAAGGCATTTGACTTGTACAAAGTCGATCTGCCAAGCTAGAGGGTGCGGGTTTGACTCCCGGCAGTCGCAGCCGTATTTAGAAGGGGGCGAAATAAATAAGTACCTCACTGTTCCATTTAGGATTGGCCTAAGCCCTTGCAAGTATACTTTTGGGGAATTCGTAAGCCGAAACACTATTTTAGAGCAAGTTTTTACTCTCGTATCTCAAAAGTGGCGCTAGAACTAGGGGGGAGAGGGAAGAGGTGGTAGGGGAACGAAGGAAGAGCCAGGATGTTAGCTAGACCATGTATAGTTCGCTACACTACTCGTGGGCAGGTTAACAGTTGGAAGGTAGGGGTAAAGGAGAGACAGACAGAAAGCATGAGTTAAATGATTTACAGTTCACACTGACAGAACAGCATAGCTGAAGTAGTTCGCTTAAGTCGGTTGCCTACAAGTATTGCAGAAGGGCCGACGTGGTTTTCTGACTGCCGGACTACAGTTCAACATACAGTGCAGCGAGTTAACGAGAGGGGGGGGGGGGGGGCTTAACTTACAGCACCATTAAAAAGAACCTACACGTTATGAAATTTGTCTCTATGTTGGGTGCCTGGGTTGGAAATTCCAATGCGGAGAGGCTTGCGGAAAGAAGCAGCAACCGGAATAATAAAATCTTTCTAGAGCGAAAATAATTACTTTTTAACGAAACCGTCACAAGAATCTTGCGTGCAGTATTATGTCCTCCCCCCCGCCTTCCCCCCCCCCCCCCCCCCAACCCCACAAAAAAAAAAACAACAAATTAAAGAGTCTAATCCACACAATTCGCCATCGCTAAAAGAAGGAAAATAAAATGTGAAAACTTAGGTACCATAAAGAAATGTTAGATCAGGAAGGTGCTCTGGAACTGCCATTGTGGACTACGGGCTGGTTTTCGTCCCAGTCCCCCCTACCCCCCCACATAAACAATAGTTCTCCAAGTGTTACAGTCTCGTAACACAATATGGCGAAAACCTGGCTGCACTAATGTAAGAAAAGTGAGCTCCTAGGAGCAAGTACATATGTTGGGCATTAAATAGACCCTTCTGAACACCTCATGCAAGCACTTTTTTTTTCTTTGTACGTCTTTTTCAGAGGTGTGCAAACTTTTGTTCGTCTTTTAGTGTTTCTCAGACTCCGTATCCGCAACTCGGATCTCTGCGATCGATTACTGCTCAAACCCTGATTTTAAGTGCGGAGCACTTTAGGGGGCCGGGCTGTCTTATGCTGTCGCCGTCGCTTGGAGCAACGCAGGCAAAACCACATTTAGCACAGCGACCTGTAGCCCGCGCTCACGCCAAAGAGAAGTCTTCTTCCTCTTGTTCTTCGAGCGCCTTGATGATGATATTAAATGCGGAGCACTTTAGGGGCCCGGGCTGTCATATGCAGTCGTATGCTGTCGTCGCTTGGCGTAACACAGGCAAAACCACGTATAGACCAGAGCACGACTATCTCGCACCCAGGCGCCTAGGCTCCCGACGTCATACTCTCGCTCCCAGACGCCATTTTGTTCTGAACTGCCAAAGCGTGTATCTGTTGAGCCAAGTTAACATGGGAAGCGGCGTCTCTGGGACTTTAAAATACGAGAAAGCGCCCAATCACGCCGCTCCCGCTTACAAGAAGTCGTCTGGGGACCACTGCGCCGTCTTTGGATGCGATCAGCGCAAGAGGAAGATAATACTCAGAACTGTCTGTGAAGATCACAATACGTCGCGGGAATCGTGCCGGTGCGGTGTTTTCAGATTACACAGATTCAACAGGAAAAAATATCAGCCCAGTAAAAGTGTACGAGTAAGTACACTTACTGCGTGTATTCAAGCGTGACGCCAGCTACTTCGCTTTACAGCAGTAATTTGCGTGCAGTATGCCTGTAGTATGCGGCACCAAATCATTGCCGTACTCTTTCGCAGGCCGCATGCCAGTAATAGGAGATATTACTATTCACGCGCGCACGCACACTGCGCACGTTTAGTACAAGTGTAACGGCGTACTGTCGCGATGCAAAGAAACGTGAACAGCGGAAATCGTGGCTTTCGACTCAGTCAAACTGCGACATGCCATGACTGTCGCTAGGCGAATCTGTGCTTTCAGCCGGCGTCACCGTAGCACTATAATTCTTTCCCTGGCTGGCACTTTCACACCGCGTGAGTGTTCCGAGGCATGACCAGCAAATGATTAACTCATGCGGTGCATGAGCGCAAGCCGGAGCGGGATTCTCGCGCTACGGGGACGCCGGCTGAAAGCACAAGTTTTGTCTAGCGACAGTCAAGACGTGTCGCAGTTCCACTGAGTTTAAAGCCACGCTTTCCGCTGTTCACGTTTCTTTCCATCGCGAGTACGTACCTGATAAAGTTGCTTCCGCAGTCTGCAATGCACGTGCTGTAGACATTCTGGACTGTCGAGGAAGGTCTTCTCGACCTTTCACAACAGCACAAATTTCCAGGAGAGGAAAAGCGCGAAATATGCTTACAGCCGGACTGGGGTTGGGAAGTTTCGCTTTTGAATTGCGGAGCGTCTGCTAGCATGGCACTTCAGGGTGTCGCTTCGCGGCGCTTGCGACAGATGACGCGATGTGCTGCCTAAATATACCTAAATATGGCGGTACACACTGAAAGCGATGTGTTCTGGTGTATAAAAATCGAAAAAAAAAGAGGAAATAGAAAGAGAGAGAAAGGGAAAAAATAATAAGAAAATAGAAATAAATAGAAATAAAGAGAAAAGAGACAGAAAAAACTGGAAAAGAGAAAGAAAGAAAGAGAGGAGGAAAGAAAGAGAAATTTGAAGACAAACAAAGAAGGCTGCCCAGCTCCGCACTTCCTTCAGGTTTGGCACCACTAGTGCGAAGTTGCCTTAATTTTTTTTCTTTGGCATCTATCGGGACGTTTTTGTCACGGCACGTCGGCTCTCCCAGGTTAGTTACAACGAAGACGCCTAAGCCATTCCCTTAGAAAACCAAACTACTGCAAGAATATATGATTGTTAGCCCCTCAGCAAGCTGCAATGTGTCATCAAGACAAAGTGAAGAAAACGCAATGGATGCATCCGTCTGCAGCCCCTTAGCGACAAACCGTCCTACTCAGCACAGGTAAGTGACACATGCAGCTTCCTTAAGCGACCAAAATTTGACCTGTCTCCTGTATTCACCCGCCACAGCAACCAGAGACCTTTTTTCCTTTTCTTTTGCCATGAAAGACGCGAGTTCAGGAATTCTTGTAGATATATTTGGCAAAGATTGGTTTTGCCTGGCCATTTTGGTAAGCGTAAAACTGGGAACGAGAAGGTAGTCATACCCCTACGGTAGGATCGCAGACTTAAATGAACTTGATGGTGACAAGCGTCCATTGACTATACCGTAATACGCCTACTCTATGTTAACAGGTTAATTAACCAGTTCAGTAAGTTTGCTGAATATATTTACAGGCTTTTTGGGGACAGCCGACGTTTTACCTCGAGCTTTAAAAGCTTCGCTCTTCAAAAAACCAAGCGTAGCTTGCACAAGTGCCGCCAGGCACAGCGGAGCTGATCGGTTCCTAGCCGCTGGTCCTGACCATACGAAGTGATGCCAAGTTCTATTCGAGTGAAGCATAGTCGCCTATCGCCGTTTCGGCCGTGCTACTTCGTGAACTACATTAAACGAGTCGAGTCCAGCAGTCGCGCTCGGTAGCGCGCCGCGAACCGTCTTCGGTCTTGCCGTGTCTGCGTCAGGCACCGCGCGCCGCCGCCACGCGCCGGCTTTATACAGAACCAAGGAGAGGTGAGCATGCGCAGTTGGCCGTCACGTCACGTCTGGCGCGACCGAGGGGCTGCGGGCAGTGTCAAGGCATGTGGGCTGGTGGCGGAGCAGTGCATGGGCTAGCGAAACAGGCGCACAGCTGTGCAACCTGTTTCTATAGGCAACGCGCGGTAACGTCATCGCGGCGAGGAGTTTTCTGTTCGCGTTGGACATATTACGGCAGGCTAAAACAGTACCGCTGTTAATAAATGCCGGCAATGAAGGAACGTCTAGCTGCTGCATTTTTGGTGGCGTACTGATAAAATGCTGATTTTATCGGCTGAAAAAAAGTCAGCATTTAATGCTGGTTTTTTCAGCATTTAATGGGGGGTTAACGGCTGAAAGAAAAAAAGTGCTGTAAAAATAAAAAAATACCTCGGGACTCCCTATGCACGCAAACCAGAAATTACAGTTTTTAAACAGGTTCACTGGAAGCTACCGTTTCATCTTCGGGTGCCGTCAAAGACAGCAAGTCCCCTTGATTTTTGAAAAAAAAAAAAAAAAAACGCCGATAAGCGATAGAAGGATTTTGCAGTGATACCTTCAGCATTATTATCGTTCTTTGAAGGCGACTGGATATGTTCGGCCGAGAAAGAAATATCGCGGCACAAAGGAAAGCTCTGTGCGCACTCCCTCTGCGCCATGAGCACAATTGCAGTTGTTTGTTTTGCACAAAAACCGAAACGACCAATTGCTTTGGTCAGGACGCAGCAGATAAATCACTAGCTTGCTAACTAGACAGTCGAAATATTTTAAGTTTATTACTGACCACTTCATAGGTGAGCATGCTTCAGGATGCTGCATTCAGATTCGCGCCGGAGCAAACGTTCGCGTAACCTTTTACAGCGTGATCTTTTACGAGCTCATTTCAACGGCCAATCTTGGTGGCAACGTCGATCGCCGCCGCCGGTGCCCGCCGCAGCTGTCGTACGTATTGATAAAAAAAAAAAAGCCGGCAGATCCCACGCACTGTGGGAATCGATGTAATGCGAAGCAGCCAGGAAGGAGCAGATCATGCTTTACATAATTTGCCATGTCATGTTTTACATGTTAGGACCTGTCATTTATGATTCGCCATACAGTCACGTCGCGCCATACCAATTTTGGTGTATATCAAGCTAGCGAACTGGACGCAAGCGCACCATGAGCGTGGCATGTAAATGGCGTTGTATATGACACGCATGCAAAGATTTTCATGTTGCCACCTGCCATTATGTTCGTTATACAGTCATGAAGGCACGAATTGTAAACTTAAGGGCTCGTTTGCTTTGTTAAACACAGTATTAATGAGAACTAACAGACAAAGATGCCAAGGAAAGTATAGGGGAACCTATTAGAAGTAATTGTAATGTAAATGTAAAGAAATGAAAGTGGACGAAAAGATAACAGTCATGTCACTCAATACCAAATTTGGTGTATATCAAGCTAACGAAACGGCCGCGAGCGCGCCATGAGCGTGGCATGCAAGTCATGTCGCACATGACATGTCATGATTTCCATATTACCACTTGTCATTTATGTTCGTCATACAGTCACGTCACTCAATACCAAGTTTGGTGTATATCAAGCTAACGAAACGGCCGCGAGCGCGCCATGAGCGTGGCATGTAGGCTAAATCATACTTTTCATGACAAGTTAGTCATGATTTTCATGATATGACCAGCCATTTATGTTCGTCATACGGTCGTGTTATGCCATACCAAATTTGGTATAAATCTCCCATTAACGATACGGCCAGGAGAGCAGAAAGTCGTAGGCGGATAGATAGATAGATAGATAGATAGATAGATAGATAGATAGATAGATAGATAGATAGATAGATAGATAGATAGATAGATAGATAGATAGATAGATAGATAGATAGATAGATAGATAGATACTCTCAAAGTCGCAGAAGTTCGCTAAGAAATGCTTCGAATTTAAAATTGAACTTCCGGCCGTAATCGAACCCTGGCACTTTCAATGTGAGTAAATACTTCTACCATTGACTTACAACAGCGCTTGAAACTGCTGCGTAAAAAGACCCTCTAAAGAGCGCCATCATACGAGCAGTCACGTGTGCAGCTCAGCTATGCAAACGTAGCGTGACCGATGCCTATAGTATTGCACCAGGCGCCACACCATGTGAATTGTGTAATGAGTGGGCGCTTTCAGTATACCCATTTACTAAAATGTTTTCAGCCACAATCAGCATCATGAGCCACAGCATCAAAAAAATGAGCAGATACATGGGAGCATATATTACCATACACTTACGTAGTAAAACTGCAGGTGTCGCGCCATGTGAATTGTACAAGTGGTGGGTGCTTTAAAGCTGCCGAAATATTACAAAGGGTTGTGCCGTACGTCACCGTCATCAGCAGCGGAAGCATCAATAGTGGCGTTCTGTATTGCGAGAAGTTGCGCGTCCACTTACTTAGGTGCATACATTTTAGTTGCGTAGTATTTCACCAGGTGTCAAACCAGGTCAACTGAGTAACATGCGGCCGCATCAAAGCTGCCCACCCATTACAAATAGCTAAGCCCAGTTCTTTATCATCATCAGGAATGGCAGCATCAACAGCGACCTCCTATCTCTGGAGTCAAGTTTGCAGCTTCTCAGTTGCAAACTTTGAGTGGGAGCTGTATAGCGTTGCATCAGGCTGCACATTACGTGAAATGTGTAGCAAGAGGGTGCATTGAAGCTTCCCCCCCCATTGGCGAAGCGCTCGCCAAGGTTAATCAAAATAGTCATTAGTAGCAACACCAACAAGGTTGTCTTGCGTTTGCGTAGTAAAATTTCGTGTGTCATGCCATATGAATTGGCGTGACACGCGTGGTAATGCCCCCAAGCGTTACCACGTATCCCGGACATGAAATGTTCGACAGAGAACAGCTTCCCTGTTAAAAAGAAAAAAAAATAGGCAGATCCCACGCATTGTGGAAATCGATGTGATGCGAAGCAGCCAGCAAGGAGCAAATCATGCTCTACATAACATGCGTGTCGCGATTTACATGTTAGGACCTGCCATTTATGTTCATCATACAGTCACCTTGCTCAATACCCATTTTGGTGTATATCAAGCTAGTGAACTGGACGCAAGTGCACCATGAGCGTGGCATGTAAATGGCATTGTACATGACATGCATGTCATGATTTTCATCTTACCACCTGCTACTTATGTTCGTCATGCAGTCCCGTCACGGAATACTAAATTTGGTGTATATCAAGCTAGCGAAACAGCCGCGAGCGCGCCATGAGCGTGGCATGCAAGTCATGTTGCGCATGACATGTCATGATTTCCATATAACCACTTGTCATTTATGTTTGTCATGCAGTCACGTCACTCAATACCAAAGTTGGTGTATATCAAGCCAGCGTAACGGCCGTCAGGGCACCATGAGCGTGGCATGTAAATCATGCTTTACATGACATGCACATCATGGTTTTAATTTTACCACCTGTCAATTATGTTGGTCCTGTAGAAATGTCTCATCATACCAATTTTTGGATATCTCAAGCAAAGAAAACGGCCGGAGGATTCCCACGGCCATGGCGTGTAAATCATAGTGTTCATGACAAGTTATTCATGATTTTCATGATATGACCAGTCAGACATGTTACTAATGCAGTCATGTTATGCGATACCAATTTTGGTATAAATCCCCTGACAGATACGGTCTGGAGAGCACAAAGTCGTAGGCGGCTAGATAGATAGATAGATAGATAGATAGATAGATAGATAGATAGATAGATAGATAGATAGATAGATAGATAGATAGATAGATAGATAGATAGATAGATAGATAGATAGATAGATAGATAGATAGATAGATAGATAGATAGATAGATAGATACGCTCAAAGTCGCCGAAGTTCGCTAAGAAATGCTTTGCATTTAAAAAAGGACTGATAACACAGCAGAAAGCAGCGTTATCGAATGCACCAAGCACAACAGCACAGCCGCAGACACTTTCACTTGGCTGAGCGTAGCACGCACGCGCATACTATTTATCATTTCTCTGATGTGCTCCGTTGTACGGCTCTGTTTACTAAAAGATTACTTAAAGATATGTTGAAGTAAACAGCGCAGCAGACGGCGCTCGCCGTTCAGTGTGCTTTGTGCGCTTGTGCATCATCGGCAGATCTCGATACCTTTCGAGAATATTAGATGCTACCATATCCCGAGCTCAGCGCTGGCATGATACTGTTAAAAAATCGCAAGCGTGTATGTACAGTCGTCAGCAAGCTTAACACGAACGCTGCGCAGCGTGTCCTGAAACAGTTTGATTGACGCTAGCGCCTCGTAGCTTTGGGTTCTGTTGCCGAGATGTTAGCCATGCGTGCCTGCATACTATCCGAGCATACCGCGGTATTATCTCGACAACAGCGCCCAGCGCTTCGCAGCTGGCATCAGTGAAACTAATGCAGGTCACGCGTCAGAGCGTTCGTGTTAAGGTTGCTGACGACTGTACATACATCACTCGTACACTGCGCACAATTCAGCCTGCCCGCTCTGTGCATATTCCTGCAGTATTGTTGGAATTAACGAACACACTTATTTGCAATAAAAATGATGATTATTAGGGGCTAGGTTGTCTCGTGCTCGAGCTGTTGGGTAAGCTTTTCACCACTGAGCTTTTTAAGCTTGCCAGTGCTCCACGAGGCGTTCGCAAAAACTGGCAGGGACCGAACCTGCGACCTTCGAATAGCGCCTCCAGTGCTCTCCCAATTGGTCGCAGGTTCGGTCCCTGCCAGCGGCAAGTTATCTTTTAGTCCACTCTTCTTTCTTCACATTTACACAACAATTACTACTAATAACATCCCCTATACTTTCCTTGGCGTCATTGTCTGTTAGTTCTCATTAATATTGTGTCAAACAAAGAAAACGAGCCCTTAAATTTCCACTTCTTTTCTTCATTCATAGCTGAAGGATAGTGACAGTCTGTGTCATACTTAGGTGAAAAAAAATTTGGCAGATGCTGCAGTACGATAATCAGACCTTTCGGGTAACACGTACCACTTGATACCCATATGTGAATTGTGAAAAAAAAAAACAAAAAAAAAAAAACGAAGTGTCAATAACAACATTCTGTTACATTTATTATTTTTGTTCTAGAATGACATATATCCAGCAGTATCACCAAGCTATTAGGATGTTCAATACTGCTTGCACTGGTAGACAATAGATTGATATATTTCCAGTAGATCGTCAAAAACGCAAGCATTGCAGCACTGCTTTGCTTTGTGTCCAAGTACACTACAGGGGCGGACTCAGGCATTGGAAACACGTACCGTTCAACTTGCAAAAGGGGATCCGTAGCTGAAGCATTGGGATGTGTGTCGTTGAAGTGAAAAGAAAGTTGAACCATGGTTGAACGGTAAACGAGGACAAAATGATAAAACAAGGGGGCGCATCGTGCATGCTTCGTACGAATAACTGAGGCGCGTTCGGTTTTCTGTCCAAGGGCTCAAACTGTCCAATACATAAACAAGTGAAAGTTGAAGGCCTATACTCTTGCCGCTCCAAGCTTCAAGAAACCGTGTAAGACAAGGGTGAGAAAAAAGAAGTATGTGCATCGTCCATGCACAGCTGGCGATGCGTTGCCGTCCCTGGGATGTTTATACAACGTGTGGAACTCAACGAAGCTTGCCCAATATACATACACCATTGGCAGGGTGTTCCAGCCATCTGAGCCCGCCTGTGGCTATCGGCACTCTTTGCCCTTTTCTCTGCGCGGTATACAGTCACGTAAAAGCCGGCACAACTCACCGGCCGTTGTCCATGCTTGGAATCCTCGACTCGAGAATGAAACACGCAGACTGAACTTAGGATTCCGAAGATGACTCCGTAGAAGCGGAATACCCAAAGTGAAAAAAAAAGGTATCAAGAAGTCGTGCAATCGAGGCTGCACGAGCGTTGTGCTTTTGTTTTTCTAGCGTCTATGTCAACAACAGCAATTCAGAGTGCTGTTATCTTTCTCTCCCTCTCTCTCTCTCTCACGTTCTGCTCTCGTGTTTTCTGTCAGGCTAGTGCAGCGTATTGAAATTAACTGGGGCTTTAAGTGCCAAAACCGGGATACATCTTCTAGCAAACTGCGCAGCAGACGGCTAGAACATGAACTTTTACCAACTCGCCCAGCTTTCAAAGCCTGTTTCACAAAACTATGGATATTTTTATTGCAAGGCGTAATGGGGCCTTCGGCTTAACATTGCCCACCTGAAGTTCTAATGCGCGCCTAAATCTAAGTACTCGAGTGTTTTTGCGTGTCGCCTCCATGGCAAAGCGCCGGCTGCGGCCGGGAATTCAACTCGCACCCTCGCTCTAAGAAGCTTGACAGCTTACCCCATTAAACCACTACGCCGGGTGGCACACCTCAATAGAACACTGCAAGTTTCAAAAGCCACAATGAAACAAACTGAGGCCCTTGACGATGAATATGTAGCTGCCTACGAAATTCTCAGTCACTTCGCTGTTAATTATTTTCACTTTGGTAAGAACCATGGTAAGGCCATTCAAGAACCACCAAAAGAATTTTTGATCGCCGGACAGACACGCCATGAATAAAGTGGAATACAGTGGTATATGAAGTACAAACTTAACGTTGTAGAGCATTTGACACAGCATCCGAAGCGTTACAATCGCTACCACTGACTCAAATTCTATTGGCGGTAGTGAGCTCATATCGTGAAATGAGTGCTTTGCTACATAGGCACTCGTGAAATTCGAACGACCTGAGAAGACACAAGTTCAAAATTCTTACAGGTAACTTGCCTTCGGCTAGAGAAAAATGCCATTCGATAAAGGCACCTTCGTAACTGCCCCGTTTGATGTTTCTTTTGATTCAGCTTTTTGTAGTTTCTTCAAAGTTTATTACCCATCATGATCGTAAGCGCTTTATTGAAGCAGTTTTAACTGGAAGAAAAACTGCGACTGTCTTTCCCGTGCAACGTCGTAAAGTGTGTTCAGCAAAATGGCCGGAATTCTAAGCGTCGTCGGGCTCATTAATCTGGCGTCATGCGCGATGCGCCTGGGCTGGCTCTCTTTACAGAGCTTACATGTGCCAAGAACATGCCGGTTGCAGATAAAGAAGTTCATGCATCTTTTTGTCAGAACATCCTCAACTTGATCAGAAAATTGATTCAGACCGACCTCTCAGCTTTTCTCTCATAATAAACCTCTATCTCGCTCCTCAACTTGACGGTAAGTTTTCCCTTTGCCCCTGTCACACTGCGCATGTGAACACCTCTTGACTCATTCGTCTTTATGTCAAGGAAGATTCACTTCGTGTCTCGCGGTCGCCCTTACGATAAGGAAGTTTATTGGACCTTCTCGCTGAGTGAGTTCGGCAATCTCCCTTGATGGCAAAGGGAGTACTCTCGTCCCTAGTAAGCTGAAGCGAAAAACTAATGCGTACACATAATCGCCGCAGCCAACACAGTAATTAATTTTAGCAACATTATAAGTTGTTTTGTTGCATGATCCATTCATAACGTGTTTAAAAATAGAATACTCACGCGTATCACTGCACCTATTCTCGATACCCTGCCTCGCGAAAAAAACACCTCGCGGCCAATTTCAAAAGTTATTCCGTGCGCGCGAGTGTCCTTATGCCGGTGGATCTCGTTGTGGTCTAATTGTACAGTGCTTTTTTATTCTACTTTCAATATTATCAAAAGTCACAGCAGTGAGCGAAACAGATGCTTCCTCGTCCCCGTAAGTATCGCCGGAAACTCATGCGAACAAGTAGTGGGATCCCATCCGCAGCAAAAGATACATGAATTAGTGTTTTGGACGTGAGAAATGTGCTCATGCGATGTTAGAAGGACCGCGTGACTGAGGCAATAGTATAATTGCAAAGAAATCGATGACATTTTTCAGTGCACGCCTCTTCGCTCAACGATCTCACGTGGTTTAGCAAACACGTAGTACCATCAGGTGTAGCTCACCAGGTTGTCTACAACGTGATAGTTGGAACACATTTTTACTTTGTACTCACATGCACTTACATATGTACTATCGTGAGCAGTATGAGCGAGAACACACCAGCACGTGGCAAATAGCCTCGTACCCAAAGCGGGGCGATTCGCGGCGGCCACTGTCGGAAACAAAGTGGAAAAGAGCGCCGCGGTTGGCATTCCCGTCTGGCTAGTGCTGATACAAAACGGCCGCTGATTGCGTGTCACCGGCGGCTGGCGACGATAAGGCGGTAGGCTACGGGTAGGCCATGCAGAGCGCAAAAGCGTGATGTCTATAGCTCCGCGCCAAACACCGCTTTTCCAATCATTCTCATTTGTTTGCACGGTACACGAAACACAGCGCTTTCTAAGTGTTTCGTTTATTCGCGCACCACCGTGCTAAGATGAGTTACCAACTCGCCCAGCAATGCGTACTTCATTTGTTTGTTTGTTTGTTTGTTTGTTTGTTTGTTTGTTTGTTTGTTTGTTTGTTTGTTTGTTTGTTTGTTTGTTTGCTTGCTTGCTTGCTTGCTTGCTTGCTTTCTTGCTTGTGTGCGCGTGTGTGTCACACAAAATCAAGATCCAGCAAAACAGAATAAAAGAACGCTACTGTGCGTCAGCGCTACAACAGGCGCTACAATATCAAGCTGTTATCTCTTTGATGCGTTCAGCTTGTTGCAAAAAACAGACGGGTTGAAGTACGCACTTGGGACAGGATATTGCTATCGCGTTCAACTCTTAAAGGCGAAGCTTAAGGGTCCCCCAATTTTTTACTTTCCTTGTTGAAAAGCAGCTGCCCCGCTGCTCCATGGCATCGTCACTAACTATTGAGACTGTGTTAGCGAGAATTGCGTGCATGAACGGCACACCAGAAGACAAAGAAAAAGATAAGTGAGTCATTGTGGACAGAAATCAATATATTAAATACAGCTTCGACGTATAATAAACTACATATATCATTGGATAAATTTACCCACTACTCGACCAATCCCCTCCTGGGTATGAGCCATGTCCGGAGAAACACAGCGACAACAACAATACAGCATATTCTTCTACACTCGCACCAACACCTGCAGCAAGTGCAGGTAATCTACACTCAGTTATCACTAATAATAATAATTCTGGTGTTTTACGGGCCAAAACCACGATATGATTATGAGGGATGCCGTAGTGGAGGGTTCCCAAGATTTCGATCACCTGCGATTCTTTAACGTGGACCTAAATCTAAGCACAGAAGCCTCTAGTATTTTCGCCTCCATTGAAAACGCGACCGCCGCGTACGGTACCGAACCCAGCCCGCGTCCTTCGGGTCAGCAGCGGAGCACTGTAACTGCAATACCGCCGCGGCGGCTTCCAGTGCACCAGTCGGCGCGGCCAGCAAAGGGATTGTACGTGTATGGTGACTGTAAGAGTTGATGGCGAGATTACACTGTCGGCAAGGCATGCGGTACGGACAGGTCCGAACGCTATCGCAGTCGTTCATTTCATCTGATCCACAGCGCCCCCGCCGAAGAGGGCTGCACCTGCAAACGATGAAAATTCTACTCTAAAGGAGCTATATATTTCGTATGTGGTTTCGTGGGTATCAGTAATGAAAACAGAAAGAAATGCGTGCAAAATTTGGGGAAATTATTGTGGTGTGAAGCATTGCTCATATTGTTGCAACATGGGGCAGAGACGCGCGTCTAGCCGCTGCGAAATCATTCAGTGGAAAGTTCTAGGCGTTAACTTTCTGCCATGAAGCGAGGTTTGACCGCATATGCGCGCAGACCTTTATCGGGTGGCGGAGCAGCGACGTACCGTGGTTAAAAATGTGGGCCTATCCTGGAGATAGTGCAATGCTGAACTGCATTTTGGCGGTAAAAGACGGTACGAGCACACGCACCAGCCTACAGGCCTCAAGAAAGGGGCGCAGAGGCACTTATCTTAAAGAGTTGGAAAGGATCGATCCTTAAGCATGTCCTAATGATATGGGAACACGAAATCGTTTTTTTATGGCGTCGCACTATCACCATGCACGCGGCTCCAACAATGCCTCCACAGAACTTGAAGGCCAAGTGATACGGGTGCGATCCCTTTCTGATGGTCACGGGTCGCAGACGTCAGCGCACTTAAGCAGTGCGCCAGCTATTGCTATGCGCTTTTCTCGTCCCCCCGCGAATCGGGAATTCCCTCCAGAGTTGGCAGTTCCGATTGTAATAAGCCTCTTTTTTCCCCTAGTTTTTTGTATAATTTTTCAGTCGCTTGTCGCGTTTTTTGGGCTTTCTTTTAACACGAAAGTGTTTTGCGCGGAGGTCCACCAAGACTTCAGTGACGTATTTCCGTCACGGATATGACGTCGATAAAATGGACGCCACCAAATGAGAAAGAAAGAAACATTCAGAAAAATCTTCCCCCGCCCGGACGCGACGCTTCGCGCCCGACGCTCTACCGACAACGCTATCGAGGCAGATGGAAGACTCTCTACAAACGCGCCTTATATCTCTCACACATTCTCTCTCGCTCGGTGCTCTCTATTGGCGGGGCGAGGCGGTGCCGCCGTCTGTGAGCGATGAAGAGAAGTAACGCGGAATGACTCTTACTAGCACCGATAGAGAACGATTCGTCAACGACGCAGTTAAAGCATGGCGTCCGAAATTGAGCGCCGGCGCGCAATTTTGGAGGTCATGGTTAAAGCGTCTTGATTGCAGCAACAAACGCTGGCCGCGCTAGCATCGGGGGTCGCCCTAGACGCAGTTATGTGTCACTCTAGTTATGTACTTTGCATTTCGCTTCGTGTTAGCGTGTGACGGCTCGTTGTCGGATTAGTGCAGCTTCGTCATGTACCAACGGTGTTTCGTCGCCGACTAACTTTGAGTGCGACAGCACCGACTAATAAAACTTCTGCAGTAAGCGGTGCAGAAAGGCAATGATGTCGACGGGCGAATGTGGTGCATTGGTGGAGCGAGACGGAGGCCAGTGGGACGTGGAATACCTGCGCGCGTTCGCGGCTCAAGCTACGAACCTCTGCCTCCCGTGTTGCTTCAGCGCCCTGTGGTAGTGTATGCATGAGCACAGGCGTAGGTTACCGCATCACTTGGCAGCGCACGCCGTGCCGTTTCTCTCCTTAATTGTCGACGATTTGAAGAAGTGCACAGTACCAGTGTTTATTACATGCTTGTTGATGTCATCTTCGCGCGCGATTCCTGATACGCTGTGTCCAGATATTGGTTAAAAAGTTCAACTACGGCAATGGTTAAATCATGATCATGGGCGCTAGTCGTCGCGATGGAGATGTGCCACTATATAGGCGTCAACGTGGGTGCATCCACGTCAAACGGTGCTATAGCTGCCTAACACCGATAGACATTGTACAAACTCTCATAATCACTACACAATAAGCACTACTTCTGTGAAGACACTTTTCACTTTCGTGTTATACCGATTTCTATGACGGAGGGATCAGGCATGTTTTTGCATTTTTCCAGCAAATGTAGTTATTTTAGTGATGATCAGGTTCACCAATAGCGCATTTGTCCTTCACTAATAGCGCGCTTGTCGATGACTTTGCGTAGTTGAGTGTTGAAGTAAGACATACGTTGAAGGAATCAACAAGTACACTCTTAAAAAAAGGTTGTGGTACTTAGTAACTTCGGTTTACTAACTACTTGTCACATGTTACTACCCTGTTAATAAGTGCGGTTAGAAATGGGTAGGTTAGTAACCGTCACTACCCTCGCCGTTACAAACGCAATTAGTAGCGGTTACTACCCTTCTCTTTGCTAACTAGTAAAATATAAGTACGTTTCATTCTAAAAAGACAGGGCGCGCAAATACGGACACAAGAAAGAAGTCAGGACAACACAAACCTGACTTCTTTCTTGCATCCGTGTTTGCACGCCCTGTCTTTTTAAATAGAATACGTACCAATTAGCTCAGATCTCTGTTATAGTAACGGTTACTACACAAAAAAAAAGGGTAGTAACCGTGAACATTTTGCCTCACGAATCACTTGTTTTTATAACGGTCAAATTTGCGAGAATTAACATTGGGATATATCATTGGGTAATTATGCACACAATATCATGAATGGGAATAGCACGCATACACGACTACAAAGCTACGTGACACGTTTAATTCATAAGCAGCTCCAGGAGTATTTATAGCCCTACCTCTGGGGTACGCAGCTGGGGCCAAGGATCAACTAGACCTCAGGACGCATAGTTTGAGTTATGCGCTTATATTTATATAGCGTACAATTTTATTAGGTGCGTGAGATAACGTAGCGTAGGAATTTTTATCAAGCATATTAAAAAAAGAAACAATATGTTCTGTCTATTTTGAATAATATCGCCTCAACGTGGCCTAATATACAAGCCCCAAGACGGGTACTAAGCTTACTAATATCGCCTCAGTGAACTTGAATGGATCCCCGTGCTAGTAAATAGGTTTTAAAAAGCTCTTAAGAATAACTTCTAAGATTCGTTTAACAAGTTCGTTTAACAGATGCATGGCAAAAAGTTAGTAACGGTACGCAAGAGCTAGTAACCGCTGCAACTTTTAAACGTAGGTAGTTAAAAGGCAGCAAGAAGTTAGTAATGGTTCCACGAAAGCTAGTAACAGCTTCTGTTACTAACTATTTGCTTGTGGTTACAAGCTTTTTCCTAACTTTTCTTTAGGAGTGTAACGTCAATCATACACTGCCAAACGTGCATTCAACCGAAAGGAGACAATGTTGAAAAGTAAATATGTGTTTTCGTTCATAGTATCGCATAGTTTCGGTGTACAAAAAAAGCGATTTTTTTCAAATCCCTTTCTTATTGGAGCGATATATTTTTTATTATAAATAAAAATATTTTTTTAAAATGGTAAAATTTGTTAAATTTTCGTTATTTTTTTTTTAGAGGGGGGATAGGGGTCTTCATCGCAGAAGTCGCGCCGCCTCCATTTGGGCTCCTTTTGTGATGATTATTTGCTTGTTAGCTCAGCAGCTAACTCTTCAACGCCGAGGCTGCGGGTGGTTGTTACGGCAGCTGTTCGCGCCGGCCTCAGTACCGGCCTCAGTTCACGTTATTTCCAGAGACGTCTTTTTCGGAGGCCTTCTGGGTGAGCGCGTTCGCCAGCCTAGCCAAAAAACGCTTTCGCTTTATAAAGGAATCGTGCTCTTTATCCCATAAATGTGTCTCGAGGAAGACATTCAAATACGGCGCGTCGTTTCATTGCGTATAGTCGTGCAGAAGACAGAGTCAGAGTTGTGAAGAGACGACATGTGCACGCATGCGGGTGTTACATTTAATAGGCATTTTTGCGCTGAACTGACAGTACGGCGAGACTTGGCATGACCTGGAGCGACTTCGCGAGGTTTAGCGAGACATCGCTAGACCTGACGAGATTTGGGAAGACCGTGGATAAGCTCCGATAGTATGCTTGGATTTAAAACAAAGGGTTTGCCACTTAATGAGTTTACTTTGTATCCTATTAATCCTAGTAATGTTTCAAAGCATTACTAGGAATAATGAGGTGAGAATGGTCTATATAAAACGCTTCAACCTAGAGATGCACCTATTCATTCGTCTTATACTCAAAAGGACATCTACTGTCACAGTATTAAGCATACGGTGGCACTGACGACGTCAGAAGTTTAATCCAAATGCTGTTCGTACAGCATGGTATAGTTAGAGCTACTGAACTACCTCTGTGTGCGTGTTTGCACATGTTTATTTTGTCAATTCACCGCATAAGAGGTATAGCGGTTGTGTATTCTGCACAAAGGTGCGCTCGGACCCGTCTTCGTGGCGCCTTTCAAATTGTACCTTGTCAACTCGCCGGGTTTTGTGAGTCAAGTTAACTATGCGGGCGTGTGTAGACTAGACTCGGAGAGAAAAAAGTTCTTTGACTCTTTCTTGCAAGTCCTGACTTACTACGTATATGACTACATTCAGAGAGACGCGTGAACTCTCTTTGGAGATCATTGTGCTCTCATCACAGAGCCGTGAGACCCAAAAGTGAGCTAACAGTTTTTTTTTTATGAAATTCATGTACGAGGCAAGTCAGGGCTCGCCGAAAAAAGGAACACATGCTCATTTTTTTTTTTAGAGCGTATAAGTGATAACTCGCTCTCTGTATTTCTCTTCAGCTTTACCAAGGCACCACTAGAGTGGGACTTACTACCCTCGAACGGCTACGGCCACACCTCTTCGTCAACACTCGAGGGGGGCCCAGCAAGTCCCGCGCGACCTCACGGGGTCGGGTACGGGACGGAGGGTCTCGGCACACTTGGGCTCTGCTGTGGCGGTTTTCCCTAACAAGCTCGTAGCAGTCGTGAGGACGCGTGCGCGTATCCGCTCGAGCCAACAATCGGCGGCAGCAGCAGCAGCAGTGGACCCAATGAAGAAGGACAAGCCAGCCCCCCGCGTGGGCCCAGCCTGGCTGGGATGCAGGGCTGACCCCTCCTTCCAGCCCCGCTACGCTGGCTCGTGCGCCCGGCTCGCCGTGCAGGGCCCGGGCTAATGAAATCACAGGGCCCAGCTCTCGTGGGATTTGCGAACGGCGCTGGCTCCGCGATGCTTGTTGGCTCGCACTCGCGGCGCAGTGGCGGGGGCGCCCTCCGCCGCGCTCTCCTCCGCGTTTATTCAACTTGTGTGCCCGAACGCGATCTTGCCTCCTCGTTGGCTGTCTTCGTCTTTTCGATTTGCTTTTTGTCGCCTTGTGAGCGCTTTCGCACTCTCTTTTTCCCATTTGTCTTTCCTCGAAGATAAAGAGAGACAGCAAGAAGCCGAGAGTCATGCATGCAACTCATATGTAGTGAACCTCCTCGTTTCAACCATCGATCATTTGCATGCATGCGGGACAGTTAGCGCGGCGAAGTTCTGATGCTCGGCTCCAGATCATTGGCGCCATTTCCTATTGAGAAAGCTGATTTCCGGGAAGAGTTTGAAAACGGCCCTTCTGCAACGATTAACATGTATATTAAGAATGGCCGCAGCGGTGGTATACCGGTTACGGTGCTAGGCTGCTTACCCGAAGGTCGTGGGCTCGATCCTGGCCGCGCCGGTCGCATTTCGATGGAGGCGAAATGGTAGAGGCTCGTGTACTGTGCGATGTCAGTGCACGTTAAAGAACACCAGATGGTCGAAATTTCCGGAGCCCTCCACTACGGCGTCCCTCATAACTATATCGTGGTTTTGGGACGTAAAACCCCAACAATTATTATTTGTATATTAAGGATACCTAAGCGGCCAAATGATAATCGTATTGTTATGGCATATAACACGGCATACACGTCCGATTAATAAGTTTATTTATAGTTAATCCTTAGATGAAGAAGAGGATAAAGAGGGCGCGCGCCGGCCGAGTAATTAAATTCACCGCTTCATTGTTTTTCTTCCAGTTCATTATTACACTCCATTACTAATTTCTTCCTGTTGCATTCTTATTTTTTTTAAATAGACCAAATTTAAACTTTTATTAAATAATTTTACAAAACTATCCGGTTCTTGGCCAATCCCCCCAACGTGGGTGTGCGCCACAGATTCAAGGATCTACTCTACTCTACTCTATTGCGTTGCACTCCGTAGGCGCAGCTTAGTTTTCTGGTCAGGCGGAACGGCGGAACGATAAGCTTAAACAGGACAAGAATAGCATCGCCTTTTCAGTGGATTTATAAAAAAATTGTGCTCGAACGCAGAAATGCACGCACACATACTAAAAACACATGCGCGGAGACACGCGCACGGCACACCTCCTCGTGAAGTGTAGCCGTGAGCAGAATCTCCCCATCAATCTGCATTAGATAGGACGACCTGTGTTGTCACGATGGCAACACACTCTACAAGGCGGAAGAACTACCCGATAGATCGACGATGGTGGTCATTGTTTACCAATGCTACTGTTGAGGACATGTGCAGTCACGCTTCGGTCACACGTGCTTACAGTGGCACAATCAAACTGAAATAAATATACCCCAGCACGCCTACAGCTTCGGTCCTCGTGTGTTAATCAGGCTTCCACGAAGGATACTGCAAGCTGAGAAACCGTTCTCGTACAACCATTGGCCAAGTGTAAATCCAAATAAGGCAAAAGTTCAAGGGAAGATGCCTTCACGTTGCTGCCTTGAAGAAGGCAATAACACTCGTCGATACGTTGGCTTCAGTGAAATGCCATGTTCAAGTTGCGGAAACCCTGTCGTCAAGGTTGCCCGCCACTCTGCGCAGCTCAGACCTCGGCATCCAGACGTGGCAGGTCCATCACGCCCGCGAGGAAAGGCAGCGTTGAGGCAAGGCCTTGACGTTCCCCGTGGGAGACGTAAGCCCGGGTCACGTTAAACCCTGCTGGACGTTTCGTAAAGTTGTATCCATTCATTCAACGCGAGTTCCGATGATCCGGGGATGCGCCTTGCGTTCGTCCGTTCCAGACAATGATGAACATGAGAAAGAAGAAGAAAGACGCCATACCGATACCGCCCGATGGCAATGCTGCCGAGAACGTCGTAAAGCTCTGTGGCCGCAATACAGAGCAAACGCAGAAATTGCAAGCGCGTGATACTGGACGTCATCCGGAACAAAGAGCCCACTACTTTCCACATGTGACGACGCAATGGAAGGTGACTTGTAGGAAACACTTACGCAACACTTAGACAACTCTTAGAGGCTATTTGCCTTTTTTTCTTTCCTTCGTAGTGCATGTTCAGAAACAGAACGACGTGTTACGTGGAATTGGTGTGAAAGTGTATGGTATGTGTGGCGCATTACATCATGCCAGAAGGGGTGAGGACATTCGCGCGTGGTTGCCACACAGTTAAGGTTGTCTGACGTTACGTTACACTTGCCTTCGTAAGAATTACACGGACGGTGGCAGTATGGACTTGCATGCTATTTATTCCGTACAGAAATTCATGACCATTGCAAGCACATTCTCTGGATATGATCCCTCGTGTCCTCTACGACGATTTGGGAGAACGGGCTCTTCACGATAAGGGCCGCGTTTTCTCCGAAGACTTCTGACGCGCTATGTAAGAGCCATGAAGGTATCTGCGCAGAGAGTGCGTCCAGGAGTTGCTGGTCCTCGCGGCGCCTCGTGCTAATCACTCATTAGCAAGCTCAGCAGCAGCCAGTTAGCGTCTTCGAGGCCCCCCCGCCTGTGCCCGGCAAAGCCCTGCGGCCAGCGGGTGCTTGCGCCGCGCGGACGCGCCAGGCCACTATGGCCCCGACGGCGCGAAAAGCCCCCGGGGACACGGTGGGCGAGGACGCGCCGCGGCCGCTTCGTTTCTCGGGCTTTCTTGGAGCGGAGGCCGGGAGGCACAACGTGCGAGCACGGCGCTTTCGCTCCGTGTTTGCTCTGTGTGATTGCACGCGGCCCACGGCCGAGGAAAATCATTGCAAGTCAGCATGCTCTGCGAGGCCTGCGATTGCTGCAGCGAGAGCACGGCTCTTCGTTCTGTGGCCGAAGTTGTGCGCCCGGTTCCCTTATATTTTTTAAATACGTGCAGCATTTCTTTGGCTACCTTCAACCTTTTCAGTACAACCTACCCATCACATACGACATTTTTTAGCGCAAAAGTGAAAGGTAAACGAATGCTGAGAAGAGAACACAGTGCAAAGGGCGAACGCTAAACATCAACTGACTTGATTAAAAAAATTTTCCACAAAAGGTAGACCCCTTTAGTTTTATTCAACCTACCCATCATCCAGCCTAAAGTGACGTCACACAGACACTGCGAACGCACCAGTGACTTCAGTGCAGCGCAGCGCACGTACGCCGAATAAGCATGAAGAATAACGTAAAAAAATTCACGATGGCTAGGTTTGAACTCTGGGCATGTAGTATTGCAGACCGAGACTAACCTACGACGCATGTGCATGCTTCATCATACGGAGGAGAACACACTTCCGATTGTACCGCGGGCAAGCAAGCGCGTGCTGGCGTGTTTTGCACGACCTTGGTGGTTTCCTGAAGAGCTTCCTTCGTGAAAACTAGCGCGTTGAGACGCTTCGCAGGTTTTCACAACGCTGACGTAGTGTACTCGAGTCACGGGTCAATCGAATGTGGTTTCCAATAAGTACTTTGAGAAAAAATTTGGCAGATCCCACTCTTTGTGGCAGTCGGTTTCATGAGAAGCACTCGACGACAAATATTCTACGCTTCATTTTTTTGCTTTGAGCCAAGTGTGAATCGATGTGTTTCTGTAAGTGCAGTAGTTGTGTTCACATTGTAGGGTTACTAGGAACGTCGACTACATTGGCGTTTAAAGGGTAACTTGTGGTCTGACGTAACGTCAGCACTCACGTTAGAGCACATATGTCAGTATTATTAGAACCGCGGGCACTTTACGGTGGGATGAATTGAATATCATTCGTCACTTTCTTTAGCGTATTCCTCCGGGGACGAGCAACGCTTGAATCTAGCTTGCGGAATGATAGGAATCAAATTTAATGTTTATCGGATAGCCAGCACCACAACCGCAATTGCAGTTTCACCGTCATTTCCAAGCAGTTTCTAGACATTGCGTCGCTCTGCGGTAGAATACCTGACTGCCACGCAGAATGCTAGGGTTCGATTCCTGCTGGAATTCAAAATTTTAATTTGTGCATTCGTTGGGACAATGCTGCCGATGTCGGTTTCTCTTAACGCTCTCGCATTTAAATTACCAATGTCTGTTCTCGCCATTCCTATGCAGGTATAAACTGTTAATCCCCTATGGCGCATACCCGCACACCACGGCCCGCAGTAAACGGGTATGTGCCACATGTATCTGAACGAAATGGTTTGATGACGCACGCGACAGGATATTCACGTTATTTGTGTCATGACCAGAGAGTCATATTCGAGAAGTCCTCTCCTTTCCCATGCCAATTTTGGTCTACACCAAGTTAAGGAGGTGATCACGAAACCACACATGCGTAGGCGGCTAGATAGATAGATATACAGATAGATAGAACCACTCAAAGTACCTTGGGTTCGCTAAGGAATGATTCGCAATAAAAATGTGGGAGCAAGAGAAAGAATTTACAAGAGACTACTCAGCTTACACAATCCCGATACCTCCAAGACCAGCTGCACAGAGAAAGAACCCTAAAAAAATGCGATATACTTGGAGATGATTTCTACATTTCTAGCTCGTGAAAATACTTGGATGCTTTATAAAAGGGCAACCGGGCTGTAGAAAAGCAACCATTACCGATTAGCGGCGCATCACATGAACCTCATGATGTTCCCCTAAGATTTATAACAACAACAACAACAAAACGGCGACCATCTGAGGGGGAAATGGAAGTCGGGCATAACCGCCTTCAGTATTCAACGATTTCCATCATGTTACGTGCATCCGGAAAAAAAAAACAGAAAAAAAAGAAAGTGCGCAGCTTGCACCAGCGATGCAAGGCTGGAGAAACAGCGGACCTGTCCGTCAACCTAGATTTTGCGAAGTTTTGCTAAGTGCGAACATGAAAACGGCGTTGCAAACTCGGTTCGGATACACTAGGTAATGTGTCGCCGACGCGGCTACACGGAGCATGGATAGTACGGTTAGAAGCTGGGTGAAACGGTGGCGCACAGTGTCGTCATGCACAGCTATGAGAAGCGATGCGCAATCGGCGCAGTGATGCCATGGCTAGACACGTGTGCGGAGTTCAGCGAGGCTCGGCGAGGCTCGACGAAGCCAGGCGTAGACGTGCCAGGTAGTTGCTAGGCAACGCGCAGTGACGTCAGAGCTCGGCACAGTTTCTTACACACCTTGAAGCCCGACCCCGATATTAACAGCTCCACTGTTAAAACTCTGTTTGGATTTTCATGCAGGTTACGGAATGCAGGTATAATAACTACAGCATGAAAATACACATATTAGTATCTTTCTTGAAAGCTAGAAAGCCACCTACATCTCCCAGCAGCTACGGGCCCCATCGCTCTTGAAAGCTACCTGGCAGATGCTATGAAAACACAGGGAGTGTAAGCCTAACATTTATTCTCAGAAGGGAAAAGTTTATTAGATATCCGTCAATGCCGGTATAAGAAGGCTTCGTCAAAACTTTACGCCTTGCTTGTTTAGAAATATATACATAAACAACACAGTCTAACCATTTTCTTTCACCTGGAAGAGCTTAGCCGAGAGGCTTAGCGGATTTAGTGAACCGTGGTTACTTTCATACGAAGCTGAAGCCTTCTATTCTTAATGAGAACTTGTTGCTGGGCAAGTTGAATACCTGACGACATCTTCACTACAGTGCTCAAAAGACAAACACATGAGAGACGACTGGACAAGCGCTATTTTATTCGGATGTTCCCATATGCGGAGCGAACACCGTTTCTTGGCAGTGTGCGTCAGGAACAGCCTCAGAGTCTACAAATTGTCATGATTCAAATTCCTGTCATTTCGAACTATACACGAACACCTTTAGCCTGTATGGGATAAATTCGCGTTTCAAAGCGCATTTCTTTGTGAGATGTCTCGGCGGCGGATCTAGGCATTTGACGACTGGTAACCGACCATAAGTTGTGGTGCAGTTCTCGAAATTCCAATGTATGCCTTAATGTAACTAGAAAAGTTCACACCTTATTATTATAGCACAGCTGTCGTGCCTGCCGTTTATCCGGTTCGCGATGTAGACAAGAAGAAATCATCTTTCAAGAAGGTGCGCGAAAAACGTGGACGAAGAGAGACGGGAACAACACAAGCGCATTGAACATTGAAAAGAGCCCAGCGAACTAGTAATATAACTTAAAAGAATGGACTGTTGGGCGAGTTGGTATTCCATGTTTCAAGAAGGTGCGCGAAAAACGTGGACGAAGAGAGACGGGAACAACACAAGCGCATTGTGTTGTGTATGCGCTTGTGTTGTTCCCGTCTCTCTTCGTCCACGTTTTTCGCGCACCTTCTTGAAACATGGAATACCAACTCGCCCAACAGTCCATTCTTTTAAGAAATCATCATCATGCCGACACGCTATCTTCGTCATCTTCATTTCCTGCTTCGCTCCCCGAACACATGCGCCCGGCGACTGCTCTCCGATTTGTCCGGCGTGGGATGCAATAACTAGGATAGGCGAGAGAACGCCTACACAAAGAGAGAGATAAAGAGGTAGAAAGAAAGAGACAGAAAGAAAGAGACAGAGAGACATAGAGAGAAAGAAAGGGAAGAAAGAAAGAAAAATCGAAAGACAGAGAAAGAGATAGCAGGAAACAGACACGAAAAACATAAAAAACTGAGATCAAGACTAAAACAGAAAAAGAGAGAGAGAACCAAGGAAAGATATATAAAGAAATAGAGAAAAAGGTACAAAAAAAGGAAGCGACAAATAGAGACAAAGGTAATTAAGCTACTTGGTGCTCTGGTTGCCAAGCGATTCTCAATCGAACCCGACTAATACCTACCCAATCCTCGTGATTTACACTGTGGTGGTGTGAACACTTCGTGCATCGGCGTGTGCCTAGTCAAGCCAGGACAAGCCGAGTGCCGACCAGCTCGGCTCTGCTCCAGCCTTGTGTGACTCGGTGCAAGCTGCAGGAATTTTTAAAAATTAGTTTCTCGTATGTTGAGATTTATAATATTGTAGCGTTAGCTACACTGGCCTAGCCAAACCCGTTTCGCGCGGCACACCAAGAGCCGTGCTGCGCATGCGCGAGGATCAGTGATGTCACACAGCTGGCGCACCGGAGCCGGCATCTCCCGCGCACTCCGCCGCCGGTCTGCGCATTCCAGAGGAGTGACGTCGTAGCCGTGGTAGACGCACTGACGCCGGCGCGCGCGTGCAGCTATTCGCCTTCGCCGTGCCATCGCCGTCTGACACTGCGCTGGAGCGGCTGCGCTTCTGACTGGCGTTTGCCAGTGTGGTATATATAGCCATGGAGAAGGACAACGCAAATGATGCTCAACGGCGCAGAAGAGCGGAGAAGCGTGACTCATCGGGTCCCGAAGTAGTTGCCTGGCAATTAGCGGTTGAGGGTAGGAAGTATGAACAGAATACTGTGTTGGGGCCATAGAGACGGCAGCGTGTTACTTCACTGATCACTAAGCCGTCTTTGTGGCAATAGAGAAGCAACCTGACGTTGAGCAAAAATATACATGTGCCACATAATACGTATACCGTGTTTGTGTGTCATTGGAGCAGCAGTAAGCATGATAATCAAGCTAATCCTAGACAATCAGGAAAGCTAAGAATAATCAGCTGAACCTTTGCTAACGCTACATATATCCTGGCATAGCCGAGCTAAGCCACCGCAACATTTTCTGGCAATTTCCTTCTCTCATAAATATGTACAAAAAACGCACAAAAACGCTTTCTATCACACGCTATTACTTGAAAAATTAAGCAAAAGAAACGGACATACCTAGAAACAAAGCATTCGACGAAACTTATCATTGAAGTGTCAAACCTTTTGCAACGCATCGGGACCATTGGAAACGTTTTTTTATTGACCGTTACCTCAAGCCTCCTTTAAACTGCGTCGAACGGCTCGATCTGACAGCTGGTAAAACGTGGGGACGCTTTCGGGATGTCCGGTTCTTTTTCACAAGTCGAGGTGCATCGCTGCTGTCAGCCTGCACGGCTTGGGGACAGGTATGGATAGGAGAGATCACCGTCTAACCACGGCAGTGACAGATTCACAGGCGGCGAGGCTCTTGAATGCATCTGACTGTTACCGCCTTGTTGCAGCAAGCCCTCCTGTTGCTTCGTCAGCAGAGCCTGCTTGCGCTGAAGCACCTCTAGCATGGCCGAGTGGTGTTGTCCAGTCCCATGCTGTTGCTGTCCTCGCAGAAGCCACTTTTCCAATTGGCATTAAAGCTTGTCTTACCAGGGAGGGATGAGACCGCCCTCTTCTTCATGGGCTGTCACGCGGACTACATCTTGACGAGGGCATCGAGCTCCGAGGCGGACTCTGTTGCCATAGGCAATCGGCGGTACTTTCCCCGGACAGGCGCCAAGCGGCCGTTGGCGACCTTGGCTGGCGGAGGACTTCCGAAGACGTCCGCGTCTCCACTCTCGTTAATGCTGTTCTGGGCGAGGAAGAATGATTTTTAGCAGCACGAGCTTCCTTGGCGAGTTGAGCCGCCGCGTCCGTGGTGGCGTGAAGAGTATTCTGCTGTCAGGCTTGCAACCCGCCTCCTGGACGACCTTCACCAAGATCCTTTTTAGCCGCTTGTAGTCTGGCGTGTTCCCAATATTCACGCAAGCCATGTACGCCAGGAACTCGGTGATGCGAATGTAATGTCCCCATCTGGAAAGCCTTTGCTCACAAGCAGAGGGATGTCCTCTATAATCGTGTTGTCCTTCTGGCTGACTTTGTCGGGTCCATGATATTGTACTTCCAAGGCAACATGCCACCCCTAGATGCGAGTGCGCGCCAATGCCGGCGCCTCAACTCGATGGCGCCTTCGTCTGCCTTTCTGAGATCTTCCTTGTGTTTCTTGTGTTTGCAGGTTTGCATATACGACAGGTCAAACCACAGTCCATGATATAAACCTTGTTTTCATTGTCTTTGCCAAAAGCAGGTAACAGGTTGGGCGACTCCATGTCGGCCTGACTGCACTTGTTCTGGGCGTTCTCCAAGACAAAGATTACGCGTGTGTCGAGGCTAAAGACGGTTTTCAAGGAAAGCGTCTTGCTCTGCCAGTCGAGGATCTTCTGCGTGCCTTCTCAAACCATTTTCATGACCATGAACCATTGCTCGACCTTGTTTCTTTTCACGGAACCCGGTACCTCGGAAACAGGGCATGCCAGAAAGCCGGGCCACGTGCGGTGACGATGACGATGATGACGATGCTGATTATGATGATGTCCTGATCCATACAGCGCACACCCACAAACGGAGATGCGCCTAGAACCGGGCGGCAGGATATTTAGGGTAAGTACCTATGAAGCTAAAAAAACACTGGAAATTTAGTCTAAAAATAAAACATCGACAAATGAAAACGCTTAACGAGCAAGCTGTCAGTATATCAGATCAGATTTATCACGAAGATAACGACGGATTAGGAATAGCAGAAGTGCGTCATCACCTTTTTCCATCTATACGCCACACACCGCAAAGTATACATCCCACTACATCTACAGATTCACCATCATCGACAGTCGCGAGGATATATATATCCGCTTTCCTGAAGAACGCTTTATGGTCTCCGGGAATGATCCCGTGTTCAAGGCACTCCGAAACCGTGGTCATCGTCGGTAGAAAGATTTGTCTTTATTTATTCGATATACATCCCAAGCCATTTGTTAATTGGAGCTTCAGAAACACAGTTTAACCCGGTGTTCAGAGCCAGCGGTCTTAACAATAATTATACAGTGAAGAAAGAACAGTACGGAAGTTTCAAAATGCAGAATAACCTCCATATTACAAAAATGGAAACAATTCGTTAATTGAACAAATGCGAGTTCAGATGGTGACGCAATTTTTTCCTCTTTTGCGTTCGCCGAACAGGTCATCGGGAAGGTCATTCTATGAACCATAATAAGTGGACGGGAGGATGACTTAAACCTGTCTGTTTTCGTGATGAATGATTATATAATCATCGCCGCGTAAATGAATGCTCTTTCAAAGTTATCGGTGATAGCATTGTTCCATGTAAGAACTGTGGGGGGGGGGGGGGGTGCAGGGAGCCAGGTGGAGCCAGATAACAAAGCACATTTATTGACCAGGCCCCGGACCCTGAATGCTCACTGTTAAGCCGAGCGCGCCTTTGGTTATTCTCTTTAGGCGCCAGCGCGGTTGAGGCGTGCGTGGTTGAGGCTCGCGACAACGTGCACAGGCAGCACGGACTCGTGGTTCTGGGTGGTGCTGAGTCGGGTTGCGGAATAACTCGAACAAATTCTATCGCAGCGTTGCAATGGCCTCCGCAATCCCAACCCAATTGAATACAAATGTACTGAAAGACCTGCCAGATCGACAAGAAAACCAAGAAAGAATACATCCGCAAGTTCATCGTCAAGGGTTTAATTGCGAAATGCTATGAGTCAACGAAAAAAGCCAACAGCGTAACCTATGCAGGCAAAGTGGTCCCCAAGGCACTTCTCGCCAAGTCGCACGAGAAAGAAAAGATGGCCCAGGAATTTCAAATCCACCGCAGCCTCAATCAAATACACATTTTTGTTTTCACAGTTGCATCGAAGACGAAAAAACGTGCACAACACCTTGGAGCTTTGCAGCCGGCGAAGTCTCACGGAAATGCACAGGCGTCGCAAGATGCTGCCGGGGGAGTAGGCATGACACAGGGGTGGGTTCCGCCTTCCACTTCCGGTAGCACCTTCCCGAGATCTTCCTTGTACTGCTTGTGTTTACCGTTTTGCGTGTACCGACAGGCCAAACCAAAGTCCACGAGGTGCACCTTGCCTTCATCGCCTTTGCCGATACCAAGCAGCAGGGTGGACGCCTTCGCAGGGCCATGGATGCACTCGCGGCTGTGGACGGTCACGCTCATGCCGAGGCTTCTGGCAGTATTCAAGGAGAGCGCCTTGCCCGCCCGGTCCAAGACCTTCACCGGGTCTTCACCAGTTGTTTCCGTGAGCATAAACCGGTACTTGACTCCGTAATGCTTGAGGTATCCAGACCTTCGGAAACGGGGCATGCCAAAAAGCCGCACAACATCCATAGAACTGCGTCGTCTTCTTCTTCGACTTCTCCCCCCAAAACAGGTAAGAAAATATCCCACTAGATCTAAAGCTTCATCATTGTGGGAAGTCCTAACTAACGCATACGGCAGGGATCATATACCTGCAGTCATCAAACTATCATCCCCGTTATGAAGTGTGAAAACCAGCAGACAATGAAGTCGAGGAAACTATAGGCGACGTTAATTGTGCTATTTTAAGTGTATTGTAGTAACTGTGATATAGATGTGAAAAAGTTAAAGAAGACGAGAAGACAACTTCCCGCCAGCAGGGACCGAACCTGCAACCTTCGGATTACGCGCCCGATGCTCTTACTAATTTAGCTGTGGCGGTGGTCGTCTCCTTGTCCATTTTGTTGGGTGTTCATCTGCATGCAAACCCTTAGAGTGTTAGCGCCGTCATATGCCATGACGGCGAGTGCTCTTTCTTTTTTACAGAAGGCGTGACGTAGCACGTGAACCTTTAACGAGCGGACAGCTGACCAATGAGGCCTCGCGTACTGCGTGAAAGCATCAAGTCTGGTTGTCACTAAGGTTGTGTCAAAAAAGAAAAAAAAAAAACATGACTGATCCCTCCGTCATAGGAATCGGTATAACACAAAAGTGAAACGCGTCTTCGCAGAAGTAGTGCTTATTGCGTAGCGATATATGAGAGCTTGTACAATGTCTATTGGTGTTTGACAGCTATAGCACCGTTTGACGTGGACACACCCACGTTGACGCCAGGTGGCAAATCTCCATCGCGACGACTAACGCCCATGGTCACGAATTAACCGTTGTTGTAGCTGAAGTTGTCAACATGATATACCTGGACACAGCGTATCGTGAATCCAGCGCAAAGACAGCAACAAACACGTAATGAACACTGGCACACGATATGCGCGCCTTCAAAGAGAAGTGGTACGGTGTGCGCACCTGAGTAATAAGGTAACCGACTCCTGCGCGCATGCATACACTACCACGCTGCGCTTCAGCAACGCGGGAGGCAGACGTTCGTAGCTTGAGCTGTGAGCACGCGCAGGCGTTCTACGTCCTGCTGGTCTCTGTCTCGCTCCACCAAGACATGACATTCGCCCGTCGACATCGCTGCCTTGCGGCCGCGCTCACTGCAGCAGTTTCATTAGTCGGTGCCATCGCACCCGAAGTAGCCATCGGCGAAACAACGTTGGTGCATGTGGAAGATGCACTACTCCGACAAAGGGCCGTCACACGCTAACACGAAGCTAAAGGCAAAGAACATAGCTACATCGGCGACTCTCCGATGCTAGCGTGGCCAATGTTTTTCACTGCTATCGAGACGCAGTTAAAGCATGGCCTCCGAGATTGTGTGCCGGCGTGCAATCTCTGACGCCATTTTTAAAAGAAATATAGTTTCTTAGTGCGCAGAACGTTTTAGAAAGGAGTCAGATAGGAAAGAGCGCACATAGGAGTGCGCTCTTTCCTATCTGACTGCTTTCTAAAACGTTCTGCGCACTAAGAAACTATATTTCTTTTAAAAATGCAATACCAACCAGCCCAAGTAGCTACTCTTTTGCTCTGACGCCATGCTTTAACTGCGTCGTCGACTAATCATTCGCTATCGGCACTAGTAAGTGTCATGCCGCATTACTTCTCTTCCCCGCTCACAGGCGGCGACACCAACCCGCCACGCCTAAGCCGCGCCAACAGAGAGCACCATGCGAGAGAGAATGTGTGAGAGATATAAGGCGCGTTGGCAGGCTGCTCTCCAGCTGTGTCGGTGGCTTAGTCGGTAAGAAACCGGGCGCCCTTCGTCGCGGGCCAAGGAGTCAGAGGGTCGATTCCCGGCGGGGAACATTTTCAAAATAATTTTTCTTTCTTATTTGGTAGCGTTAATTATATCAGCGTCATATCTGTAACGGATATACTTGGTGGACCCCGGCATAAAACACTTTCGTGTTAAAAAAAAAAAAAACACGAGCCCTGCACATGCTCTTCCTTCATTCATTCATAACGAGGGTCTCTTTCCGGCAGACTTGATGTCTTCGGGTAGTATGCAAGGGCTTATTGGTGAGCTGTCCGCTCGTTAAAAGATCTCGTGCTACGTCACGCCTGCTGGCAAAGAAGGAGTGTTCTACACTCGCCGCCATGGCTGCGACCTGCGCTGACTAACACTCCGAACGTTTGCTTGCCCATAAATACCCAAAAAGCTTACGAGGGGACGACCGCCACCTTAGGTCAATTGGTAGCAGCATCGAGCGTGAAATTCAAAGGTTGCAGGTTCGGTCCCTGCAGGCGGCAAGTTGTCTTCGCGTCTAGTTTCTGCACATCTATACCACAATGACTAGAATACATTTAAAACTGTAAAATAACGACCCCTATACTTTTCTTGGCTTCATTGCCTGCTGGTTTTCGTTAACGTTGTGTCAAAGAAACAAGTCCTAAAATGATGTTCCTTCATTCTATTATTAAGTGTGCTATTCTAAACCACGTTATTGGCAATTAGAGCTCAATCACTCACCTTTTTTTTAGTAAATATCAAGGTCGAGGAGATTAACAAGCTATCAAAGTATGGATGACGCTAATGACATGCTTAATGCCCTTTTTATGTGCCTGGAGGAAATCGCCATACGACATCTTGGCTACAGCGGGAAAAACGAAATCCCTCGCGAAGATTGCGAAGGATGCAAAAGAAAAACTTCACAATCAAGTCTGCTACGCTCTTCGTACGTACCGAAGTAATGACAACTTCATATTTTTAAACAACAGAAACCAAGAGCAAATACATCCAGATACAAGCTCCAAACTGTCGTGGCAAAGCTACATGTCTTCTATAAATAGTTTGATCACTCGAAAAAGAATGTGGTAGAGGGTGACAAAACTTGCAAGAGATTACTCAACTTACGCAATCCTGATGCTTTAAAGCACAGGTACAGAAAGAATGTTCACAGAAAAATCCGAGGTATTGAGACAGGAGTTTCAGAACATGTCTAGCTCATGAAATTGCCCGGATTTTATCTTAAAGCAAAAGTGGGCCGAAGAGAATCACCGATTAACAATTAGCGGTGTATCACATGAAACTTACGATGCTCCCCTGAAATTCACAGTATAAGTGAACTGGCTATTTCCTGGTCGTCAAAAACGGAAGTAGAGCACGACCGCATCCACTATTCAAAAATGTCCCGCCTGTTACGTGCATGCCTAAGAACTCTGTTAGAAATTTCATACAGGATGCGGAATGCTTGTATGATGATAAAGGCATGGAAAAACATAATAATAGAACTCTTCTTGAAAGCCGGAACGCCATCTACATCTTCCATCAGCTACGGACCCAGTGCCCAGGCAAGGCACATAGGAAATTCCCATCAAACAATAGATGGAAATTCCCATGAATGCGGATATAAGAAGGGTTCATCAAAAACTTATAGTCTCATCCGCTTAAAAAAAGAAATACGTGACATCTTTCTACACAAACAACACAATCTTACAGTTTTCTTTCACCTAGAAATGGCGTAAGATATTAAATGGGCATTTGCTGTATTATGATGCTTAGCAGTTCTAGGGGCCCGCAGAAAAGTGGTGAAGTATCCGACTACTATGTCTGGTCGATCATTTCAAGTACGTCTATGTACTCTTCGCTCACGTTCATTTTTGCGCGAAAATGGTATGATATAGGGATTTATATAAATTGCAAGACTGTAACCGGGGAAAATGAACACAGGGAATCGCGTGCTGCTCATCGAACACGGGACCCGGTGAACGACAAACTCAAGTTCATCTAATTTCTCCACTAATAAACGTCACTATGGCCTCCCCCATCAGTAGGCTGGGTCTGCTGAGAAGCTGTGCGAATCTTTTTCTCCACTCATCCAGATGTCATCGTGATCAGAGACGTAAGATTTCCACTTGCGGGGAAAGGGGGGCGGAGGGTTGCATGAAGCGTTCAGCCCAGCCGGCGTCACCGGGGGCGGGTTTCGATGCCTAAGTGTGTCATTGCATGAGGAACGCACACAAAACAAATTCGCCGTTGTTGTGACGAAACTCCGCAAGTATATTCATTCCCTCCATCGGTGTACCTGCATGTCTAGAACAAAGCACACCTAGCGAATGGGGTTGCAAAAGAACGCGTTCCTTCCAGTGGAGAAATTGTGTTGGTGGAAAGAGGGCGTGCTTTTGCCCTCCCCCCTCACTCGCCTTTTATCCGGATGTTCGGATACATGGAGCTAGTACGGTGCGGTACGGTACGAAGAACTTTATTTAAAGATCCGGAGAAGTGCCACCCCTTAGGGTGACACCGCGGGCCGCTCCCACGTGGGGACAGTTAGACCTAGCCTAACCGCCGCATCGCAGGCTATCTGGACAGCCCAAAGTTGATGCCTATATTCCGAGCTCTTGAGGGCCGAGCTCGCTTGGGAGTGAGCGATGTCATTGAGGTTAGTACCATTTATTTATTTATTTAGTTATTTATTTGTTTGTTTGTTTGTTTCTTTGTTTGTTTGTTTCTTTGTTTGTTTGCTTGTTTGCTTGTTTGTTTGTTTGTTTGTTTGTTTGTTTGTTTGTTTGTTTGTTTGTTTGTTTGAAATACTTTACAGGCCCGTTGGACATTGTGTAAAGGGGGGTTCTAAAAACACATCATTCAACACAAAATAAAAATGTATGAAAAACCAGAAAGAAACGACTATACATCACACAGAAAATCTCACTACTTCATACGTAATACGCACATAATGCATAATACATACAGAATAACTACATATTATATACAAACTACTGACACAATATATACAAATCTAGCCTTGTTAATGGACGACCTCAGTGAAAATGTACAATTAGGTTTGGTGATGGAAAGTGTCATCGTTGGACAATAAACTTATTTTATTGGGGAGGGTATTCCATAATCTACTGGCGCGCGGAAGTGCTGATGAATTGAATGTTAAAGTGTGACCATATATGCGCGTAAAACTTAAATTATGCATTCTTTTGGATGTTCGGAATGGGACATCAAGATGAAACGAGCATGACCTTTTAGAGTGTACATATTTGCAGAATAATGTTAGTAGGGTGATGTCACGGCATGTACCGAATGACTGTAGAGAAAGATCGGTTTTAATCCGCGTGACACTGCAATGGTAACTATAGTTTCGCGAGATGAACCATGCTGCCCTACTTTGCATTGATTCTAGTTCGGTGGCCATGCTATTATGACATGGAGACGAAATGCAGGACGCGACCTCAAGTTGTTGGCAAACAAATGGGAGGTAAGCTAGTTTACGAATATTAGCAGGAAAATTTCTCAGGTTACGCTGTATTTAACCCAAGGATTTTGTAGCATTAGCGCATACCGATGAAATATCAAATGATCTTGACAGATCTGAAGAAAGGTTAATACCAAGGAATTTGTACTGGGGCACATGAGATAGTAAGTCGCCTTTCTTATAAATGCGTGTAACAAAAAGGCTCAGATTATACACATTGTCATGTGTCAGATTCCTGTCGTTTTGAACTGATACGCATATTAAACTTAAATGAGAGCGCTAAGATTTCAAAACGCATTTTAATGTTTGACGTTTCGACGATGGTTCTAGACATCTGACTTCTGCTAACCGACCATGAATTATGCTGCAGTTCTAGCAATTACAATATATGTTGTAAACGAACAAGAAACTTTCATAAGTTTTTCCATTTAATTAGTTGCTCGCACCTTCAAATTCCTAGGTGTCAGTAATCCCCGTCTCCGGCATATATTCACATCGAGGTAGAGGAAAAACATCGAGGTAGAGGAAATACACGCAAATAAAGCATTGCAAAAAACGTATTATTAAAGTGTCAAAGCCTGGACTCCGTTGTAAATGCCTTCTTGTTCTTGACCGTTGTCTCAAGAACCCTACACATCAAGTCGGACGGCTCGGCCCCTTGTCAGACGCTTGCGGGCTGTCCGGTTCTTTTTCGCATGTCGGGGTGCGTTACCGTTGTCCGCCTCGTGGTTATCGGTCTACTGAGCCAGGTTGTGGAAGAGCTGGAGCGAATTTCGTCCACCTCTGTGCCGCAATGGCCTCCGCGATCCCAACCCGATCTTGCGCACTCGTTCCGTGACACATCCCGGATCTGGCCGCCGACAAACAAACACACAAAGAATACAGCTACGGCAAGTTTCTCGGCAAGGGTGTATTTGCGAAATGCTAAGTGTTAACGGACAAATCTGCCAACGTAATCTATGCAGGCAGAAGTGTCTCCAAGGCACTTCTTGTCAAGTCACACCAGAAAGAAAAGATGGCCCAGGAAATTGAAATCCATGGCAGCCTTATCCAAAAGCACATTCTAGCTTTCAACAGTTACTTTGAAGTTGAAAAGAACGTCCATATCGCCCTGGAGCTTTGCAGCCGGCGGAGTCTCGTGGAGATGCACAGGCGTCGCAAGAGGCTGCCTGGGGGGTAGGCATGACACAGGGGCGGGTTCCGCCGTCCACTCCCGCTAGCGCCTTCCTGAGATCTCCCTTGTACTCCTTGTGTTTGCCGTTTTGCGTGTACCGACAGGCCAAACCAATGCCCATCACATTTGCCGATACCAAGTAGCAGGGTGGACGCCTTCACAGGGGCATGGATGCACTCGCGGCTGTGGATGGTCACGCTTATGCCGACGCTGGTGGCAGTCTTAGAGGAAAGCGCCTTGCCCGGCCGCTCGAACACTTTCCACGGCTCTTCTCGAACTCCTTCTGTGAGCATGAACCGATACTTGACACCGTTCTGTTTGAGGGACCCGGAATATCGGAAACGCGGCATGCCAGAGAAGCCGCACGACATGCACCACAGAACTGCGCCTTCTTCTTCCTCCACTTCTGCCCCAGAAACAGGTAAGGAAATATCCCACTACATCTAAAGCTTCATCATTACCGAATGTTTCGTAACAACAAGTCTGCTTCTCTTATTCTCGCAATATAGTCTCTGAGAGTGGTTCAGTCCTCAAGACACACGCGAGCGAAGGGTCAATATATGTGGCTGGATCATTTATTTATTTATTTATTTATTTATTTATTTATTTATTTATTTATTTATTTATTGAAGTGGTCTATGTTCAGCGCATGAAAAAAGACGAAGTGGTGGAATCGAGGGGAAAAGAAAAGAGGAAGCAGTGAGAATAAAATATTAGATGGCAGCCGTCTATTTGAGGCTACGTCTTTTTAATGTGTTATTTAGTTTATTTATTTATTTATTCATTCAATCATTCAAAATGCCTTACCGGACAAAAGGCGCCATTGGGACAGTGGTGTTTCGAGGGGAAGGAGCAAAGTTACACTCATTAAGCAGCCTATCTTTACAATAATCATAAAAAAACATTGCCCGCATAGGTGCGCGCATGGTGGGGGGGGGGGGGGGGGGGCGCCCTTCCCTAGGTCACCTATGAGAGGGGGGGGGCACAAAGTCAGCCCCATACATTGACATAATATGGAGGGGGGGGCGCTGCGACGAACCTTCGCCCCCCACTGAAGGGGAACCCTGCCCACGCCGATGATTGCCTGTCATTACACAAGAGCAGACACTTTCCAAAGTGCAATAGAAAAAAAATCACCGCCCAAGCACTCCGTACAAATGGTTAACCAGCGAAGCTGAAATGTGCGGCCCCAGTTTTTAGCAGTGGGTTCAACCCGACGCTGCACTGAAGCCTTCCACAATTGTCGTTGCCAGGTTGTGGTCGAACCGCAGGCGGTCACAGACGTCGCAGCCGAAGCCAAAGTGCCGCTGGAGAAACTCTCGCCAAAGCGGGCGTTCGCCCCGGCGAACGCGCTCCCGCAGTCACGTCGACGCTGTTCTGCCCGCAACGCCGTTTCTTCGGCGCGCCAGAGGGCGCGCCGTGGCTGCAAGCGTTTGACCTTGCAAGCGTCGTACCCAAGCTCGCGCACCAATGGCGTGCGAGCTTCGGTACGACGCTCAGAACGACGCAACTGTTAGCACAGCCAGTAGACACCGCTCGTGACACAGATGCCGAGCGGTTTTTCGTTTCTCCTAGCCATATACAGCTTTCGCTGTAAAAATAGATTGGAAAAATGCAACTGAAAGTAAATATGAATTCTAGAAAGCATACATTTATACAAATAATGAAAAGAATAAAAACTATTTTTAAAGAATAACTCGTATGAAAATTTATGAAGCCAACGAACTATATGCAATAGAAAACTACTGAATTGATTTCAATGGTTTAGATAATGGCGGCTAGGCTAACAAGTACAAGAAGAACGAAGAATGAAGAATAAAAAGCAAGCTAGTGTTGATGCGCAAGAAAATGTCTGCATTAAAATTAAGCAAAGAGAAGACGCTAAAATTTGTTAGTAAACGCGTAAAAAATACTCAAGAGCCAATGCAATCCATTCGTTTATAAAAAAAATCAGAGTTAGTGCTGACGGAATTTTCCTTGACCGACATCGTCTACTCGGTCTTCGGGAAGGTCTCACCAGAGGATGACACGTGGATGGGAACCAAGGCATCAAAAGCATGTGATCTTGCGGTTCTTCGGAATTGCTTTAATAATTAAATCACGTCCGCATCCTGTGGACACACCTTGTGTGCTATGTGTCAGGCAAGATATGAGAATGCCTCAAAGCGACCGTTTCTTCGTGTAAAGGGCGTAACTGCTGTGAAGCAACGATTAAACCCATCCACTAGCTTCTTTATGCTCCCGAATATCAACCCCACAACACAAGCCAAAACGGTGATGATGAGTATGTACAGATGCGAAAACAAGACGCATAAATAATGCTCACATTAACTGTCCCCGCCCGCGTCAGTTGCTGGCCCGGCGCCGACTTAGGCGGGAAAGGTAAGTCGAATGAATTCCTTGAGGCGCGAAACGTGGACTATCTCAGAAGCCCAGTAACTACGATCCGGAGAAACTTCGGCAGGGGTTACACGCTAGTTCAATTGAGATGTTTGTTCACGAATAATGTAAGATCCAAGAAAGTTCGATTGAAACTTCCCTTACAAACCGGGAGTATAGACAGGCGTCCAAAGCAGTACTTCATGTCCATGACGAAAGGTGACGTTGCGATGAGATCTGTCCCAACGATGCTTGCTGTCTTGTTCACTGGCCTCTGGGTTGAGGCGAGCCCGTTGTCGACATTCATCAAGTCCAAAGCTGAACGGCTCTGGTGTAGTTGTTGAGGTTTTCGTTGGTACACAGAACAAAGAGGCGTCGATCGTGAAGGATGGCGCACCTTCGTAGACGAGGTGCGGGAAAATGGTGTGATACAGGGGTTTATATAAACTGCAAGACTGTACGCGGGGAAAATGAACACAGCGGATTGCGTTCTGTTCATGGAACGCGGGAACCAGTGAACGACAAAATAAAATTTATGTAATTTCTCCTCTAAATAACGTCCCTATTGCCTCCCCCATCGGTAGGCTGGGTCTGCTGAAAAGCTGTGCGAATTTTGTCCTCTAGTTATCCAGACGTCATCGTGGTCAGATAAGCAGGTTTCTCATAGGTGGGGCAGGGGGGGGGGGGGGTGCATGAAGAGTGCGACCCATACGGCGTCTCCAGGGATGGTTTTCGATGCCTAACTGTGTCATTGAGGAACGCACACAAAACAAATTCGCCATTGTTGTGACGAAACTCCGCAAGTATATTTATTCACTCTATCGGTGTACCCGCATGTCTGCAATAAAGCACACTTAGTGAATGGGATTGCAAAAGAACGCGTTGTTTCCAGTGGATAAATTGGGTTGGCGGGGAGAGGGCGCACCCTTTCTCTCCCTCCCTTGTAGCTGACGCCTTTTATCCGGATGTTCCGATATGCGGAGCTAGTACCCTTTCTTGGCAATGCTTCAGAAAGGAAAGGCCTCAAATTCCAAACATTGTCATGTGTCAGATTCATGTCGTTTCGAACTGCTAAAGGAATGCATTTTAAGCACTTAAATGAGAAGCGCTAGCATTTCAAAGCGTATTTTAATGTTTTATGTATCGATGATGGTTCCAGACATCTGACTTTTTCTGACCGACCATGAATTATGCGGCAGTTCTACCAATTTCAATATGTCCTAAAGTAATTAAAAATTATCGTGTTCGGCCTTTTGATTAGTTGCTCGTCTATTGAGATTCCTTGCACGTAGGTAATTCCTGCCTCGCGCAAATAAACACAAAAACGCAGAAAAACGCTTTCTGTTACATGAGATCATTAAAAAAATTTAATCAAGGTAGTGGACATACATGGAAATAAAGTATCACAAAAATCTTATTATTAAAGTGTCAAAGCATGGCTTCTGTTGTAAATGCCTTCTCGTTCTTGACCGTTGTCTGAAGCATCGTATACATACAGAGTCGGACGGCTCGGTCTGTGGTCAATAGTACGTAGGGGACGCTTTCGGGCTGTGCGGTTCTTTATCACAAGTCGGGGTCTGTTGGTGTTGTCCGCTTCGTGGTACTGGGCTTGCTGAGCCGGGTTGCGGAAGAACCAGAATGAAGTCCACCCCTGCGTTGCAATGGCCTCCGCAATCCCAACCCGAACGGGCGCACTGGTTCTGAAACACCTGCCAGATCTGGCCGTCGACAAACACACATACAAAGAATGCAAGTTTTTTGGCAAGGGTGGATTCGCGAAATGCTACGAGTTAACGGGCACAAGCCACCAACGTAACCTGTGCAGGCAAACTCCATGGTCTCCAAGGCACTTCTTGTCAAGTCGCACACCAGAAGGAAAAAATTGCACATGAAATTAAAATCCACGGCAGCCTCAATCACATAGCATTCTAGCTTTGAACAGTCACTTTGAAGATGAAAAAAACGTCCACATTGCCCTGGAGCTTTGCAGCCGTCGGAGTCTCATGGAAGTGCACAGGCGTCGCAAGATGCTGATGGTAGAATGGTGGGAAAGCACGACACAGGGGGTGGATTCCACCTTCCTGGGACATTCCTTGTATTGCTTGTTTGCCGTTTTGCGTGTACCGACAACCCAAACCAAGGTCTACCAGGTACACCTCGTCTTCAACGCCTTTGCCAAAACCAAGAAGCAGGATGGACGCCTTCACAGCGGCATGGATGCACTCGTGGCTCTGGACGATCGCGCTCATGCCGAGGCTGAAGGCAGTCTTCAAGAAAAGCCGGTCGATGACCTGGAGCGGGTCTTCTCTAGTCACTTCCGCGAACTTGAACCGGTACTTCACCGCGTTTTGTTTGAGGGACCCTGAGCTTCGGAAACGGGGCATGTCAGCAAGCCACAGAACATCCACAGAAGTTCGTTGTGTTCTTCTACTTCTACTTCTTCCCCAGAAACAGGTATGGAACTATCCCACTACATCTAAACATTCATCGTCATCGAACGTTCTGTAACTACATATCTGCTTCTCTTCATCTCAAGATATGACTTCTGAGTGAGGTTCAGTCCTCAAGACACTCGTTAACGATGTGCAATATATGTAGCTGAAATATTTATTTATTTATTTATTTATTTATTTATTTATTTATTTATTTATTTATTTATTTAAAGTACCTCATCGGACAAAAGGGTACATTGGCTGAACGGTTCTTCGAGATCTGGAAGCAATGTTGCCTCTGGTTGTAATAATGATAAAAAGGCATTGCCTGTCATTATACAGTGACAAAACAAGAGAAGGCTATTTCTAATTCATGTAAGGCAGGTAGCGCAAATAAACACGGACACAAGGAAGGAATACGTGTACTTATTCCTTCCTTGTGTCCGTGTTTCTTTGCGCTACCTGCTTTAACATGAATTCCCAAAAACTAGCCCAGTTATCCGTTCTCGTAAGCAATTTCTAACATGCAATATACGCGTCTTCAACGAAAAGTGGGTTTAAATACAGATTTGTATGAAAATTTATAAAACCACTGAACTGTATACATTAGAAAATTACTGAATCTCCTTAGTGGTTTCAGTCCTGGTGATTAGGCGAACACGTAGAAGAAATAATGAATAATTAATTGCTAGCCAGTATTAATGGGCTAGGATATTTATGTATTAAAATGAAGCAGAAAGAGGTTACTAAAATTTGCATGTAAACACGTAAAACATAAGTGAACAGCCAAATGCAAACCACTCGTTCATAAAAAAATGGGAGTTGAAGTGTGACGGAAATTTCTTTGACTGAGATGGTCTACTGGGTAATCAAGAAGGCATTCCCACAAGAGGATGACAAGTGGAAGAAAACGAAGCTTTTAACCTTTCAAGGCGCCTTGTACGCAATAGTGTACATCGCGCGTTTGGTCTTTTTTTTTTTTTCGCGTTTAGGACGCGGAATTATTTATTTCGCAGTTTTTGGCGCATTTGCCAGCTTTAAGCTGCCAACCATGGGCGTTTTGGGTGCCATCTGTAATATTTTGGCGAAGATATTCAACTCAAAACTAGGAATAGCGGACGCTGGTGCAGCGAAGAGCCGTGAGCCATTTTCTTCTTTTTTTTAGCTGTTGTTTTGGTGCTTTAGCACTAAAATAAATATGAGATATGTGTACGTGTTATCTGGTGTTATATAAAGTACCAAGCTGAGATAACTTCATCTTTTTTGAGGTGATGACGGAACGCTGAGGCTTGCGCTTGCACGTGTACACGATTGTGTACAAAGCGCCGTGGTGGCTGCAGAAATTAAACACTATGACAGCTGCTTTAATATTCTTTTCAGGTTTTTTTTTTTGGCCATTCCTTGTTCATCGTTCTACAGTGCAAAAAGCATGACAAAACTCAAAAGTCAGCTGAAAAGCTTTAGGAGCTGATAGCTGATGGAAATGTTTCCGATATCGGGGAAAGTGACGAAGAAGATGCCACTTGTGAACTGACCGAATCCCGCTTTGCCGCAATGGGTGGTGTCGACAAGCTTGATTTTCTAAGTCTGCAATTCCGCAATTCGGCTATCTGCAATTCTCGGCTCGAATACCTTCGCGACCATCAACTGCTGCCAGAGCGAAGCTCCCAGATTTCATGAATTTTCTCATGCAAGTTGCCGAATCACTAGTTAAAGGGGCCCTGCAACGCTTTTTGAGCATGGTCAGAAAACGCTGCCGATCGGACGTCGAGGCTCCCGAGAACACGCGAGCAAAATATTATATCGCAGCACGCGGACTGGAATTCTCAATAAAAATTTGCTAAAAATTGCTTTCTCTTCTCTCGACAAATGGCGCTACAAGCTCAAAAATCACTAGTTACAGCCATTGTATCAGCCATTGGCTGATATGAGTCGTTACTGGGGCCGCCGCGGGAGGCCGCGACTTGTCCACGTGTGCACGCGCGATCGCGCTGAAAAGCCGCCTATTCGAAGAAAAACAAAAAGAAAAAGTGCTGAAGGTCACGAGGCGCGCGTGACGTATTTTATTCCCCCGTGCCATCCCGCTTGCAGAATTCTCTTGCAGAGATCCAAGCACCACAACCCACAACAGGACAAAAAAAAGCAAGAATGTCGCTTCCTTGGGCCGACACGCGCTATCACTGCTTTGACCATTGTCCTCAAGCTCGTAACCAGACAGAATCATCGAGGTGCAAGCTCGAGAAGTGCACAGGAAGGTCGCGAATATTCTGTATGAAATAATGACATAAAAACTTAGCGCAATTAAAGACGAGACACACAAGCAAGAAACACGAGGGACTGGCGCTACTCACAACTATTTATTTCACAACGTCGTCATGAAATATATACATACACTTTGGACATGCACAGATGCGTTCCATGAAGAAAAACAAGAAATGAAGATGAAAAACATTATCTATTTGGTATTACATGTCGAGGTATCTAAATTAATTCGTATGCAGAGTAATGGAAGGTTCGCTGACGCACCCCGTCCCCCCTCTTCTTAATGTGAAACCCTTCTAGCAACACGCGAGCTTGTTCATTGCGACTTTTACCAAGAACCTTTGCCTGACGAAACAGTGCCTCACAACCACAAGAAGTCACGTGATCTGCTAAGTGCGTCCGTTCCTTCTTTTTTATATTCAAAGCATGCTCTCGAAAACGGTCATTTGCGCACCTTCCGGTTTGACCGATGTAGCTTTTACCACATGACAGTGGTATGTCATAAACGACGCCATCGGCGCATTTCACGTACGGCGAAAGGTGCGTTTTTTGGCATCCTCGCCTCGTTGCGTTTGCCGTAGAAATGCGAGGGCAAAGGTGGGCGAGCTTATTGGGGGCAGAAAATACCACTCCAACGTCGTGCTTGTTCGCAACCTTCTTGAGGTCATGCGAAACCTGATGAATGTAAGGAACAACCACTAAAGCACGCTTCTTTCGAGCGAAGTCATCGGCTTCTCTGTTCATGCTTTGTTTGCACTTCTGCAAGAGGCTTTCAGCAACAGCAGTGATCACAGCACGTGGATAGCCTGCCACCTGCAGCTTCGATACTTGAGCATCGAAACTCTCTTGCATCTCGTGGTGGCACGATTTCTTAAGCGCGGACTCAAGGCAAAGCGATGCAATAGCTCTTTTTACTGTCTTGGAGTGAGACGAGTCAAATGGTAAAATCCCCTTCTTTGCCCGAGGGCGATACGACCAGCACACGTGTCGTCCCGAATAGTTAAAATTGATATCTAAAAACTGCAGAGTGCTCTGCATAGGAAGTTCATGTGTCAAGGACAGTTTCTTCGGCGATACGACCAGCACACGTGTCGTCCCGAATAGTTAAAATTGATATCTAAAAACTCCAGAGTGCTCTGCATAGGAAGTTCATGTGTGAAGGACAGTCCCTTCCCATGCAGTTTAAAAGCTCTAAAATCGTGTCCACCTGGCCCCTGCAAGTATCCCCGGCTTGAGGCTTTAGCAAAACTAAAAAATCATCGACAAATCTTAAAACGCGTAAAACCTTCCCTCCCTCATTAAAAACTTGTTGGAGTGTGCGGTCGATCTGGGACAAAAAAATATCACATAAAATTGGCGCTACACAAGGACCAATGCAGACGCCCTCCTTCTGTAAAAAAAAGTTGCTCGTCAAACGATATAAAAGTGGAGTGCAAATAGGTCTCTAATAAGGTTAAAAAGTCAGCAGAACTAATACCAGCCGCGTTCTGGAAAGACATCTCTGCATTTTCTTCTACGCATGCTTTAACACATGCTAGTAGTTCATGCTGAGGTACTGAATAATAAAGATCCTCGACATCAACAGAAAAAGCATATCCAATATCAGGTTTCTCTTTAAAAAACTGTACCAGTTCGTCTGATTTGCGCAGGATGAAAGGATCCGGCACGGTCAACTGCTTCAACTGTTTCAACAAAAACGTACTAACACATTGCTGCCACGAATTTTTTTCACTAACAATTGACCGAAATGGAATGTTCACTTTGTGAGTCTTTGCTGAAAAGAATACCTGCAAAGTGTTTACAGAACATTTACTGATGCTGCTTGCCAATCGATTGAGGTTAAAATCTTTGCACAAGAGCTCGAAATCCTTTTTCACACGTGTGGCTTTTACCTTGATTTCCTTGAAGTTCTTGTGGATTGCTTCTAAGGCCTTTTCTTTAAACTCGGAGTTGGTGAGCACGACGAATCCACCCTCCTATTGCATCGCTTTGCCTTGAGTCCGCGCTTGAGAAATCGTGCCACCACGAGATGCAAGAGAGCTTCGATGCTCAAGTATCGAAGCTGCAGTTGGCAGGCTATCCACGTGCTGTGATCACTGCAGTTGCTGAAAGCCTCTTGCAGAAGTGCAAACAAAGCATGAACAGAGAAGCCGATGACTTCGCTCGAAAGAATCCAATCAAATCAAAATGAGTTTATTAAAACGTGTATACAAAAAATGCGTACATAATATTTGGACCAATAGTCTACGTGGCTAGTAGCTGGTCCAATAGAGAAAATACATAAAAGTTAGCAGCGCACATGATTGGTCATGAAAAAAATGATTGATTTTATACATATGGAAGATTCAGCGATGTACAATCTACGTATGGAAAGGTGATTACAATTCACTAGACAAGAAGAAGCGTTTACAAGAAAGGTTGAAGTTACGCGTAGTTTTTATTTCTAGAGGCACAGTGTTCCAGGTTACAGCTCCGAAGAATTCTAACAATCGTTCGCCATAAACATTGTTACAGTATCGACAGTCGTGCTTTAGAAGCGTGCTTTAGTGGTTGTTCCTTACATTCATCAGGTTTCGCATAACCTCAAGAAGGTTGCGAACAAGCACGACGTTGGAGTGGTATTTTCTGCCCCCAATAAGCTCGCCCGCCTTTGCCCTCGCATTTCTACGGCAAACGCAACGAGGCGAGGATGCCAAAAAAAGCACCTTTCGCCGTACGTGAAATGCGCCGATGGCGTCGTTTATGACATACCACTGTCATGTGGTAAAAGCTACATCGGTCAAACCGGAAGGTGCGCAAATGACCGTTTTCGAGAGCATGCTTTGAATATAAAAAAGAAGGAACGGACGCACTTAGCAGATCACGTGACTTCTTGCGGTTGTGAGGCACTGTTCTGTCAGGCAAAGATTCTTGGTAGAAGTCGCAATGAACAAGCTCGCGTGTTGCTAGAAGGGTTTCACATTAAGAAGAGGGGGGACGGGGTGCGTCAGCGAACCTTCCATTACTCTGCATACGAATTAATTTAGATACCTCGACATGTATACCAGATAGATAATCTGTTTTTCATCTTCATTTCTTGTTTTTCTTCGTGGAACGCATCTGCGCATGTCCAAAATGTATGTATATATTTCATGACGACGTTGTGAAATAAATAGTTGTGAGTAGCGCCAGTCCCTCGTGCTTCTTGCTTGTGTGTCTCGTCTTTAATTGCGCTAAGTTTTTATGTCAGTATGCACCAACTAGGCCCTCAAAAAGTCCTGATAATTCTGTATGAAATGTGCTGTACCACTCTGCCTGACGAAACAGCGAGATTGCTTCCTCGCCTTCCACAAGTAAACTTTGCGACCACCGAGGCGCTCTGTACACAGTTGTGTGCAATGTTGTAAATAATAAATTTTCATGATAATTTTCAAAATTTTGGTGGTCTTGTAATTCTTAGGTCGTGAAAAGTACATTTATACGAGAAAAAATTTCTATCCATAATTACAAGTGGCGCCTGAAAGGGTTCAGAGCATCTGCTCTGGCGGTTATTCGTGATTGCTATGATAATCGCGTCCGCATCCTGTGGACACACCTTGTGCGCTATGGGGCACGCAAGGCGTTAGCGTGCTTCAACGCAACCAGCTTCTTTGCGTTCATGTCGTTATTGCTGTGGAGCAACGTTTAGAACCCTTCTTCTTTTTTTTTTCTCGAATATCAGCCCCTCAACCCAAGCCTAAGCGGCGATGATGAGTATGTGCAGATGAGAAGATTAAGCGCATTAATAATTCTCACACTGCCTATTCACTAAGGGAACTCGTTGTTCTGCTTTAATTGGGACACCCCCGCCGCATGAAGAAGTATTTTGGATGACATGAAGTTCCTCGCCACATTTTAATCTCCTAACCCCTTTCCCACCTCATCCCAATCAACGGCCAAAAGTCGTCGTTTTCCTTCAATAAAGGTAACATTCATTCATTCATTCATTCATTCATTCATTCATTCATTCATTCATTCGTTCGTTCAATTGTGCTACCAATTACAGCAATGGAGGCTGGAAGGTGGTTCCAGTCACTGCTTGTTTGCGGCAGAAAAAGAAGCATGACAAGTGTTCGTGTGGCATGAGGGAACCTTAACTTTAAGATGATGGTCGAACCATGGTGATACATAATCTGGGGATGGAAACGATCATTTTTGAGTGTTGGATTCGTGTAAAAGATATTGTGAAATAGGTTTAAGCGGAAGAACTTATGGCGTGATTTAAGTGTTGGCAGACCTAAAGTAGCTTTCATTGAAGAAACACTGGCGTAGCTGGACTAATTAGAAAGACAAAACGAGCTGCACGGTTCTGAAAGGACTCAAGGGCTGTAGTTAATACGGAGCTAAACGGATCCCAAATAGAACAAGCGTGTTCCAATTTGTATCTAACGAGTGGTGTGTACAATTTAAGTTTTAAATCTGGAGGAACGGATGAAAAATTATGGCGCAGAAGTCCAAGCATGCGATTAGCGTTATTAATTAAAGAGGTAGAAACAAAGAGAAGGAGACACATACGGAGAAAGAAAGGGAGAGAGACTAAGAGATAGAAAGAAGAGGCGAGAGGAAGAGAAAGACGGAGAAAGAAGGAAAAAGAAAGATGAGAGGAATGTCATGTAAAATCAAGTAACACGTTTTTTCGCGCTCTTTATCATTAAGTAACACAAGCCCCGTGCAATGTTCCCCCCAAACCCAAATTCATCTACCACTAATCACGCAACGTAAAACCCCGCGCGACTAGTCACGTGACAAGTCTCCGTGACACTAGTCAGGTGACACAATAACTTACCTAAAATTGCGGAAAATGCTTCAGTTTGCCAGCGCCTACCAGCGACATTGGTTGTGGACATCAAAAATGATTTTTTTCGTTTTAAACGAAATTTACAGCAACGAAAATTTCCACAGCACAGGAGAACACGTTGGAGCATATAATGAACCCTCTCACATATTTTTATCGCGATGACCTTGATGCCTAATTTAAGAGTGAATATCCCCAAAAAGTCATTTTCTGTCAACTTTACAAGCATTTTTTTAAAGAAACGTTTCTTTACATCGGCTGAAAATATTTTTAGCACATACTATGTTGCCGCTGTTTTTATGAAAATTGCCTGAATATGAGTATTTTCTCTCTTCTTTGCTAGGCCTATGTAAGCCGGGAAATTAATATATGGTTTTACTTGTGACGTCACGTGAAAGAACAATGACAATAGAATGCCTCAAAACAGAATGTGCCATTGTAGCCACTATCAAGGCTAAATACGCATAATTTATTCCCACCTAACTTTTCCTCTTTGCCGGAATATTCAAAGGGTGGTCACGTGACTACCAAATTTTTTTAACGAAAATACTTCACTAAAATCACTGTCATACCTTTCAGCTCAATTTTTTTCAATAGAATCACCGGTAGTCGAATTTTGGGCTGGGACGTTTCACTTCGAATGACCCAGCACTCATCCATCCATCCATCCATGGGTCATGACGATTGTTATAGCCCAAACTCAGGACAAGGAAAAAAGGTACACGAAGACGAGCGCTCGTCTTCGTGCAGCTTTTGTCCTTGTCCTGAGCTCGCGCTATAGCAATCATCAATCGTTAAACGAAAACTCTGCTCGGGGAAGTCAAGCACGAGAAACACGTGAAAGAAAGAAAGAAAGAAAGAAAGAAAGAAAGAAAGAAAGAAAGAAAGAAAGAAAGAAAGAAAGAAAGAAAGAAAGAAAGAAAGAAAGAAAGAAAGAAAGAAAGAAAGAAAGAAAGAAAGAAAGAAAGAAAGAAAGAAAGAAAGAAAGAAAGAAAGAGAAAAAAATTGGGAAGATTGCACTAAGTCGTGCAAGGCTTGAAACAGGGAAGTTCCACGATTCTTAAGTCTAACAAAACTGCCAATAACCGAGAAACAACCTCACAGCAACTAGCTAAAGCCCAGGAGCGACCTAAAAGCAACCTAGAAAGCAACATAGCTACAAGCCTAGCACCTACCTAGAAGCAACCTAGCATCACCTAGCTAAAGCCTAACAATAACCTACGAGCAACCAGATTAGACTTCAGAATCGTCCAGCTTCGCTGTTTCAAGCCTTGTGCGACTTAATGCAAGCTTCGCCATTTTTTTTATCATGGATGCATGCGCGTAAATTAATAATGATTATGTAATCTTCGTGACGTGAATAAAAAGACTTGCAAAGTTATGGGTAATATGCGGTTGTGTGCGTACTTACGACACAAAGATAACACCGCTATATCAGGACGGCTGTTGGAGAGATACATCGATAAATCATTCCTAATTATTTTTATGAGCGCGTTTTGCGCTGTGACTTTGTGCGATGCATCCAGCGCCTCTACTGGTTCTGAAGTGATTCTAGCATACTGTTTAGACAGGTCAAATCAGGGGCTCACATTTAAGGCGGAAATTCAAGTTGAGCGGGAAGAAATTATTTATGGGCACGTACTACATTAGTCAGCGTCTCTTTGTAAATAGCCCAACGACAGGAAGGCATGGCTTCAGGTGTTAGTGCTACAAGGAATCCAATCCAAGAACGGTCGGATGTTACGGTTACGCGTACATATATGAAAAAAAAGGTGTTACACGTAAGTTTGTTATCATTGTAATAATAATTTTCAGGGTTTTAGGTGCCGAAACCACGATACGTCTTTGAGGCACGCCTTAGTGGAAGGCTTCGGAAATTCCGACCTTCTGGTGTTCTTTAACGTTCACTGAAATCGCACTACACACAGGCGAAAGGAGTACTAAGTTCTTAGTACACCTTCCACTCGTTTCCGTGTGCGTGTTTCATTCTCTATGAAAAACGATAACCTTCCTCTGGGACCGCCTTTGTTTGCAGTTCTCATTCTTTATACAATGCGCTATTAGTTGTATTTCTATCCTGGACTTGACAATCGACGAAATTTTCGGTGTAGACGTACTGAGGCGGGAGTACCGCTTCGTGTTATGAAAAATACCCTGATCCTAACCTCGCTAAGCTCTTCGACATTTACTCTGGGACGAGAACATATGGTTCAGGTGGTCAGCCACTTGCCATCTTTGACGAAGAAGTGCGACTGTCGGCTGCTGCTTTTTCTTTCCTTTTATTGCGACCTAATTCACTCCACTGCCAAATAATGTTAAGTGTGATACTGCTCCGCGGAAACAACGCCTTAATATACCGAACCTTCTCAAATGTTTTCGATCATTATAATCAGATTGCCTGTATAATGAGAATAGGGAAGTATCTCTTGTAACGTGATCAGTTACAAACGATTATGCTCCATCATGCGTAAATAGCCGGCGCGTAATAATCCTAGATGAAATTCCTGCGGCCTACGACCGACGTGTGCTCCTCATATTCGTTGTACGGCGAGTGCTCAATACAGTGCTGGACATCAGTTGGCCCAATAAATTGTTTACTATTTAGCATCATTGACCACCTTTAAGCGCAAAACGTCTGGGCGAAAGGACGAAAAGACAGGGATAGGTGCCAAATTCCAACTCAAAATTTTTTCAAGGCTATACATATCAAATAAACAAACAAGACCCAGATGAATTGGGGCACACACGTGGGCAGTGTATAGGCACGGATCTACTAATCTGTCACCTAATCTGTCTGTGTTATTTTCGTCCTTTCGTCGAAACGCTTTGCGCTTAACGGTGATCAAGAAAAGATTACTAATTAGCCCGAACTCACACATTATTAAGTTGCTGCTTACTAGTTAGGCGCCAGCATTCTGCACCGTCGGTATGGACCGTCGGTCTTAATATAGCTCGTCGGTATTGAGTTAACGGATCACCAGAAGTTGTAAGTGCGCCTACCATGCAGCTATATGGAAACCACAGTATTAACACGACTATCACCTTCACAGTCCCGCACACAATTACTATTCTTAAGCGTGTAGTCTTCCCAGTGGCGCACTGGACTGAGGGTCCCACCTAGATCTCCCGGCACAGCAAATAACTGTTCAGTAATGCTATTCCTCTTCCTCCTTCAGCGCCATGCCATGTGAATCTGGGCGAAGCACTATATGTCTTCTCTATTCCTCTGCTCACGTCTCCGTTATCGCAACTGGTTCTTAATTTTGTTTGCGTTTCGAATGGCATTTCTCTCTGCTGTGATTACGCTCCTCGCTCTTACACGCTTCGCGGTGGCATATACAGAGGTTCACGATGGGTGGATGTTCCCGAATGCCGCGAGCTTGCAAGTGCTGGCGTCCAGCTTGATTCGGCTGTCACTCATCCAATCAATTCGTGCGGCCGCCGCAGCTCTAATCACTCATCTCGTTCGAGCAAAGATGTCACTATTAACAAGGCGTCTTGTCAACGTACCTCCTCTCTTTCTCCCAGCATGCCGTCTGCCCCCCTCCGACTTGCATATGTGTGTGTGTGTGTGTGTGCGTGCGTGTGTGCGTGCGTGTGTGCGTGCGTGCGTGCGTGCGTGCGTGTGTGCGTGTGCGTGTGCGTGTGTGTGTGTGTGTGTGTGTGTGTGTGTGTGTGTGTGTGTGTGTGTGTGTGTGTGTTTGTGTGTGTGTGTGTGTGTGTGTGTGTGTGTGTGTGTGTGTAAGCGGAGAGTAGGAACACTAATCGTTGTTAACAAGTGGCTCAAAGAGCAGCGCATGCGAGATGCAGCGATAGAGCTAAAGTGATGAGGGAGAGAGAACAGCCCAGAAAGTTGCGCTGAGCTCGACGAACCGCAACCCAAAGCTTTTCCTGATCCACTTTGCGCTTTGGCCGAACGGGAGCCCTCCGTTTTTTCCCCTCGAGCGGAGTTTTGTATCTTCCGGCCGTTGTATCTCCCTTCGTATCCCTGTTCGCCACCCTCCGTGCTGCAGCGCCGACTCTCCCTTCCTCTCCCGCCCCTTGATTCCCGTCGCTGAAAGAGCGGCGTCCGCGCAACTGCCATCAGGGCCGGCGGTCGCGTGGTTCCCCTCGCCCCCCGAACACTGCGGGGGGCCACCTAAGATTCCCTTAGGTTAGCCCCCTAACGAACTGCGCTCTCGAGGCACCTTCCCATCGCCGGTCTTTTCTTTTTCTTCTTTCTGTCTTCTTGGTTTCGCCTTTTCATGGTCTGTTTTTTTCGTTGCTCTTTCTTCTCCCTCGCTTTCCTCTTGAGAATTGCGAAGCTGCGTGACGAACGAGATTCGAGCAGCGCTCGTTTGAACGTTGCGATTTCAGCGCGTGCCCGAGGCGCCTGTGTATACAGGGAAGGCAGGATGCCCAGCACTGGTCAGCGATTCTTGCGCGCGGCATCTCGTCTCCGAGACCACGATCGTGCCCGGACTGCCACGGCTCTCGGTAGAAGACCTTGGCGGTAACTCGAATTCGCCGCTCACTGCTTTCAACGGCCAACCAAATAGTACGGTAAGAAAGAAGAGAGAAAAAAAAAAACTGTGCAGGAGGCGAATTTAGGGAAAACGCGTTAGTACCGAAGTTCGCATTTTGAATAAGACTTGGTATTCACGGCCCCACGGGATTACGTTAACGAACCCGACAGACTCCGAAGGGGAGAAGGAAAGGAGAGAGCGGCCGCCTCATGACATTCTCTTTGCAGTGAATGAATGGATGAATGAAAATTATTCCAGTTATGATGAACCGCATGCGTTTTAACGACGAGCATCTCTTCCAGCATAGTATGTTACCTCTTGGATAAGGTTAAGTTTTTTACGAAGACCGCGCTGTCTCTTATTGCGCTTTGGCTGCTGATGAGGTAATCCTGTACTCATTAAATCTTCTTAATCACAATATTTTGTGACAGGCAGTGTGTATATTGACACGTTCACAACGGATAGCGCGCAATCATTGCTCTGGATGTCTTTGTGTTTTCTACCTAATTTTATAACATACACTATTGGTAGTGACACAATATCCCGACATATTTAGTTTCTTTGAGCATGGCATTCAAAATAAACTTTGAAAGCGGTATGCAGCGGCCATTTTCTTAGGAACGTTATGTAAGAGCATACTAACACGGAGCGTCAAGCATCGAGGGCGCTCTCTGGTTCCGCTCTCTTGTTTAAAATGATTGGCGCTGTTTATTATAACCACCTAGAGCAAGCGTTTCGTTGTCGCTGTTCGTTTTACCGATTTTATCTCTTTTTTAGTGCCACTTGTCGCCCATGTCATGGAAGGACAGTATTGTATTCAGCCGTTGTGAAAATGACAAACCGTCGCCAGAACTGCAGACGCAAGTGGGAAAGGATGTCAGCGCCTCACTTTAAAACGCTGGTTCACACTAACTACGCGCTGATGTGACGACAAAAATCTCGCTGCGAAGAGCAATGTCTATTCCAGATGGCCCGCATTGTGCGCAGGGTGTCTGCGGAGCACCTTTTTCCCTTTTTTTCTTTTTTTCGTGGGCGGGGGGCCCGCTGCAGCACACTGCGGGAAACAGCGTTTGCGGTTGCGTCAGACCGCACTTCCGGGACTCAAATAATGCCGAATGGGCGGTACGGCATAGCAACGTAACACGCGAACGGGCATCTCGCGGCAAAAGAAACCGGGCCGCCACGTCGCACAATGAGCGGCCCGCGTATGAGCGGGACCAGTGCCAAGTTGCCCGAGATTAGCAGCAGCAACATCGACGGATCCGGTAACCCTACACCTGAGCACCGGCGGTGGAAGTGGCGCTGGCCCACACAACGTACTGCGGTGGCGGCGCGTGCGGCGGGTGGCCCGGGGCAATCTGCCGGGCCAGTTAACTGCCCGTGTCAGGTTGCAGCGCGGCTCCCCTTCACGTCAACGAGACTCCCGCTTGCACAGAGCCGCCTGCTCATGGGAAACGTTATTCACTTCTGGCTGAGCCGTCGAAAGGCGCCGCGTTGCTTCGCCAGACCTCGCGTGCGGCAGCTCTTTTGTGCACGCCCAATCGCGCCGCCACCGCGGGATGCCGCGCTCTAAATACCCAGCAGCATTGGCGCTTCATTTCATTTTCGTTCTTTCTTTCCCCCTTCTTATTTAACCTTCGATGAGTTAGGCTGTGCCTGCGGCTTTTGTGTTATGCAATGACGCTGTAACTCAGACAGACAGCCCGCGAAACCAGCCACCATGCACGACGGGCTAGCGCGCGTGAAGCACGGGTGTTCGCTTTTTGTTCCGAAAGCGGCGCGAACCCAAATGGGAGGGGGGGCAGGGGGAGGCGAAAATTGGCTCTTCACGAGGAAAAGTGTGTAAGCGAGCAATGAAGCAGGCTGATGCGTAATTTATGTGCTGCGCCTTTCAGGGCCGGTACTGTTGCGCGAAAGCAAAGCAAAATCACGCGCCTCCGGTTCCTCGGGGGTTATATAGTATAGGCCGGTGCATGTCGCGGGGGTTGTGCTCACTACACCACGATTAAGTCATCGCAGTAACGCCGTTGGTGCCCTCCATACATGTGGCTCTTCCACGTTCCGTCAATAGTTCGAACGGCGTACGAGGAAACACGCAGTGTGTGTGACACTTCTGTACTGCTTCCACTCTGGCACTAACAATCGTCAGTTTTGTAGCGTATTATTGAGGAGCTTGAAGTTGTATTGCATCAAGACTCAACATTTTGGGGCAAGTGAAACATTATGGCACAGAGGAGTGTTGTACGCCTTTTTTTTCTGTTTTGTATTGCTATTATTCATTAAACTAGGCATACTCCTGCTTTCTCCTTGATTTCCTAGCTTTTAATTCCCTTCAGCAGCACGATCCGATCGCCTATAGCGTTACAACGTGTTACGCATATATCGGTTGAAAAGTGGAGTTGAGGAAGTCATAAACTTCTAGTTAAGGTGATGCACTTTGGCGCATACATTTTCGTTGTCAACCTCAGCTGTCGTCTTCGTAGTACATGTTATGTTACTGTAAATATCCAGATGTCTCCTTTGTACAAGGCAAGTATGGTAGAGTGTCCCAGGGATCAGTGCGCTCCTATTAGATGTGAAGCATTTCTTGATGAACCAATGTGACTTTGATCTATCTCTATCTATCGTAATATGCTCTGGTGTTCCAACTTTTTGCTATAGTTTTATAGTTTGCGTACTTCTGTATCCTTATTTTGTCCTAGAGATTATCTTTATTATTTCGTTTAGTTTTCTGCTGCTTCAAGCGTACACCAGAGCTAAGACCAGCGGGTTGCTCCTGGTAACGGCATATGAGCAACTTTATTTATTTATTATTGCGATAGCAATTTATGGACACTCTCGGCTGCTTTTTGCCGTCAGCATCGCCGTCGCGCCCCGTATATATATATATATATATATATATATATATATATATATATATATATATATATGTGTGTGTGTGTGTGTGTGTGTGTGTGTGTGTGTGTGTGCGTATAAAAGCCACGAAGAAAATACTTTGACGCGCGGAATCGAACGGTCGACCTTTCGCACCGCAGCGCGTGGCGCTAACCGCTCGGCCACAGAATCGCACGTCCTTCAGAATACTAACGGCGATCTATTTATATGCACAATTTACCGCTGGCGGTACGCCGATCTCGGGGGAATATCAGCGTGTTCTCTGTCTTACCAGCGAACCAGCGCGATGGCGCGAAATGCTTGCTCGGCGCCCCACTCGTTGCGATGCGTTCGCTTGTCAACCTGCACTTTGCCCTATACGGGGCGTAGTCGCCCGTGCCCCACGCGCGCGTGCGTGCTTATTTTGTGATGGAGGCAGTTTGTACGTCGTGTGCTTTCGCGGGAAAGATTGCGTTCAGGTTACTGAGCGCACAAAAGTCACTTCGCTCGCTGCAGAGGCCCCCTTTGCGAAAGAAGCGCGCTGTTTAAACACAGTGATGTAACAACTGTGACACTTGTTAGTTCGCGCTCATCCTGTGTATAAATGTGCGTATGTTTCGTGCGTCCGTTGTGTTGGAGCAGCGCGTTAACTGTCGAGCTGGGAAAGTTGTTAGTTCGCGCTCGTTCTGTGTCTCATTTTCGTGCGTCCTTTGTGCTTGAGCAGTGCGCTCCAAGTTTCGATCTGCTTGCTGTTCTTCGCATCACATCCCAATTTGTTGCTATCGAATTCATTGCTTCGCCCTTGCGGCGAAACTGTGACTTTTTTTATTTACTTATGATCCATGTGAAAGCCCTTTTCCGGGAAATGTTTCTTAAAAACATAGGAAACAAAAGACGAAAGGAATATGGGAAGAAATAAAGTTGAAGAAGTTATATGACGTTGCACTACAAAATATGCAGAATACAAAAATTACAAAGGAGATTCTAGACCCATGGTGGACAGTGATTCCACTTTACCTTTGTCGACGTAATATTGAGTTTATGCGTGACCTTCCACAAAGAAAACTACATTAAGTGCTGTTCGAGCAAGGTCCAACTGCTGAAATTTTCTCAGCTGTGCATCATTACAACTGCGGAAAGTTAGTAGTCAAATGCACGAAGGTCGTGGTGAACTTACATGTTGATGAAAGTAATGTGCCGCTTTCAGATATCCGATGCATAACTTGAACGAAAGAAATAACGCTTAGGTACGCGTTCAGAGACCCGATTTCAGGTTCCGAGAAACAATAACCAATGTAACGGTAAGCGAACAAGTCAGACGCTGAACCAATTGCATATTGCTGCTTTCCAGATGGAATATAATATATACTTCATAAAACTTTATATTATATGGGGCTTAACGTCCAAAAAACACAATATGATTATGAGGGACGCCGTAGTTGAGGGCTCCGACAATTTCGACCATCTGGTGTTCTTTGATGGGCACTGACATCGCACAGTACACGGGCCACTAGCATTTCTCCTCCATCGAAATGCGACCTCCGCGGCCAGGATCGAACCCGCAACCTTCGGGTATACCATAGAACGTAAGAAACAGCAACTGATAATTTTGTTCATTCATTGAACATGTTCCATGATTGAACAATCTTGCCACTGTGTCCCAACGTGTGTCACAACAACAAAGACAGCCTCTGCAGGAAGTTGAGTCACTAAAACGCGTGAAACCCGGGGTGCTGCCTCGACAAGCCTATGCCTGTGCTTTCCTCTCCGTCAGCATTTATTCCATTCAATCTTGCTAGGTGTTAAACGCTAAATATACCTCAGGGGTTTAATGGCGCAAATTCAGAAGTTCCCTTTCGGTCGCCGACTGCATGAATAACGGGTCCCAGTGACGGAAACGAGAAAGCTCTCAAGACAACAATGTTGCTTGTTGGCCAATTTGGAACATATCATTCATGATGGTACTTAGCTCAAACACTAGACAAAAGACAAGCGAGAGGACAAAGACTCTCAAGACAACTCGAGTTCTGGTCATCACGCTGTTAGCCTCAAAGTCGCCTGCTTTTTCTACATCGCTGTTGTCACACTCTCATCCTCAATGCCACGAATCTGATAGAGGTCCAACGGCCTTGCATAAGAAGCGAAGACAGAAAAGCACTCTCTATCGCACGTGATTATTTAATAAGTTATTTCAAACTAAAAAGACAAGCAGCTGGCGCGCATGCAAGTTATTAAAGTGTCACGCAACATATCGTTAATAATTGAAAGCTCTTGCAGTGCCTTCACATCCATGCAGTGTCTAGTTCCCTTCAGATCACGTTGAACGCTTGGTCTCATCGCCGGTTTAATGTAGGAGACGCTTGGGCTAGCGTGGGCTAGCTTGGACTAGCGTGGTTGTAGGTCTATACATGTGAAGGCACCGCGCGCCCACACTGCTGGCGGGCACAGTTCGCAGGTGCTAGATGGTGGAATGGTTTTGACCGTTACTGCCCGGTGGCAGTACCTCTTCCTGCTTTTCTGCCAACAGAGACTGCTTGCGCTAGCATGGACAGAATGGTGTTGTCCAGGCACATGTTGTTGCTGTCCTCGCAGAAGGCGTTCTTACGACAGTCTCTTGAGGTTGACCTATCAGAGAGGTATGAGACCACCTTCTTCACCGGCTTTTGTTCGGGCTCCATCATGAAGAGGCTGACGAACACCATGGTCGACTCGGTTGTCGCGGGTGACCGGCGGCTGTTTTTCCGAACCGGCGCCGTCTGGACATTCGCGACCTTGGCAAGCGGCTGCTTCTCAACGACGTTCTCGACTCGGCTTTGGCCAATGCTGTCCTCGGCGGGGATGATTTCTCGCAGCACGGGCTCCTTTGGCGACAATGACCTGCACCATGGCGTCCCCGGTGTCTTGAAGAGTATCCTGCTGCCAGGTTTAAAACCAGGTACCTGGACGCCCTTCTGCAAGATCTTCTTTAGCCGCATGTAGTCTGGCGTGTCCTCGAATTTCATGGAGGTCACGTACTGGAGGAACTCAGTGATGCCGCATGGAATGTCCCTGTGTGGGAAGTCTTTGATCATCGGCAGGGTGATGCTTTCCATCGGCGTGCTCTTCGGTTGGCTGGCGTACTCAGGGTTCTTGAGGTTGTCCTTCGAAGGCAGCTGGATACATAGCCAGTGGAGCAGATTGTATCCAAGGGCATCCACGTCACCCCTCCGCGAGTGTGCATCAGTGTGGGCGTCTCGGCTCGGCAACTCAATGGTGCCGTCGTGCGTTTTCCCGAGACCTTCCTTGATCTCCTGGTGCTTGACGTTGTGCGTGTAGCGACAGGCTAAACAAAAGTCCTGGAGGTACACCTTGCCTACATTGCCTTTCAGAAGACCATATAGCAGGCTGGACGCCTTCCCAAAAGCGTGGATGCACTCGTAGATGTGGGCGCCCTGCGAGACACCGATCATGCACATGCCAAGGCTGAAGGCAGTCTTCAAGAAAAGCATCTTGTCCGGCCGGTCCAGGACCTTCAGAAGGTCTTCTCCAGTTGTATCCGTGACCATGAACCGCTACTTGACCCCTTTCTGCATGTGGGGCCCAGAACTTCGGAAACAGGGCATGCAATGAAGCCGTGAGGCATCCACGAAGCGCGTCTTCTTCTTCTATTTCTACTTCTTCGCCTGAAATGTGTAAGGATATATCCAAATGATGATGATGATGATGACGATGATGCATCTACCATGGCTCATGCCCACTCAGGGGGATTGGCCAAGAATTGATTATATGAATCAAATACATCTACATCCCATAATCCTCTACAGCGTCGCGTATCAACACATCCATATACTCCTCTTAACATCGCAATATGTTCTCTGAGTAGGGGCCAGTGTTATAGACACCCGCAAACAAGGTTCAATGTATACAGCTGAATAATTTATCATCAGCGAAGCTGTAATAGCTCGGCGTAAGATGTCTGTCATGACCCAAAAATACCATCATCATGAGCCCGTACGCTCTCCTCGTCCTCTTCTTCCTCTTCTGCTCCACTCGCAAAACATGTGCGCCAATTTGTCCGGCGGGAGAAAAAGAGAGAAAGAAAGAGATTGAAAGAACGAGAAATAGAACAAATCTTGCCGAAAAAAAAGAAAAAGGCAGCATACAGATATAGAAATGTTAGCGTGAATGAAAAATATTTCGAAATTTTTTACAATGAAGAATTAATAGCTAGCGTTATAGTACTAGTACAGTATATTGACACTAGTGTAGTATGAATACGCAAGTGCAACACACCATTGAACGTGACAGCAGGAAAATACTACCAATGGGAAGTGAACGCGCAAAAATCACGACAAGAATCAAACGCAAACAAACAATTCATTAAAGGAATACGTGTTAAGGGTGTGACAACGCTATTTTTCTTAATTACCTTCGTGTGCTGTGTCAACGAAAAGGTAGTTCCACAAGCACATGACACATGGAAGGACAGATGAGTTAAATGTGTCTGCTTTATTGTGGGCGCATGCCCGTAAATTAACAACGATTATGTAATCTTCATGACGTGAATGTAAAGGATTGCGAAGTATCCGTCCATGTGCACACTAACGAAACAAAGATTACATCGTTATCACGAGGCTGTTGAAAAGAACCATTGATCAATTGTCTTTAATTTTATTCATGTTCGCGTTATGGTTGTAATTTTGTGAGGTGAGTCTAACGGCTCGATTCCAAGTTGATTCCAGCATGTCGCTTAGATAGGTGACATAAAGGAAGCGTGTTGAAGAAATTTCAAGTTGAGGGCAAACAAATGTTAGACTACGGCTGAATCACGCGCAACAGTACTAGGCGTCTTTCTCAGGTTACGGCGTAAATAGCCGAAGGATTGGGGGGCGTTGCTGCAGGTGTTGGTGATAGCGGTGGTCAAAGAAAGGTTTGACGATATGGTTACACCTCGAAATATGAAGAAAAAAGAATGTAAGACACAGGTTTCTTATGATTAAAGTAAGAAGTTGAGTTGAAATATTTTCTAGTGAAAGACAGTACTTTGCATTTATTTGAAATCAGTGTCCTTACCCATCAGCCTGACCAATTGCTAATGAGGTCATTTTGAACTATGGCGGGGTCATTAGCATTCGTAATCGCTCGGTGAATTTTATGGTCTTCAGCGAAAACCCGCACATGTGAAAACATACTATTAAGAAAGTCGTTAATGCATATGATAAATAGGTACCGACCCAGCCCAATAGCCGGCAGTACACCAGAGGTAAGGAATGGGAGGCTAGAATGGGGAGGAGTGAAAAGCGAGCCGTGTTTCCCTGTGCCCAGAGCTGTCGGCTGCGCGATCCCTTCGCTAGGCCGAGATATAGCGCGACAGTCGGAGGCGCTGCCTGCTAGCATGGGAGAGAGACGGTAGTGTAGGCCACTTGAGACGGAACCATGTCAGCTTCGTTCGCGTTCCACGTGGTTTTACGTGTTCTTAGGGTTAGCGTTCATTGAGAGGAATGGCGTCCACACTGCAAAAAAGAAAGAAAAAAATCTCAGCAACCGTGTTTTCTGCCACTGTGTAATTCGGGGTACAGAGCATGCGCGCATACGCCGACACACAAACACATTTGCAGTTGGGGAGAGGGCCAGCTCAAGGGCCGGCAGAGCTCTATTCGCCTCGTGTGCGACCGATGGCGGCGCTGCGAACGGCGCTCCGGTGACGCAAGGGCGGGGATTCGGCTTTTGTCGTCTGCTACGGTCTGGCTAAAACAGCAGCAATTTCGTTATAGTTCGCTCGCGTCGCACGGCGTTCCTCGACTATTAGCTGCATTTTCTTCTTAGGATATTTCTTGAGATGACTGCCAGCATCACATGAGTTTAAGAAACGTTAACATTTAACATATCTTCTGTATAGCGACAGCGCCATCGCGGTCAGGTTCATGCCCCCGAGTTCGTAGTGTCGCTCACTGGGCTGGATGGCGTTGAAATACGTGAAAGCGCGAGCGCCCCCCGCCAAGTGAGTTAAAGAGAGTCTCCGCTGCTTTGAAATCGCAGCGCGATCAATTTTGCGGCTTATTCGCAAAAATCAGCGCTGTGTAAACAGACTTGAGATGAACAAAAATTCACGCTTCACTCCCAATTGTAGTCATGTGGACTTGTGCAGACACGACAGCCGACAAAATGAAATCAATAAGTTCATCGACCAGCGGGTTATTGCGGACCACTAGCATAGATTGGGCGAGCTGGATGCAAATAAGATCGCTCGGAATGAAACGCCAGCAGTGGTGCGCGTGGTACAGTTCGATTCTTATGATTAGAGATAGATACGTTCATGAGCCGCATTCATGTTTTCGATCGCGCAGTGCTGCCTACTCGACTGTGCGAGCCTGCCAATGGTAATGACAGGATGGCGCGCACTATATTTCTAATGATTGGGCAACGCGATCCGCTGCAGTGTTCGCGTTTCACTTGACACCGATAGTACAGCTTCGTAAACATTAGGAAAAATCGGCGAATGTGTCCAGGAAGAGGAGAAAGAGAGCTCTTTCCCACCATTCTTTTGGCCCCTGTGGCTGATTATTGTGATTCTTTACAGTGCTGTAACAAGATTGAATATTTTAAGGTGGGAGCCTTAGATTCCACATAAATTGCGAATATTGACCGTCGGCGTCCCGCGTTGCCAGCGTCAACACGAGTGATGCGAAAATTCATCACATGATCACGTCATCATGACATCCCAGACCGACAAAATTTGTGACGTCATAACGTCATGTCACATGATTACGTCATCTCATGGCATCGTCGCTTTGCATTGCCTCCGTGATTGGTGGGCCGATCACAGAGGCGATGCAAAACCAGGTGATGTGTAGAAAGCTTCAATGCAAAACCACGTTACGTCCAGAAAGCATTCGGAGGGGACGGCGAAGGAACAATACATCGACTCAAGAAAAAGATGGCTTTCGCCTTCAAGTCAACTTAGGCAAATGCATAAGGAACTCGAGTCTCTTTAGTACAGTGATCGCACCAAGCCACATGAGGAGTCGACCGTTGAGACAAATTTACAGTATTTTATTGCAAATACATCTTTCAATGCGAAAGCTTTATATTTATCAACGTTAGTATGATTACACTAATTCTGTTCAGCATATTTTCAGACCACCGTGAACGAGTGAACAAACGTCGATCTATTAACGTAAGGACTAAAATATGTTGCAAAAAAAAATAGAACAAAAACAATAGAAAATCACTCCGGACAACCTACCGATATTTCATATCCCCGTCGGGCATCCCTTTTAGACTCACCCTGTTTATTTCGTGTTTCAATTTAAAGTACTTACGACGCGCTTACACAGCAGCTGCTAAAAAATGTGTATTTAATCAAACGTTGTTGCCGGTAACGCCACTTAATTTATTTGAATGAGATCACACGTCGTTTGTCATGCTCCGAGCATATGAACTGAATCGAAGGAGCAGGCTTGGCAACCGAACACGCGCAGCACGCGGTATACATTTATTGCGCTTTAAAGCAGACATGGAAGCTGAAGCCCGAACGCTGAAGTCAGTTATCGAAAACGGATAGGAAAGTCATTTTGAGTGCGCCACGGCCATAGAACAGTCGCGAAAAGAAAAATTCACCATAGAAGCAGATGTACACATGGATGGCTAGCAGACGACAACAGGAGCAATCGACACAGAACGTGCTCCTGACGGCAACTCCGCTCAATTTCGATAGGCATTTTGCTTGAACATTCAGTACAAATTGCTTTATCAACTCGCCCACCAATGTTTCAATAACTCGAGCGCGATAGACAGGCTGGCAGCGTCGAGCAGCCTTCACGTAGCGAACGCGCGCGCGAAGAGCTGCATACGAGTCCTCTCCCTGACGTCACACGCGAGAGGGCGCCACTCCAAGATCTCGAGGCGAATACGATAATTCAGCCGTCTGCGAAAAACATTTTGACGCAAGGAAATGCACGGAAGCCTTCCATGTGCTGCAAAGGTTTTTGCGTGGTGCGTGTGTGACAAGCACGGACACGTGAAGTTATTAAGCGTTTTGTTGCGCTTTTCAAAACTCGGCAACTGCTTTAAGACAAATGCATTCAGCTGAACGTGTTATTTGCTTCTTTGGTTGTATTTTATTTATTTTATTTTAATCGACTAAATAGAGCAAGGCAGAGAGGCTCACCTTGTGTGTTATGGCCACGTAGCTACAGAGCACATTTTGCCATCTGGCTGCCATCGTGCCCATAGAAAGCCCTGCAGGACAGCTGGAAATCCGATAACTGGATAATGGGATCTTTTTGGGCTGCTGTAGGCATCAGGGTCACCATACAACTTGACACAAATAATGTAAGAGACAGGTTGGCAGATCTGTTGACCAAAGTGCGCTTGCATTCGAAGATTGTAAGCAGCTTGCTGGAGTCGGTAAGCACCGTGTTGCCGAAATTCGCAGCGTCGAGCATGTAAGCAATAGACAAAATCATTGGTAAAATTCTTTTGCATCACGGTGGTTCATTTTGTTTTGAAGAGGCTCAACCAGGAAAAAAGCGCGAAAAATGGAAGAAATGGAACCCATGCATAACCTAAGATAACACTCACCAGTGTAATGCTCCTAAATTTACAATATATAATTGTGCTGAAGCCATAAAGCTAAGTGCCATCTCAATTTCTATGGAACATTCAGGATACTGGTTCCGTGATGGCGCGACCTCAACTGTAATGCAAATTCAGCAGGAAGTAAACGACAAGGCACAAATCGACGCGGAAAGTCGCGCTATCAAGGTACATTTAGTAGTACGAGTGATTACAATATATCAGAGCTGAGCGCGTGATAATGTTGGAAAATGTCGTCGAAAACGGCGTGATAATGTGGCTAGAAAACGTCGCTGTTTTTACGAACCGGCGCCCTCTGGACACTCGAGATCTTGGCTGGCGGCGGCTTCTCCACGACGTTCTCGACTCGGCTTTAGCCAATGCTGTCCTCGGCGGGAATGATTTCTTGCACCACGGGCTGCTTTGGCGACAATGAGCTGCACCGTGGCGTCCCCGGTGTCTTGAAGAGCATCTTGCTGCCAGGTTTAAAACCAGGCACCTGGACGCCCTTCTCCAAGATCTTCTTTAGCCGCTTGTTGTCTGGCGTGTCCTCGAATTTCATGGAGGTCACGTACTGGAGGAACTCAGTGATGCCGCATGGAATGTCTCTGTGTGGGAAGTCTTTGATCATCGGCAGGGTGATGCTTTCCATCGGCGTGCTCTTCTGTTGGCTGACGTACTCCGGGTTCTTGAGGTTGTCCTTCGAAGGCAGCAGGGTACATAGCCAGTGGAGCAGATTGTATCCAAGGGCATCCACATCACCCCTCCGCGAGTGTGCGTCAGTGTGGGCGTATCGGCTAGGCAACTCAATAGTGCCGTCATGCGTCCTTCCGAGACCTTCCTTGATCTCCTTGTGCTTGACGTTGTGCGTGTAGCGACAGGCTAAACAAAAGTCCTGGAGGTACACCTTGCCTACATTGCCTTTCAGAAGACCATATAGCAGGCTGGACGCCTTCCCAAAAGCGTGGATGCACTCGTAGATGTGGGCGCCCTGCGAGACACCGATCATGCACATGCCAAGGCTGAAGGCAGTCTTCAAGAAAAGCATCTTGTCCGGCCGGTCCAGGACCTTCAGAAGGTCTTCTCCAGTTGTATCCGTGACCATGAACCGCTACTTGACCCCTTTCTGCATGTGGGGCCCAGAACTTCGGAAACAGGGCATGCAATGAAGCCGTGAGGCATCCACGAAGCGCGTCTCCTTCTTCTATTTCTACTTCTTCGCCTGAAATGTGTAAGGATATATCCAAATGATGATGATGATGATGACGATGATGCATCTACCATGGCTCATGCCCACTCAGGGGGGATTGGCCAAGAATTGATTATATGAATCAAATACATCTACATCCCATAATCCTCTACAGCGTCGCGTATCAACACATCCATATACTCCTCTTAACATCGCAATATGTTCTCTGAGTAGGGGCCAGTGTTATAGACACCCGCAAACAAGGTTCAATGTATACAGCTGAATAATTTATCATCAGCGAAGCTGTAATAGCTCGGCGTAAGATGTCTGTCATGACCCAAAAATACCATCATCATGAGCCCGTACGCTCTCCTCGTCCTCTTCTTCCTCTTCTGCTCCACTCGCAAAACATGTGCGCCCATTTGTTCGGCGGGAGAAAAAGAGAGAAAGAAAGAGATTGAAAGAACGAGAAAGAGAACAAATCTTGCCGAAAAAAAAGAAAAAGGCAGCATACAGATATAGAAATGTTAGCGTGAATGAAAAATATTCCGAAATTTTTTACAATGAAGAATTAATAGCTAGTGTTATAGTACTAGTACAGTATATTGACACTAGTGTAGTATGAATACGCAAGTGCAACACACCATTGAACGTCACAGCAGAAAAATACTACCAATGGGAAGTGAACGCGCAAAAATCACGACAAGAATCAAACGCAAACAAACAATTCATTAAAGGAATACGTGTTAAGGGTGTGACAACGCTATTTTTCTTCATCACCTTCGCGTGTTCTGTCATCGAAAAGGTAGTTCCACAAGCACATGACACATGGAAGGACAGATGAGTTAAATGTGTCTGCTTTATTATGGGCGCATGCCCGTAAATTAACAACAATTATGTAATCTTCATGACGTCAATGTAAAGGATTGCGAAGTATCTGTCCATGTGTACACAAACGAAACAAAGATTACATCGTTATCACGAGGCTGTTGAAAAGAACCATTGATCAATTGTCTTTAATTTTTATTTACGTTTGAGCTATGGATGTAATTTTGTGAGGGCTCGATTCTTAGTTGATTCCAGCATGTTGGTTGGATGGTGAAATGAACGAAGCATGTCGAAGAAGAAATTTCAAGTTGAGGACAAACAAATGTTAGACTACGGCTGAAGCACGTGCAAGAGTAGTAGGCGTCTTGCGCAGGTCACGGCGTAAATAGCCGAAGGACTGGGGCCGTAGCTGCAGATGTTGGCGATAGGAGCAGGCCAAGGAAGACTTGATGTTACGGTTGCACTTCGAAATATGAAGAAAACATAATGTTAGAAGCCAGTTTATTATTATTAAAATATGAAAAATTTTTGTTGAAATGTTTGCTAGTGAAGGACAGTACTTTGCATTTATATGGAATCAGTGTCATTACCGATCAGCCTTACCAATTGCTAATGAGGTCATTTTGAACTATGTCGGAGCCATTAGCATTCGTAATCACTCGGTGAATTGTACAGTCTTCAGCGAAAACTCGCACATATGAAGACATGCTATTAAGAAAGCCGCTAATGTATATAATAAAAAGGTGCGGACCCAGCACACTAGCCGGCGGTACACCAGAGGAATTTAAGGAGTGGGAGGGGGGAGATCATTAACAAAAGTAGGGTGGCTAGTATGGGGAAGAGTGAAATTTTACCATCTGTCATTTATGTTCGCCATACAGTGACGTCGCGCAATACCAAGTTTGGTGTATATCAAGCTCGCGAACTGGCCGCGAGTGCACCATGAGCGTGGCATGCAAGTCATGGTGTAGATGACATGGATTTCATGATTTTCATATTACCACCTGCCATTTATGTTCGTCCTACAGTCACTTCGCGCAATACGAAACTTGGTGTGTATCAAGCCACGGCAACGACTACGCACGCACCATGAGCGTGGCGTGCAAGTCATGCTGCATATGACATGTCATGATTTCAATATTACCACATGTCATTTATTTTCGTCACACAGTCACGTCACGTAATACCAAATTCGGTGTATATCAAACGAACGAACTGGCTGCAAGCGCACCATGAGCATGGCATATATGTCATGCTATACATGACATGTACGTCATTGTTTTCATATTAAGACCTGTCAGTTATGTTAGTCATACAGGAATGTCTTGTCATACCAATTTTGGTATATATCAAGACAACGAAACGGCCGCTAGAGCACCACTGCCATGGCATGTAAACCAAGCCATTTATGACAAGACGGTCATGATTTTCATGGTATGACAGGTCATTTATGTTCGGCATAGAGTCATGTTATGCCATAAAAATTTTGGTATAAATCTCATTAACGATACGGGCAGGAGAGGACAGTCGTAGGCGGCTAGATAGATAGATAGATAGATAGATAGATAGATAGATAGATAGATAGATAGATAGATAGATAGATAGATAGATAGATAGATAGATAGATAGATAGATAGATAGATAGATAGATAGATAGATAGATAGATAGATAGATAGATAGATAGATAGATAGATAGATAGATAGATAGATAGGCTCAAAGTCGCCGAAGTTTGCTAAGAAATGCTTCGCCTTTAAAATATATTCGATGCATTCCCAGGTGCGGCAATATTCTTCTTATGGTTATCGACACCACTGCTTTTATTTGGAGCAAAAATCCGGAAATATTTAAAATTCATGTCAGTACTCCTTTAATTCGTAAAGCTTCTGTTAAATGCACGTACATGCTGATAAGACTCTTTCACTGGCGAAAATCTAGCAACGACCGACGTGAGCGCGTTGCCATAGAGCAAGGTGGCGGCGCCTCCGACTACAGCGCCACAGCAGCGGGATTACGTATGGGGGGCCAGCTTGGAGCGACTAGTTTTCACACCTCCCAATTTTAAGCACTCTAACAAAGGTGAACGGCTGTCGACTGGTAAGAGAGGCGCCCCATCCCAAGACATGAAGCGAACATGAGCAAAGGGTCGCTTTTCATCATACTAACTTTGTCATATATACTTGTTCTTCACATTAAAATGTTAGTTTGTAGTCAGCGCTCGTCTTCGTCAGCCTGCCTGTCTGTTGCCTTTCCTGCGCTGTTGTCACATTAGAAATGGAAAACCTACCCACCCGTACCCAAAGCTTGATCCATGATAACATCAGTGAACCTATGCACAATGGAAATAGCGAGCAACCATACAAATATGGCGCAGTGGAGACATATTTTTATGGTTCGAGGTGACACGAGCTGCAGTTTCCATACTCTCAGCCTTACTTCCACGGCTTTGATCGAGTCCAGCGGTCCCGGCTGAGAAGCAATGGCAGAAGCTCGTGCGCTACGTATACTGTCTTCACACTGTCATCCACTGTCTCGGTTCACCCCGCGTCAGGTAAGTTCTTTTCTCACTGAAGTGCAAGTAAGAGAGACAAATCTTACTCGCACTATAAGAGAGTCTGCTTGATCAGGCCTCCGCTAGCATCTCGGCCCTGTGCAAGATGGCCCCCCTCGTGGTTGGGTAATGAGCTGCTCAAGGTAGCCTTCCACTGCTAGCTCCTCGCTAGTCATCAGCTGCCTGAGGAAGGACGGAAAGGGGTGATGTGATTTAAGCCTGCTCTAGCAGAGCCGCACAACTTGCAAGAAGAGGAAGGATGAATAGAGGCACGAATGAGGTGAAGAAAGTAAGCGGAAAAAAAGGTTCGGATTTGGGAATTTCTAGCACTCAAAAGAGTCCGGAGAGAGCCCCTACACTAAGAAAAGACAGCGCACTGCCAGCGTTGAACAATACCATTGGTCGGGCCTTGAGGACCACCGCGCAGCCCTGAAGTCTCTCGATGCTTTCGGGAGGGCAACTGCGTCGTGGTTGGGCAACTGCACCGCGGTTAGAGGCTCTGTTCTTCGCATCTAGCCTACCCTTCCTGACGCGCACCCATTACTTTGCTGGTTTGTTTTTACGAAGTGCGAAGTCAAATGCATATATACATTATACTTTATTCGCTCAGTCAACCATCCATATAGCGGCAGTGTGCGGGCAAATGAAAAATGGAGGAAAGAATAAAAATCAAGCTATAGCGCTAGCTTATGCAGCACCTACAGTTTCCTTAGTGAGTTTCGCGTACACTAATAATTCGCCGAAACGATCGAGCAGGCCTTTTTGCGACATAATTTGCAAAACGACTTCACGTCAGGAGGCTATGCGTTTTCCGGGCAACGTACTCGTGCGGCCTTTCCTGTCGCCGTTAAGGTCTTCTCATTTAGCGTCACAGCTGCATGGGGCCACCATTGCTTCCGCTGAAACTGCAACAAGGAAGCCATATAACTAATGATCGCGTAACTCTCGAACGTAAGCTGGCAAGCAGCGCCCGGACACCAAGCGAGAAAAGCTCCCCGGACGGCCGCGCTTCGCACACGACGTGGCACTTAGGGCTCTCTGCGCCCGCCCGTGTTGACGAAAGGCAAGAGCGTCCTGACACTGCGCCGCGGCAGTCGTGCTAGCGTTGTGCCCCGCAGCAGCTTCCGTGGTCAGGACTCGTTAGGCGCTCCTGAAGCGCTCTAGCAAGCGCCGTGCTATCCCGAGTGATTTGATGGCGCGCCGTGTGTGTGTGTGCGTGCTCCGTGCGGCACGCCAGGTCGCCTAATGGCCTGAGCGCGCGCGCGTGCTCACTGGCGGGACAGAGTGGAGGAGGGGTGATGCTCTTCAAAGAAGACTGCCGTGACCGCAGAGCGGCCGCTCAAACACTTGGCCACGCAGATCCATCGAACGAGCGAGAGCCGACCCCGCGGTCTTGTTGTTTCAGCGCTTCGATCTTGTCTGGCAATAGAACGGGGCTCGAGGGACAGTCTTCGAGGGGATTGATTTTGTCGCTTGCTTCCGAATCGCTGCCGCCTGCCACGCGGCTATAGCAGTGGCTTTCTCCTGCTCACACGCCCAGCCTGTTCCTTTGCCCTATTGTCGCGCACTCTCCCCACCGCGGTGGTCGGGGTGGTGTGTTTTCTCTCGTGAGCCGCCTCGACAAGCTCTTCCCTCTGCGTACACAGTTTATCGACGGCCAATCTTTTGTCGCAAGCGTCGACTGTCAATCGGTACTCCTACCTACTTCTCGGATTTGCAGCGAAACGGCCATATACAGGGTGTTTCACGTCACAAGAACCAAGAATTTTAAAAAAAAGTGCTTAACCGAAACCGATTGAAACCAACGACTAACGGTTTACCGCAATGTGGCGCCCGTCTGGGTAATTTTTATATTGCGCTTAACTAGTGAATGAACTAAGAGCAATTATGAAAAATTTGTAATATTTCCTTAATGGCCAAGTGCGTTTCGTTGCGTTGTAGAGGGCATTCCAAAAAAGACCGATCCAATTTATCGTGGCCATGTACATGATGCGTGGTGATTTCTTCCGCTGTTTAAAGAAAGCCCGTGAAAAAAATGGCTGCAGATCCACGAAGTGAATGCCGATGATGGAGCGAAGCAGTGTGCATCGGATCATGAATCGTGGCCTTCTATTTTGTTCTGGTTAACAGCCTTTTATTTTGTTTTTGTTAACCTTTTGTTCTGTCATATGCTTTGATTGATGGGTGGGTAAATGTCGGTGTTTTTACAGTGTTGTTGCCCTTTATTTTGTTTGTTTTTTAAACCGTATGCGCGCTATGTACGCTCTATAGACGGTATTGCGCACAGATGTTTAGCACCTGTGCTTCGACTAGGGACTACGGCGAGCCTCGACGGCAACGGATTTCGTGAGGACCTAAGGAGCTTCGCGCCTAATATGAAATAACAGCCCGTGACTGCGCTCGTATGCTACCGTATTGCAGCGCTGACAAACCATGCTTCATTTTATACTTGATGCGTCACTTTATACATCATGCATTGTCATATTTCTTGCTGTGATGAAGGCACATTTTATGTACAGTGAATCTTGTTGGCTCATAGAACGTCTGCTTTCCCATAAGTCACCGGGGGCCGACTGCACAAATTCTCTCGGTCGTAATCTCTCTTTGCCATTAGTTGGCCGCTTTCGCTTGAAACATCTCCAGCATCGCGATTGACTGAAGCTTTCGCATACGAACACTTATAACGTCACACTTCTTTGCGAATGTGGTCTCGGCTCCTATTCCTAAAAAAGATGTCTTTTTGCTAGATTCTTCCGTTAGAGAAAACATGGGCCAATCGCGATGCTGTATATGTGATTAACGAAGATGGCTAGCCAATGGCCAAAATTCCTTACGAACTGTGTAAATTTCGCTCCTATACTCTGGAAATTCTCTCATGTTCAAGCCGTCTCGATCAGTAAGAACCTAAACAGTACAATAGACGAACAATAATATGTGCCTGATGTATATGGCCACTGTTTAAATTACTGAGTTTATTACTGTTTAACTGTACTGAGTTTATTACCTCCGAAGGTGACTGTAAATTAGCTTTTTTAGAAACCAACGGGAGTGAGATGGGAGAAAACAGGAGAGTAGGGTTATAACAAGAATGATAATATCTGAGGATTTACGTCCCAAAATCACGTTACGATTATGTGAGATGCCGTTGTGGAGGGCTGCGGAAATTTCGACCATTCGGTGTTCTTTAACGTGCACTGACATCGCACCGTATATGGGCCTCTAGCATTTCGCCTCCATCGAAATGCCACCACCGCGACCGGGATGGAACCCGCGACCTTCGGGGTCAGCAGCCGAGCACCGTAACTACTGTTCCACCGAGGCGGACGAGTGATTAAGGGAGACAATAATTTTTGCCACGGTAGCTAATGCTTTGGCGACTATGCCCGGGATGCAGAAGGCTGGTACCAGTAGCTGGGGCATAAAAGTCGTGCGAGAAATGTTATTCCAAAAAGCATCTGCACGAAAATTCTTCACTACATTTTTTGTAAGTCACTTTTCACTATGATGTCATGCTATACAACCTACCGCATTCAAATTTATTTATTTATTTATTTAGTTAGTTAGTTAGTTGGTTGGTTCGTTAGTTAGTTCGTTAGTTAGTTAACTGGTTAGTTAAATAGTTAGTTAGTTAGTTAGTTAGTTAGTTAGTTAGTTAGTTAGTTAGTTAGTTAGTTAGTTAGTTAGTTAGTTAGTTAGTTAGTTAGTTAGTTAGTTAGTTAGTTAGTTAGTTAGTTAGTTAGTTAGTTAGTTAGTTATTGATGAACGTGCCCACTTGCCTGCCTCCCATTATAGCTGTAGTAGAATAGCTGTTGCGCTCACGTACCAGCGTTTTCATCAAATTCGGGACTTCATAAGCATTATCGTGAATACGATAATGTTTATGAAATTATCGTGACCGTAGATGAATATTTCCGCTGAAAAAGAAAATGTTCCAGGACGTTTTGCGCGTTCCTGCTGCATAAGGACACGATGACTGGTAAACTGCCGACACCCGCATAGCTAGCTTAGCAGGCTGGGGTGTCGCGGTCGTGGGTTCATATTACCAGCTACGGCAGCTGCGTGTTCAAGGGGTCCAGATGCTGTAACCCCCGTGTACTTATACCTATAGCTGCACTTTAAGCAAACCTTCTGTCTTCTCTTTATCTCTCCACTACCTTTCATACCCCATTTCCCTTTCCCGTGCCGATCTGTGGAGGTGTCCTCGTAAGGAGAGACAGTTACGGATCGGCGCTTTTCTCTTCATTTCTTCCTTATAACCACTCGTGTGCGTGGAACTTCTGGTTTTCAAAATTATCCCGGAATCACCCACTACGCCGGTGCCTCACAATCATATAGTGGTTTTGGCACGTCAAACCCCGCAAATTATTATTAATTATAAACTACTGGCCGGTAAATAAAAATGCGTACCGTATTAGGTGACTGTCGGTCCCCTTTACTGGGCGCGTAAGTCGAGGTGCACGAGTGTCTTTGCATTTCGCCGCCATCAAAATACGAACGTCGCCATTGTCGCGTGGAACCAAGCCCGCGACTCTGTCTTTGGGCGGGTCCTGAACCAGTTTTCCAAGTTGTCATCGAATGACCTCAAGATCCACAAGAGGTCTCTTCGATTTGGCTGCACCGGCGGAACCAGTTCAACGGGTGCAGCACCTCCCTCCTCGATTTGCTGGTGCCGCGCGCGCACTCTGCACTGGCTCCCTCGTTTTGTCTAGGCGCAAGCGTAGTTCTGCACGAGTTCTCTGCCGGCCTGCACTCGCTCAAGAGGAGGTGCAAGGAAGTGCAGCATGGCGTGCGCCCCTTCCTCCTCCCAAGCTTAGAGCAGACGACGCTGCGTTGGCTGCGTGTTCTTGTTCAGGGCGTGTGTGCAACGGGTAATCTTAGCCGCTTCTTTTCGGCAGCTACTAAGGTGAATCTTCTTACACGGCTCATGAGCAGAAAAATCCACCGTGGTTGACGGCAATAAGAATCGTAAAAAAAAAAAAAAAAAAAAAAAAAAAAAAAAAAAAAAAAAAAAAAAGGTTGGTAATAAAGATATGTGGCTCGAGGCGCGAGCTGTGCTCTCACTTTGTCTTTGCGAAAGCGTGAAGCCGATGTGCGATAGGAAGCCTTCAAGAAAACTGCTGAGTTTAAAAAATGTATTCACGATAAGAGCTTGCGTACGTCTCTTAATGATTTCAAACAATTGTCACATCTGTGCTCTAGAATAGCGTTAAGAAAAGTGGCGCAGTCAATAAAAGGTTTTGAACACAAAGCGAGCACACTTGCATGGATAGGTGAAATTTTATAATCGTGAAGTTGTCTTAAAAGGTCGGTCAAAAAAATGACCCCCGAGATTTTACCACGGAGCAAGTAAACCGTAGTTCTAGACAGTCTGAACAGTCTCTTGAACTCGCACTCATGGAACCTTCCGACGACGTTCCCGTACCAGGGAACACGATTGGCATCTTCAGGTACCAACGAGCAGGCGACCAATTAAGCAAAACTGCTAGCCGGCCTAGCTGGAACGAATTCATGGTAGTACTTTGCGCGAAACAAACGGGGACGAAGAAAGCAGACACACGGGCAAGCGCAAACCGTGTGATCTTTTCTTCGTCCCCGTTTGTTTCGCGCAAAGTGCTACCATGAATTCGACCAATTAAAACCCAGCCACCTCCTCGAAGATACTGTAAGGGTCGCGTTGTCGGAATCGTCGTCGCTGTCGAGCAGTTTCATATACGGCAGCTACGAAGACAGTTATCGCGGCAGTGTTTTGGCAAACACCACTATCGATACACGCCGCGTCGGCCAACACGGCCTGCACTTGTGTCTTCGTTTTGGCGGTAGCCGCGCGCAGTAGTGTCGCGGCTGCACCTGCACTTGCTGAACCAGTGCTGCGCGCACCCTGCACCGCTTGGCACCGCTGCGACACTTTTCGGAACTAGTGCAGGCAGTGCAAGCCAAATCGAAGAGACCTAAGGGCTCAAGATTGGGAGAGTTGGTTCGCCGTACTTGAACTGGTATGGGGCATTACGGTAAAGAAGAAACGGCCGAGCAGACCGACACAAGAGGACAGAGCGCTCGGTCCACTTGTGTCGGTCTGCTCGGCAGTTTCTTCTTTACCGCAATCCGCTATAGCAGTTTAAGACCTCAGTATCGCAGTTTATTGCCTATTGAATCGATTGGCCCAAAAATTTCTCGAAACCTTCAAGAACGAGCGGAGTTGCAGGGATTCGCGTGCTCCACGCGTGCTCTCTCTCTCTTCTATTCTCGAGGAACGTGCCAGAAGCTGCTCAGAGAGAGGGACGGCACGGAGGAAAGAAGTTACGTCCGTGCGTGTCATGACCTCGAGCGCGCGTGATGAAACACGATCGCTCTCTCCCGTTGCAATTCATGTGCGCGAGTGTGGCACACTGTGCAATGTTAGCGGACTATGGAAGCGCGGCGCCGGCACGTGGCGGCACCCCGTGGCAAGAAGCGCATCTGATCCAAACGCCGCTCGTGATTAATGTCGGCTATTGGTAAATGGCATGCTCTATGCTTTTCGACGTCAAGTAGCAAGCGCCAGCAGCTCCGAAGAGAGTGGGCACAGGTCTCTGCATGATAAGAGGGCGCCTAAGAAAATGTAAACTTGGCGCTCCTCTTCTAAACTCTCCTTGCCGCGAACGACTGCAATATTTGGCTGAGCTGTTCATAGCAGTATGTGCTACCCGCAGGGTGTGTTTTCTCCCCAAGCCCGAAGGACGGTTCATGACCCCTTCAAGTATTGCACAAAAGCACCATAACCATTGAGACAAGACCGAGGGTGTCTGGTGGTTCACTCGTGGCCTCGGAGTTGTATATCGCGGATGGCGTCATCGTCGAAGCCACCGCCAACGACACAGACGTATGCCGCCTCCGCACCCGTTTTCGTCGTCGTTCGGCCCGCAAGACACGCCCGCCTGCAGGCGCCGAGAGAGTGACGCCAATAGAGTTGTCGCGCGGCGCCCGAGCGCTGCATCTCCAATCTGCATGCCGAATGAGAGTCGGCAGCCGCCGCCGTAGCGCGTAGCTGGCTGACGGCCCCGGCTGCCAATCATCCCGGCCGGGCCAAAAGTCGGCGACATTCCGAGCACGTCTCTCTCTGTCATCTATCCTCGCTGAGACTCCCCCGAGAACTGTGCCAGCGAAGCGCCCAAGGATATAAGCGCAGCTTCCTCCCCGCTTCAGTGGGCAAACTGTATCTGCTGCAGTCGGAACGGAAGATGTCTCGCTCACGATTCCTGCGGTGGCAACGCGCCGCGCTAACGAGACCGGGTTCCCTAATGGGCGACAAGAGGTCGCAATGCGGCTAATGCAACTCTGAGTGGCCAAATAAAGTGGGCGCCTTATAAGGACTGAATGACTGATTGAGTTGACTCTGACTGACTAACCTGACTCTCTGAGTGACTGAATGGCTGACTGATTGATTAGTTGACTGAGTGAGTGAGTGAGTGAGTGAGTGAGTGAGTGAGTGGTGAGTGAGTGAGTGAGTGAGTGAGTGAGTGAGTGAGTGTAATCAACTTTAATGGCAAAATCTTGAGAAGTGTAAATTTCGTTGTTGTGGTTTGAAAAAAACCTTCTCTCCCCCCCCACATCCTACTTCGCAAAAGCCTTTACAATACGCGTGAGAGTTAATGCGTTACGTCTTTCCAGCTTTTGGCAGCTTGCCAGCATGTTAATATTTTTTAAGCGCTCTTGCAGCTCACCCCTTGTTTGTATGTCCTTGCACGACCACTTTGGACACATTAGATCATAATCAGCTGATGTTCTGATTCTATGGCATCCATCTTTATTGAAACTTGAAACTGAACGAAATACGGCATTGCCTCCATTCTCGTAACTTAGGATGCATTCACACTTAAGACCCTTAAAGGGGCCCTGCGACACAATTTGAGCAGGTCTTTTTCATCGGTTCTTCTGGTACTGTGGAATGCACCGATATCGTTGCGCAAGTGGCAACGCCGAAATCGAAGCTGTTATAATTTTAATTCACCGGATAAACTACCTTGATTTCGAACTATGGCGACACACATCGGCTATTTCTGTTACAGGAAGTGACGTCATGTCATGTGACAGTGACGACAAAGACCGTTCGTTTTTGATTGGCTTGACGCGACACGTGACGTGCAGTATTCATACGGTGGTAGCTAGGCCGTACGAGTGAATGCTAAAAACAATAAAAACCCTTTATATACTTTCTCAGAAAGAAATAACTTCTGTTTCTAAATGACGTGTTTTCAGAACAACGAAACCAACACTAGGTGTCCTGTGCAACTAGGTGGCGGAGGGTGGTGGAGGACAATGCATTCCGGTGTTTTGCTTCTTGCGGTGTTGTCGTGGTGGTGTGCACTGCTGATCGTTCATCGTACCCAAAATCTGCTGCTTGGCCTTTCGGCGAAAGTACATTGTAGTGTTGTGCCACACCCGTGTAATCGCCTGCGTGCGTGCGCATTCGATGCGCAGTTGCTAGTTGCGCGAGCAGTGGCAACACTCCTGCTGGTGTATCGTTTCACCTAAAGTCCCTAGATTTTTCCCTCTTCGAAAGGAAAAAATCTAGGGACTTTAGTTTCACCGGCTGCCAGCGAGCCGGGCTGTTCGGGAAGGAACAAGCTGTTCCTTCACCAGGCATGTTGGAGTCGTCGTCCGCTTTGTAGAGCGATCCTCCGAGACGAAGAAGTATTTTCTTGACGTCAGCCGGAAACTTCTGACACCATGTCGCGTACTGCCACCGTGTCGGGGCAGACGCGCAGGAGAAAGAACACAAGAGGCAAGCGTTCAAGCCCCAAATCAAAAAGCCCCCCGTTTATTGTGCGTCCATCTTTTATAGCCCCAGTGGGTGGAGCCGTCCCCGGCGTCTCCAGGCGCCGCAGCCGTCCTGGAACGCGGGCGTCGCTGGGTTGTATTGCAGACCACGTCGATGCGCGTTTCTCGAAGCGCTGGTCGCGTTCGATGCAACGCCACAGTGTGCTCCTTGCACTTCACTGCTAGCGCCTAACCAGGGTAACGACGCCGTCAAAAACAGCAGTAGCAAGGTTCTGTGTGAAGGCCACCATGAGGTGACATTTCCGGTAGGTCTTTATGAGACGCGCGCGCTGATTGGAAACGGCCTTTGACGTCAGCGGGAGAGTGAAATACGAAAGGGAACGTTTCTCGCCGTCGTCTGCTCGAGTTTTGAACTTTGAGGACTCATAACTTAACTTTTCGGGCACCAATTTGCATCATTCTTGTTGCATTCGTCTCGGCATTCATTACGATACGCGTTCCGGTGCTAAATAAGACGGTCGCAAAAGTGTCGCAGGGCCCCTTTAAAGAGTGTATACAACAAATTTTGCGGCTATAAAAAACCTGCTGTAGGCTTCCTCTGTACGCAAGTACACGCAACAGGAAGTGTCGGTCACAGCAAAAGTTTAGAGTATATTTTAGTTCGCGTCCAAACTGTACCTAAATGCTCATTCTCGCGATCGAGATCCATCGCTAGCTCGACTTACACTTACGTTGCTGTGTAGGAAGCGTAACGAAAGTTTTAGTGACTTCAGACTCCATTAGAGTAACGTGCAATCAGCGGTGACCCACAGCTACGCTGCGCCGGGCAAGCCAAGAGATCATCGGCTGCGAACCTACGCTGATTTTTTTTTTTCTCGGCATCGTGCCGAAGTAGGCAAACTTTCTCCCGTTTTGCAAAGTGCTTCACATCGTCGTGCGAACATGCGAAGGCGATATTAGAGAAATTTAGTTTGTTCGCACACTTCTTTGCTTCAGCATACCGAGTTACCGTAGTCGTTAACGTCAGAGGCCGGATAGGTGGGGCCACCTGGCGGCGCTAAGATGCACCAGACTCCCACAGAATCGCTATTGTAGAAACTAATGGCGTATTCGGTTGGGCGTTTTCGAGCGCTCTAGAGCGCTCTGAAAAGTTGCCGCGCGTTCGGTTGGTAGAATTCGAGCGCTCGGACTACCTTCGGTTGGCTTTTTCGGAGCGTCAAACTCCGACTCGGAGCGCTCCCGACTGCTCTGACTTCGAAGTCAGAGCGTGGCGCGATCTGGACGGGAGGACGGATCGCGTGACACAAGCCGGCAACCACGTGATCACGTGGTTGCCGGCAAGTGACAGCGCGAGCACGCATTTCGGAAGGGGATGTCGCCGGACGCGTAATACTCCGTGACGTATGTTGTTTGCGGCCTTTTCGAGCGCGTGTGTGGTGAGTTCACATCCACGAATCCATAAATGCACCATGTCAAGAAGGATGTGGCTAGTGAAGGCGGAGAAAACGTCAATGCTGTTGTTACAGCAGCTCGCTGACGAAAGCCTTGAAGCGAGCAGCTCGGACGACGACGACGATCGCCAGATTTATGTTCTGAGCTCAGAAGGCTGTTGCTACGTCCAGATATGTCGGAGATGGCCACTCAACTGATCGGCGCCATTTGCCGATGCAGCTCAGGAATGTTTACCTGGCTGCTTCCCGCGCTGGCTGCACGGGGGCGCTACAGGTGCGCTGCTCCCAGAGCCATATATACCCTTCGGGAGAGTTTGGCGATTCTTTCATCTCGCCGCTCTCCGCACGCCGCCTCAGCGCCGCCCACTTTTCGTGACGTTCAACCAATCTCCCTGGCGGCCGCGGGGAAGCCGCGCGGAGCGGTGGAGGCCAGCCACCATCCCCTCGGAGGAGCGCGCGTGAGGCTTGCAGATTTATCCTCGGACGTGTGCGTGTGTGCGTGACGAGTGCGCGTTTGTGTGCTCGCGCGGCGTGTGTGCGTGCGTGTGTGTGTGCTCGCGCGGCGTGTGTGTGTGCGTGTGTGTGCGTCTGTGTGCTCGCCCGGCGTGTGCGCGTGCGTGTGTGTGCTCGCGTGGCGTGTGTGCGTGCGTGTGCTCGCGTGGCGTGTGTGCGTGCGTGCTCGCGCGGCGTGTGTGCGTGCTTGTATGTGTGCTCGTGCGGCGTGTGTGTGTGTGCGTGCGTGTGTGCGTCTGTGTGCTCGCCCGGCGTGTACGCGTGCGTGTGTGCGTGTGTGTGCTCGCGCGGCGTGTGTGCGTGCGTGCGTGTGCTCGCGCGGCGTGTGTGCGTGCGTGTGCTCGCGCGGCGTGTGTGCTCGCGCGACGTGTGCGTGTGGGTGCGCTCGCGCGGGGTGTGCATGTGTGCGTGGGTGTGGGTGCGTGTGCACGTCATTGCGTGCGAACGCACACGCACAGACACATACACGCGCGTGCACACATGCATGCGCACACACAGACGCGTGCGCGTGCACATTCACTCACACGCCGCGCGAGCACACAGACGCACACACGCCGCGCGAGCGCACACGTGCGTGTGTGTGTGCTCGCCCGGCGTGTGCGCGTGGCGTCTGTGCGTGCGAGCGCGCACACACATACAGACACACGTGCACATGCGCGCGCACACATGCATGCGCACACACAGACGTGTTCGCGTGCACACTAAGTCACACGCGCGCGCGCAAGCGTGCGCACACACATACACAAATACACATACGCGCGCGCACACACACTATCGCCTGGCAAACGCTATAACTTGCTTTCGCTTCTCGGCGGAGACCTACACTGTGCCGCAAGGAAGGTTAAAGTGCAACGCCCTCGGGCTCTTGTCTTAAATTGCATCTAGCTCGAACTGTATCTACTTCACTGTCAACGCTGCTTTTTCGCTCACAACTAAAGAAGCCGACGGTGACACCGACGCAGACACCGAAATTTCTGCGAAACGAGCTCTTTAATCCCGTTAAAAAGCGTCGCAAGTTCCACTCAGAACGTAGTCGGCTGGTAGTCCGCGTACACAGCTTTAGGAGTAAGTATTTCTATTATTTGAATGTTATCGAACATCGAATCCTGTTCATACTCTTCATCAAAGTTGAAATGCAGCGTTCCTGCACTATCTCGACTTTACAGTTTGTTTAGTGGCGCTACAGTTTACGCGCGAACAGCGCGTAAGCACGCTAGGCTGCAGCAGCCGTCGCGCAGAAAGCGTAAATATGGCGGACGGCGCCGAAGCGGAGGCGTGGCAGTGACGTGGCCAGCGTCATCGCCGCGCCGCGACGTCACTGCCCCGCCCATTCGCCAGACTCTCTGCATATACGGCTCTGGCTGCTCCGAAATCGCCGATGTATTCGGTTGGTACGCTGCCTCTCGCGCTCTGATTGCGAGCTGCCTCGGCATCTGGCGACTCTCAGCCAGAGGACCGGAGCGACCAAACGAATACGCCAGAAAAATATTTTATTTTTCGGCTGGTTCTCGGGAGCGGAGCAGTTCCGAATGCGTTGCCTTTTAAACCATTGTTTCGTCACGGTCACTCAGCAAAGACAAAGAAACGCACCTATAATTGTGGTTGCATGAAGCGTCACAAGATGTCCATACCATCGACCGGTAACCCGCGGTGCTCTGCAAACATCTCTGCGTACATTGGAATACCGTACACGCTAATATTCTCTATTCTCCAACTTTAGCGCATGTTGAAGGCATCCGGACGATTGTCCGTGTGTGTGGGAGAGATCAGACGACGCGGCACACCGACCTTCACTTATCAAGATCAGTGATGCAGCACTGCGTGCGTTACAGCTTTGTGGGTCCGCGTGTTCAAGCTTCCTACACAGTGACGTCACTGTGTAACTCGGTGCCCGGAAACTGAAGCCTAAAGCCGTTCGCATGAATGAGGTGATATTAAGTTATTTAGCAAGAATACATGAATCTTCGAGTGTGTATCATACTCCCTGGCGCAATAAAAACGTCGGCAACAAAGATCGCGCGAGCCGCAAATCTGACGTCATCACCCCTTTAAAGGGGCCCTGCGACAGAAATTAAGCGTGTCGTTTTCGTCGCTTCTTCTGGAACTGTGGAATGCACCGACATCGTTGAGCAAGTGGCAACGCGAAAAACAACGCTGTTGTAATTTTATTTCAACAGAAAAACCTCATGAGTTTCGGACTAGAGCGACACACAACGGTTATTTTTGTGATCGGAAGTGACGTTTTATCACGGGAGAGTAACGACATTGGCCGGGCGTTTCGATTGGTTTGATGCGACAAGTCGCATGTAATATTTGTGTTGTGCGCTTAAAGTTATAAAAGCACTCATTCTACTTCCTAAGATACAAAAGGATTTCTGTTTTTAAATATGAAATCTTGAAAACAATTCCAAAACGACGCTAGGTACGCTGCATAAGTGCCACCGTGAGGTGAGTCTTCCGGAATGTCTCTGCAGTGCAAGAGGCGCGCGGTGATAGGAACCGGCCTTTGACGTCAGTGGGAGAGTGAAATGCGAAAGGGAACGTTTTTTCTCGTCGTCTGCGGGGGGTTTTGAAGTTTGAAGACTGATAACTTCCGTTACCGTGCACCAATTTTGATCATTTTTGTTGCGTTCATCTCAGTATTGAGCATAACACAGACTCCAGCGCTGCAGAATGCTGACGAAAAAACGACGCAGGGCCCCTTTAAGAAGCATTCTCACTTCAGAAGCGAAAAGAAGGCGAAAACGCCAAGCCGGGCGGCAAACCGTGATAGCGCTAATCGAACACGTTCAGATTTCTGTTGCCGCTGCTGCATGCCGCCGCCGCCGACTTCGCCATTTCTGCCTACTCTTCTTGAGCAAATGAAGAAAATGCATTCCATTTTCCCTGTTTCCCGAGCTTTTTATTTTATGCCGAAGTCAAGTTATGCATGCAAAACACAGAAAAGAAATAGCTTTCACCTTTTAAGGCTGTTGTTTCAGGAGATACGCCAACACAATCTATACATAAGCAGGGGCGTGGGCAGAAATTTTTTTCGGGGGGAGTGGGGGGGGGGGGGGGAGGGCACCACCTTGATCTGAAGTGGGGGGCCAGGCAGGCAGATGTGGTTGAGTGTCATGTTAAGGTGTTTATTTTGAGTTATTCTGAGCATTTTTAGTTTTGAGTTTTGAGTTAAGGTGTCATTTTGAGTTCTATATGCTATGGCGAAAAAAAAATTTCGGGGGGGGGGGGGGGCGGGCCCGGTGTGCCACCCCCTGGCTACTCCACTGTACATAAGCAACAACGCCTGCAGCGGCGGCGGTGAATTAGCCCGGCAAAATCAAGACATGTTGGGGCACGCCGACTCGCTGCTTCTAGCGCATTCTGCTAATTACATTCTTCTCGACGACTGAATCCGAATCAGGCTCTTGAGTAAAGCGTCCTTGTATAGGCTGCAAGTTTTGTCGTGCACCACATGTAGTTTGCAATTGCACCGATGCGACTCACCGCCGAGTACTGGGCCGCCATTTCGAATTTCTGGCTGGATGTTTACATCACGTGGTTTATATGCTAGTGCAGCCAAAGCACGGCGTTCCGTGAAGCGAAAAGGCTATCGCGGGGCGGAAAGGTTGGTCTCGGACCGATTTTTAGGGGCGAAGCTCCTCAGGGTGTGGGTCGTTCCCTCCTCCGTACATAGTATGTAGCCACCTCTAGTTTATGAATTGCTCAATAGATGGCGTTGTGTGTATATGTCCTTGGAAATAATATCACTAGATGGCGTTAGTGGTTTTTCGTATACGTTGATGATTAAAGATGATAGATGGCGCTGTTATAATAAGAAAAGGGGCTCGCTCTTGGCGCGCTTTCTCTTTCGCTCGGAGTCGCGAAACCAGGGCAGCCGGTATCTGCGGAGCATGCGGCGGCTCCGGTACTCACGGTGTCACAACCCATAGCCAAGGACGCGTGGCTTTCACAACTCACAGCAGCGTTCTGTGGCGATGCATGCGGAGGCGAGGCGTTGCGTCGAGCACTGGTGTGGACTTCGGCGTCTGAGTAGGTGGCATCGTCTTCCTCTGTCGTGGAACGCGAACTGGCGTTGTCGCTGAGGCTGGGAGCGCCCGGAACACAAGTCCGCGACGCTCGTGCCCAGCTCACGATCGAACACCCAGGATCATGCGAAGACGTGACACGTGTTGTCACGTCTTTGCATGATCGAGTGGGCAATGTACGGGGGGGATTCACGGTTACCAGAATGATCCCTCCGAGCTTCGCCCACTCACCATCATTCACTTCGTGGATATGCTGTGATTTTTTAGGGTCTCTCTCACCACGTGGTTTTCCAGCCGCTTAGACAACGAGGCGAGCGGATTTCTGGTGAGTTTTGCCGCTTTCGCCCCCTTTGATGCCAAGTGTGAATGCGTCTTTAGAGTTTATTGGCCTAACTAAACTGGTGCTCCGACATCGTATGTATCCTATACAACTCTTAAAGTCAATCACTGTCTCGTCTTTATACGAGGTTTATATGTTTTATGTGTTTTAGAGGGGTTTCATAACATTCGAGCCAGCGCTCAACTTTCGTTAGGCTGGAGGCGAATTCCGGTGTGCTCATTGAAAAACACAATGTAGTCAGGTGCTAGCGCCGTAAAAAGTAATAAATAAATAAATAAATAAATAAATAAATAAATAAATAAATAAATAAATAAATAAATAACCGCTTGGAATCTCCTTTAGGAGTTGTCTATAAGGGATGAGTAAGCGTACAGTTTTATCGTAGGTAGCGTCGTTCCCTAGATGGCTGTTTTCTGGCGGCATCGGCATGTCATCTCCTACATGTTGGTCAATTTCTTGTGCGGCCCCTGGAAAGGCGCATCGCGCGACCACCAAAGCTCATTTTTGGCACCAAATTTTCGCAGATTCGGAATTTTCTTGATCTGTAGCTACAATTATTCTTGTTTGCTTGACACCTTGTCCTGCAGAGGGCATTTATTTCACCATAACGAAAGTCAACGAAGCCTTCATTGAAAGCGTTCTCTTTTCGCATTTGGTTTGCACCGCTGGTACAACGCGTTTATATGGTTCAGATATCGCGTTCTGCAAGCATGGGTGAATATATCAGGGGCTAAGACACTCAACCTCAGTGCGCAGGGGCGCGGGTTTCAACCCAGCTCCCCGAAGAAAATTTATTGTTTTATTCTTTTTATTTCTTATCGATGGTGATCGTCTTTCGTGATACACGGACAAACGGCTTTCTCATTGTGGTGGCATAGAAATGCTTGCGCACTTAAAAAACTCCGAGTGCCTAAGACGACTGGAATACGAAAGCCATCCGGTGTGACTATTTTACCGTGCGTTTTGTACCACGCGATAGCCGGTCTTTTTTGCTTACACATAAACGCCGCAAAGACCAAGTGAACGCACATCAAAGGGAACCCGCCCCACAGAATATTATTATGCAATCTTTAAGCCATTTCGCTAGTCACTTGACTTATAGCAGGTGCTCCTCTATGGCGGCTGAAAGGCGCTGCACCCGTAAACGTGCTGCTGCGGTCACCTGTCTGCACGGCGGTGGTGCGTGCGTAATACGGCCGCAGCCAGTGATGTGTCGCGAGTGTCACGTCGGTCGTTGCTTGTCCCGGTGTGGATAGGGGGGAGCGGAGGGGCTTCACATGTCGCAATTACAGATCCGCGGTGGCGTGCGCACACCGCATGATTAATCCCAACAGAACATCAGCTGTGAGCGGCCGAACGGAATCAAAAGTTGCGCCGTGCTCCGACTGCGCAATCGAGACGACCTGCGGCGGGCGCCAAACAGCGGCGAGTGCGCTTGTTATGTGCTCCGCTGGCGGCGTGCATTGCTTCCCCGCCGGTTCCGAGGCGTTGCTTGCGACGCGGTTTCAAGCACGTGGTTCTCTTGCACAATAAGGCACGGTGTGCGGCCCGGCGTGTCTCCCCCTTCTCAGTAGTGGTAGCGGTACGGCGGTGCTAAAAGTTGCGCGCCCTGAGAGGGGCGGTGCCATCGGGGGGAATTGCATCAAAATGCGCTCCGTGTGCTGTGCGCGCACACTGACAGCGCCAGATGGATTTCGAATGCAGCGTCCGGAACGGTGTCGCGCGGCGGCCGGCTATCCAAAGCTCTTCAACTGCGTTTCTTCTGGCCGCTGGACCACCTATATCGCGGTGTCGAGCCCCGCGGCCGAGATATATATACGTACGTGTGCGGAGTCGGTGCTCCTATCGCAGAGCGCCCCCCCGCCCGCAAACGTGGTCCGCGCCAACTGCAGCGTTTGTCCAGGGCCCACCCCGCCAGCCGGAGTTTCGCTGGTTCTGCTCACACCACGGCGTGCGCTTCAAGTAAAGCGTGAGCGGAACGAGTCGGTGGCATATGAGGAAATCCATATTGGCTGAGTGCGAGCACAATCTGTATGACACTGTATCTTCATCTCTTATAAGAGTTGACTCCTCGCCCGATCTTGTGTTGCTGCAGTTATCGTTCATACACACGCTATATATTTGTTTACAAGAATTTAGGTTATAGCAACACAGCGCCGCAAGGTCTTTGTGTACTTGCGTACTGCATGACATTTTACCGCTGGTGAAAACAACACACACAAGAAAGACACGAACACGACGACATGGGCGGCACTTCAAACTGATTTATTTCAAGCATGAAACGGAGCGTATATATAAATGTGACATGTATATGTAGAAAGGCCGACAACACTGCCTAACCTAGCCAGCTCTTAAACAATCTAACCCCTTCAGGCGCCGTGAGTACAACTGCATACGCATAAACTTCGGAAGCGCGTCACGCACCGCGTGTTTCTTCAAATGGATTGAAAAGCAGTGCGCATATTCGTGCAGGCTTCCTGAGTGGACAACTAGCGCGGTCATTTAACTTCATTGTGCTACGTATTGCTGAAGAGGATCTCTTTGCTGGAGACACTACCATGTTCGACGATCGTTCGACGTGCCGCGTTCCAGGACCAATGTCAAGAGTATTTTTTTTCTTTGCTCGAAATGAGTACAAGCAAAAAACAAACTGTGCATGAATTTTGGGACCAATATCGGATTCTTTTTATGCAAGGATTCAAGATGACTGATTGCAGGATAATTAGATATTTAATTACACTCTAATTAGTATTAATTACCGAAACTCCCACAAAAACAACACATTCCTTCATTTTATTTCCTGGAATGTCATACTGAGTGCCTTGGAATCGTGCCATGCGAATTTGACGCATTTCCAGACAGCGCATCATAATTCGCGCCTCAAGGGGCTTATCTCTGTAGACCGTAGCTGTATCAACGTGTCAGTGATGCATTCACCACCCAACTTAGTAATGTTTCTAATAACGCACGTGCTGTCAAATAACTCACGTGATCTCTTGCCCGGAATCCTGGCCTCAATACACAGGGCTTTCGTGTTTTCTTTTTCTTAGACGATGATAAAAAGTCCAGCAGAAATAAAACTCGTGAACGTTTGTCCTACCCATGCAAGCAATCTTACTGCTGCTGGGCTTTTTATGATCGTGTCACCGTGTCCCACTGTGTGTCTGCTCCCTCCCCCTTGGCTGAGGAAGTCGTGCTTATGAGGTTTTGGGCAGGGGGGGGGGGGGGTCCTGACACCGGCTGTCGTATCAACGTGGAACTGGTCGCGTTTACCACTGGGTGTTACTTCTTAACGCTGATCTGTCCCAAGTGAGGCGGTAGATGCGTACCATCTAATATATGGAGATGTCCAGGCTTAATATCGAAACGCGCGGCGTCTCCTGCTGAAGCCGGCCACCCTTACCGTGCCGTGACCAGCTATGACCGCTGGATACACGATAACGAATCTTGCAAAACACTGCACGTGGGGGAGGGGAATGAGATGGTGAAATGTTAAGAGAAAAAGCTTGAGTGCAGGTGATTCAAAATTCGCGTGCATAGCGCAGTGTAGCTACAGACGAGCACTTGACTACCTTGATTTCTGTTTTTTGAAATAAGTTCTAAATTAATTATTGTAGGCAGCAGTTCTTTTAATATATGTGGTATTTGTTTCATAACCATTGCTAAAAATTGCCGAATTGGAAAAGAAAAGTACACCATCAAACGTGCAGCTCTCTAACGCTCCGCAAAAAAAAAAAAAAAAAAAAAAGAATACAGAGATTACGCACCGAGCGACGATGTGATTGCGAGGCACACCGTAGTTGAGGGCGCCGGATATTTGGACCATGTGGTGTTCTTTAACGTGCACTGACATCGAACACGGGCCTCTAGCATTTCACCTCAATCGAAATGCGACCACTGCGGCTGGGATCGGACTCATGACTATCGGGTCAGCAGACGAGCACTTTGACCACTATGCCACCCCTATCTACTCATCTTCAGCATTACTATCGTCCTTACCTGTATTCACCTTTATATTTACGTCTATTCACACGTATTCTAAAGCAGTGTCATTCATACATCATTTCAATATTTATGGATCAGAGGCGCGAATTAGGAAGGGGGGGGGGGGTGGAGGCTGCTTTGACCTCCCCCTACGCCAACTCTTCGAGTGAAGTTCTTGATCAAGGCATCTTAAGTTGTCATCTCTTTCAAGAAAAAATTACTTTACAGGTTTGCGAGCACTCATAACTCGTATTCGAAGGCACTACTATATCAAAAGGCGCCAAGAAGAGCACCGATTACGTGAGATATTGGTGTTAAATAGCATTGACGCCAAGGTCGAACAAGGCTAAGGGACTCATGAGTCGACTCACTCGGACTCACTCAGACTTAGATCAAGCCGTGAGTCTGAGTCTGAGTGAGTCCGGGTGAGTAATGTTTCGGTGAATTTGAGTCCGAGTGAGTCCAGCTGAAGAAAATTTTCATGGGTGTGAGTCTGAGTGAGTCCGGCTCCGGAAAATTTTGATGAGTCTGAGTCCGAGCGAGTCCAAGGTGCAAAATATATTTCATGAGTGAGTCTGAGTGCACTCCACAAGTTTTGCCGACCTATGACCGCAGCGGACGGGATGTAATAGACCTCTCCCGGGGTACGTCACAGTGTGACGTCACCAGCGCACGTGCAAGGCGGCGGTTGGCAAAACACCTCCGTTGGTGGCTCGGCGTGGTACAGTCGCGCGGTGCTTGGGGCAAGCTTTTTCTTTTAGATGCGAAGCATCTTATGCTTGGGGTTCTGTGCGTCCCTCCCGCGTCCCCCGTCCCCCGTCCCGCGTCCGGCCACCTTCATGAAGTAGGGAAGCACCCATTATGCCAACCAGAACACTGTAGTAATATGAAGGCCGTCAACCACTATCACAGTCATCAGAGTCATGGCCGAGAGCACAGAGAGGCTGCTTAGCAATGGCTAGGCAGGTGGTGTCTGTCGCCCAGGTTGACCCCATTCCTTGATCTTGCTTGCATGTGTTTGGAGGGGGGCTTAGTCCGTCCCTCCTTCCCGCGTCCCACACCACCACAGAGCATGCGCGTCCCCTCCCCCTCTCTCTCCTACGCTCAACCCTTTCTCTCCTCTAGGAATCCTCTACTCTACGGAGCGGCCCCCCGCGTCCCACACACCCTACAGCGCAAGCGCGTCCCCTCCCCTATCCTCTCCTACGCTCACCCCCCATCCTCTACTCTACTGAGCGGCGTCTCACATCCCCACAGCACATGCGCGTCCTCTCTCCTCTAGGAATCCTCTACTCTACGGAGCGGCTCCGGCGTCCCACACCCCCCACAGCGCATGCGCGTCCTCACTCCTCTGGAATCCTCTACTCTACGGAGTGGCTCCGGCGTCCCACAGCGCATGCACGTCCCCTCCCCCCTCTCTCTCCTCTCCTACGGTCCCCCCCGTCCTGTCCTCTAGGAATCCTCTACGGAGCGGCGCGCGCGACAGGTGGTGTGACAGCTGCATACTCCGCTGGGGCCGCCACGGTAGTTCCGCGGTATGAAAATGACGGAGCGCGCGCGCCTCATTCTCTCTCCTGTGCAGCGCCGCGATGAGCGCCCGGACCGCTGCCGTGAAATGAAAACGGCGACGTTCCTCCCGCTCAAGCTGATTATCTCCCCGCTGCTTCGCATCCGCACATGGTTCCCTTTAGCGGGAGATGGGGAAGTTTTTTTTTAAAAAAAGCTTAAATTTCATCTTATTGTGGCAAGATTAGCTGTGGTATGTGTCAGAGAACATCTAGGTGTATGGTAAACTGCGTGACGAAAAACTTGCCACGCTGGCTGGCTGTTTATCATGGAGAAGTGAACACACGGGGCTGCCTGTGCGAGGAACAGCGGCATCGTCTTCGAGGATGTGCAGCGTTTATTGTGACGCGTAGTGTGCGTTGAAGGCATCGACAATATTGGTTCACCTTTACGGACGGTGAAACTGAGAATATTGTGTGTGGTGTGTGCTGTGTGAATAACGATGTATCTTGTTTGCGAAAACATTGGCAGCCGTTGTGGACCGGTGGCAGTAACCGGTTGCCGACGGAACATCACGATTCGACATTTTAGTCAAGGTCAAAAAGCATTTGACGCGATCATCTGCGAGTGCGGACATCTCAGCGCTTGTGCTGCGGGCAGAAAAAAAAAGCGCATGATCTCCGGACTGAAAAATACGACTACGCATGAGCTATTAGAATGTTTTAACACGGCCGAAGCTGCACATACGCTTTGCCATGCCGAATACGACAACCCAGTAAAGGTATAACTCGTATTATCGGAGACCTCATACGTCTTAATGAGAACAGTGGAGATTCTTGTATCTCATATACTTGGAACCTTTTCGGCTCGATCTTTATGAAGTGACAATGCGCATTACAAGTTTGTGTATCAGGCCTAAAGGAGCAAAGTAAGTATGCAAACACGTTGTAGGCATCAGCTACGGCGAGGTAACTGCGCGAGAGATTATGTATATAATTAAGTTATCGGGTTTAAAATCTCATAAATTTTCAGTGGGTTATGAGGAACGCCATAGGGTAGAACTTCGCTTTAATTTTCACGGGGATTTGTTAACCTCAGCCTAACGCACGGCAAAAAGTGTTTCCTTGTATTATTATTATTTTTTATTATTCATTGATCGGAATTTTGCGCAGTGAGTGATAATCTTATCCGTGACCTCGCGCACAGCAGCTCAAAACCATGCTGCCGGCATTGCTGTACCTCATTTAAAACTGCAGTGCGCATGTCGCGACGGAAATTGAGTACGTTCACATCCATGTCATGCAAATATTTCTCAAAGCGCCAGTCACCGTGAACATGCAGAACATTCGCTTTCGAAAAGGATAACATTTTTTTTTTTTATGGCTGCCATCTACGACGAGCAAATCGCCACATGTTAACAGAATCGTGCAATATAGGCAGTGAGCCAGTGACCCTTCGTTTTAAAAGCTGTGACTTTAGAAAATAGCAATTCGTAGAAACTTCAGTCGAAGGAATGCAGACACACGCAGCGCTGCTATGCAGAAAGATCCCGCCGGCGGAACTTTCTTGCCTATCAGCACCTGCTCCGAGAGAGGGGATTGTGGGCGGGGAGCTCGCAGTGACGACACAATGTTTGCAAACAATGAGAGGTCTATTTATAGAACTTCGATAGGTGCTTTCGGTGCACAGTGACTCTTAGTAGTTCGATTCGACAGCTTTGGTAACAACATTCGCAGCCCCCCAAATTAAGCTTATACTTTGTACACTGGCTACAATTTAACTTTCTCAGTGAAATGAAACGTTTCGTCCTACTCTATTGAAGTGTTGTCCCATAAAAGCATTTCTGCTGCGTTTTGTACGTTTGTTTGTTTTGTTTTTTACTCAGATGGCGTCGAAATTGGCACTAAGAGTCAAATTCTTCTGAAGCGTAAAACTCTAACGTGAGTTCTATTCACCACATCTTTCCTTCCTTCACACCATGACAGACGGGAACAATGGAATTTTTTTCCTTTCTACTCTTAGGGGCGAAGAGCTTGTCGGCGTGTCATGTCGTCGTCACGTCGGTGGGTCATGGCGTCATCACGGTCCATCATAAACGGGTATGCGCCACAAAAATTGGGTAAATCCCACTGCTCGCCACCGGTCCATGGTGTGTATATTATGAGTTAAAGGTTCGTCGTTACTGCCTGTAATATTATGTTTGACTTAGCAGCGGTGTCAGAATCCCCGATGAAATTTACCAAGGCGCTCATGTTTCTTATGTTAGACCAGTGACATAAACGTGGATCTCTACGGTATAGCATCTATTTGAAACACCACTTCTTAAAACTTATCTGCAAAGTGATGGTGCTTTATTCACCACCGGTCCACTAAAAATGAAGAAGGCAACAGTCAGCGCTACAAATAGCCGTCGATGTTAGTGGAGCTGAAACACCCTTCCCTACACGCCGTAGGGAACTGAAACCGGGCATGTAGAGAAGAAGAGGAAGAAGCACCTTAGGGTAAGCTGCATTCCGACGCAGTTTTCCGCCGACGTTAGTGGAGATGAAACACCCTTCCCTATATGCCTGGTTTCAGACTTGGCACCACTAGTGCCTCATCAAAGAAATCTCTCTTAAAACTATGTGGCGAATTACCGGTCAGGCCCTTCTTCTTCTTCTTCTTCTTCTTCTTCTTCTGCTTTTTTCTTCTTCTTCTTCTTATTCCTCTTCTGCCTCTCATAGCCCATTAGCAGCGATTTTGCTGTGGGAAATACCGGCGCCAACTGCATGCTTCGCCCCTCCAAAGGTTCCACGTTAGTGGAGCTGACACGCCCTTCCCTACATGCTTCGGCCCTCCCCAGTTTATTTAATCTATAGACTCTACCCGTACGTAAGCACTGTAGTGCCGAAGGAGCTCTGGCATGTTTGGAGCGAACAGTCACGTGAACACCGCTTCCTGGAAGTCAGGTCTCGGGTCAGACATTGAGCTTCGGCATGGCCAAAGAAAACAGAACTTTTTTTTTATTGTGGACGAACAAAACAAGTACTACGTTCATTGTGTCCAAAGTTCTCAGCAATCTTTCGATAATTAAGCGACATCGTTGATTATTCGCTCGGAATTCGGTCATTAGCTTAGCGGTGATTGCGCTGAATCAGTCGCGATGCACCAACATAGTGACACTGACTATTATTTATAGCGCTAAAGCACCATTAGAGGGCACGCCGTCAATTTATTTAAGCGTTATTATAAAGCGCAGTTTGTATCGTCGAATAACCTTGTTTCAAAAGAAAATTTTACGATTTCCGGTGAACTTTGGGTCGACTTCTGTTTAATCTTTGTATTAATTATATAGTCTCGACTTCGCCTGATGTCACGTCTATTATGATGGCATGCGACACCAGCTTCATTATTATATCTTCCCCCCTCTACTGTCTCATGAGCTTGGCAAACAGAGGGCTCAAAAATTTGAATAATTAGACGGCGAACAACCTAAAGTTAACGTGGAAAAAGCACGGTAATTGACGACCCCAGAGGCGAAGAAGTAACCGTGGAACAATATCGTCTGTTGAAGTTCGTGAACATCGATATAGAGAACAATATGGAAGTGTGCGGTGTTCGGTTCTCCAACAGGACTACCACATAATTTATATTGCACCGGAGCAAAGTTTCATAACAGTTTTATCGAAACCGCTACCTTTACCGAGAGTTTGTGAAATGAAATATTTATGACGTACTGTTTCTTGCATAAAGAATTCGCATTTAGTTTGGCGCACAACAAGTGAAAAAAAAATCGTACACGTCTGCTTAAGTTACATGAATAGGTTATTGCAAGTTTTCGCAAATTTAACATATTCAGCACCTATAGCGTACTTCACTCTTTCAAAAGTCTGAAACAGTCCTAGATTGTCACTTATGTGGAGACGAACTTTTACATAAATTCAGTTTCGGTAATAAGAATCGAAACGAGACACTTTTTGCACCGATATTTCACACTTGCAGATATAAACACTGAAGTAATGCACTAGAAACACCGATAGTACATAGAAAAGTCCACACTGTCCAATTAACCACCGAATAGAAAGGCTACGAATTTTTTCTCGAATATTAAATGATTGCTTAACTCAGACATTTACATTATTAAGATTATACCCCTACAACACTTTTTTTCTATATATAAACCATATTTTTGTGGCGATTTCTTATGTTTTACCGCAGTGTATAGCGTTACCCATGAGAATATCCCCTTTTTTTATTCTTTTTTTTTTGTTCATTAATGACGCTGTGGATCTGTTGCCAGCAACGATAGCAAGGATCTCCCCAAGCTATCAAGCAACAGCTTTTGCCATTGGTCGCTATCGCAACATGCAATGGCATTTGCCGGAAAGCGCAAATAAAAACAAATAAAATGAATGAGCAAAAATAAAAAAGAAAGTAAAGAAGAATTGACAGAACACAAGGGCATTTTGAGCAACTTTTTTTAAAGTATGGTAATCGCAGTAGTTAAAAGACAGTTGAATCAATTCCTTCACTTATAAAAATTGCCCCCTAAGGACAGTGGCTGCTTATTGCCTCGATGACCACGTCGGCTATTTTCCATTCGAATCAGGCTCGTAACAAGGAAATACAACGAGCAGTGTATACCTGATGCCCAGCCCCAGTTCTGGGCGCGTATAATGCACGGCCCCCTGTGGTCGGAAGCGACAAAGAGACGTTTGATAGCACAGGGTTTTCACCTGTCACCGTGGTAGAATCTTCTATATGACGGCCCCTCCATATTAAACGGAGTACGCAGCTAGGTGCGCACAATGAAAAAAAAAAGTAATCAAGAAGTAAAAGAGAGGTAATAAGGTCGGAAGCGACACTGATTAAGGCCCTCCACTGCAATTAGGGGAATGGCCGTCCTTTGTTTCATTAGGGGCACTGTCTTCGACGCGAGCTGATTGCCGGAGCCGAAAATTATTAACTTACCAAAGTGGCCGCTGGTAGGCGCTCCAGGTCATGAGCGACGCAGGCGCCGGCCGTGATGGCGGCGGATGGAGGGTGGGGCGTACGTACACGCTCGAGATGAAGCCGAGTCAAGCCGAGCCCGGACGGGAAGCAAATTGGCTGCCCGGGTGACGCAGACCTAGCCGCAGGGTGAAAAACCCAATCTCCGTCTTGCGAGGATTCAAAACCGCGCGTCGCTTGCTTGTCACGAGCGATTTCGAGCGCGAAAAGTTGCGCGCGGACGGGGTGGGGACCGCGCAATGCGTGCGTATACACATGCCCGGCTGAACGCTAACTGGATTAACTCGCGCCGCACGGCCGGATATGGTATGCGCGCAATTCGTAGCGACGGGCGCGTGCGGTTTGCGACTGCGCTTCATTTTCCAGCGGAACATTGTTTTGGTGGTTAGTGGCAGTTAATGGGTACAAGAAAGGTTGGGAGCCAGTTAGTCTATGCACGGTGATTGGCGCGGGGCTGAAGGGCATTGAAGCGTCGCCACCTCTGCTCGCACTGGATACAATAACCTTGGGAAAGTTGACTCGAGGTGCTTTCTTGGGAAAAATCCTTGCTTTGTTCCGTGTCGATGCAATGCATGACACGTTTGAAACGATCGAACGCAATCATCCGTGGCTTCGTCATGGTGCTGCGCATCTTCCACTTGTGTCATAATTTCATTCGGTCGAAATTATTCGGAAGTATTATCATAAAATCAGGAGAAGAAAGCTCATCCTCCTTGTTCTGCATTGCGTAGCAATATTACCGATCGGGTGAGATGGTCTCTCCACAGGGCTATAGTATCTGTTTCTCAGTTTAATGATATCGCCCAGTTTTAATCTATGGCAGCCGCGGCCTTTCTTGCTTTTGGTTCCCTCATAGTTTCTCGTTAAAGCACACAGGCTGTTTCTTTTAGACTATACAGATTTTTAAATAAAATTTTCTATGACAGTGTGGCACCTGTCGTCTTTACAGACGAGCTCTATGTCACCCTGGAAATAGCATGCCGCAGCTAAAGTTACTTTGAAATAACTAACAAAACTTGTTCTTTTGCTATGCGGGCAGCGCTACCCGGACGGAGGACTAAGAGGAACGGGCACACAGAAGCGCTGACTGACAACTGGTTTTATTTCTTTCACACATGTGGTTAATAAGCACAAAAAAAAATTATCACATGGCACGTACATGTCACGACAGGGTGTCATTTGATTGCAGCATTAGAACTGCACTTCCTTATCATGCACAGCAATCGAAGTCTGGCTGAAACACGCGCTTTGGTTTACATACATGTGGTAAGCTTCCACAATCTCGGGATTGATTTGGTCATTACTTCTGTATGTATGTTTAATTACCAACTCGCCCAGCTTGCCGTTCTAAAACTTGTTTATTAACTTTTTTCGTCAACTGAAGGACTGTTCTTTATGTGCATGGGAAAGTAACGGGGTGCCACAGTACATGGCAAATCCTTTTTTTTTTTTGTGATGTAAGAAATCACACGTCATTTGAAAAATTCATCATCGAATTTGAAGGTCCCCATCCAAGTGATATCGGAACCGAGCGGGCGCAGTGCGTAGAAAAGGTTGCCTGCTATGTTACGGAATACTGGAACTACCAGTGATGAAGAAGTGACGAAATTCGAACCAAAGCGCGCCGCAGAATACCCAGGTCACTAAAAACGGCAAGTCGCCTGAAGTACGCAATTGGGCCGCTTATTCTTTGCGCTACACCTGTGGTGCTTACCTGCTGTATTTTTTTCTTAACAATAAATGGACGCAAAGTACTATTTCACATTACACACTGAATACAACAAAAAGCCCCCCTCAATGACAGCCCCTTATAGTTTTACGCATTACAGTGGAAGAAAACGTGGAAATTGTGGTGTACTTTCGCACAGCACGAAGGAAACAGATAAGCACCAAATACCACATGCAAAGGTAAGTTGATCCGTTGGTGCATGTCAAATGACTTTCCTTTTCCACAACAAGATATTATCGGGACGCGCATTCATTCATGTTCGTCTCTTTGCGACGGAAAATTCCGGTCTGGCATAACAGTGCGGCCGCTTTTCCTGCGTGTCCGACGCGCTCGGGGCCTTGAAATTCGAAGATGAATGACGTAAATTACGCGTGAATTTGTTTTATTTATAAAATAATGGGTATCACATGTGTGGTTAACACCCTGCAAATTTTCTATCTAAACAACTGTCTCGCATTGGCAATGAGACAACGTTGAAAAGCGACAAGGCATTTCCGCCTGTACGTAGAGTTGCGACAGGTGCCTGACTGTCATAGCATTTTTGTAAAAATACTGCATTTCTGTCGAAGATACACTGTATGCCATTCATACACCGTACATCAAAAGGCCACAGAGCGCATAAGCATTCGGAGGTAGCAGGTCTCATTAGCCCTTTTAAGGGCGGAGCACGCTAGGAGCCCGGGCTGTCGTATGCTGTTGTATGCTGTCGTCGTCTCATGTCGCTTGCGTAACCCAGGCAAAACCATATGTAGCATAGTCATCTGTAGCATACCGAGCACGAGCACTGAGACGTCTTCTTCTTGTTTTTTGAGCGCCTTGATGATGATGTTAAATGCGGAGCACTTTAGCGTCCGGGCTGTCGTATGCTGTCGTATGCTTTCGTCTCTTGGCGTAAAGCAGGTAAAGCCACGCATAAAAATAGAAAAAAAAAGACGAAGCAAGCGAGAAATAGAAAGGGAGAGAAAGAAAGGGAAAAAATACGAAGAAAAATAGAAATAAATAGAAATAAAGAGAGAAAATAAGACAGAAAAAATCTAGACAGGAGAAAAAGAAAGAAATAGAGGAGGAAAGAAAGAGAAAATCGAAGAGAAACAAAGAAGGCTGACCAGCTCCGCACTTTCTTCAGGCTTGGCACCAGAAGTGCGAACTTCGAAGCTGCCATTTTTTTTTTTTCTGCTTCCAGCCCCTAAAATTTTGATTGACGGCGGGTGTTTAAGGCAGGTCATCCTACTCTCTAACCAAACGGCTGGTGAGAGGGGGAGAGAAAGTAAGGGAGAAAAGCCGGATAGGTCACCCAGACTAGCCTCTGGTTTGCAACCCGGAGCGAGGGAGCTATGACAAAGGAGAGAGCGAAAGGAAAGGAGAGTGAGCACTGAGCAGTGCAGCACGTGACGGGGTGTACCGGACAGCTGCAAATGGTCACCGCAGTACAACTGCAGTGGTACATCAATAGCATCATGTGACGGTGGCATATAATAATAATAGGGGATATTCATAATGCTTAGTGGTCTGGCAACACTGGGCGCGTCCGCCATTTTTCGTTGGCCACCATCGCGGAATCGTCTCATTTACACTAGCGCGACACGACACTGATTTTGGTCTGCCAACTGTCCTTGGGAGCGTCTTTTGTCGTGTCGTCTTCCCAGTTATACTGCAACGACGCCAAGAGTCCGTCGATGGTCTGTGGAAGACTCCCTCGGCGCCTTGTCGTGCTCACAGCCTTTCGTCGGCCTATTCTCTAGTCACACTGGAGGTGCGCGCGGCGACACCGACTGAACTTGCACGAAGAAATTGAAAAAGGCACCACCTGCGCCTCATTTTCAGCCTTCCTCCCTCCTCTGCCATTGTCCCTCTCGGGCTACGCGGCGCAGCTCCCGCCATCGCCCCTAGGCGTCGAGAGACGGGGTGGGGACAGACAAAGGGGCAGCGAAGAAAAGACATCCGTGGGGTGCGCTGAGGGGGGGTATTGTGCGGGGCCTCCGCACAACACCCCCCCAAGATCTCCCCAACCAACGACATGGGCAAATTTTCGCTCGGCCACCGATCTCCGGACGACCTGCCGACGACAAGTCTGCCGATGCATTTTGCTGGTGTTTTCCGTCTGCCATCCTGTTACACTACGACGACATGCTGTTTTTCGAGGCGTCGTCGTCGTCGTCGGCCTAGTGTGACTAGACGGTCCGGCGACATCGTCGGCGGGCGACTCGACGGCCGACCGTCTGTGTCGGCCTCGTGTCTACGTCGGTGTCATGTCGCTCTAGTGTAAAAGAGCCTTAAAGGTCACGGAGAGGCTGAGCCGCTGTCGTTGGCGGAGATTTCGGACGGAGAAAATACGGCTTTCCTTTCGTCATCCAGCGCCGAACGGTCAGTGAACCTGACTGCGCTGCCACAAATCGACGAGAACGCAATATCGGAGCTCTGCGAGCTTTAAAACTCATTCGGACGGCAGATGCACGAGGCGCATCGCTTCGCAAAGCCGAACTGCTGTTCTCTGGTGACGTGTCCTTCCGATCTGAGGTAGGCTGTCAAGAAAAGTGTTCATTGCCGAGGAGATGCGACTCTGAAACTTCTCAGATGATCTTGTGCAGCAATACATCTCAACTTTATTTCCCACTGCGATTATAATAACACGCGTCAGATATCGAAACCACGTTGTTTCTGCGCGACCTGTGCAACGCTGTGCTGCATTCCTCGACTCCTTTCTTTAACCACATGTATCTCTACACTTGCGCAATAGCTGTGTCGTAGTTTTTCGAAATAACGCTTTCAGTCCCAGTGATTCCAATTGAAATCATAAATTATGTAGGTCAGTCAGCAAGCATCTGGTAAAGATAAAGCGTTGTTCTTCCTCAAGAGCCCGTATTTAGCATCTGCCCTACATGTGGTGTCAACATGGTACACACAATACAGCGAGGTCACGTCTGAACGAAGAAATTACAGAAGCGGTCGTGCTGTTCGCGCATTTCGCTGAGGCAGTCTTCTTTCACCGTGCAGAGATAGGGCATTTATTTTAGTTCTGCGCCAGAAATTTGAATTTCGACTATTGGACATTATGCTATCCTGTCTAGATAACATTTTAAGTAATAAATGAACTAAGAATTATGGAATTATTATTAAATGAAAATTATTTATTAAATTAATTGGCACATTAATTACTCTTCACTGAAAAGTGTGAACAAAGAGTTTTTCAGTTTTTTTTGGACTACCACGATCATGTGCATCTCCAAATGTGAAAACTAGTTGCTTACATTGAAAATAGTTAATTCGGTACTGAAAGGGATAAACAAGGCATGGACACGTGCATGAGCGGTGCCGCAAACCAACCGAAAATACTGATCACGCGTTTCAACTGTATACCGAGAGAGCGTCCCGAGTAAGGCTCTTTAATACACACTGGTTGTTTATAATGCCTTGCAGTCGTAATCAATCGCGCGCATTTAGTGTTGTCGTTGTGGTTTTCTTGAACGCTATAAGTGTGCGTTCATTGACTTATCTTTTTAATATATCGTGCTCTTAGCTTTCGCATGCCACGGAGGCGTGCATTATCGCGCTATTGCGAACAGCATACAAGCATACAAGTGCCCGCGATCAGCGGAAAGATGAGTACGATGATCTACCGAACAAATAGCTCCATCTATATAGTACGGCTCCATAACTGAGCGCTCCGTGTTCGCAGCGCACGCTGGCCGAAGGAAGCGGAAGAAAAATAAAAGCGGAGGGATAAGTTGAATAACAATGGTAGCGCAAGGAAACGGGGCACAAGAAGTAACGCGGAGGCACAAGGGATAAGGGGGTGTAAAGCGAAGTGCAGACGTGGCGTTGACTACGTATGTACTTCGGCGCACACAAGATGGGCGCACACTGCCTTGCGAAGCTTGCAAAGCGGTGGCTGTGTGAATCATTGCGATGGGTCTCGTGTGGCGGTACTGATTTACCCCGGACGCGCACTGCGGCGTCTGCATGGCACTCGATCAACTGGATGGCCAGACTCTTTCGGAAGTCAGAATCCTGTGCCACAGACAGGACTCAACGTCGCATAAGAAGGCTGTGAAGGCGCTTCTGCGATTTCTGCGTTCAACCGGTCTCTCCGAACGACTCTAATCAGAACCTCCTACATGTGTGTGCATATGTGGGCATCCTTTTTCTTTTTCTCTCTCTCTCTATCCTCTTTCCGATCCCTCTTTCCCCGCCCCTGTACAGGGTAGCAAACCGGTTCTTCTACCAGGTTAACCTCCCTGTCTTTTCCTTTACCTATTTCTCTCTCTCTCTCTGCGGCACAGCCTATACACGTGTAATTAAGTCCTTGTTTCGTCTATCTGCAACACCGACAAGCTAATGTTGATCAATCATGCTCTCTTGCCGTGTGCGATGTCGGCCGTCTGTTTTAAAATGCATATATCGTAATATATTGTTCCGTAAGTCTAGCAATATTGCAGGCGGGCAATTACATTGCACGGAGAAATAAGAACTGAGGTTGTAGAGCGCTTCTGCGCGCGCCGGTCATTTCCGAACCTAAACACAGTGCCCATCTTGTTGACGACACAAGTGCGCGTCCGTACGTCCTTTTCTTCGTTCATGTAACTGATAAATTCGATTAAAATTAGTCATACCTTGTTCCCGGCATTGTCAGGGCTCCCTCGTTGCCTGAACAGCGCACGAAGCATTGGAACGTTATCGCAGAACGAAGATAAAAAATCAGCAAGTAGCACCGTAAAGGCTGCGATATGCGACTGGTTTCATTTTCTAGCCCAACAAAACATAGCGGATCGAGCTTACAGCATCGTCGACAGATGGCGCTGTACATTTTGAATATCCGCTATTGCTAAACAAAGCTTGTTAAAAGAGTACCGCTAGAAATTGAAATGTTGTTTCTGTATAATGAGACACAAAGTGTATCTGGATAGCTTGCCTGCAGTACGTGTGCCTGCACATTTATGCAGACGAGTTCACAACACAAGCGTCGCTGTTTGAGAGCTGTATGAGGGCCCGAATCCACAAATATTTTAAGTGCGGAGCACCATGCGGAGCACTCCAGGCTTATCGCCCATCCATACATCTCATGTGGCATGACCACGCTCGCAGTAAAGCGCTCAATACAGGCCATAAAAAAGCTAGCAATGCCCAAAGCTAGGCTAAAATACCATAATTAGCACAAATATTCAAGAAGTAATTGCAATAATTAACTAAAATTGCTAAAAACATTTCAGTAATATCCGGCAGACTCTGGGGCCGGCAAGAGAGGGCGCCACCGCCTCACCGAGCGAGCGAATGCCCCTCCCCTTACGCTTCGTCGGCGCGGCTTTGCTGCTACGTCTGATGGGGGAATCAACTTGACGGAACTCGCTGCATGTGACGCTATTCTGAACTGCCGCAACTGTCGTAAGTCGATAAAGCGTAGCAAAAAGGAGCGCACATGACGCCCACAGAGTTTGCGAATCTCCATAACAAGATTCTACCCGCGCCAGGGATCCCTTAGCTTACCTCAGACATTGGCGTCATCGACACTTTGGTAAACGGAGCAGTGGGCACTCTACGAACGGGAATCGCTAGGCGCTCGTGCTGCCTGTGCTAGGCGCTTCCTCAGGTTTCACGGTAGTGGAGCTGCCGTACGTTTTTTGTTCATAACTACCCGTCGCCAACAGCGTGACGCTTTCACTAAAAGTGCGCCCAGCACAAGCATGTGGTGGGCCTTCTTTTTAATGATAATAGTATAATAATCGTTGGGGCTTTACGTCCCAAAACGACGATGCGATTATGCGAGACGCCGAAGTGGAGGGTTCCGGAAATTTCGACCTCCCGGGGTTCTTTTTACTTGCCCGTAATAAGCACATGGGCCTCTAGCATTTTGCCTGCATCGAAAGGCTGCCACCACGGCCCGGGATTTGATCCCGCGGCCTTCGAGTCAGCACTCAAGCACCGTAGCCACTATACCACTCCAGTGGGTGGTATTCTTTTTATTTGGAACAATTTTAGCGCAGAGGTGTGTAAGAATACTGGGGCTCTGGATCCAAATAACAAAACCCCTATAAGAGAAGTCATGTCGTCCAAACCCAGGGCGCATATGGTCGCGCAGAGCGCATTGGAAATGCGAGTCACTTGAAGGCTTCTTTTTTTGTTGACGAGAAGAAAAAGAGGAGTGGGGGGGGGGGGGGGTGCCAGGAGTTTCGATGCATTCCGGTCAGGGGGACTCCGCAGCTGCAGCAGCAGCAGTACAACGAATACCAGCTCTCGAATCTCTGGGGCAAAAGAGTCATCAATCTCTGACTGGACCGACTGGCGAAGCAAGCGCCTGGCAATCAGCAAACGGCAACGCAACCAATGCGCCGGGCTGCACTCGACCTGAATTATTTATGCGGCCAGAGCCTCCGCTAGTGAGCTTCGTCTCGTGCATCCCTCCATTAGGAAGAACCAGCGGCAAACTGACACTGCCGTGTCCAGACCACCGCTATGAGCAGCAAGAAAGAAGATAGAAAAGAGATAGGAAAAGAAAAGCTTTGAAATTGTGCAAGGCGACACAGATTGGAATAATGTAGAAGCAAAAAAAAAATTAAATCAAATTTTTTGACGAATGCCGGCTGTAGGATTGAAAAGCCCGTGGCCAGCTATTGATCGTAGGTGTCAATAAAAAAAGACGTACATTCGTTATGTTTACCTTTTTTCTTTTTTTTGGATGGGGAGGGGGGGACAACACTTGGAAGTCGGTACTTCTTGATTTCAAAACGGAGCAGAGGTCGTTACTTCATGTCTTTTGCGCAAAACTTGACGAAACATATCGTCTCCCCGCTGTTCTTGCAGCACTTTCAGGGAGACTGACAGACTTGCCACAAAAAGCAGTCCTCGCCAACTTGTTCTGTACTCGCGAGCAACGTTTCTTGGCATTGAAGGGAAAGCTACGAGAGTGGAGCTTCTGCGCATGTACTCGTACGCGAAGTAGTCCGGTTTGGAGCGCGTTTCGTATCGCTGTGGAAAATGAAGGCTCTTCGGCCTAAGCGTTGCGCACTATTTGATTTTGTGCGCTTAGACAGCCTTTTGTGGGTAAAGTTCTTCACAAGCTTAAGAAGCGAGTAGACGGAAGAGCCAGAAAGTGATACACGCAATCTTGAAAACTCAGATGCCATTGACCCTTTCAGATACACTTAAAAGTTGTGAAGTTATCGCACGCGCAAAAACGCGAAACGACGCCCGATAGAGTAAAGCAAATATGAAAGAGTCACTGCTGTGCGCTGCGTTTTTTTTTTTTCAAATAGTTTCCTGCAGAGAGTTAGGTAGCATTTTTGTTTGTTTGTTTTCTCTCACGTAGAAAAGATGGACGCAATCTTGGGAACACGCGTAGCTTTTGAACGCGCGCGTAATTCGGCACTGTAGCCTTCACTTCATTACCATGAAAAGTTGTCTGTGAGTATAGAAATGAAAACGCGTCACTTTTAAACAAATTTATGCGATATCTACTATTCTGGACGCGAAATATGTAACACCTTTGTCTAGGAAACTTCTGCGTCCCCTTTAAAAACGAGAATGACCGAATGTCACGAGCCACCACGTCAGAATATATACGTTCCACCAATATGAATGAACCTCCTGCTTCACGCATTTACGATGAAACTTCTGAAAGCGTTGAATTGCGAAAGAAAGTCAAAGAGCTAGCTCAAAGCACGTTGCATAGAGCTTTTGACAATGACTAAATTATATCTCATTTAATTTATCTGCATTCTTTGTTTACATGGCAGTAAGAGTTAGAACTACATCTTCGTCAACGACACATGGTCAAAATTCAATCTAAAGATCGCACTTCAACCGCACTTTTTATTCTCGACAAGCTTCAGGGCAGGGAGACTAATAGGCGCCCTTTAACTTTTCGAGCAGCTCAAAAGAGCAGTTTCATTACACTCTACATCCATATTCCCCAATAGAGAAGCACATTTACAATGCAAACAAAGCTTAGCCGTCACAAGAAAAAGAGAACTCCACCGTCTTTATAAATGGAACAGATATTATACACCGACCAAAGCTAATAAGAGCGTGGTAATTTTACAAATAGGATGTGAAAACCAATTATACACCTCGTTACCACCGTCTTCTTCCAACTTCGTGCAAGGAACAAAGGGAAGCACAGAAAAAAAAAGCTAATGAAAACACTCCACTGAGCCCCACTGGAGAGTGACGCAGCAGTAGCTGCGAGCAGTGCGATGGAACGTCTTGGTTAGGTCTCTACTGACACGAAAGAAACTGGAAGTCGAGAGAATATTATATCAGCTCTTGAGTTTTCCACGGCGAAGAACGAGCAGCAAAACCTACCTGAGGACTTCCGTTTCTTCGGTGGTGATGCCAATACATAAAAGGGGAAGAAAAAAAGGAACTGAGGTGAGAGAGAAACTAGTTATTCATGAGCTTCCCACACAAAACACTCACTGTAATTAAGTCACAGGCCGAGCCCAGCTCGTATTCGAATGCAGTTATCTTTTGCGGCGTTTACGAGCCCCGCAGAGACCTGCACCTTGGGATCCCGATATGAAACTAAATTAAGGAGCAGCCTTTCTATGAATACTTAATTCGGAACGATGCCGCCTCATTGTTTTTTTCTTTCGAGTCTTTCTTTTACTTATTTCTTCTTCTTCTCCGACACAGATGTCCCCGTAATCTTCCGCGTAATTGGCCGGCCGCCCCCGCGCCGGCATGCATATAAATGCGATTTGCATGACCACGCGGTCGTCGTTTTCCACGTTGCGTAGATAAGAGGCGCGCGCGGCACCTTCGCGAACGGTTATTGTTTTAGTGATTCTTCATTTCATTTCGTTCGTTAATAGAATGCCCGAATGTCACGGCTAACCCCAAGCTCATTTTCTCGCTCTTGCCTTGTATCTGTGTAAGTGCTGGAGGAAAATACGGAATCCGATATAGAGCGCTGCGCTTCTCAATTTTGATTCCATTTCCTTTCCAACCCGGCTGCCGCTGCTGGCTGACGCGATCTAACGGTAAAGTGATAATGGGTGGCGCAGGCGCGTTGTTAGACCTGATGACGAAGTTTGAGCTGATGTATACGTAGGTGTAAAATTTTCAGGGAACAGGAACCTTGTACCGTTCTGCCAAGGTCGTATCCAGCATTGGCACCGACCAGCGTCCTCGACCTTTGGTCTTGCGCGTTGTTGCTACGAGACTATGTGGAAACGTGAGCTGGCGATTAAGGGTGTAAGTGAGTGGGATAGCCTTGTTCGTTCACTCACTTAGTCCGTATGCTTGTTCGTTGATAAATATTGTTCAACCATTAAGGATCCGGATCATATTACACATCGCTTTCTTGCTTGTCTCAGCAAATGGCATGTTTGAAACGCCCCAGCAGGTAGCATGATGTTAAAAACGATGTTTAGCCATCAAGAATTGGTGCAAAAGAAGACTTCGAACGTCGGAAACCTTTTCAGGCTTAATCTAATTGCCAGGATTTCGCACTTGAGATGAATACATCTATGTCATATAGATAGGTCGGCAAACTCACTCATGATTCGGCTCACATCGGGCTAATTCAGACTCAGATCGGGCCGCGAGGCAGAGTCTGAGTCTGGCTGAGTAATGTCCTGGTGAGTTTGTGTCCGATGGAGACCGGTTATAGAAAATTTTGATGAGTCCGAGTACGAGTGAGCCCACAGATCAAAATATACGAAAGTCGATCAAAACGTTTTGCAACTCGCATGTAAGGAAAACTGCCAGACATTGAAAAAAAAATTAATTTTCACCATAACCTACCCTCACACTAATTCACGTCTCCCATTTTCCTGGAAGGCTTTTTATACCTTGCAAAAAGAAAAAAGAAAAAACTTCCGGGTGACCAAGCCACTCTTTTACGGCAGTTTGAAACGAGTTCAAGTAATCAAACCTCGTTCCCTTGAAATGTGTCTTCAATTTCGCAAAGAAATACAAGTCACTCGGAGCCAGGTCGGCACTGTAGGGTAGGTGGTCCAGCTGTTCGAAACCACACTCTCAAATGGCAACCTGGGCAACACGAGACCTGTGAACCGGGGCGTTGTTGTATAGAAGGAGGACACCTCTTGTCACTAATCCTCGGCTTTTTTCCACGTTGAGCTTACGCAGTTTTCAAAGAACGTTGGCGTACTATTCGCCTATAACTGTCCTGCTGTTTTCACGATACTCAATGAGGAGGATCCCCTTCGCGTCCCAAAAAAGGTATCGCCATCACTTTCCTCCCTGAGCGTTGGGTCTTGAATTTTTTCGGGGGAGAGGACCCCGGATGCCTCCACTGCATAGACTGCTGTTTTGTTTCTGGGTCCAACTGGTATACAACCACGTCTCATCCCCAGTCACAAGGCGGGCGAGAAAATCTTCTTGAGCGCTTGAATAGAGGAGCAAAAACTCCCTTGATGAATGCGGCTGTGGTGTCCATATTGCGCTGAAAGGTTTTGTGGAACCCATCTTGCCAAGACCTTCGACATACCCAAAACATCGTGTATGATAGTGAAAGCACTACCATAAGAAATTTTCAATTCTCTGGCAACTTCGGACACCTTGATTTGGCGATTATTGATGATAAGGCTCTCTGCAGAAGCTGAATGGTCTAAATTGGTTGAAGTGGTCGGCATCTCTCCCCTTGGGTCGTCTTCCACGTGCACATGACTGCGTTTAAACTCATTGAACCATGGGGTCATTGTAGCATACGAAGGCCATTCACTGCCACACGTATTCACCATCCTACTGTGGATTTGTTTGGCGGAAATCCCTTTGCACAAAAATTAGATAACGCTCCGGTACTCGAGCTTCAAATCGTGGGAGGACGCCATGTTTGACTGACTGATGCAGACGAAGTAGCGTACTGGAAGGCTTGATATGCAGACCTTGCAAAGCTGCAGAGATGACCTAAACAAAACGTAGAGAGAGATCACCGTCACATATTTGGTTATAGCCGAGTTGCAAAACATTTTGATCTCCCCTCATATTTCTTCATTGAGTCTGAGTGAGCTCCAGTTTTTTTTTGCCGACTTGTGGTCATATATATTATCCCTATGTTCGTAGTTTGCCTGCTCAAGGGAGTACGAGTGCGAACGCATTCCACGGAGTCATCGAATTCAAGGAGTCTGACGCCGCCGCTTGACCGACGTCTATTTCCCCGCACGATGGATCAGTGTATTGAGCCTGGCATCCGGAATTCCATTTAGCAAAAGCCTCGCGACCTCAACACATCTAATTTGCCTATTCATGATCCTCGTGTTTCTGTACAGCAGCGCATACATGCGAACAGGATGGGTTCTGTTCTGTTCTGTAGTACCTGTCTTGCTGTGGAGAGGTTGAGGTTCATATTACCTCGGCTACTACGTATCTATGAGTTCTGCAGCGAAAAACATACACACAAAAATGTTACCCCAGAATGAACAGTGAGCAGCTACAAAAAAAAAACCAAAAAAAAGAAAGCATAATAGCACACTGAAACAAGTTAAAATAACATGGTAATCTACAGTTTGCTTGCACAAGTTCGCACACCAATAAAGCGTGCACAAGTACACATTTCTAGTTCTGCCCACAGTATAACACATCATTCCGCATGTAACAACACATAGCTTTATATCACAAGCGCTTACCCAGTCCGGTGTCCACTAAGAAGTCTTTCAGGAAGGTGTTCGCCTTTTTCTGAAGATTCATGTAAAGCCATGGTCCAAGTAATTTCTTTAATGTGAGGGGGGCGTCTGTCCAAACTTGCTAGTTTCTTCCTTAATTTTTCTCTTTCATTTGCGTACTTTACGCACTCCAGAAGAATATGACCAACATTCTCATCTTCGTGGCCACAGTAGCATTCCGGTGAGCTGGATCGGTGTATTTTGTGCAGGAAGCTGTTTGTATATGCTACTTCCAGTCGAAGTCTGTGGAATAACGTCTCTGTGTCGTGGGAGATCTGCCGCTATTGAGAATTTTCTGTGCGCATCGACCTCATAAAGTAATGATTCCTTTCATTTAGGGCTACGAAACCACTTCTCCATAGAGCAGTGGTTAGCTCCTTGCGTTATAATATTTCGAATATCCGCCCCAGACATGGGAATTGCGCAATCCCGTTCTTCATTCAAGGCTTTCTTGGCGAGCCTGCCTGCCTCTTCATTACCCTTTATTCCAATGTGGCTGGGTATCCATTGAAATACGATGTTGTGACCCTGCGCTGAGGCATATATTCCACAGTTTCTGCAATACATTGTGCTATTTCGCCATTTTTGTAAGGTGATCTCGCATGTTTGGTTATCCGAAGGGCGGGTTTGCTATCCGTGCATACTACCCACTGTCGTGTCCCAGAATTGTCGCAGATAAACTTGACTGCTTGAAAAATAGCCACCAATTCTGATGTCGTTGATGAACACTTGTGTGATAATTTATACATTCTCTTTTCTTCAAGTTCCGGTATAAAGACCGCAGAGGCTGGCGCTTCTTCAGTGCAGGACGCATCTGTATATATCTTCGTCTTTCCATTGTGCATTGTATCAAAATGATGACACACCATCTGTGCTGCCACTAGAGGTGCCATATCAGCTTTCTTGCGTATACCATCTATCTCACAAATAACGTTCAGAACCGGCAGCGTCCAAGGTGGTTTCGACGGTGTCCATCGTTTATATCCCGGTACTATTGCTCGAAATGATGACACACTATCCTGTAGTCGCGTGGCAGTCCTGTGTGTTAGTTCGCCAGATAAACGATAACTGTCATGTTGCGTGAAAACTCTAAATACATGTATGGACGTTCCTCTTGCTCGAAGTACTGCCAGAGGTGGTTGTCGAGCTTCTCCATACACCAAATCGCTAGAAGTCGACCGTGGCAACCCCAGACACACCCGCAGGCTCCTTGCCAGTAGCAAGTGAAGTCTTCTTTCGGTGGAGGCTGGAAGTCCGTGCAGCAGAGGCAGGGAGTAATACCCCTGTCACACGTGGCAACGTAAGTACACTTTGAGCGCGTGCCCTTCGCCGCGAGTGTCATTTGCACGCTGTCACACGAGAAAGTTTAGTGTCACTCGCTGCAAAGTACACTTGCCGGCAAGTGTGTTCGCAAACCTCACTTCGCTGCGACGGAGCGTGTAGCCTCGGTCGCAGTGGCTTGCACATAAATACGCTATTGCATAAAGCGGCGTTCATAGTATCTTTTAACCATTGTTTTCGTTATCAGGAATACTGATATGTATTAAAACAAGTCATACTACAACGAAAAACCTCGCTAGTCTCGCCCTCGGGCAGTTTGCGGCCACGTCCGCTAGGGGGGATGCGGGAGCACATGCGGTGTTTACTTCCTTGCACACTTGCACATGTGTAGGTCACTCGTTCTCTAGTCAGTTGCGATGGCGTGAGCCACTGGTGCTACTTCCACGAAGACAACGTGGTCCGTCGCTGTGACACGGGCGCAAAAGTAACAAATATATGTTGCGTTACTAATCCGCCAATTGCCATTGTCATCATTTCCAAAGTGCACTTCGCTTTCTCGTGTAGCAGCGAACCGCCAAAGTGACACTTTGTGAGCGGAAGTGCACTCGCTGAAAGTGAACTTAAGAAGTTGCCACGTGTGACAGGGGTATTACTCACCATGGGGCGTATCCACGCAACATGCAGTGCCAACAGCGACTCTGTAGTACCGCTCCATTTAGCCCCGCAGAGATGACGGAGGATTCGAATGGCTTGATTCACTTTTTGTTCAAGGGACTGAACATGATGCGACCATGTCAGTCTCCGGTCGAAAATCACACCTAAGAATCGATGAGTTGTTACCATTTGAATAGGCTGATTTTGCAGAATAATCTGGAAATCTCCAGGTCTTTTTAATGTAAATGGTAGTATGGCTGTTTTTGCCAGACTCAGAGCCATACCTCTTCTTGTAAGAAATCGGTCTACATAGTCCAATCCTTCTTGTAAAGTTTGTTGGACATGCAAGAACGACGGACCAGACGTCCATATACTTATATCATCTGCATATACTGAACATCTGATGTTAGGTGGGAGATTATACGGTAGCTGCGCCATGATTGCATTAAAGAGCGTCGGGTTTAGTACGCTGCCCTGTGGCACTCCTTGGATGACATGTTCTGACGTTGGGCCCTCCTGCGTAACCACAAAAATTTGTCGATGCCTTAGGAAGTCCGCGATCCAACGCAGAATCTTTCCTTTAAATCCCTGCAACGCCAGGCGTTTTAGAACATGAACGTGGCTTACTGTGTCATATGCTCGTTGAACATCAAAGAATATAGCAATACTGATGTTTCCTCGTGTACGTTGGTCTTCCACATCTGTGACCAAGTCCAAAACGCAGTCCATTGTGCATCTGCATATTCTGAAGTCGGCTATACTGCCACGCGCGTTTTGTATTATACTTGTGCTGTATTCGGTTTACGCCCACAAAGACTGTAAGCAATGCTCAGCGCAAACCGCGCCTCATTTTTCTAGAAGCTTCGCGATTATTGTAGATCGTTGTGTTAAGATTGCGCGCAAGACGCGAACACGCGAGCTTATTCCAGAGCTTTCGCGACAACCAGTGATAAGACTGGAATATTCGATGACACGCGTATAAATGCCGACGCGCTTCACCGTTTGCCAGTTCATCCACGGCCGACGCTCTGTTCGCCGCTATCAGTGCCAGCGTGTATTGCTGTAATCTTACTTTCCGTTTACCGGCCACAAGTTCGGCCTAATAAACAGTTTCTTCTTTGACACGCCGACTGTTGCCTTCGTCGACGTCACGACCACGTGACATCTGGTGGAGGTGCTTCACGGCCCATGTACCGAACGCCCCCCCTCAAGCCGTGAACCCAGCCCACGTCGCGAAGAAGACATCGACACCATCAGCGACAGTCGAGCCAGCCGCAGGCTGAAAGGACTCCCCCCGCAGCACGGACTCCTACCGGACAAGTCAAAAGCCACGGTGACGAAGACGACAGGGACAATGACAGCCGCTGTGCCCCCCAGCAACGATCGTGATCCAGCCACCGAGAGAGCCACCGACTTTCCATGGATCGCCAAGTGAGGACCCTGAGACCTGGCTAGAGACGTACGAACGCGTCTCGACTATGAACAACTGGGACTCGGACGAAAAACTGCGACGCGCCTACTTCTACCTCGAGGACGCCGCGAGGACGTGGTTCGAGAACCGGGAGTCCACGCTTCGAACGTGGGACCTGTTTCGCGGCGCTTTCTTGGAGACGTTCGCGAGCGTCGTCCGAAAGGAAAGGGCCGCCGCCTTACTGGACACACGAGTGCAGCACCCGAATGAGAGCGTCACCATCTTTACGGAGGAGATGACGCGGCTTTTCCGGCACGCCGACGCTGACATGCCCGAGGAAAAAAGGTTCGGTTCCTCATGAGAGGAGTAAAGGAAGAACTTTTCGCCGGACTTGTGCGCAACCCTCCGAAGACGGTCTCGGAATTCGTTTCGGAGGCCACTACCATCGAGAAAGCGCTAGAACTCCGCAACAGGCAATACAACCGCCGCCTGCCTACGACGAGCTACGCGGATGTTCAAGCGCTGGGGACCAACGACCTCCGCGAGACCATCAGAGCGGTCGTGCGGGAGGAACTCCGGAAGATGTTCCCCAGATCGCAACCTCAGGTGGACTCGATAGCCGAGATAGTTCGTGAAGAACTCCAGCAGTCGCTCGGCACCCCTGAGCCACCACAGTCACAGCCGCAGGCCCTGAGCTACGCTGCTGCAGCCCGACGCAGTGCACCCCCTCCACGCCCCCGTCAGGACGCCGCACAGCCGCACTATCGTCGCCAGACGCCGCCGCCGCCACCACCGCCGCCATCTCGCCCGCCTGCCGGCCAGCGGTACACGCCGAGGAAGACCGACATCTGGCGAGCCCCCGACCACCGTCCACTCTGCTACCATTGCGGAGAAGCCGGCCACACGTACCGCCGATGCCAGTACCGACAGATGGGGCTACGGGGATTCGCTGTCAACGCGCCGCGTCCGCAGCCAGGCGAACGGCCTCGCGACATCGACGACTACCTCACTGGAACACAGTGGACGCCCCGACGACCTTCTCGCTCGCCGTCGCCCGGCCGCTACATGTCACCGCACCGCCGGCAGTACACTGGCCCAAACCGGGGCCGGTCGCCTAGCCCGTATCCGGGAAACTAAGGGCAGCAACCGATGGAGGTGCGGTTGCTGTACGACGAAATGCCGAAGATCCTCCGCGGCCGCCGACGACGACAACGCGAGGAAACCAGAACACGACGCCAAGCAGACGAAGCCCTACCGACGAAACGTCGCGGACCGACGAAGACGTCACGATGCAACAAGGAAGCAGCGCAACAAATCGACGTAGCCGTGATCCGACGCCGCGACCCAACCGCAACGGACGACGACGAACCAGCGACCTCGACATAATATTCGACGGCCACAACGTCACCGCTCTCGTCGACACTGGAGCCGACTATTCCGTCGTCAGTGGGTCTTTCGCGACGAAGTTGAAGAAAGTAAAGACTGCTTGGCAAGGCCCTGAAATCAGGACTGCTGGGGGTCATCTAATAACGCCGGCCGGTGTCTGCACCGCAAGAGTCACCATCAATAACCGGACTTATCCCGCCAGCTTTCTAATCCTACAGCACTGCTCCAGGGAAGTAATACTTGGGATGGACTTCCTAAGTAAACACGGCGCCGTCATCGACCTAAGGTCTCAGTCGATAACACTAACCTCAGAAAAAGCGCTGCCTACCCAGACGACGCCATGGAGCCATGCATTGAACGTGATAGAAGAGCACGTCACCGTTCCGCCTCTCTCCAGCGTCATCATTTCCGTCGGCACCGAAAAACCGGCAGACTTCGAAGGCGTCATCGAGGGTGATCAACACCTGCTTGTAAACCGTCAGATTTGCGTCGCACGAGGCATCGCCGAGTTGCATGAAGGGAAAGCAACAGTGATGCTTACGAACTTCAGCAACGAATACAAGCACGTGAGCAAAGGCACGACGGTCGCCTACATCGAAGACATCGTGGAAACCAGCGACGCCTTCGCCCTCGCCGAATTTACCGAACACGCTACGACGAACCAAGCTCGTCAACTAACTTTCGACATCAATCCGAGCCTTCCGACGCATAAACAAGAACAGCTCAAAACCCTGCTCCTGCAATACAGGGATTGCTTTTCGTCGTCGTCCAGAGTTCGACAGACCCCAGTCGCACAACACCGCATCATAACAGAGGAAAGTTCCAGGCCACTACGTCAGAGCCCGTACAGAGTTTCAACGCGGGAACGCGAGGCAATAAAGAAACAAGTCGACGAAATGCTACGCGACGACATCATCCAGCCTTCAAAGAGTCCGTGGGCGTCACCCGTGGTGTTAGTGAAGAAAAAGGACGGAACCCTACGCTTCTGCGTCGATTATCGCCGCCTGAACAAAATAACGAAGAAGGACGTGTACCCTCTCCCACGGATAGACGACACCCTCGATCGACTCCACAATGCGAGGTATTTTTCGTCGATGGACCTCAAGACCGGCTATTGGCAAATTGAAGTCGACGAGAGAGACCGAGAAAAGACCGCGTTTATAACACCAGACGGCCTCTTCGAGTTCAAGGTCATGCCCTTTGGTCTCTGCTCGGCGCCTGCGACTTTCCAACGGGTTATGGACACAGTACTGGCAGGATTGAAGTGGCAGACTTGCCTCGTGTACCTGGACGACGTCATTGTGTTTGCTTCAAACTTCGACGAACACCTCCGGCGACTTGACGCAGTACTTCAAGCAATCAAGACCTCCGGCCTCACTTTGAAGCCTGAAAAGTGCCGCTTCGCATACGAGGAGCTCTTGTTCTTGGGTCACGTGATCAGCAAGTCCGGAGTACGCCCCGATCCTCAAAAGACAGCCGCCATCGCTACATTCCCGCCACCCGCCGACAAGAAGGCCGTCCGTCGATTTCTCGGCCTGTGCGCCTATTACAGGCGGTTCGTCAAAAATTTTGCCCGCATCGCCGAGCCACTCACTAACCTTACCAGAACCGACGTCGAGTTCAAGTGGGAAACACCGCAAGAGGAAGCATTTCAAGAACTAAAACGACGCCTGCAAATGCCTCCGTTACTTGCGCATTTCGACGAACACGGCGAAACAGAAGTGCACACCGACGCAAGCAGCGTGGGACTCGGCGCCGTCCTTGTGCAGAAGACGGACGGACTGGAAAGGGTTATCAGTTATGCTAGCCGGTCGCTATCCAAGGCAGAGGCCAACTATTCAACAACAGAAAAAGAGTGCCTCGCCATCATCTGGGCTACGTCGAAGTTTCGCCCCTACCTCTACGGTAGGCCCTTCAAAGTTGTGAGCGACCACCACGCCTTGTGTTGGCTAGCCAACTTGAAAGACCCTTCAGGTCGTCTCGCAAGATGGAGTCTCAGACTTCAAGAATTCGACGTTACCGTCGTTTACAAGTCCGGACGAAAGCATTCTGACGCCGACTGCTTGTCTCGCGCCCCCGTCGACCCGCCGCCACAGGACGACCTTAATGATGACTGCTTCTTGGGAACCATAAGCGCCGATGACTTCGCCGAACGACAGCGAGCCGATCCAGAACTCAAGGGCCTTATAGAATACCTCGAGGGCAAGGCCACCATGGCTCCAAAGGTATTCAGACGAGGACTGGAGTCGTTTTTCTTGCGGAACGGCATTCTCCTAAAGAAAAACTTCTCCCCACTTCGGGCCGACTCCCTCCTCGTAGTACCTTCAGCGTTACGTCCCGAAGTTCTGGACGCTCTGCATGACGACCCGACGGCTGGACACCTTGGATTTTCCCGTACGCTCGCGAGGATACAACAAAAGTACTACTGGCCTCGCCTCGCTGCCGACGTCACTCACTACGTGAAGACCTGTCGAGATTGTCAACGACGGAAGACACCACCGACTAGGCCAGCCGGACTTCTGCAACCCATCGAGCCACCTCGCCGACCGTTCCAGCAAATCGGCATGGACTTACTGGGGCCGTTCCCGACGTCGAATTCCGGAAACAAATGGATCGTCGTAGCAACGGACTACCTCACCCGCTACGCCGAGACAAGGGCGCTGCCCAAGGGCAGTGCAGCCGAGGTAGCAAAGTTCTTCGTCGAGAACATCGTACTGCGTCATGGCGCCCCAGAGGTCCTCATTACCGACAGAGGTACGGCCTTTACAGCGGACCTAACGCAGGCGATCCTGAGGTACAGCCAAACAAGTCACCGCCGGACCACCGCCTACCCCCCGCAGACCAATGGCCTCACCGAGCGTCTAAATAAGACCATCGCCGATATGCTGGCCATGTACGTCGACGTCGAGCACAAGACGTGGGATGCCATCCTTCCGTATGTAACCTTTGCATACAACACGGCGGTACAAGAAACGACGCAGATGACGCCGTATGGATTGGTCTACGGAAGGACCCCGGCAACGACGCTCGACGCCATGTTGCCCAATGTCTCCGACGAGGAAAATGTCGACGTCACCGTGTACCTTCAGCGCGCCGAAGAAGCCAGACAACTCGCCCGTCTGCGCATCCAGAGCCAACAAAAGACCGACAGCCGTCGCTACAACCTTCGAAGACGCCACATGGAATACCAACCCGGTGACCGTGTATGGGTTTGGACGCCAGTTCGCCGACGGGGACTTAGCGAGAAGCTTCTTCGACGATACTTCGGACCCTACAGGGTACTTCGACGCCTCGGCGCACTCGACTACGAGGTTGTCCCTGACGGCATTACGAACTCTCAGCGGCGCCGTGCGCGACCTGAAGTCGTCCACGTCGTGCGCCTCAAGCCCTATTACGCGCGTTAGTGAACGTGAAGACTGTAATTTTTGCCTTATTATTGTACTTTCGTGCTTGCGCTTATTGTTTATTGTACTTTCTTGCTTTATTATTGTTATTTATTGTTGCATGAACTCCCCTCCCCCCCTTGTTCTGTTTTAAGCATCGGGACGATGCTTTTTCAGAGGGGGGGCATTGCCACGCGCGTTTTGTATTATACTTGTGCTGTATTCGGTTTACGCCCACAAAGACTGTAAGCAATGCTCAGCGCAAACCGCGCCTCATTTTTCTAGAAGCTTCGCGATTATTGTAGATCGTTGTGTTAAGATTGCGCGCAAGACGCGAACACGCGAGCTTATTCCAGAGCTTTCGCGACAACCAGTGATAAGACTGGAATATTCGATGACACGCGTATAAATGCCGACGCGCTTCACCGTTTGCCAGTTCATCCACGGCCGACGCTCTGTTCGCCGCTATCAGTGCCAGCGTGTATTGCTGTAATCTTACTTTCCGTTTACCGGCCACAAGTTCGGCCTAATAAACAGTTTCTTCTTTGACACGCCGACTGTTGCCTTCGTCGACGTCACGACCACGTGACAATACTTTCTGGTAGTAGTTTGTTCGTGTCTTGCCACCATGAAATTGGATTATTGAACATTTTCTCCATTACTTTCGAAACACAGCTTGTCAAACTCACCGGCCTAAATGAATCCAACTTCATAGGGCTCTTGCCTGGCTTTAGCAATGACACTGTATACCTTTGATACTTTCCAACTTTCTCCCACCTTTTCCTCTTGCCAACTTCATCTGAAATAAGGACAAGTTTGGAAATCGGGTAGTGAGGGGGGGGGGATTCCTGGCATGATTGGTCAGCGAAACTGAGGAACAGCGTGACTATTGATATTGTGAAGACGTTTATTAGCAGTTTAGCGACGATACGCCTATCATCGACGACGCAGCGAGAGGCACAGTCCAGCGGGACAGCAGCGATCAGAAACACGAGCCGAGCGAGCCCAGCGTTGGCGATGCTGCTGGATGGAGGCACATCTTCTTCTTCACAATATCATGAAATGAATTCAGCGTCTTGGCCATTGTGCTCTTGGCGGTGTTGGCGCTTGCGCTGGGCTACTTGTCTAAGAACCGCTGGGTCTTGCCTATCTGCTGTCTGCACTCCATGTCTTCGACACCAAACACGGGTTTTTGCTTAGCTTGGCACATGCGCTCGGCAACTTTCGGGAATCATCCAAGGTATGCGTAGCACGATACACGAATGGTGAGTGGCGTTTATGTAAGCGTGTGGAAACAATGACAAGTTATGGCTTTTACACTGTAAACGAAAATACGCCCATCTTGCAGGTCTCGGGATAATGCTCCCGCGAAACTCCGGTGGCCTCACCCAAACTCGAACACATCGGAATGTGCCGGAGTTCAGCGCTGTTTTACTCCAGTAGGGGATGGACGGAGGAAAACGGCGCGCATTCCCTGTTTATACTCCGGTGGATGCTCCGCAAATATTCCGGCGCGTCACTCAGCGGCTTTCATTGGCTGCTGAAGGAGTGACGTAGGCAGCCTCGCCGGGCGGCCGGTCCCCAGAAATCAACATAGCGCAGGCCAAGTCACCCAAATTGAAGCGCAGCGAGGATTGTGCGAAGCCTTGGGCCGCGTTCGGTAAAAGGAAATCGTTCCGGGCACCTTGTGTACGTTACAAGTGACTACAAGCGTCAACGAAGGTTGTCATAGACAGCAGCAAGTTGCGGGAACCTTAATCGTATTATGGTGCCGTGCACTGAACGACACATTGTGATCTCGCTAGTGGCGAACAAGACGGCGGTCGCTGGTGCGGCGTAAAACTGGTGAGTGAGCTCTTTTTAGATTACCTGCCATATTTGTCGAAAAGCGCTGAAATTGGGTACTGTTCTCCTGATAACCAAACAGGTTATCAAGACTGGACTAGCATTACAGGATGGCAGAAAATGATCAAGTGGAAATTTCGAAAATGCGTTTTTCGGACCACGTGTTTTTAAAAAAGTACTGATAACTTCGGTAATCTTCCACACACCACTGTAATATTTGGAGCGCGGATTCAATCTCTACAGATGTGCATTAATGAAAAACATCATAGTTTTGGGTTGATTCAATACGGAGTTATTAAGTGCTATAAATAAACCTAATTCATAAAACTTCTTTTTGGTCTTGTTAGTATAAATAGAGGGTAATTATTGTCCGCTTGCGGTATTAATAAACGCCAGGTCGAGGTCCATCATTACGTACAAATTATTTTGATCTCTCATGTAAACTGAACCAATAAAACATGAAGAACTGAAATGAGTATTATTCTTTTGTTTATAAATTTTGCCAATTGAACTAGAGAAACTGGTTTGGTACAGGTTTTTAGAACGCATATACGTACTCATTTTCGGGGAAACAATATTTTGATATGAGAAGTAGTATCTGAGATATCAATGTTGAAATGTAGCTGACACTTCGCAGGATGTGGTGCATCCATAACAAGAAAGGAAGAGAGGGTTTGTGAGTTTGCGAGGCCAGATTGTGACTAAAACACTTCTCGCTATCTCTCTCTGACGAACAGTGCTCGAAGACAAGACATAGTGTTGACTTGGACAGTGCAACTATGCTGGCCCATGAACAAAAGAGGGAAGAAAATTCCTGGAACCGAGGTGCACACGTCGTGATGCATCGGCGTGCAATACAATCCATGCCTTCCTGTCGGACGTTTGCAAGGACCTGTGTGCTGAGTGGACTCGTCGACCTTCCCTCATTTCTGTCAGTATAGACTGATGATGCAACGGGCATTGGCGGCATAATGTTTGTCCGCCGCGGTGGCGCAGTGGTTATAGCGTTCGGATGCTGACCCGAAGGTCGCAGGTTCGGCCGCGGCGGTCGCATTTAGATAGAGGTGAAATGTTAGAGGCCCGTGTACTGTACGATGTCAGTGCACGTTAAAGAACACCAGATGGTCGAAATTTCCGAAGCCCTCCACTACGGCGTCTCTCATAATCATATCTTGGTTTTCGGACGTAAAACCCTAGATATTATTATTGTTGGCGTAATGTTTGTACCTGTGGTTGTTACTTTGTTTTGTTAAGTTGGAGTAAACTTTATTTTTAGCAAGGGTAGATTGTTGGCCTTGTTGGTGTGACATGATCATAATTTAAGCGCGGTACTGAAGTGACGAGGACGGGACAGGAAGAACACACACGAGCGCTTTTTAATTGGTGCTCGAGGCTGTTCGTTTGAAACTATACAGGGTGTTTGAAGAAATGTGTCCACTATTTTTAAAAAAAAACAGGAAAATGTGGTATTTGCTCGCTGTCTTCACAGTTCCTTTTTTGGTAGTGGCAGGCATCTTAACATGGTTGAAGACATGATTTGGGATAGTAATTAATAAAGTTAAATCAATTAACTTTTTGATTAGCGGAGTTAGGTGGTTAAGTCAAATGGGAGAATTGAAGTCCTTCATGCGAAGAACCCATTTCAGCTTTGAGATTTCGAAAAAGCGGCTTCAGGGAATAATTGCGAAGTAGTGAAATTCTCCCAAATTCAGCGGCGAAACCGAAACCGAAACGCGGAAGAGAGCAACTGCCATATTCGTCTGAGACGTTCAGAATGAGTGAACGTCGTTATATCAACCATCAACCGACTTCGTTGTGTAGGTGTGTAGGCTGCGCTTGCAGTAGTAGCACGCATGATGCACATACGTTAACGAACGGGGAAGAACTGCAGCTCCGTAACCTTTGTCTTGAACAGTGACGTCATTCTAGCTGTCTGCTTGTTGCGCTCATCTGTGCTTGTGTTTCGGTTTCGCCGTTGAATTTGCCTGAAGTTCATTACGCCACAATAATTAATAGAGACCGCCTTTTCTAAATCTCAAAGCTGCTGATGGGTTTTTCGCATGAAGAATTTCAATTATCCCATTTGACATAAGCGCATCACTTCACTAATTGAAAGGTTAGTTGAGTTAATTTTCTTAATTACTGTCCCAAATGACGTCTTTAACCATCTTAAGATGCAAGTTGCTACAGAAAAAGGAATTGTGAAAACCGCGAGCAAATATCGCATTTCGCTGATTTTTTGAGGATATAGGACACATTTCTTGAAACACCCTGTATATATACTCTCACGCAATAACTATTTTGGAAAAATGTCCATTATAATGGACCTACGAAAGGTTTCACGACAAAGCGGACGCTGCAAATAAAAAACAAAGATGCAAAGCCAACTTTTGCCGACGCCTTTTTTGCAAAGCAGAATGGAGGTAAGCTTTTCTTATGAAGCGGCCGTAAGCGAAGAAACTGTAAGCGCCTAATATGCGGGAAGTGGGACGATAAGACGAGACTAAAGCGCAAGTGTAACAATCCGTAATAACATTTTATGAAATTAGCATGTTAATCGCAGAAGTATTCTTGGTACTGTCTTCGAGAGTTCCGAGATTCGCTCATCTAAGTGAAAAAAAATATGGTTTTGAATGGTTCAGCAGAAGTACAGCTATTGAATTAGAAATATATGGCAAAGTTTCGCGCGTTTCGCCCTTAGTTCATGGCGCAGATGTGTGTTTTTATCAAGGAGTGGTTGGCTGACATCAGAGCACATGGGATATCTGCTTCTTGATATTGAGCGCTCATCCGGTCTTCTTTGTGTGGTCTGTTTGAATTAGCGCTGCTCTGTGAAACTATGTTGTTAATTTTGGTACTGACTACGCTGTAAGAACCTGGGTGTTCTCGTGGACTGGCACCCTGTATGGAATTTAATGAGTACCTGTGGCTTCAGTGTCCTCAGTTTTCGTGCCTTTGGCATGGTTTACAGTTCTCATGTATTACTCTTTCTTTTTTTTTGCTAAATTATGCAGGAAGCAATCAGCTGAGCCCTTGAATCGTCAACGAATCTGATGGGTGGTACTTCGTGGATGGTGAACAGGTGTTCCCAGCGACTACGCTTCCCTCGTTTGTTGTGCATCATTTTGCAGCATTATGGGCTTTATTTCGACACGCCGCGCTGAAAACTTGAGTGCTCTTGATTTCACATGATCTTCCTTCTGAGTTGTTTTCTGGTGGCTTTTTGTATTTTTATTGAGATAGCAATTATATGGACACTCTCGGCTGATTGTTGTCGTCGCCGTCATGTCCCGGATATATATATATATATATATATATATATATATATATATATATATATATATATATATATATATATATATATATATATATATATATATATATATATGGGTCATTCCATATCAAGTGTACCAGGTCAATTTTCGACCATCTCCGATCCTGCTGAAAAAAATTGTCCAGGTATATGTGAGCGTGATAAGCAGTTATTGCGGCGTCATTTTTCGCAAAAAAAATTTTGTGTTGCCTAGAGGGCGCTTCGAACTTTGGGCACCCAAGTGAAACTGTGTCGCGCTAAATAATTTGTATAAAATTACTGTTCTGAGGAATTACTATGAAACAACTTTTTCCATAATCTTGAGGCGCTGATCTTTCATGGCAATGATAGTTTATTCATTTTAGTCTTAACTTTCTTTATTTTTGGTTTTGGCGAAAAATTGCAATATGCTGCATGTTTAGCGTATTTTGTAAAAAGCACAGATTTTTTTTGCGAGTAATATATTCACATTATATGTTTCATGGGTTCCTATAATAAATGATGAAAATACTTCGGGAGCGGATGAAGCAAGAACGTTGCCACAATGTTGTGACAAAGTTGGAAAAAATGGCATTTTGACTCATATTGAGGCTTCATTCTTTCAATGTAGCGGTCCAAGTAAAAATATGGCTTATATATTGTTGCATAGTATGATTTGTTGGCAAGACATACAGAAAGTTTCAGAAGAGTAGATTTTGTTTTAAGGGAGAAAAAAATTTTCCAGCTGAACAACTACAAGGTAGTAGAAAGTTTGCCTTTGCCTCGTCTTCACTGCATAGCAGGTCAGCGCAAGATTCTAGCGGGGGCTTTTCGGCGGCGAATAATGCAAGTCATAGAACAGCTTGTCACTTGTATTGGTAATACTGATGTACAGAACGTCAAAAAGAGCAATAGTGCTAATTTTATGGAACGGTATCTTCCCCCTTGGACCATATAGGGCAGGTTATACTGAACCGCTTCATAGTCCCAAGGGGCAGAGTTATAATACAGTCGATGGCCTGCAATCCAGTATTGAGGCGGTGTGTTTGGCTTCTGATAATTAATGCACATGGTTTTAATAATAATTAATGAGATAATTAAAGTATAGTTTACTTAAGATGTTTTTATGATGTATCAGGTATAGGCCAATGCGTGATCGCTTATCACTGGTTTGCATGATGAAATGATGTATCCTAGGTGTACGCGGTGGAGATAATTCGATATCATGCTTATATATGACACTGAATGCGCCATTTCCAGTTGCTATTTAAAATTTTCATCCACCTTTTTCTTAAAGGTCCTAGGGTGCTGAATATGTTAAAAGCCTCTCACCATTACCGCACGGGCTTTTAATTAGAACATTTTCAGCACCTTCGGACATTAAGAAATAGGCTTATGAAAATGTTCAAATCCCTCCGGAAATGGTGACTGAAGTGTCATTTATGGGCACGATGTCGAATCATCTCTAACGCGTACACCTAGCATACATCATTTCATCATGCAAACCACTGATAAGCGATCACGCATCGGCCTATACCTGTTACATCATAAAAATATCTCAAGTAAACTATACCTTAATTATGTCGTTAATTATTATTAAGACAAGGTACATTAATTATCAGAAGCCAAACACAACGCCCCAATACTGTAATGTAGGCCATCGACTGCATTATAATTCTGCCCCTTGGGACTATGAAGCGGTTGAGTATAACCTGCCCTATGATGGTCCAAGGGGGGAAGATACCGTTCCATAAAATTAGCACTATTGCCCTTTTTGGCGTTCTGTACAGCAGTATTAGCAAAACAAGTGACAAGCTGTTGTATGACTTGCATTATTCGCCGCCGAAAAGCCCCCGCTAGAATCTTGCGCTGACCTGCTATGCAGTGAAGGCGAGGCAAAGGCAAACTTTCTACTACCTTGTAGTTGTTCAGCTGGAAAATTTTTTTCTCCCTTAAAACAGAATCTACTCTTCTGAAACTTTCTGTATGTCTTGCCAACAAATCATACTATGAAACAATATATAAGCCATATTTTTACTTGGACCGCTACATTGAGAAAATGAAGCCTCAATATGAGTCAAAATGGCATTTTTTCCACATTTGTCACAATATTGTGGCAATGTTCTTGCTTCATCCGCTCCCGAAGTATTCTCATCATTTATTATAGCAACCCATAAAACACATAATGTGAATATATTACTCGCGAAAAAATCTGTGCTTTTTATAAAATACGCTAAACATGCAGCATATTGCAATTTTTCGCCAAAATCAAAAATAAAGAAAATAAAGACTAAAATGAATAAACTATCATTGGCATGAAAGATCAGCGCCTTAAGATTATGGAAAAAATTGTTTCGTAGTAATTCCTCAAAACAGTAATTTTATGCAAATTATTTAGCGCGACACAGTTTCACTTGGGTGCCCAAAGTTCGAAGCGCCCTCTAGGCAACACAAAATTTTTTTGCAAAAAATAACGCCGCAATAACTACTTATCACATTCACATATACCTGGACAATTTTTTTCAGCAGGATCGGAGATGGTCGAAAATTGACCTGGTACACTTGATATGGAATGACCCATATATATATATATATATATATATATATATATATATATATATTACTTGAGGGGGAATATCCGACAGGTCCGGGTAATGTTTGTATTGAATGAACTTGCAGGTAGCACACATCGAAAAGGAAAATACTTTTACTAACGTTTCGGCCGTGGCACGGCCTTCATCAGAGTCTATATATATATATATATATATATATATATATATATATATATATATATATACATGTATATATATATATATATATATATATATATATATATATATATATATATATATATATATATATATATAATTTCAAAGAAAAATATATCAGAAGAAAAAATTCCGTGGCACCTGACCGGGGATTCCAACCAGCGACCCCTCGCTCCGCAGCGCGCTGCGTTAGACCACTCAGCCACGAGCCATGCATGCGACAGCGGGAGTAACGGCTAGCTATTTATATACACTATCTACCGTTCGCGGCACGCAGATCTCGGAGGAGCTTGAAGGTGTTTCAATCACGCAACGCTCCTACATTTTCTTTCACTTTGAAAACTGCCCTTGAGACGCGCACCAAAAAAGGGGCCCATTTCTGTGCCCACTCGTGATGCGGAACGAAAAAAAAAAAATTAAAAAAAGCCGGCAGATCCCACGCACTGTGGGAATCTATGTAATGCGAAGCAGCCAGGAAGGAACAAATTATGCTTTGCATAATTTGCATGTCATGTTTTACATGTTAGGACCTGTCATTTATGTTCGTCATACAGTCACGTCGCGCAATACCAATTTTGGTGTATATCAAGCTAGCGAACTGGACGCAAGCGCACCATGAGCGTGGCATGTAAATGGCGTTGTAGATGACATGCACGCCAAGATTTTCATGTTAGCACCTGCCACTTATGTTCGTTATACAGTCATGTCACTCAATACCAAATTTGGTGTATCAAGCTAACGAAACGGCCGCGAGCGCGCCATGAGCGTGGAATGCAAATCATGTCGCTCATGACATGTCATGATTTCCATATTACCACTTGTCATTTATGTTCGTCATACAGTCATGTCACTCAATACCAAATTTGGTGTATATCAAGCTAACGAAACGGCCGCGAGCGCGCCATGAGCGTGGAATGCAAGTCATGTCGCTCATGACATGTCATGATTTCCATATTACCACTTGTCATTTATGTTCCTCATACAGTCATGTCACTCAATACCAAATTTGGTGTATCTCAAGCTAACGAAACGGCCGCGAGCGCGCCATGAGCGTGGCACGCAAGTCATGTCGCTCATGACATGTCATGTTTTCCATATTACCACTTGTCATTTATGTTCGTCATACAGTCACGTCACTCAATACCAAGTTTGGTGTATATCAAGCTAACGGAATGGCCACGAGCGCGCCATGAGCGTGGAATGCAAGTCATGTCGCTCATGACAGGTCATTATTTCGATATTACCACGTGTCATTTATGTTCGCCATACAGTCATGTCCCTCAATACCAAATTTGGTGTATATCAAGCTAACGAAACGGCCGCGAGCGCGCCATGAGCGTGGAATGCAAGTCATGTCGCTCATGACATGTCATGATTTCCATATTATCACTTGTCATTTATGTTCGTCATACAGTCATGTCACTCAATACCAAATTTTGTGTATCTCAAGCTAACGAAACGGCCGCGAGTGTGCCATGAGCGTGGCATGTAAATCATGCTTTTCATGACAAGTTAGTCATGATTTTCATGATATGACCAGCCATTTATGTTCGTCATACGGTCATGTTATGCCATACCAAATTTGGTAGAAATCCCATTAACGATACGGCCAGGAGAGCACAAAGTCGTAGGCGGCTGATAGATAGATAGATAGATAGATAGATAGATAGATAGATAGATAGATAGATAGATAGATAGATAGATAGATAGATAGATAGATAGATAGATAGATAGATAGATAGATAGATAGATAGATACGCTCAAAGTCGCCGAAGTTCGCTAAGAAATGCTTCGCATTTAATAAAGAACACCGCGCACACCTTGTGTCTGACGCCACCGCGTGGCAGGAGACGCAGAGGGGTCATTGCACGTGCCCCGGTTTAAAAGAAAGAGAAATATCTAAGAGCGTCGGGTTCTGCGTTGTCGACACTTGCAGCGCGTTGCTCAAACACAAATGCGTAATAACTGTGATAGTTGTTAGTTCACACTTGACCTGTGTATACCTGCGCATTCTTTTCGAGCGTCCTTCTTTGTGCTTCAGCGGGAAGCTGCAAGTATCGAGCTGCTTGTCATTCTTCGTGTGTCATTCCAATTTGTTGCTATCGCATTCATAGCTTCGCCCTTGCGGCGAAACTGTGAAATTTTTTGTTTCTTCTTGTCTTTTCCAAATGCTTGGTCATCGACCGAAAACTGTAGCTTATTGTGAATAAATCAAACAATAAGAGATCAAGTGTACTTTTGAATTTCATCTGCTAGAGCTCTGTGGAAAAAAATAGTAGGAGAGGAGAAAGAGGGGAAGCGTAGGAGAGGAGAGGGCGATACATATCACGTACTGTCACAGCGCATTGTCTTATTATAACAGCGCAATCTATCATCTTTAATCATCAACGTATACGAAAAACCACTGACGCCATCTAGTATATCGCCACCCAACTGCAGTTTGCATGCATCTCTATGGGACAGCGCCATCTATTGTATGCTAAGGGAGACGCTACTGGCTACTCAGGATGCATCGACAACCGAGAACCGCCCAGGTGATGCCGTAAGGAGCTTCGCCCCTAAAACTACCAATGGGGTGGGGGGGTGTCGCTAGGGCGAGCATTTTACTCCCGCCTGAAAGTTTTTCCAATTTACAGTGTACAAGAAAACAGCTCTCCTAGTGCGATAGTGCGATACGCAGTCAAAAAGCGCTGCTGGTGTTTTTGTGGACCACACACTTCAACGACATTTTATAAATAATTATTTTATTTATATGTGTGTGCGTGACTCTACGTGTTATTTGCGCGTACATGTGATCATTGTATACACCATAGTCAACACCCGACACCTGGAGTAGCAAACCAGGCGATGAACCAGGCTAACAACATAACCGAGGTAATTATTACAAAAATTTCATCTATCTCTGCATAAGCTCCTAAATTTATAATCAATGTAACAGTTAGAAGTAACACTTGCGTGTTTTAAACCATTAAAACAATTTACAGATGCGGAGCATTTTATTTAGATACAAGGATTAGGGGTAAAGCAGCCTACATCTTAATTAATTATTTTTCGAAGAATATTACCGTTCTTCCACTGGTTAGCATTGTTTTTTTTCATTGCTGATGAAAAATCAGAAGTTATTTTAAATGAGTTGTTTACGCGTAGTTCAATAAGATACCACTAAATACATAGCTTTTTAAAAGTCACGCGGACACATGAGAGCCAGCTCGTCACCGGTGCATCACGTTGCATCAAGTTCCGTTCTCCCACTTCGGCAGTTTTGGTTCAAGCTAAGTTGATGCTTTTGTTCCTATATGATGCACTGTACTTCGTTTAGCGCTCAAAGATTACGTTTAGGTCTTAATTGGCGGTTGTCAACGCCACGGCACGGCGAGCTCTTCAACATGACGTCGGTGCTCGTCTTTCGACGTTCCGTAATTGCATGCTTACGAAGCAGCCGTTGTGTTATTATACTTGAAGCGCTATTTACAATTACAGCTTAACTTGCCTGGACACTAAATAGAAAAATCCATAAGCTGTGTTAATGTATTGTACATATTCAAAAAAGCAACAGCAACAATAAAGACAACTGCCACTACTGCTACTACTGCTACTACTACTACTACTACTACTACTACTACTACTACTACTACTACTACTACTACTACTACTACTACCACCACCACTACTGCTACTACTTTGCTGCTGCTAGTGAGTCGACTTATGAGTACGTTTGCGTTATGTTTTGTTATTTTGTTTATTTTGTTATGTAACTATTTTTTTCTTGAGTTGCCCCCCCCCCCCCCCCCCCCCCCCCCCGCAATAATGCCCTCGTGGCGCTGCAGGTACTTGTATAAATATAAATAAACTTGTATAAATATAATTGGCTTTCTCGCACAAGGTGCAAATGATCTTTAACACTTATATGTTGAGTAATCGGTGCTCTACTTGGCGCCTTTTGATCTGGTAGTTTCAAATATGAGATATCATTTGCTGCAATCCAGTAAGGTCATTTTTATTGAAAGGGGTGACGACTCACACGTCATATTCTTATCAAGAGCTTCCCAGGAAAGAGTGTGTGGGGGGGCAGGTCATGGCATCTCCCCCCCCCCCTCCTCCGTAAGTCGCGCCTCTTATCAATAAACATTGAGCTGGCGTACGGACACTAGCGCTTGGAATTATGTGTGAGTAGGCGTAAGTATAAACGTGAGCCGACATAAGGCTGATAGTAATGCTGACGTAATGTAATTAGTACCATCGGCCGGCAAAAAAATGTGGAGCTCACTCAAACTCACTCAAGAAATACATTTTGCCCTTGGGACTCACTCGGACTCAGACTACAATTTTCCTCAACCAGGCTCACTCGGACTCAGACTCACTAAAATTTGCTCAGCTGGACTCACTCGGACTCAAGCTCGCCAAGATTACTCACTCGGCCTCACTCAGACTCTGACTCACAAATCGATCTTAGTCTGAGTGATTCGGGTGAGTCGACTCATGAGTGAGCTTGCTGACCTATGCCGGTGTACGCAGACTAGCTGCCAACATACAAATTTTTTTGTAAGAAATCAGCGTAATTTTACGTGAAGGAAAGCGAAACTGCTCTGCGCCTCGCAGCTACTGGGCAATTATATGGATAGGGCAAATTTCCGCAATTTGCAATAAGATTTGCGCAATCTTTCGTCAGTCCCGTGAACCGAAAAAAAAAACACGCAAATTGATCGACACGTTCTAAAGGAGACAAATGACTACTTAAAGAAGAAAACGCAAGGTGGTTAGCCGAGGTCGCACGTTGTCGGCTACCTTTAACATAATTAAGTAGGGAAGGAGGGCAAAAGATAAGGAAGTGGGAAAATCAGCTTAAGAGTATTCGGGAAGCATTCTGCTGATAGAGACCTTCGGCCAAGCTCCCTGGATCTTTGCTTCCAACTATGGCCTGTCGTATAAGCGGCCAAAGCCGATACGCAGGCCGTATCGCCGAGGGTGAAAGGACATGCACAAGAATGTGGTATAGCGCAGTTCATCTGTTCACTTTAAATCATGCAAAGACAAGTGTTTCCATTAGTCGTGTGCGTCATTCACAGTCAATACCGGGAGGGAGCTGGAGGCGGAGCAACAGACAACAGACGTGGTGTACCTTATGTCTGTTGCCCCCGGAGCAACACACATAAAGTACATGAGATATCCGCATTACGGAAAGCATTATGGCTACAAAAGGAGTTAAACATTCGTAGGCCTTGCTTACAATTGTTAAAGAGCGCTACTACATATTGCCTAATGAACTAAACGAGCTCAACGTTCACCATGCCACGTGGTCAAAGGCAGGTATGGGTGTGATATCAGAAAGGTATTAGAATGCTTTAATGTGGATCTTATGATAGCAGAATTTTATTTCGCCGCATAACGAAAATTATTTCAAGTGAACAGGGGTGAGCTTTAGGGGTGTCCGAATATTCGAAAATTTCGAATAAAGAATTAAATAGCGTTCTATTCGATTTGTTATGCGAATCGGATAGTTCATATTAGAAATACAGAACGTTTTTTCGAATACTTTTCGAATAATAAGGGCCGAAGAAAACGATCCTCGAAAGAACGAAACGTTGGAATAGAAAGGGGTAATGTTTCTTGTTTTAATCATCGAATTACAGACATGCGTGCTTCCCAAGGTTTTAAGAGACCATCGACGCTATGTCGATTTGAGGATGAAGGTGTTTTTGCTTAAAACTCTAGTGTCGCCGAAGCGACAGAGTCATCAATCCACTATCTTCATCATGACATGCATGATGATGTTAACTCATGCATATTGTTTAATATTTATGCAACAGTTTTATTTAAAAGTAGTTGAAAAAGCATGGCTGATCCCTCTGTCATAGCAATCGGTATAACACGAAATTGACAGGTGCCTTCACAAAGGTAGTTGAGCGTGTATTGTGCATTGTTTCGCCCAAGGACGAAGGAATGACTGCTATAGAAACAAATTGTAATGTCATACGAAGAACTGCAAGCAGCTCGAAACTTTCAGCGCCCCTCAAGCAGAAAGGACTCACGAGGGCGAGCGCGAACCAACAACTGTCACAGCTCGACACTTACAGCGCGCGGCTCGAACACAAAGGACTCACGAAACGAACGCACAAGTATACACAGGACAACTGCCACAGTTGTTACTTCTTTGTGTGAGAGCAGCACGCTTCTATCGCAAACGCGGCCGCTGCAGCGAGCGAAGTGACCTTCGTGCTCTCTATAACTTCAGCGCAAACTTTTGGGCAAAACACAAGACGTACAAACCGCCTCCACCAAGAGATAAGCGCGCGCGAGAGAGAGACCACGTCCAGAAGAGGCGAGCGCGCATCGCAACGCGTGGGGGGCACGATCTTTAAAGCGCGCTGTCGCGCCAGTCACGCCATCTCGCTAGAGATAACGAGAACACGAAGTGCCACCGAGCTTTGAGTACCGCCAACGGTAAATGGCGTATATAATAGCTCACCGTTAGTGCGCTGTGGAACGTACGGTCTGTGGCTTAGTCGTTTAGCGCCGCGCGGTGCGGAGCGAGAGGTTTTAGGTTCGAGTCCTGATAATGGAACTTTTTTTTTCTTTGCCATCTGTTAGTGTATATTTTACAACGTCATATCCGTGACGGAAATAAGTCAGTGGAGCCGTGGTGGACCCCGGCATAAGACACTTTTCTGTTAAAAGTGCCACTTTGATCGCTGTAGTCTCTGCCATATTTCAACGTGCAGTTATGAAATATTTTTGAGGCTCTAGCTGTTGCTATATACGAGCTCGGCTCAGTTTGCACATTTGTGTGCGTGTGTGCGCGCGTGCGTGCGTGCATGTGTGTGTTGCCGTGTTTGTGTTGCCGTGTGTGCATGTGTTGTCGGTTAAAAGTAATGGTAGTGTTCATTTGTTAAAACTGGTGCATGTTTGTTTCAAGTAAAATGTTGTGTAACTCTTGGGCTGTTTCGAAAACGGTCGCATTACGATTTAGGGCTGCTTTCAAAATGGTTGCTTTACTATTCAAATAGCTTTAGATTAGGATTCTTATTCGATTCGGTGCCATTTCTATTCGATTCGTATTCGATTTTGTTCTAAGGATCCCCATTCGCACACCCCTAGTGAGCTCCCATCTTTGTGCTCCATTTTATAAGGCCTTGAAGACGAGGGTGCAGCAGAATGTTGCAACGAGCCATTCAAAGCTCGCGCTCATTCTTTCACCGTCTCACGCTTCCGAAACTCATGCAGCGCTCTCAAGCGCTCGCGGGAGAAAGCGTGCCGGTTGCGTTGTTTGCTAGAGCCGCGAGATGGCTCTCGCAGGAACGCGGCGTTGAAGCCTGCCTAACTGATTGTTCCGCGCGAATGCGACTACGTGCATTGTTCAGCCCTCGAATACACTGCAAAAGAGGCAGTTAAAGCGTTGTGATGCCACTAAATATGCATCATACGATGAAGAGAAACGCGCTCACTAAGATTTTATTTTTTTCCTCATCAAGTTCCCTGCGCCATTGTCACTGTCGTTTTCGATGAGCGACCAAGTGTAGCACAAACAGATGCGACGATGACTTCAGTCATAGAAGTAACAACACTGATTTTAAATGTTACTCTGAGTGGAGAACGAGCAGATTTGATATAGCGGATATTCATCTAGATGGACGCTTAGCATGTGCATTATTAAACATCACCGGACAGATCTTATCGTTCATTTATTTTATTTTTTTCTCTCTGACTTTCATAAAATGCTCGGGGGACCCGCGTGCGCGTTACGGCGATTCGGCGCGAGAGTTCTAAGTGCACGTATCATCAGTTAACAGCTTCGATTACTTCTGTTTTAAATGCCAAGCATTTCTTAGTGAACCCATGGTATTTTAATCGTTTCTATCTATCTATCTATCTATCTATCTATCTATCTATCTATCTATCTATCTATCTATCTATCTATCTATCTATCTATCTATCTATCTATCTATCTATCTATCTATCTATCTATCTATCTATCTATCTATCTATCTATCTATCTATCTACCTAGCCGCCTACGTCTGGGCACTCTTGTGATCGTCTCTTTAACTTTGCATGTATACCAAAATTTGCGTAGGAGGACATGAGTGTATGACGAACACGCTTACAGGCCATGATATGAATAACGCGACGACTTGCCGGCCGCGTGCGTCATGGAACCCTTTCCACCAGTCATGTGCGACACATACCGGATAACACGGCTCGTGGTATGCGGGTATGTGCCACAGGGGATTCACTGAACATATCAACCCAAGAACAGCAAAATATAGACATTTAAAATCTTAACGCGAGAGCGTTAAGGAGCTTGTGTCGCGGAAAAAACTTCTTAGGAAGAAGACTCTATAAAAGCGTCGTGTCGGGGCAATGCCATTTGTGGTTACAGTGCCGGCTATCCGCTTTTACAACAATGAAAATGATATTGACTACACAAGCGTTGCTGGAACACGACGATGAGCGCTCTTGTCATATGAACATCATCGGACCGTGTCGTGCACTTCGGTGCGATAAATCTGACATATCTGCCTAACGTAAGTGCCGACGTAACGTAGGACCATGTACTACACTTTGTACACCAGTGTAGTCGACTTCCCTGACAAGCCCACGATATTGCGCACAATTACTACATTTGCACAATGGCGTCGATCCAACTCGTAACGCGTGGCTCAAAGCCAAGAATGGTGAGCGAGCTGCTACTCGCTGAGTGCGTCGCGTCGCATGAACTCGATTTTCGCAATGCGTGGGATCTGCCGGAATTTCATTATTGCAGCATTTCAACGGTGAGAGATCGATCAATTTCGTGAGACCTGTGCTTGGCTGTCGGAATATACTGAATGCTTTAGCGAAAATATATATCTGTGCCGCTTTATCAGAATTTATGGAAATGAAAAGCTGTGCGGTATTCTCTGACTAACTGCTTCATCAATGAAAATAATTATTTAAATTTATTTGCTTCGCTCAACCATTTGCAATCATAAAAGTAAGGCCAGACGCTGTCCAAGGCATACGTGTCTGTTTAACGGGCCTCACAAGGCTTGTCAAACCTATATTCGTCTAATATACGCATACATTCGTGTTAATATACTCGTCTCGAAAAGCCTGTCGCTAAATTAATCGGCATTTACACGTTCTTGCTCTGCAATACATAACGAAGACACTGTGGAAAAGTGCAGCTTTCCGTATCATCGGTGCGTGATTTCGTGCGAGTACGTGGACTACAATGTCTTCAAATGCTTGCTATGGGGAGAAGCCTCGAGGAGTGGTTCTCTTCAATCCTGCACTTTGTCGCTGCAATTGCCAATTTGAGTTTAATTAGTGAATGCTTGTTAATTAGCGAAATCAGCCCCTCGTTATTGTGTCACTTTGCTTAACGGTTTCAAAGAAATACTGAATATATACGGTTGTAGCAGCTCCGGTGACCTAACTTGCAACTTGAAAAGAGTGGTACCGTGACAAGAGTAGCCTGCCTCAGCTTTGTGATTGGTTATGGGGGATCGAAACAGAGTGTGTGTGCGCGCGCGCGTGTGTGTGCGTGTGTGTCTATCTGTGTCAATCTCTCTCTCTCATCTTCATCACGAAGTAGCCGTGAACAAAGCGAAATTCACAGCAAAAACCTCGTATTTCAAAAACATATTGAAAGAAGGTTAGATGTAAACGCCGATAAATGTTAACAAACCACAACCGGCGCGTCCATGGTTTTTTGTTCACGGGCTCCCTTGTCCCTCCGCTTTATTTCCTAAATTTGAAAGATATATTTTCTGCACCGAAGACTGGAGAGATTGCGGCACTTACCGTGCCGAAGTGCAGTGAAGCCAGCTCTCCTCACATTGAAAAAAAATATTTTGCACGTAACTTGTGCATAGGGGACATTTAAATAGGTTTTTGAGCTGTTTCAAGACACGTAGAATAAAATGTGCAAATGGAAAAAAAAAATCGGCATTTTTGTACCGTTTTTGACCAAAAAGCTCGGTAGGGAAAGGGTTACAGACGGTCTCGAGTTATTAGCAGTGTTGTACGGAACGGCGTTCCAAGGAACGACGTTCCAGGAACTAGTTCCTTTTGGGAGGAACGCAGGAACGCCACCGTTCCATTCAAGATCGGTGGAACTGTAACGATGACTCGTTACGTTTACGCAGGAACGGCAGAGGAAACGGCGTTACTTCTGTAAACGTTCCACGGCATTAAACAGGTGTACGCAAGCTGCACATCATGCAAAACAGGGCGGATAGGCGATAGCGCGAGGCGCAATAAATGTACCACTCGCCTGTCAGGTATTTGGTGCATCCTGGTTTTCACTTCAAGGCGCCCGGCGGGGGGCGCAAGGAAGCCCGCGACGTCGGGATCGACCGACCGTGTGCGAAAGGAACTTTCTGTTTTCACAACAGAGCTGTCATGCTCGAGGTTTGCCGTGTGTCGTATGCGTAGAAAGTTATCATGATCATGAACCGGCACGCGCTCTCTTCGTCCTGTTCGTCCTCTTCTGCTTCGCTCCCACAGCACGTGCGCCGATTTGTCCGGCGTCGGATGCACTAACTCCGATGGGCGAGAGAACAAGTACAGAGAGAGAGAGAGAGGGGGGGGGGGGGGGGGGAGATAGAAATACAAAGAGAGAAATTCTTGGCGAAAAAAAATTATCGGCCAGGCGAGATTCGAACCCGCATACCCACGACCCGGTGAGCGTCGTGACCACAAGGCTATCTAGTTGACTTTTTTCTTTCATGGTATTTATTCAACATAGGTATGGTACTTGGAAGCACTTCAGTACAGACAGAGAACTAGCTAACATGTTTATTCTGCTCGTATCGCGGCAAAATGACGAATACATAGCATTGAAGAATTCGCATTCAACTCTAGAGCGAGTACATCAAGCAACGGCATTTTCCAATTATACACTACAACGGCGGTAAAGATAAACACCTCGGCAATGCAATATACCAATCTAGCTGACCTTCCATCTGCTTGTGTACATTTGTTAGCTGAGTGACCATCCTAGTGAAGTGGTTTGTTGAGGGAACTAATGGATCTGCGTTTCCCTGCAACGTGCGCGCACGCTATAGCATAGCATAGCATAGCATAGCATAGCATAGCACAGCATAGCATAGCATAGCCTCGTGTAGTATGGGGGGTGGGAAAAGGAAGTTAGAGTGAGGATGAGGGGAAGGAGGGGAGAACTAGTATAGAGAAAGGAAGAAAGAGATAGAAAGAAAGACAAATATAAAGGGAGAAAGAGAGAAAAAGAAAGAAGGCGCGATAATGACTACAGAGAGAGAGAGAAAGAAAGATATGAAAAAGAGAAAGAGAAAAATAGAGAAAAGGAAAGGGAAGAAAGAGAGAAAAAGATAGAAAGAGAAAGAAGCACACAGAAATTACAGAAATATCTTCGCTGACTGTGAACAGGGGACTTTACTAAGTTGTAAATGTGTATCCTGGACACCATTTCCTACTCATACTGAAATATGGAATGAGCACTCATTAAGCGCCTAAGTATCGTTTCTTTCGATGCGGTTTTGCTGTGCAAGAAATTTATTTATATTAATGCATGTGTGGAGATATCTTTTTGAATATATCTGAAGCGCAGTATTCTCACTGCCCTTTTGAAGACCGACGTGGAAAGTGCCACACGTGTTGGAATTTGTAATAAACGAGCACGAAAGTTGAAGTAATACATGTCTGCAGTATATATATGGCCGGTGTTCTCGAAAAATTTCGTCTAGGAACATTTATTTATACTCATTTTATGTACATATAACTTGCTTTTTCGTGTGATATATGTAGCTAGATGTGAGCTTTAAATTGCTCACTTAATTTTTCCCTGCAGTAACAGACACTATGCATTTTGATCGAAAAGTCAAATGTAACGTTAATGTAGTAACGACACGTTCCAATTTTCGAAATGTAACTGTAACGAGTTCCTTTTGCAATAAAGGAACTTGTAACGGGAACTCGTTCCGAAATTGGGAAGGAACGAGGAACGAACTTTCGTTACTGCTTTAGAGGAACGTGTACAACACTGGTTCTTAGTCAGCACTTGTGTTTCGTCTACATCGTCATATGCCGTAATTTTCATGAAGACAATTAAAATAAACCCCGACCACGAATAAAAGCATCATAAAAGCAAGACGTTTCGGCTAGAAATAAACACCGACCCCGAACAAAAGCAACATAAAAGCAAGACGTTTCTTTTATTCGTGGTCGGGGTTTATTTTGTCTTCATGCCTTTTCCTGATTAGACTGGTTTCTGTCCAACTGTCGACTTCGCCTTAATTTTCACTACTGTGTTGTTGCCGTGATCACTCCACGGGTGCTGTTATTACCGCTCAGCGTCGCAAGGCGGTGTAGAACGTCGAACGTTTATCCCCTGTTTTCAGACTGCGAGAACCGCGGACGTAATACCACAATGTCGAAAATATAAATGCAAAATAAACTCAAGGTTAAACTAAGGAATCGGGGATATATTGCATGTTAGATGCGAAGCAGCTCTTTGACTAGGCTGTGTAACGCTGTCCCTCCCTCCGTGCGTACGAACGCGCCGCAACGCGCTCCCCTCGCCGCAGGTGTTGGAGCGGTGCCAAGTAGGTCACGCCGCAGCTGTGCGTTGACGTCACGCTCCCCTCGCAGTGCGCACTGACGTCACTCTCTCCCTCGCCTGCCGCGCGCTCGCCGCAGCGCCCGCAGCTGCCGCCTGACGCGCAACGACAAGACCTACGCCAGCCATCGCTTCAAACGAATCTTCCAGCGCTCACCGCAGCACCCGCGTTAGCGCCGTTCAACCCGTGACGCCACCCGTGCGCAACGCTGCTGCTTCGCATCCCATCAGGGTTCCCTTTGGGAAGATGGTGTAAATTTTAATCTCGGTGTGAGTGCATACTTATGCATTTCTGCGTTTTTCACTGTACAATAGGAGGAAGCGTGGCATCAAGTTACCCTGCGTCTCAATCCCTGTTGTGGTCCTTTTCAGGGACACGAGTGCCGAAGAACACTGTCGTTTCTCTTTCCAGCCCTTCCGGTCGAGCGTTTACTTCCTGTTTTCCGAATACTCAGAAAAAGTCTTCTTAAAATTAGAAATCGGGGATTCTGGTCCGAGTTGACAGTTATATACGATACATAAGACACGAGAGCGTAACTTCCCTTAAAATAAGGGTCAATTAACTGTCAAGATAATTGATAAAAATTAATTGATTAAGCTTATTGAAAGATCGCGAGCAGCTGGGATCGTTGCGCCACCTGCCGGAGCAGATCTGAACTACGCGCTTCTTTCCACGTGGCCTCCGAGATCCTATCAGGCATCGCGCGCAGCACAAAGTTAATCCAAGGAAGGAGGTGGAAATTAAGGGCTCATTTTTCTTTGTTAGACACAATATTAATGAGAACTAACAGACAATAATGTCAAGGAAGGTATAGGAGATGCTATTAGTAGTAAACGTAATGTAAATGTGAAGAAAGAAAAGTGGACAAAAAGATAACTTGCCGTGGGCAGGGACCGCACCTGCGGCCTTCGAATTACGCGCCGATGCTCTACCAACTGAGCTACAGCGGCGGTCATCCCTCCATCCATATTATAGGGCAGGGGTCTCAAACCCATCTCAGGCAGCGGGCTGCAGTCGCAGAATTTAGCTCCGCAAGGGCCGGGTCAGGGAAGAATGTAAGAGAGGGAGGGGGGTTGTAGGGGATTAGTTCTTACACATTTTCAGCAAACACTAAAATTGAAAAGAAAACATTTTCCATATCTCACATACGGGTCATTTCTGGAGAAGATTTGGGGCCAGGATTCCATCCAACAACATGTCAGTGCCGATCTCCAAAATTAGTTAAATCTGGACGCCAGTTCTGAAATACTTACAATAAAACGGCAGCGCACACCGGGTTGAGACACAATACACGAAACACAAAAGGACGACACAAGCGCTGAACTTCAACTAATCTTTATTGACAACCACCTTTGCTTAAATAGCATCTTTTTGCGCGTGCGCATAGCATATTGGTAAGAGCAAAACCCAAGACAATCTCAAGCGCAACAACCCCGGAAGCCGCAATCAAATCACAATGCAAGAGCGGAAGGATTCAAGATAGGAGCAACCAAAAACCAACATAAAAAAACCTAAAAAAATAAACAAACCATACCACATCACCTGTTAAAACCTAAAAACTTCCTCTCTTTTGACGATAGAGCGACCGATGGGTGCAGTCTTCTTTTCTTTCGAACATTTCTGCCGCTTCTAAAATTTCACGTGCGATTTTTCCTTTTTCTTTACACACCACCCTCGTGTTGCCCAACATGGGTGCGCAGCCGCAGTCCCTGCAGTGTATGGCAAGGTGGCCTGCATCTTTTTTGGAGCAGTGATAATTGTGCTCCGTGAGCCTCGTGTTGAGGCATCTGCCCGTTTGGCCTACGTACACCTTATTGCACGTCAGCGGTATCGAATAGACGACACACTCAGTGCAGGTGACGTAAGGGTTCCTGTGCTTTATCGAGCATGCTTCCCTCTGTTTGCTCTGCGAATTGGCTTTTTTGCAAAGGGCTGACAGCCGCGCAGGCGCAGAAAACACCACATCCAACCCAACCTTTCGGCCGAGCTTGCGCAGGTTGTGCGACACAGTGTGGACATAGGGAATCACAAGAACGTTCTGAAATACTGTTTTTGTTTTCACGGTCACGCTTCAACACATGGTGACCACATAGGGTGCCTCCCGAAAACAATGCTTCAGACCAGTCATGCCTCTGTAGCTCACGAATGTTCTAACTATGAAAATTAGAAACAAATATAGGACGAACATATCCCTGTGCAGGCCGCGGGCCGCAAGCGAGAGGTTCGCGGGCCGCATGCGGCCCGCGGGCCACGTGTTTGAGACCCCTATTATCGGGTATATCTGTGCATTTTTAAATGTGGGAGTGTCAGTCATCGCCGCCAGTACGCATTATACGGCGAGTGTGGAACACTCTTTTTCTGCATGTTGGCGTCACGTAGCACGTGACCTTATTACGAGCTGGCAGCTGACCAATAATCCCTCGCATACTACCTGAAAGCATCAAGTCTGCCACAACGAGACCCTCGCTATGAATGAAGGAAAGATGTGGAAATTTTAAGGGCTCGGTTTTCCTTGTTAGACACAATATTAATGTGAACTAAGAGACAAGAGAGAGAGGGAGAATTTATTTACAGAAAGGCAGAGAGGTCGGCCTGAGCTGCAGTTTACTCTGGCCTGCTACTCTACACTGGGGAGGGGGGGACAGGGGATCGAAAGAGTGATGAATGACGATGGTAAGACAGGGAGATGAGAATATAGTCCTGTTACGCTGGGGCAAATCTAAAGACGTGCATCCAGTCCAGCTGCTCGTAAGAATGCTACGACGGCTCCTATAACCACATTTGCGCTGCTGACGTCAGGCCAAGGACCTAACACTATCTCATTGGTTAATGCCCTACCAAGATGTCCTCCAATCGAAGAGATCATTTTCTGACGTTCTCTTGCGTACGCCAGACAGGTGCAAAATATATGTTCGAGTGTTTCAGGTAACTGACAGTGGCTACAATCGGGACCTGTGTCACTGCAGCCGATCAAGTGGGCATAACGTCTCGTGTATGCCACACCGAGACGAATGCGGTGAATCATGCATGTGATGCTTCGCTTTAGCTTGTGAGGCATACGGAACTTCATTTCTGGGTCCCATTTGTGCAGCCGCTTGTGCCGGCGTTCAGGTTTGTTCCAATGCTCTAAAGTGGAGTACCGCATTACGCGTCGAAGTAAGGCGTTAGTGTGTGTTCGAGAAAACGCAATGCACACTTCCGGGGCATTATTTAAAGCTCTTTTAGCTTCAGCGTCAGCCTCTTCATTCCCCATTAGGCCACAGTGAGCAGGCATCCACTGGAATGCTACATGATGTCCATTTTTCGCAGCAATGCCAAGAAGCTCTGCAACTTCTATCGATAAAGTATGATATGGGCCTTGTCTCATGACGCAGTCGAGGGTTTGAAGAGCAGCTTTGGCATCGCACAGTATTGTCCATCTGCAAGCGGGCTCTGCGGAAATGAATCGCATTGCCTCCCGAATAGCAACAAGTTCCGCGGCAGTTGATGTGGTCTTGTGATCTGACTTGAAGCGGCGAGCGATGGTCATCTGCGGGATGACAAAGGCTGCGGCGGAAGTACATGACGGGGTAGATCCATCAGTATATACGTATGCCGCACCGTCGTACATTGTATAAATGTGCAGGAGTGTAAGTTGCTTTAGGCCGATAGATGGTACAAGGGACTTCTTCGTAATCCCAGGTATCTGAAGCCTAACAAGCGGTCTAGGCAGGACCCACGGAGGTGTCTCAGGAACACGTTGGAGAGAGAATCTTGGTGGTATTATGTTCTCGTGCCGCGATATAGCTCTTGAATAACTGCAGTCTGGGTGGCTGGCAGGGAGCGCTGATAGGAGATGTTGCCTGTGTCGGGTCAACAGGCGAAGGTGGGCTCGAAGAGGCTCGCAGAGCATATATACATTGATGGGACAAGCCCGAGCTTCGGCGAGAGTTCCATTGGTTGATGTGCAGCGTGGTAAGCCCAAGCACGTGCGCAACCCTTGAGCTTGGATGCTTTCTAGCGTGCTCACACAACTAGGATACATGTTTGAAAGCGCAGGCATGCTGTATCGCAAGTATCCTACGAATAATGATTGGTAAAGTTGCAGGAGAGCTGCCTCCGACGGGCCCCATCTTGCTCCTGCCACGACCCGAAGAACGTGGACAAAACTCTTCAGCTTTGATTTCAAGGCCGCGACGTGTTTTGACCACGATAGATTCCGGTCGATGATCACACCTAGGAATCTGTGTTGCGCTACAGTAGGAATCTCTGTTCTATTCACAATTACTGGGTATCTTGTCATTTGTTTTCGCGTAAATGCAAGCATTGCGCATTTTTCAGTTGACAGTGCGAGACCCTGACGTCGTAGGTACATCGCTGTGATGGTCACTGCACGTTGTAGTCGAGCACGCAATTGGGGGCGTGTAGCTCCAGACGCCCATATGCAGATGTCGTCCGCATATGTGCTAACCTTCACCGTGTCAGGAAGTTCAGCAGCAAGTCCGATCAATGTGATGTTGAAAAGGATCGGACTGAGAACAACCCCTTGGGGAACGCCGCGGAGAATATTATAACGATCGGTATCTCCATCGCTTGTCGACATATACACGGTACGGCCGCTAAGGTAGCTCACGATCCATGCATACAGTCGGCCGCCGATGTCTAAATCCTCTAGCGCATCAAGGATCGCATAATGCAAGACATTGTCGTAGGCGCCCTTGATGTCAAGAAAAACAGCAGCCACTAATCTGCGTCGACTTCTTTCTTGTTCAACATCGGAAACCAAGTTGACGACACCGTCAATGGCTGATCGGCCTCTCCTAAAGCCATTCATGAATTCAGCAAAGCAATTATTGCTCTCTAAGAGCCACTCTAGTCTCGACAAGACCATTCTTTGCATGACTTTGCCAACGCAGCTGCCTAAGGCGATCGGCCGGTAGGATGAAAGTTCATTAGGGCACTTCCCCGGTTTAAGCAACGCAATTATGCGGCTGCACTTCCAGTTATCTGGAACATTTCCCGACTCCCAGGAGGTGTTGTAGTAAGACAACAGGAACTCTCGTGCTTCTGTATCAAGATGGCGGAGCGCAGCGTACGTAATTCCGTCCGGCCCGGGTGCCGATGAGCGTCGGGAAAGTGAAATTGCAGCGTCCAGTTCTTGCATTGTAAAAGGTACTTCGAGTCGCTCATCAAAACACGGGGGGCGCGGTGGTGGTAAGAGTTTGAGTCACGGTATTACAGGTGGATACGAGAAGGCTACAGTAGTCCTCGGCTACCTCCAATTCACTGCGACCCTGATGGAGAGCCACAGCACGGAATGGCCAAATTTGTTGTGGAAGTGACTGCAGACTTCGTACTACCCGCCAGATCTTAGAGAGAGGCTGTCTTGGGTCCAGAGAACCGCAAAATGTCCTCCATCGCTGCCTGTCCAGCTTGTCGAGATGCCGAAGAACGTGTCGTTGAGCTTGACGACAGGCTGATAGGTCTGACGGTGATCTTGTTCTTCTGTATCACCGTTCTGCGCGGCGGCGGATAGCACGAAGGGCCTCGTACTGTATATCGATAGCTTATCGCTGCAGCGGAATGGTGACTTGTCGTGTTGTGTCACGCAGGGACGAAGCAATAATCTCTTCTACTTCGGATGGAGTAGTTGTGAGCTGACAGCCGGTTTTCACAGATGTCTTGAATAAACTCCAGTCTGTATGATGAATGCAGCGTGTGGCTAAACGGTGGAACCACCTAAACTGAACGTAGGTTGGTAGATACATCGCACTTGGATGTATGTACCCTCCAATTACCGAGAACGTGCGCCTCTTGTGTTTTATAGTCAAGAATACGTATTCATTCGTGATATGCGACGTGATGTCGTGTCTTACGTACGTCAGATCGCGGCGTACACAAACTAATCCTTTGCTTGCACGTTGATCACTGCGAGACCAAAGCTGGACATACCCAGATAAACGGAATGTAGAATCCATGTTTTGCTCGCAGATAACAATCACTGGAAACTGGTATCTCAACACCCGCTGTCTGAAATCAGACAGACGGCCACGTAAACCACGAGCATTCCACTGCATTATAAGCGTCTGCCGCATGCGATCTTCGAACATCGAGGCCATGTTCGCTTACTGAAGAACAACCAGAAGTGGCTCCAGCACCTCAAGTAACTGAACAGCAGCCTTGGCAGCCGGAGTGTTTAGACCACTAGGATCTTGCGCATAGAACCCATCAAACTTCTAAGCATACACTTGACGTCATTGTTGTCCATCCTGTCGCTCTCGACATTGCGTTCAGCAGCATTTACGGTGAAGGCATACCCGCAGGTCTTGATGGTAAAGAAAGCCATTCTATCTCCGAAGTATTAGAGGCCAGTGACTGGTTGGCTTTTCAATTCCTCGGCTGTAAAGGTGCTGAGGCACATACGTCTTCATTTCTGGCAGGTGAAAGCAAGCGAGGAGGAGCTGATGCCTGGACGTTTGGTGCTGGTTCTCCAACTTGGCTAGCACTGCTGCCTCGTTTGCGTCGGTGCCGTGAACGACGTCTACTGCGCCGGACAGCCCTTGCAGCTTCTCTGTGCGTGGAGTGGTCCCTAACCATCTTCTTCATGATAGTTATTTGGTTCCTCATTTTAGGACAGTCTTTTGATGTCGCTTCGTGGGCGCCCGAGCAGTTCGGACATTTTGCAGTCGCGTTGCAGCTGCCATCATCATGAGGTCCACCACATCTCTTGCATGTTACCACGCCCTTACAGACTGCACTGACATGCCCGAATTTCATGCATTTGTGACACTGTAGAGGCCTCGGCACATAAGGGCGTCCAGGATGTCTCACATATCCAACCTTGACGTGTGTAGGCAACGAATCGGACTGGAACACTACTTTCACACATCGCGACCGTCCAAAGCGGTGAAAACCAATTACAGGAGCTGACGAAGAAAGTAATTTCTTGAGGCTTGAATCTGTAATCTCTTCGTCCACGTCATAGATGACGCCTGTTGTTGTTTCCTTGTCGTGCGCGGAAAATGCGCGCACCGGAATGTTTCCCAACTGGACAATAGCCTTTAACGTGTCCAGTATAGTCTTTGAACTAACATCCACTGACAGGATGTTCTTGCGGGTATTTATCTGTATTTCCTCGACTTGGCCAGGCGCGATGCGTTCGAAATACTCCGACAAGCTTTGCCTATTTAGAGAGTTCAGGACGCCTGTCGTCGTTGTCGGCACGTACGAGATCGTGAAGGACCGCGTGCTACTCGCCTTTTTCGGTGCCTGTCGACCAGTCGGCGACGTCCTTCTGATCTTTCTCTTCAGACGGCGGCTTGGAACAGCGTTGAAATCATTATCCGAGGCCATGTCTTCGGTGGAAGAGCCATCAGAAGCGTAAATGTGCACCACGTTGGGGCCGAAGCGGTCACTCACGCCGGACGCACCATGATCAGACGGTCTAGGGCCCGAAATCTGGGCGGGGTTTTGGTCCCCCATTTTAAGGGACCACGCCCTCCAGTGTTCTTGTCTCTGATTGCAGAAATCACAGAGAAAATCGCGAAAATGTCAAGAAAGAAATGTGGACCAAATAATAACTTGCCGCTGGCAGGCAGGGTTACCGTTGGTGGCTACTTTGCGCCAAATTGGCTACTTTCCGACCCTGTCTGGCGACAAAAATTTGAGGGTGGTGCCATGGCTACTTTCTGGCTACTTTGACCTCTTACTTTGGCGCTTTTACTGACAATTCATTTATATCATTTGAAGATAAAACACAAAGCAAGTCTAAAGAATAACCATTATTTGTAAGCTTTTCGGTCGTGTCGGCCTGTGCGCGCACATGTCCTTGCCCCGCCAGCGGGCTAGTGCGCGTCGAGGTACCTAACGAGCGTCTCTCCGTCTACGACGAAGGGACGCGTGCAAGTAAGGAAACGCCTGGTTAGACAGTGCTAACGCCAGATTCTCATGCTGAAAGACAGCGCGTCAAAGAGATATCAGCAACAAAAATGAAGCTGGACCGTTTATCTTCGATCACATTTTTCTATTCGAAGCTGACTGGTATATTATTGTAACATTGTATGAATCTTGGTATACGGCGTCAAGAAAAAAAACCTGTTTAGTTGTTGGCCCAAAATTAGTTTTGCGAGAACTCTATCGATTGTAGACGAACTGTATGCAGGCGCACTGAAAGTACATTAGTTTATTACCTAATTTATTTGCAACTTACTTGTGGCTTGGAGACCAAGAAACATGTTGTGCTCGTTATACTGCCTTTTTGTTTATTCAAAATCATAATATTTACTGTTGAATAGCAACAACTCCATACATAATATACTGGGCAGAAGCACACGCATTTCTTCTCGGCTCGCTTTAGAAGCGTTTTTTATCAAAAAGCACGTTGGATCTTGTATAAGCGAGGCTTCGATATCCTTGCATGCTTCCGAATTTGAATTTCTGCAGGGCACCTATTGACATGCGCAGAGGTGATTTCCACCTTGTTATTCCACAGGTGCTATCGTTTGTTCGTTTTGTGTAATTTTTGCTGTTTTGTTTTGCTCTGCTTGCAATGCAATGTCACGCATGCGCAACACGATGAATGTGTCTATTTTAACTCGGTGGGTGTGTTGACAATAAACAGTTGTTAGTAGCGCCTGTCCCGTGTCTGGTCTTCTCTTTGTGTGCTCGTCATTTTTAGCGCTCGTTATTTCTGTGATCATGGACAGCCAACTAGCCCGACAGTCTGTTCTGCTATAATATAACTTTTTTTCTATTTGGCTAAACATTGGCGCTAAAATTAAATGGCGTGGGTGCTTTGGCTAATTTAAGCTTGAGTTCTGGCTCCTTTTCAAATCTGCCGAAAGGCAACCCTGCTGGCAGGGACCGAACCTGCGACCTTCGAATAACGCCTCCGAGCTTCGAATAACGCGTCCGTAGCTCAGTTGGTAGAGCATCGGACGCGTTATTCGAAGGTCGCAAGTTCAGTCCCTGCCAGCGGCAAGTTATCTTTTCGTCCACTTTTCTTTCTTCCCCTTTACATTACAATTACTACTAATGACATCCGCCATACTTTCCTCGGCATGGTTGTCTGTTAGTTCTCATGAATAAAATAAACACAAGAATACAGCAGGGCAGACAAACGCCGACGTACCAGTTCCACTAGCGGAAAACCAAGTCAGGGATTAAGGTCGCTTCCAAATTTTTGTACGAGAACTTCGAAAGAGACCAAGTCATCAAAGCCTCTTCTACGACGCGCTGCAAAAGAGATGCATATCATAAACGATCCGAAGACAAAAAGCAAACTCGGCAGTACTGAAGAGAGCGATTTCAATCGAAAGGCGTTGAACAGAACTACTAGTTGGTTTGTAGGTATAGCGGCCATCTCTCCTTGCTCTCTCTCTCGCCCAAGAGCCAAGTGACCATCTCCATCATCGCGGAGGTTCTTGTATTTTAACTACCCTCGCTTTTCTTTTGTAGCGAGGCAACTTGACACGCCGTGGTAGCAGGTAACGTGCCGCGCTGCTGAGTGTCTATGTCTGCCTACATTTGTCCTGCCTTTTATGTGCGTTGCAAGGAAACCTAATGACGGTGTGTTACAAAAAAGCCCGCATCGCATCCCTTGTGTGCTGCTATGATTGAGGACGCGTGTTGATAGGCGTGCGCAGGACGGGGCCAGGGGGGAGGGCGCCCCTCCTGATCACCAAGTGGGGTGGCGCGAAGTCCACCCCACAAGTTTCCTCAGTTGCGGCAACGCAGGTTTTCGACAATAATGGTGGCGGAAAGCCTTTGATGTTACGTTCCAAGAACTGTGTACTTTCCATCTTTAGTCCGCCGCGGTGGTATAGCGGTTAGGGTGCTCGGCTGCTGACCCGAAGGTCGCGGGTTCGATCCCGGCCGCGGCGGTCGCATTTCGATGGAGGCGAAATGGCAGAGGCCCGTGTACTGTGCGATGTCAGTGCACGTTAAAGAACACCAGATGGTCGAAATTTCCGGAGCCCTCCACTACGGCGTCTCTCATAATCATATGGTGGTTTTGGGACGTTAAACCCCAGATATTATTATTATTATTATTTCCATCTTTACTTCAGGAAAGCAAGGGACCAAAGGCAGGCCACTGTGAGAAGCACGCCGTCACTTAATTTTCATATTTTAACCATTCTAAAGCATATGTTGTACTTTGGACCCGACCAGCGGGGAGAGGGGGGGGGGGGGGGCTGCCATAAAACTTTGCCACCCCCTCCCCCCCTGATGGGGGGAACCCTGCGCAAGCCTATGAGCGTGTTCGTGTTCGATACCCGCCCACGGCGGCCGCACTGCGATTGGAGCTAAATGCGATAACACTCGTCTACTCAGACTTAAGTGCACGTTAAAGGACCTCAGGTGGCTGATGCTAATGCGGAGTCCCCCCACAACGGCGTTAATCATACCGCGGTTAGGCACGTAAAACCCCAGCAATCATTATTGATCAAACTAACATGAGAGTACTCGTAGCACTTAGCTTCTGTCAGTCAACAGATTTAACTGATAAGTTTTTTAAAGAATAATAAAAGACGACCATCCGCTATATGCTAAATCAGCCATGACACAGCTGAAAAGAAAATGATTAAGTACGCTTTCCTGTGTCACTTACATCGTGTTCAGCACTTTTTCCTAGCGGGTGAAGGGTAAGAGGTTTGTTACTTTTCACCTGCAAGAAGTTTCAAAAATTCAATATTAATTTAGAAGGACAACCATTAATGATTGTCCCTCAGAATCGATTTCTCGGAGTAACACTTGATCGGCAGCTATCATGGGCACCTCACATAAAGGAACTCGTAAGCCAAATAAATACGTCAGCGAATAGACTTCGCAGACTTGCAGGTACATCATGGGGTGGATCAGTATCATTCATGCTGACTGTTCAGAATGCCTGAACAAAACGAAAAATTGCACACTCTGCAGCCATCTTACAGAGCGTTTCCCACACGTCGGAAGAGCGACTTCAAAGACTTTTAGACAGAGGACTATGCGTGTGCCTAGGTGTTCCGCGAGTGACTTCCAGTGGCTTTGTAAACACCGAGGCTCGTCAATCAGCCTTTCCAGTCACGAGAACAACAGAAACATGCCGGCATTTTTTTCGCCTACAGGCGCAACACAAAAGCCACCCATTGGCTCTGCAGATATTAGAAAGGCTTAAAAGCAATGTTAATAAAGAAATTCAAAATAATTTTCTTAAATTATAAAAAAATAAATTTTGGAGCTCGGAATATGGCTATCCTCCATAGCGGCTTACAATACCACATATGGAATGGTCAGTCGATGGTGTAATCAGGAAAAGAGACATGCTCATTCGAGCTGCTACGCAACAAGCACTTTACCAGAAATATACGCGGTCTCCATAAATGTCTATACGGATGGTTTCAGTATTAAAACTTCTTCAACTTCAGCATTTATTATACCATACCTCAATATACAAGAATCATTTAAGTTATCTTGCACCGCGCCATCCGCAACAGCAGAGCTAGTCGCTATTTCATGTGCCATAAAATTTATAGACTCTGCAGGAGATTTACAGACTATGCAGGCGGGGTTAACATCACTCAGCAGCGCAAAAGGGACAGCAATCAGGGATAGTAAAACACACGAAACACATAAAGAGCTCATAACGTCAGCCATAATGTCAGTCATAAAGTCAGCCAGGCGTAGCTCGGCAAACTCACTCATGAGTGCACTCAACTCACACTCACTCACACTCATTTGAACGTGGAGAGTTGAGTATGAGTGAGTACTCATGCGTGTGAGTGGACGTGAGTGTGAACGTGAGTGAGAACTCATGAGTGTGAGTGGTCGTGAGTGTGAACGTGAGTGAGTACTCATGAGTGTGAGTGGACGTGAGTGTGAACGTGAGTGAGTGCGAAGGCTGAAAAAATTGTGGTGAGTGAGTTTGAGTGAGTACTCCCTTAAAGTGCCGACCTATGGAGCTCGGCACACTCACTCATGAGTGCACTCAACTCACACTCACTCACACTCATTTGAACGTAGTGAGTTGAGTATGAGTGAGTACTCATGCGTGTGAGTGGACGTGAGTCTGAACATGAGTGAGAACTCACGAGTGTGAGTGGAGGTGAGTGTGAACGTGAGTGAGTACTCATGAGTGTGAGTGGACGTGAGTGTGAACGTGAGTGAGTGCGAAGGCTGAAAAAATTGTGGTGAGTGAGTTTGAGTGAGTACTCCCTTAAAGTGCCGACCTATGCAGCCAGACGAAGTATGAAACAAAACTCTAGTGCATACCTGGACATTGTAATATTCCTGGTAACGCAGCAGCCGATGAAGCGGCGTGACAAGCACATCGCAAAGATGTGCTCCCTACCTTCTCCAAAAAATTCATTGCGCATCATTATAAAGCCAACATCTTTCCCAATGCGCAAAAATACTTGCTTTGACCAAAGTTCAATGAGCTGTTATTTATACCGTATTGATTCGCTCATTGAATTCGAAAGTACGTTATCGTTAGATAGGACTATGGAAACACTTATTCGCCGGCTAAGGCTAGCCACTGCCTACACAAAACATTTTTGACACAGAATTAGCAGAACTGAAAATCCCGAATGAGGATTTGTAGACAAAGATGTATGCCATCTTTTCCTGGACTTCTCACGTCATGACACACCGAGACGCCGTCTTAAATCAAAACTAATGGCATTAGACCGCAGACCGTGCATTCAGTATGAGGAAACTTCTGGGCCCATGGCCTACCAGAGTCTTACATATGTACGCTCTAAAAGCGCTAAAACGCGTTCTCGATGGCAGTGGCATTGCTGACATTTATTAAGGCATTTATGTTACTATTACTTTAATGTAGCTTATTATACGAGTATGTATGTTCTACTTATTATTTAGATGTGCTGGCGGTTATGCTGCCCGTATGTGAGTATCTATCTCAATGATGACTAGAGACAGTGTTAGGGGCTTTATTAATTTGAAATTCGGACATTTTCTCTTACGTTATGATTGTCCCGTTTGTGTGTTTTACTTTTTTACATATCTTACTGTTTCGGCGTTTATTTGTTGTGTTGTATGCTCTTATCCATTCAAGAGCTAAGGAGTAGTCGGTGCCTTATTTGTGCGCCAACATCTCATTCACATCATATCAATAAAAAATCTGCTATATGAGATATCCGCAAACGGCATAATAACAGCTCCGCTGATTTACTAGTCGGACAAAAATATGTTTCTCACGAGGAGCAGCTACTTTAAAAAAATCCGCGGGGTCGATCTGAACGTACTAAGATTACGGACTTCATTTATATTGTAAAGCAAAAAATCGATCTTTGTACAAGACATGCCACTGTAGTTCTGCGCCTACATGGCTATGGCTTCGGTCTATAGTTGCTGGGTGCGAGTCTTGCACACGCCTGCGCTAACCGAAACCCATCTAAGGAGAAATACAGAAACACGTGTACTATGCTTTGGTTTGCCCGTCATTGTGATTAAGGTTATTCTGAAGGCCCCCCACTGTGGTGCTCTTTATAATCCAGCGCGCGTTTTTTCACCCTTAAAAACTACAATGGCAGGCCATCCTACCGCAAGCAGGGCATTTAAAAGAGTCGGTGTTTAGACAGTGTTAAAGTTACTTGGACCTTATGTACATAAAAGTAGAAGGGAGGAAGGAAAGGAGAGGTAAAGGGATGTCGATCAGTTTACAATAATCGGCTAGCATACACTACATTGGGGGAACGGATGAGGGTGAATCAGGGTTGCCAGTTCCGCTCATAATAAGCGGATGTGGGCTTCTTTTTTCGCCAACTCGCTTGTAGAATTTTCCAGTGGCTTGTCGCATTTTGTAGGGCTTATTTGCATTTTTCCAGCAAATATAGTTATCTTAGTGATCATCACGTTCACCAAAGCGCGCTTGCCGTTCCCTAGCAGCGTGTTTGTCGACGACTTTGAGTAGTTGAGTGCTGAAGGCAAACAACCTTTAGCCATGCACTGGCAAACGTGCCTTCAACCGATTGGAGACTACCCTGGAGACAAGGCTAAAACGCAACTATGTGCTTTCGTTCATAGTTGCGCATATTTTCGCTGTACAAAATCATTACGTGATTTTTTAAACTATCCTTCGTATTTGAGTGAGATATTGTTTATTATAAATGAAAATATTTTCAAGACTGGGAAAATTCATTCTGTTTCTGCTTTTGGGCTTCTTTTGCGATGAGTGTTTGCTTGTTTCCTCGGAAGCATCTGTCAACACTGGGGTGAATGAAAGAAGTGTGCAGAAAGAGAGAGAGAGGGGGGGAAAGTATACATAGAACGTCGCCATCCGTCAGTCTTGTGCGATATACGATACCACTATTAGTCTATAAACACCTCTGCAAGTCTGTCGTCTTCAAAAATTGCAACAGTGCCTTCGTCGCCTTCATCCGTGATGTCTTTACAGGACGACATTCTCAGATGGTTGTTGCCGACGTCAGTCTGTGGTCAAGGCAAGCTAGAGCGATTGCTAGTCATCGTCTCTGTACGCTGAAGCGACGATAGTCGCAGATGTGCTGTAATTTCTCCTCGCTAGCGCACTTGTCACAAGGAGCTTTGTCAGCCATTCAAATGCGAAAGCGAACTGACTTCTTGGAAGCCATTCTTAGACATAATCGGCAATGAGGGTCATATACTTCGTTTCATACATCAGGCACAACGTGTGGAAGCTATGCAAGAAGTTCGGTCAGCAAAATGTACAAGTCCGCGAGTCTCATGCTCGGATTTCGTCGTTGTAAGTGTGGCCTCCGCGATTGGATCCGGCTGCGCACTACCGGAACGGATCGCGGAGGCCATGATACCAAACAGAGAGATGCTAAGCGATCCGGAACAGCTGTTGACCAGCGTATAAATAACGACGTTTTTTTTTTTTTTCTAAGGCACAAAGCCTCTTCACTATTTACTCAGTCTAAAAACGAAAAAACTAGCAATTGTTCCGTGTACGAATACAACCAATGAGCGAAGCTCCTTAGAAATGGTACGCAAACGACCATGTGCCTGATATCGCTGCTGGCTTTCATACAGGCGGTAGGGTGGGGAGAGCGTCTGCTGCGCTCGGTGGCGGGAATGACTTAGCGAGTGAGTGTGCGGCGCGCGCAGCGCAGGGAGAGAAAGACAGGTGGGAGAGGGGTGCGTGTTTTTTTGCGCCGCGCGCCTTGTTTGCGCCGCACGCGCGAAGAGCGTCTGCGGGGCTCGGTGGCGGGAACGTGCGTTCGCCGGTTTGAGGGGAGAGGGCAGAGACGAAGAAAGAGGGAGACTAATCTGCCCCTGTTTCGCATGCGTTCGTATTCTCGCGCTTTGCGCGTCGTGCAGACGCCATCCGCGTTCCAGCGCTCATAAAGTTCATTTATCCTCCCGCTTGAGGGGGAGACGCCACAGCTGTCACCGTGAGCTTCGACGGCGGCGCCGGCGGAGTGCCGGCCTAAGGAGCTTCGCTCCTAAAAAAATCAGGTTATGGGTAGTAAAATCAACGAATTACTTCTTTGTGCGAACCCATCTACTACAAGAACTATCGCTATAGTTTCCATGGCATTGCACCTGATGTCTGAAACGCAGTATAGTAAACCGGAAACTGTCGTTATAAGTTATGGTCGACATCGAGATGAGCAGCTGTTTATTTCAAGCTGACCAGAGTGCGCAGAAACAATAAACAGCATCTGCATGCCCTGAATGATGAAGATAGCCAGCGTGAATAATACGGGCCGTCATCGAACAGCAAAAAGAGGGACCAGAACACGAAGAATAAATGTTCCCACACATACAGCGGTAATGCGTCCTGAGGAACCTTGACAAAAGGAAGCGAGATTCATTCAAGGACGCCCAACGCGTTTGCTCTTGCAGCAGAGAGTTTTAGGTAGGCGTGTGTATGGCCTGCTCCCGCTCCAAGTGTATCCAACGTATGCACAGAGGCACTCAGCGAGAACGATAGTGCGCATTCTCACTACTGTCGCGCGCGGTAACGTGAGGCCCCCAGAGCGCTGCCCTCGCTCCGCTGTTTGGAGCCATTCAGCGGAGCGTGACGATGCGCCGTTTTGGTTTCTTTGGTTTCTTGCAGCCAAACTGATGACTCGTGGTTCGCGTCTGTGGCATACGCGCAGTGTGACGCGCTTATCGAAAATGCCAGATCATCACAGGCATTGCATTAGCATGGGATATATTTGAGTGGTGGATTCTAAAGCCGGAGGCGTACGACGAGACACGTCGCTGTATCAATCTGTTGGCGAGCAATATGTGTCTGCCGACGAGCTGCTTCCACACCGATTTGTTACAGCTCGAATCGAATCGATACTCGTTCCCCACTTCAGTGCATAGGTCGGTAAACTCACTCATTTTTCGACTCACTCAGTCTCAGATCGGCACGTGAGTGTGAGTCTGAGTGAGTCCGGATGAGTAATATTTTGGTGAGTTTGAGTTCGAGTGAGTCACGTTGAGGAAAATATTGGTGAGTCTGAGCCCGAGTGAGCCCTAAGCGCAAAATATATTTCTAGAGTAAGTCTGAGGGAGCTCCACCTTCTATTGCCGACCTATGGTCCTAGCTACGCATCTCCAGCATTACTGCCAGCCTTATATCGACTTACGTTTATACCCAAGTATATTCACACATATCTCTACGCACTCACGTTCATGCGCCCCCTCAATATTTGTTGGTCAGAGACGTGAATTGGGAGGGGTGCCATGATCTTCCCCCGCACTCTCTTTCACGAAACGTTCTTGATAAAAATATCTCGTGTGAGTCGGGTGTTTAATAAAAATGTCTTTACTAGATTACTGATAATTCGTATTCGAAGGTATAAGATCAAAAGGTGTATTGTAGAGCACCGATTATGTGAGATATTGTCATTAAATAACATTGACACCAAGATAAAAAAAAAGCTAGTTTTACGCTCACGGACTCATGAGTCGACTCACTCAGGCTCACATAGACTCAAGTCAAGCCGTGAGTTTGAGTCCCAGTGAGTCCTGTTGAGGAAAATTTTGGTGAGTCTGATTCCCAGTGAGCCCTCAGAGAAGAATATATTTGTTGAGTGAGTCTGAGTGAGCTCCAGCTTTTTTTTGCCTACCCGCGCTTCAGTGAGTTGAACGCTGCGTCGTTTTTAACTGACAAAGTAACCCTGCACCTCTATAAAGACCAGCTGTGGAGCAGAGGCGTAGGAAGAAATTTATTTTCGGAGGAGGAGGGCACCACCTTGATCTGAAGTGGGGTCCTGGAAGGTGCATGTGGTCGTGCGCCATTTTGTGCTCTGTATGCCATGGCAAAAAAAAAAAAAACACACACACACAGCACATCCACGGAGTGAATGATGATGAGTGGGCGAAGCTGCGGAGGCTCATCGGTAAACCGTGAATCTTCCGTGAATTCTGCCCGGTACATCATCACCAACGTGAGATCGGGCGCGTTTATACTAAAGGGTCGATGAGAGTTATGGTGACTGAAGCAATCATGGTTACACCGTGAAATCTTCAGTGGTTTCGCCCAGCAGTAATCAAAGCGATAGTGTGTGTGAAATTTTATTCAAACTTGAACGACCGGTCGTCGTCCATGGTCCGCCAAGCAGCACGATCCGGCAAGCGCACTCGTACTGCTCGTACGGCGGTCCGCGCAATCGGAGAGCAGCTGCACCGCCAACGCCATCTAGCGTACCTTCACCCAACCGCCATATTGTACGCATGTCTATAGGCGGTAATCTTCCGTGAATTCTGCGCAGTGCATCATCAACGACGTGAGATCGGGCGCATTTATACTAAAGGGTCGATGAGAGTCATGGCGACTCGCAGATTACTTTAATTTTACATGTACGTTGTGAATTTTTTTATTGTTTAATAACGCACAGGAGACATCTCACACAGGCACTACCTTGGAGGTCGAAATCCAGTACCTACTGGCTACTCAGAGTGCATGGACAACCAAGGACCGCCGAGGTAATGCCATAAGAAGCTTCGCCCCTAAATATATTCATCATATACAAGTACTAAACGAGAGGTGGCTTCATACAACGGGGACGCACGACCCACGGCTTAAGGAGCTTCGCCCCTAAAAAAAAAATCACAGCATATCCACGGGGTGAATGATGATGAGTGGGCGAAGCTCCGGAGGTTCATGACTACTCTTCCGTGAAAATTCGCCCATTACATCATCATGAAAGACGTGAGAACCAGTGTGTGCGCTTGGCAGCAGCTTCCCGCACTCGCGCAGCCTCGGGATTTGCCCGCCTGTACGCGCGTTTCCTCGCCGCTTCTCGGGCTCTCACAGTTTCTGGATCCGCTTCTCGGCGTCGCCGTGCACCTCCTGCTTCGTGGGCTCGAACGTCGGGCTCCGTTTCCGGCGCCTCCGTGCCTTCTTCGTCGCTCACCTTCTTCGTCGCTCATTGCGCGCTGACTGCCGAGCGAAAGAGGAAACGCGCCAAGAGCGCCGCGCCACCCAGCGGTCTCCTATCACACTAGAGCACGCAGCGGAGCCGTCTCCTACGCATCGGAATGGAGCGAGCGCCGCAGTGCCATCTAGTGATCAATTCACGTACTGTCACAGCGCAGCGCCATCTAGTGAACATTGTGAGAAGCAGCAGCGCCCATACATCTGAATGGAGCGAGCGCCGCAGCTTTTCATCATATATTCATCATATACAAGTACCGCCATCTAACGGACATTCCAAGAACTAAACGAGAGGTGGCTACCTACAACTACATACATCGAGGACGCACGACCCACGGCTTAAGGAGCTTCGCCCCTAAAAGGGATTCGGGGGGAGGGGTGGGGGGTCGGGCCCGGTGTGTCACTCCCTGGCTACGCCACTCATGCGGAGTGTCAGTGCGACGCAATCACTTCTGTCAAGTGACGTTGCTGTGGGCCATATCCTTGAATCAAGGTGGAGTGTTGACGGGATGAAACGATTTATAGAATGCTCGGGGTCATCCCCTCTAGACATGTTTAGTGTTCTATGCAGACGATCGTGCGAACAAAATTTATTTCATTCGAAGACAAAGTTAAACACGGTCTGTGATACTTTCTACGAAAGCACGACAGACCGTGTCTGACTTTTTCTGTACTTTTGGCACAGCGTTTCCAAAATATTTTCTAAAGGAAACTCGGGCATCGCGATTGTTTGGCTGCAACGAGAGGGATAGTTACACGTGCGTTTGTATAATACTCTTGCTTCTAGTTCTAAATGTCCTGGCGGCATTGTTTATTGCGCTTTATTCTTCTACATTTCTAGCACTAATTGTTTTTCTCACCAAGCAAGGAAATTAGCTTCTGTGCTCATGTGAAATCATTGCGAATCGTTGCATATGTAACCAATGTAGTTGCAAATGAGAAAACAAGCAAGCTACAAAGTAACTAGGTAGTTTGAAACGAAAAGGACGAACAACGGTTAATGATTATCCACGGTGGGTGAATCACCCCCATGCTTGCCGCTAAGTGTAGGCGTAACGAGAGGGGTGGGGGGGGTTCAAGCCACCCCTCCCATTCGACATGTTTACGGTTTGCATGGATATATACATGTAACGTACAAGCATACACACGAACCAGGCCCGTAGCCAGGGGGGAAGGGCCCTAGGGGCCCGCCCCCCCCCCCGAAATTCGGATTGAGGGGGTGCTTTACTGAGAAAAAAATAAGGCAAATAGGGGGTTTTCAAGGTTTTCAACAGGTGCCCCCCCCCCCCCCCCGAAAAAAATTTCTGGCTACGGGCCTGACACGAACATACATAAAGGGGGGTCGGAGCGCCCGAAAAAAAATCCTGGCCACGCCCCTACCGCTCACCTAGATACTAGTGGAGCTATGCCATTTCGCCAATAAGCACAAGGGCGCGGGTTCCATTCCTGGCCACGGCGGTCATATTACGCTGGTAGTGAAGTGCAAAAACGCCCTCGCACTTCCATTTAATTAGACAATAAAAACAGAAGTGGCCTAAATTAGTACGTGTTGAGCCTCTTCCTGCGGTGTGCCTCATAATCATATCACGACAATGGCACGCTAAACGCACCAATAAAAAATAAACTAGTGAAAAAAGAAACACCGTTTTATGGATGCGATAGCAACAAATTGTAATGTTGCACCAAGTAAGGCTGCAGCTAACTCTTTTGGATCCGATATCGCGTAACTCTACAAAACGCTGGTGTAAAAGAATACGGCCGCTTCAGGGAGAGGCGGTTTTTGTGCAGTCTCTTCGTGCTGAGAGCGCAGCACGTAGAAGGGTATTACGAGCCGTTTGGTGATACCTGCCGAGGCAGCACGCGCACCAGATGTCGCAACCGCGCCCTTATAATCAAAGTTCACAGTTAATGCTCGAGCGACAAAGCCCCCAGCCCTGCCTCGGCCTCCCTTTATGCTCCTTCAAGACGGGCAGGATGTCTCATCTCAGCTTCAGCAGCAATCGTCGGCAGACCTGGCGCGCGTGGTGACGTTCTAGCATGCGCCCTCCGTGCGGCGGAGATAGGCAGGGATAGGCCGGGTCATTTCATCTCTGCTTCATCAGTGTTTGTCGCCCCCGCTCGCGTGCTTTTACCCGCGGGTAGAACATACAATGCGCGGGGGGGATGTTATCGATTTGGAGTTTATACGTAAAACACGGCGACGGCGAAAACCCGTTGGAAATGTACATACAATTGATATCGTAATAAAAGTTCCTTTATGTACCTTTTATAGGAATCTGTATGGCTTTTGGTACCACGTGTCAACTCAATGTGCTCCCGTTTGATCATCTCTAAGTGCGGCGACTCAGCTGCCGGCGTATCTCGCTTTATTTAGGCTGTAACCCTGAAATCCAACAGTCGCAGCCGAGGGAGATTGTGCATTCACTTTTAAATGCTCTACTGGATGCAGCGAATAAACAACTTTTTGTAACGGTCTATTTTATATCGGTCCGGTTCATCGTCATCGCCATCATTATCAGCCTATTTTATGTCGACTGCCGGGCGAAGGCCGCTCTCCATGATCTCCAATTTACCTAGTCTTGCGCGAGCTCGTTCCTTTTTTTTATTGTCTGTAATTTACTTAATTTCAACACCACACCTAACTTTCTGTCCCCTTCGGGTGCGTTTCGCATCATTTGGTATTCACTCCGTCGCTCCCACTGACCATAATTGGTATGAGTTTGAGCGGAAAACGAAATGTGGAAACGTCTGAATTTGAAATTTATGCTTGATTTTGTCAGAAATTAGACGGATGGTTTTCCTACTGAGGCGTTTATCACGATGTCAGCGAAACTTTCGAATCACCAAAAGCGCACTTCAAATAACAATGTAGGCCTAATAATAGTCGGCGTTTTACGTCTCAAAACCGCGATCTGATTATGAGGGACGCTGTATTGGCAAGCTGCGGAAATTTCGACCTTCTGGCGTTGTTCAACATGCGTGTAAAGTAATTCCAAGTACGCGGGCTTCTAGAATTTCGCCTCCATCGAAATGCAGCCGCCGCGGCCGACATTCGATCCCGCGACCTTCGGGCCATGGGTCGGGCACCATAACGACCACCGTTGCGGGTACCAAAGAGCCCTTCTAAGCAGAGAAAAAGCTTGTTAGTCTATAAATGAATCAAGTTACAGCTTGGAAAGTACTTGAAACGATGTAGCTGCCTTCGCTGCACAAGTTCCTACATAAACACTGCTGGTGCACAACACGGACGTTGTCCGGCTGGCTCTGGAAGCAACATCCAGAGAGAAGTTGTCGCAAAGTGAACGATCGGAGTGCATTCGCGCTCGTATTCATAAACAGGGAAGCACTACAGCGTCAGGAACTAGTACACTGTCCCAATGGTATACGCGCCCGCATTCCTCCCTCAGCCGCCTCGAATCGACCGTTTCGTCGTCACCTCTCCCGGAGACGGGTGTTCTGTTTCGCAAATGGAAACTCCGCCTCGCAGCCCATTAAGCGAAATTGGACAAACAGCGCAAAGACAAAGGCGCCGTGTCTGCAGCGGAGAAGGGGATCATATGGCCCCGGTGCCTTTCGGGCTGCTTGCACCCGGGCCCCCAAAGCGATCACTTTCACTCCCCGCTCTCAGCGACGGGTCAACCTCGGAAGAAAAAAAAAGCGCAACCTTCACGCCTCCTTGAGCACACTAAACTCCAGGAAAACTGGAGTGTTATTAGCCAGGCAGCTGTTTGCTCCGTCCGAGGAATGCTGGAAATCGTAACACCAACGACCCCGTTGCGTGGGCCATACTACGGACACCACGACAGGAAGCCCCGCCCAGGAACTTCCAGGGTGTATAAAAACGAAGCTCGTGCAAGACACGCTCTGTGTCCACTCATTTGCCTACAGTCCCGTTTCGGTTACCAGGAACACTACAACTCGAAACATGAAGCCCACGGTAAGTTAAGCGGCATCGATCCGTTGCCGAGTTCACATGTGAACCGCTCGCATCGAGTTGAACGATTATTGGTTATTGCGGATAAACGTGTACGTCTTGCATCGCTTGCAACTTACAAATGCGATAATGCTTGCAAGTTTCTTCCTACAGCCTAATTTTCGCACTGACATGAAACGCGAGGGCCGACGCAAGAATGCCGAAAGGCATTCTTGCGACGTCCGTCGACGACTATTGATCATGAGAGAAAACGCGGTCGAATGCTGTCGGCTCGAGCAAATAACTCCTAGTACGAAACGTATGTGTTCGAAGTTTTCGGGACCGTTTTCGCTTATGCAATGTTATATACCATTGGCAGGTGAGGATTGACCATGTATCGAATTGCATGGACTGTTTAGCCAAATTCACGGTTGGGTGCGAGATTCGCTTGGTCATCTAGCAAGCCACCACATCGTCTGGTGAGGCGTTTTACACCTCAACATTGGTCAGGGGGGAGCAGCCAATGTTTCGTGCCTTTAGCCGCAAAGCTTGAGGCGTGGTATTCAACATCCTACGTGGAAATAAACCAACTTGCCTTCATTGCAACTTGTTTTAAATGTGATGTATTCGGTGTTTGCACTCGCAGATCAACTCTCCTTAAAAGGTACGTTAATCGTTTCCAATCGTTATATATATAGTGTAATGATAAAGAGCGCAACGGAGCTTTGGCTCTCGCGCTCGACTAATGCGACGAAGAAAAAGACGAGGCAGAATAAGAACAGCCGGCCCGCAACAAGGGCGTATCTTCACTACAATATATATGTATATACAACAATCTTCTTGCTCTTTGTATCAAAGTTTGCAGTAACCTTCCGCAATCATGCCTGTGCAATGTTTTTTTCCCCTTTTTTTTGCTGTTGATGCAACAATATGAGGTAAACAAATGTAAATGTAACAAGCAAATATTAATACACACATACACATAAACAACTTCATCAGTATCTTCGACAATGTAATGATGCATGCAAATATAATAGCTCACCCATCCGCTTGCCGGTGCTGTCATCTATTGAGTCATAGCAAGAGACAATATAGGTCGGGAAAGTGCGCGCTACTTCCTCAGTGCACCAAGAATAGATTAAAGTAGCGGAGGCCCCCAGATAGTTATCTTCAGGCGCGCTATAAAGGAGCCCATCCACTGCGTCACTTGCATGCGCACCGCTCTCACGGTACTCGCCTCTCGTCACGGTCTGCTGCCTAAATCTCGGCGGTGAGATATTTTCTTCCGCCTCTTGCGTGTATCGTACCGAGTGCGCCGTAAACCCGGGACAGCCGAGTGTGAACGCAATGCTCTGACGCAATCTCCGACGGAAATTGGGACAAAGGGTGCGGTTACGAAAATCCTTGTTGTGAAAAGTTGCAGAATCGAGTGCACTGTTTAGGCTTCTTCGTTGTTTTGTTCACACGGCCCACTGATTGTCGATGTGTTGACTTACCCGATTTTAGGCCCGAATATTACGAGAAAGCTCGACCTCGAGTAGAATTTGGCGTGAATGCTTTCACAACTATTAGTTTGATGGTGCGGCACCTGACCTTACGTAAATAAGACTTAAATAGGAAAACGATAGGGTCATATGAGGCCGGACCTGTTTACGCATGCTGAATGTGTAACACCCGTCAATCTCACAGTTTTTGTAATAGTAACAGTTTTTTTCACTTATGTAATAGTTACACTGTTCCCACTGTGTTCTGGTGGCCTGCACTGCGCACACCAAATACGCAGTGGTCCGCGCCAATCTGTGTACTTGTTTTTATCTCTCCAGGTCGTTGTCGTCTTCTTTGCCCTGCTGGCCACAGCTATGGCCGGCTTTTACGGCGGTTTCGGTGGCATCGGTTACGGCGGCTACGGCGGATTTGGCGGCTACGGAGGCTACGGAGGATACGGAGGATACGGATTTCGCGGTTTCCCGGTTGGGCGTGTGTTCTCCTACGGCTCCACCATCAAGCACGGTTTCGGCGGCTACGGTCTCGGCTTGGGCTACGGAGGATACGGCGGCTACGGAATTGGCTACGGAGGATTCGGCCGTGGCTTTTACGGATAACGTGTGCAAGTGTGCAGATGAGGCTGCAAGCCGGTGATCTGACAAGCGCAGTCACAAAGACGCATCTCGGACTCTGCTGCGTGTCGCCCAAGATGACATTCACGTCCTAAGTTTTCCCGACTCCCCTGTACAATAAACCTGTCATAAGCAAACGCTTTATTGTTCTTGTTAGCTCTTTCGAGACAAAGCATGGAGACCACCATTGCAAACGGCTAATATTGTCTTCAACACCGGACCCTTATACAATCGAAAGTGTAATTTCTAAATAACTGTTGGTGTTTTAGAGGAAGATCTTGAATGGTAATTGAAATTTACAATAATTTACAAGTTCAACAACTTCTGTGTTGACTATTATTGGTTTGATCCTTTCGTTGCTACAATAAAAGTGAGCGAAGACGCATGATGCATTGATTTCGATGCCCTGATAGTTAGCCGAAATTAAAGACGTCGTTTCTGCAAGAAAACAAAAAATGACTACGTGTTACACCATCTCTGAACCCTGCTGATCTTGCCTACATTTTTGATGACAGGAAACTCATCGTAGTTTCTCTAAATTTTTTATTGCCGGTGTCAAAAACGTAAAAACTTACTTTCCCTCGGCTTTCAGGGACATTAGCAGGAAAGGCGGTAGCTACGATGGCCATGCATAAAAATGATGAAGATATGCGTTTCTTGTAGCAGATACTGAAAGGTCACCATAGCCATAATAGATCACCCATTTATTTTGCAGGTGTAAGCACGCTAGTCACCATAAACACGTTCGTCTTTCTTTAATGGAGCGTGACCATTGTTGGAGTGACTAGCGTAGGCACCGCTTCCAAGATGGCCTGAAGGAAATACCATTGGCTTTATTTTTAGTCTATAGGTAGATAAGCATGCTCTGATGGTCTTTGATTGATGTGTTGTTATAATGCGTAAATGTTTCTATATTTACTGAAGTTAAAGCACTCCTGCATTTCTCTTTCCGCGAGTATTAGAAATGATTTTACGACCATGAGAAGTCACCTAGTATTCAAAATTGGGCGAATAGGTACTGCCTGTTCAAACTCCCTACAGCATGGAAAAGCAAAGAAGTGACGGCCAAAAAAATCCCACGACGAACTCGTCCACGGGAGGAAGAGGGGTGCTTAACCCTCCCCCAGGCCGCATACTTTAGCAGCCCTAGTCAGCATTCTATATAGACATGAATTATATCGTTGAAATGAACCTTGCGGTAACTTCAAATATTGATCTCTACGTCCTCCACGGCGCATCACTGGTTACGGCGCTTGGCTGCTCACTCCAAGGTCGCGGGTTCGATCCCGGCTACGGCGGTCGCCTCTCGCCGGAGGCGAAATCGTACAGTCCTGTGCGATGTCAGTGCACGTTAAAGACCCCCAGATAGTCAAAGCGTCCGGAGTTCTCCACTGCGGTGTCTCTTATAATCGTATCGCGGTTTTAGGACGTAAGACCCCCTTATTATTATTGATCACAACCATGACTTTTATTTTGTGTACCGCACTCTCAATGCAGAGTTACCTCGGCTTGACTCCCCTTCCTACAACTCCCTTGCGCGACTGCACTCTAAGGCAAAATTACCGGAAAGAGGAGTAACGGAGCCCAATAGGCGCGCGCGATGAACGGATAGACCGCTGAGGAGTAACCACGGAGGGATGCGTGCCGTGTGCAAACCAGTTAGTCTCCAAAGGCACCAAAGGGGTGAACCGCGCGGGAGATACGTCACGTCTGCAAACCGTTGTCAAGGAAACTAACCGTCCTCCTCGCTCTTGGTCAGTGTTCTCACTTATTTTCATGGAGGCGCGTTGGCGGTTGTGTCGCGCTCGGAGAGTTCGACGATTTAGGAACTACGCCGCGGTGCTGGCGGTGCCTTGGATAAACACGTGTGCCGCTTATGCGTGGATGAGCGTGCGGTGCTGCTTTTACCTTTCGCCGCACCCATGAAGTTTGGAGCTGGTCTCGACACGCCGAGACGCCGCGTTGTATTCATCCGGCCACGGCGCGCCAGCGTAGCAACGGCACTGCGTCGGCACCGGCTGGAAATGGCGGCCGAGGAGACATAGGCCTATCGGATACATGAATTCAATCTGACTCTGGGCAGAAATTGGCGCTGGATTATTTCACAAGTAAGTGATCGTACTTTATTTTTCCGTATCTGTCGCTTGCGCGAAGCGCATCGCACTAGTTGGCAACGGGCTCGATCGTATATATCGCGCGCACGAAATGCACCGCGAAGGTCGGCTTCGGCGTCCGCTCGCCTGTGCTTTGTGACTGCCTGAAAATTGGCCGCCATTGCCATCGGCCGCCTGGACGCTCTCGCCGCGGTGATGAGCTGCGGGCTCGCGATATTGGGCAGAGGCCTCGCCGCTGCGGTGCGACTCGTCCAAAACGCATTGCGGTTGCCGTCAACGAGCTCAGTTGTATGTCGCGCGCTTGAAGTGCCCCGGCAGCTGGCGGGTGCTTTAGCTAGCCGACTTTAGCTGTGCTTCGGAACTCTGTGGACAGTTTTCGCCATTACCGTTGGCTTTCCCGTCAATCGGTCGCAAGCAGCTCAGCGGCGTTCGTGGCGGCGGCCCCCGCGTTCGCTCGTTGTACTCTGCCGCTCGATCCAGGAACTTTGTGAAAATTTGTCGTCATTACCGTCGGGTTCCGCGTTCGCTCGCTCCTCTGTTCGAGGTTCGCTGGCGGCAGAAGCTCCCCGTTCAGCCCCGCGTGCGCTTGCTCGAGCTGTATACGACGCCGCTCGCAGAGAACTCGCCGACTCGGCGGTCGCGGCGCCTAGGCATGATGGCTGCGGCTGCCGCACTTGAGCTGTTGCGCTATGTGACTCGAAATGCGTTTTCGATTATGTATGACATCGCGGTGAAAATATTTGCATGCCATATTTTAGACATGCGTATCTATTTCACCTTGCACGTATTTGCCATGTGCGTGTATCTTCCTCACTGTCACATGTGACTAACTATTTGCAATCTTTTTGTGCAGAAGTTGTCCACTACGTGCAGAAGGCTGCGTGCGCTTGTGCGTGCAATTCCAGTCATCTGTCGCTTCCGTTGGAGCAGCTCGCTTCCGTTGGAGCAGCTTGACAGCGACGACTGTACGAGATATGACAACGCGGCTGGACCTGAATTTGACATCTGGCAGCGAATTCACTGAAAGAATGCAGAAACTTAATATGTATGTAGAAAAATAAAACATTTCATTGTCTCACTTTTGTCTTTCGTTGTCGCAGTGACTGCGAAAACAGTGAAACAAGCATGACTAAATATTTTTTTCGCGTGTTCTTTTCCGCGCCATTCTTTGCTCACTGCGGAGAAAAACACGCGAGAAAAGTATTAAGCCTTGCAGAGGGTAACTGTGCAAAATGATCCCTGGGGATTAACGCATCATTTGAACTGAGGATAAAAAATTCATCCCAGTGGAGCATTTGAGTGGACCAACCGTTCGTCCGGTGAGGTGCAACCGTGGGGACTAACGGTTGACCGGTAAGGGGTAAATGTGAGGACTAAATGTTAGTCCGTTGAGGTGCAACTGTGGGGACTAACGGTTGCCCGCGAAGGTGTAAATGTGAGGACCAAATGTTAGTCCCTTGAGGGGACTAACTGTTAGACCCAGTGCCGTTAGTCCTTAAAGGGACTAATGGTTGTGGCAGCCCCATTAGTCCCCAAGAGGACGAACGGCACACCCTTTTAACACCCTTTTGCCTTAGAGTGTGGCAAGCCTACACCTTTGTTCAGCGTAGCGTTTTGAGCCTGTGCACGCACTATAGGTTTTATATGTTGTTGCAGCAAGGAGTCAGACACGCGCACGGAAACTCGAGTGTATCTGCAAGATTTAAATATTTCGTCCAAGCAAGGTGCAAGGATCTTTGCCTTGGTCAGCCCGAGTCACCTTGTTCGTTCTCTTCCCTGTAACACCATCCTCCCGGCTGGTGTAACTCCGCCCAGGTGGCTTAGGGAGCGCAATTTGAGGTGCCACACAGGACTTGATTGAGACGACGTCAGCAATATGCAAGTTTGCGTTGCACAAAAAATAAATAACAAGCTTTATTTGCGAAATGAATGAGTAATTTGGGAGACTTGCCATCCAGGGCATCGCCAGTGCATCTCGAGATTTATATCCCGGCGAAACTTGACAAGTAAAACCTTTTACATTCACGTGAATTGGCCTGATGGAGCCATCCAGAGTCAAGATGCAAAGATAAAGAAAATTGGATGGCGAAGGATGGTTCAAGCAATGTCGGAATATTTTGGAACATGATCATCGGTAAGAACCTGAAATAAGGGTCCTTTATGCAATGTAGGCCATGTGTTTGTTTGAGCTTCTTGTTTAATCTCCTTTCGATTTCTATGAAAATCAGCGTGAATTCTTTGGAAAATCTTCCCTGCTTCTTGATATAGTTAACTAACGTTAATATAGTTAACTAACGTTAAGTGAATTGATATAGTCACTTGAAATAGGGTTATGAGCGAGAGTGCAACGAGCATCACATTATTTCGCACGACTTTCTCACTTAAGACACTGCATGACGCCACAGGCAGTGCCGTTTGCTGTGTGTTATGTTTATTCGATGGCACTCACCCCTGTATAGGGATATCGAGTCAAAACATCAATCCATGCACCGCGGCAGTGCTCATGAACATGCAGCACTTATTTTATCGTCAATCATTCACTCCTCTACCGCTTCCAGATGCAATGCCACGGGGCATCTGGATAAGAACCAGTAACAGGCAATGATAATAATCGCTGGGGTTTTACGCCAGAAAACCAACTCTACGATACCGAGGCACATCGTTGCGGAGAGCTACGGATTAATTTTCATCAACTCGAAGTGCAAAACACGCATCTTGCCGATAGTATGCGCTCTTGCATCAAAGTGTCTCCCCTTCCACGAAATATGCACCCACAGTACAACGTGGGCAGGCGTGTTGCTCGAGCCTCCTCTCTTTTAGCTTACGCTCACGCCCACTCCTCTGTTTCTTGTTTTGTCGATGCCGCCCAGTACGGCGCTTCCGCTCACTTTGCAGTAGTATCCGTGGATACTAAGGGTCGGATTATATCCTCAGCGTCGGTTAGAACCTCTTCTTCTCACAAAGCGGAGCAGATGGCCATCGCCCTAGCTCTGCTTGATCCGCAGAGAACTGATATCTATACTGACTCTAGATCCGCTGCTAGGGCCTTCGCGTCTGGTTCCGTGTGCAAGGAAGTTTTTAGAACTCTCGCTCACAAGGAACTCACCCACCACACTATTACTTGGTTCCCTGCTCACCTTGGCTCGCAGGTCGGGGGGCCTTATCAATGTCAACGAGCTAGCCAACTCCAAGGCGCGAGGTTTCACTTACCGCGCCGGGACTTGCGCGGCTCAGACAGAGGAATCAGCCCCGAGCCTCCATTTTAGGGACATTTTGACTACATTCAATGAGGTCACAAAACACTATCAAATGGGCCGTAGGTCCTTTCCATTGCCACACGAAAAGTTGTCTAGGCCACAGGCAATCTCCCTTCGCATGCTTCAAACGGGAACATACCCCAGTCTCTTTACTTACAGTCGTTACTCCGACATTTCAGCGCTCTGTCCGGATTGCCACGATCGCAGTGATTTTAGCCACATGCTCTGGAGGTGCCCCTCTTTACAGGGAAAACATCAAGAATTCACTGAAACTGACTTTCACTCCATGCTCAAGAGCCCGGTCCTCCTACAACAACTCAAGGCTGTCCAGAAGGCCCACGACGCGGCGGTGAGGCTAGGCCTCCCCGTCCCCACGTGGGAGCGGCCCGCGATCCTCCCCCCTATAAAAGGGGGGGTGGACTCCTTCAGGACTTCAATAAAGTTTTTTATCTATCTATCTATCTACCTGAGGCTCTTTGACGTGCCCGTAAATCTAAGTACACAGACCACTATTTTTCACTAGTTTTTTTCGCTTACATCGAAAATGCGATTGCGCCGTGGCCGGGATCAAAACCGCGACCTTCTGGTCAGCATTCGAGCAACCTAACCGCTGTACCACCGCGGTGGCTCCGGTGATAGACAAACAACCGCACTAAGGCAACCGTGTAGAGCGCCATGTGTTGGTTAATGTACGTTCACGGAAAATTATTTGAACGTATTTTTACCACGTCACGAAGATCACACCACCGCCATGACATGGTGACGCGTACATTGATGAACTGCGCGAGGGCCGCGTGTTACTGTTAAGTATAAGCGAAGAGTTGAAGTGACCTTGTTTAAGTGACTCTATCAGCGAGGCAACGGTTAGGTGCCCGCACATTAGCGGAAATCGCAGGCTCCATACAACTTACCTATTTATCGTTTGCTCCGCATCAAGATCTTAAGAGGGAGACATATTCAAACGCTCCTGCGGTCCCTGCAATGTGGCGGCCGCTATTGAGCCCACGCACTGGAAGTGTAGCATTTTGCGAGAACGCGCAGCTTCGAGTTTTCGCAAGCGGCGAGCCTTGACGAAGGACGCGGGCCAATTAAACACTGCAGCACACTGAGTGAGACTAATCGTTTCTTAGTGTTTGCCTTCAAACTGGTCACAGACGGCGAATGATTTTGACTTCTTCACTTCAAAATCGCAGTCAATTTTAGTTGCTATGTTGTCCTTTAACATCATAGAAAGAGAGAAAGAAAGAAAGAAAGAAAGAAAGAAGAAAGAAAGAAAGAAAGAAAGAAAGAAAGAAAGAAAGAAAGAAAGAAAGAGAGAAAGAAAGAAAGAAGGGAAGAAAGAAAGAAAGGAAGAAAGAAAGAAATAAAGAAGGAAATAAATAAATAAATAAAAAATAAAGAAAAAAAAGAAAGAAAGAAAGAAAGAAAGAAAGAAAGAAAGAAAGAAAGAAAGAAAGAAAGAAAGAAAGAAAGAAAGAAAGAAAGAAGGAAATAAATAAATAAATAAAAAATAAAGAAAGAAAGAAAGAAAGAAAGAAAGAAAGAAAGAAAGAAAGAAAGAAAGAAAGAAAGAAAGAAAGAAAGAAAGAAAGAAAGAAAGAAAGAAAGAAAGAAAGAAAGAAAGAAAGAAAGAAAGAAAGAAAGAAAGAAAGAAAGAAAGAAAGAAAGAAAGGGTCAAACACCAATGTCATGAGATATGTTTCAGAATTTGCCAGGTATTCGGGGCTTTCAAGATACAAAAGAGAAAACATGAAGTTTCCTTAAAATTTTCCAAAAGTATTACTGCTAGACATCAGTGACAAGCGGTGGCTGCGAGAATTAAAAAAAGGAAAACAAAAAAAAATGAACAAGCGTTGGAACCCCATTTGTTGCAAGTAACTCATCATTTTTAACACGGTGAAGACTGGCCTTTTCGGCATAATGCTTGGTGTTTGCCATAAATGTGTGCTGTATGTCCTGCGTCGAATATGAACAGAAGCGGTGTTCTGTGCAATCTGGAATCTGACAAATAAGATTCCGACAGATCCCACAGATATGGCAGTCGATCTCATGCGAAGCAGTCAGCGAGAAGCTCTCTGTGCAGTATTTTGTGAACCAAGCGTTACGCGATGAATCGACGTTTTTGCGTACTTTGTGTTGTTGTGCCCATATTACCAGGCACATCGACCGCTATGGCGTGGCGCATAAAGGGTAGCTTATGGTCTCATGCAACGTCGGTACTCATGTTAGAGCACAGACGTAAGTATTGTCGAAACAAAGTGCGAACCACAAAGCGAGGATGTGCATATGATCAGTATACCAGCCGTCCGCGTATTCCTCCAGGGTCAAGCAACTGTTGACTATAGCTTGCTGAGTTAGAGGTGAACACGTGGAATGTTTATTGCATCGATATAGAAGCTGATAGCCACAGTGGCGTAGCCAAGGGGGGGGGGTTGGGGGGGGTTCAAACCCCCCCCCCCCCCCGAAATTTTTCAATTTTGCTTGCGTATATATACACGCACACATACAAACACACGCACGAACATACATAAAGTATGGTTGAACCCCCCCCCCCCCCCCCCCCGAAAAAAATTTCTGGCTACGCCCCTGGATAGCCAACATTACAAGCTCAAATGACATTGCCCCGACATGACGCCTGTAGTGGGTCCTTTTCCCAATGCAGTTTCAAGCACTGGCGTGACTGCTGTAGAACTTCCCTCCCACGTATAATGCGTGGGTTTGATTCCGGCTCGAACCATTATGCTTATTCTTTGCGTATAGGGATGTTTCCTTCATCTACAAAGCCGGCGACGCCGGCACCGGATTTTCTACGACATGGTTCTATAACGCTACCACCTCAAGACTTGCAAAGTCTATTCGCGCCGTTCCTAGGTTGATATAGCATCTGAATCGCATTCCCGCATTCAGTGGGTCTGTGCTATGTGAGTATGCGCCACACGGGACTGTGGGCACGAGTTTCACGACTTACGTGACAGGCATGTCACGTTATTTATGTCATGACTTGTCAATCGTGTTCTTCATACATCCATGTCCTCCTTTGTCAATTTTGGTGTGCACCAAGTTAAGGAGACGACAACATCTCCCATGCGTAGGTGGCTAAATATATAGACAGATGTACCTAATAAGCAAGGCATGTTGTTGGGCGTGCGTGCGTGCGTGCGTGTGCGTGTGCGTGTGCGTGTGCGTGTGTGTGTGTGTGTGTGTGTGTGTGTGTGTGTGTGTGTGTGTGTGTGTGTGTGTGTGTGTGTGTGTGTGTGTGTGTTTGTGTTCCTCTTTCCGTCCCGTGTCTTCATCGCGCAGTTTAAACCTTTACGGTACCTAATAAAAACAACGTCCGCCTCGGTGGAACAGTGGCTACGGTGTCCGGCTGCTGACCCGAAGGTCGCGGGTTCGATCCCGGCCGCGGCAGTCGCCTTTCGATGGAGACGAAATGGTAGAGGCCCATAACAGTGCACGTTAAAGAACACCAGATGGTCAAAATTTCCGGAGCCCTCCACTACGGCGTCTATCATTGTAGCCAGATTGTGCTATCATCCTGATAGACCCCAACCACTAACACGTGATGCTAACGTCACTGACTGCCTAATGTATTTATATCGCTCGCTTCACTGAATAAACGCTTTTCGTTACTGGACTGCCAGCCAGCTACATGGTGGCAGCGGTGCACAGTTGAGATGTCGACGACGACGCCCTCGACAACGCCCCCCTCGCTAACAATGCTACCAGGCCCATCAACACTACTGCCGGCACCGAGGCCCATGGATACGTCAGTCGACGCCTGGCTTGGCTGGAGAACGTGGAAGAGTGAGTTTGAACTGTTTGCCACAGCTACTCTATTGACCAGGCAGCCAAGCGACGTGCAGGCCGCAACATTTCTGGTCAGCATAGGCGAAGAAGGCAGAAAAGCGTACAGCACTTTCAAATTTGAGGCGGAAGAGGACAAAAATAATGTCCAAGTTTTGAAGAAAAAATTTGAAGACTACTACAGGCCAGCAAAAAACTTGACTCTTCATGAATTCCGTTTTGGTTCAAGGGACCAGAAAGAAGGCGAGCCATTCAATGAATGGTTGATCGAGCTGAAGATACTAGCAAAGAACTGCGAATTTGAACTTCTAGAAGAACGAATGCTACGCAGTCGTATCGTCCTTGGCGTTAGAGACAAGCGGTTGCAGCACAAGCTGTTGGCAGAAAATCCTTCTTACCAAAAAACCGTAGAAATATGCCGTATTGAAGAGCACGGAAAGCAGCATTTCCAAGAGATGAGTGCAGCAGCCGGGGGAGCACACACTACGATAGTGAACTCAGTTGCAACTGATAGGAAAGTATGCAGCATGTGCGGCTACCAGATGCACCGCAGCGGAAACTGCCCAGCGCGAGGAAAAAACTGCCGCAAGTGTGGGGCACCGAACCACTTTGCCCAGGTTTGCAAATCATTTGGGGCCACACGAAACGTAAGCCGACAGGGAAGAGAGCTACGGGAAGTACGAGCAGAGACAGACTTTGCGGAAGCAGAATTTTTTCTTGCGGGACTTACTATCAACTCGGTCGAAGTCGATAGATGGGCAGCAACAGTTCACATCGAAGGTCAACCGGTAACTTGCAAGTTGGACACAGGAGCGAACTGTTGCGTAATCTCAAAGCAAGAGCTGGCAAGAGTGTCTGATAAGCCCAAGAAAGCTTGCAACGTGACTCTAACAGCGTTCTTTGGTCATCGGGTTACGGCACAAGCAAAAATCACACTTACGCTCTGCGCCAACAACAACAAATGCGAAGAACAGTTTTTCGTCGTTGATCAAGATATCCCAGTCACACTCAGTGGGACAGTCTCAGAACGACTGGGATTGATATACCGCATACACAATGTTACTGGTGGAGCACTATACCCTGCAGCCCAACCTTTTGCCGTTACTTTCAGGGGTCTCGGACAACTAAAAGGTGTGGAGTACTCAATGAAGCTGAAACCCGGCAGCGTGGGAACCGTCGTGCCGGCTAGGAGGGTTCCTGTGGCGCTGCAAGACAGAGTACTGGCGGAACTGCAGCGCATGGAGCAGCAGGGCGTCATTACAAAGGTAAATGAACCCACCGAATGGTCGAGCCACATGGTAACCGTGGTGAAAAAAGACAAAGTGCGTATTTGCCTCGATCCAACGGCTCTAAACAGGGACATTGCTTCGAGAACTACCCCATGCCAACTTTAGAAGACATAATTCCACGGCTGGCCGGGTCGAAATTTTTTTCCACGCTAGATGCAGCGTCTGGATTTTGGCTAATCAAATTAACGGAAGAAAGCTCCAGGATCTGCACTATGAGTACGCCTTACGGGCGGTATCGCTTCCTCAGAATGCCCTTTGGCATATCATCAGCCCCAGAAATTTTTCAAGCTGCAATGCACCGCTTGTTAGATGGCCTGCCCAGCGTCGCGGTGGTTATGGACGATATACTGGTGTGGGGCAAGACAAAGGAGGAGCATGACTACAACCTGACGCTTTTGCTGACGCGCTGCCGCTAGCATGACCTGCGACTTAACCTAACAAAATGCACCTTCTTACAGACGGAGGTCCGCTACTTGGGACATATCCTCACGACACAAGGTTTGCGCATCGACCCAGAGCGAGTGCAAGACATCCTGGAAATACCCGAACCTAAGAACTGTAAGCAATTGCAAATTTTTCTAGGAGCAATGAACTTCATACAGCGCTTCATTCCGAACATGTCTGTCATGACCGAACCGCTCAGAGAACTACAGCGAAAAGATAACGCGTGGGTTTGGACAGAGAGACAACAAGCCAGTTTTGAAGCACTGCGGCAGGCACTAACGACAGCGCCAGTTCTTTCCTATTTCGACCCAAATAAGGCAGTGACGCTTTCTGTTGATGCTAGTCAGTCAGGCGTTGGGGCTGTATTGATGCAAGATGGCCATCCCGTCGCGTTTTCGTCCAGATCTCTCACAGAAGCGCAGCAGCGCTACGCGCAGATTGAAAAAGAGACGCTGGCAATAGTTCATGGATGCACAAAGTTCCATAATTATCTTTTCGGCCAGGCAGACGTGATCGTCGAAACAGATCACCGGCCTTTGATACCAATATTCAGCAAGCCTCTGTATCAATGCCCACTCCGTTTGCAGCGCATGCGCCTCAGCTTGCAACGTTATGCAATAGCATTGCGGTACAAACCTGGCAAAGAACAGTTTCTAGCAGATGCTTTATCGCGATTTCCTAGCAAGACTGAACTAAAACAAGAAACCGAATTGTTTCAAGTGAATGTTCTTGACTATGTTTCAGCGTCACAGCAACGCCTGGAAACCCTGCGTGCCGCTACAAACGAGGATCCAGGCACTAGTCCTTATCCGAGAATACGCAGAAACAGCTTGGCCGGATAAAAAGCAGAGAATCCCGGAGCCAGCAAGACCGTACTGGGCCTACCGGGAAGAAGTTCACGCTCAAGACGGGCTAGTTTTCCGCAGCAACAAGGTAATTGTACCGAAATCAAAACGGGCAGAGATAATGCAGCTCCTTCACGTGGCACATACTGGAGCAGAGAAGATGTTAGCAAGAGCTAGCAGCGTAATGTCCTGGCCAAGTATGGGTGCAGATGTCAAACAGTTTTGCATGTCATGCAAAATATGCAAAATTCACCAGCCGCAGAACCAGAAGATGCCTCTTCTAAGCCATGACGTTCCGACCCTACCATGGGAGAGTGTAGGCGTGGATCTGTTTCACTACGGTGGCCGAGAGTTTGCCGTTATGGTTGACTTTTACTCCTTTTATTTTGAAATACGGGAGCTCCGACACACCACAGCTAATGCACTGAAGACTTGGTCTGCACAAGTGTTTTCTGCGCATGGGCTGCCACAAAAACTGTACAGTGACAACGGCCCGCCCTTCAGTAGCAGCGAGTTTAAAGAATTTTTAAGCAAGCTAGACATTGTACATGTCACGTCAAGCCCATACCACCCGCGTTCTAACGGCATGACGGAAAGAGCTGTTCAGGAGGCAAAGAAGCTGTTAAAGAAGTGTTCCCTCCGAAGCCCTGATTTTGAAATTGCATTGCTTGAGTGGCGTAATACTCCCAGGGATCATGTTCTGAGGTCTCCTGTGCAGAGGCTGATGGGACGACAGACGCGGACCCTGCTGCCGGTACCAACAGAACACCTCGAACCAGAGGCAATACCCAGCAAGGATGTTCACTACCGCCTTCAGGTGATCCGGCTTCAGCAAAAAGCATCCTACGACCGCAACGCCAGATACTTACGCCCGCTAAAACCAGGAGAACATGTAACTACGTACGACACCCTCCAGAGGACCTGGAGTCCAGCTATGGTTATAAGGCCAGCCGAGGCACCGAGGTCTATGATTGTGAAGACCGAAGACTGCCGTGAAATGCGTCGCACACGAGAGCACCTGCGGGAGGCAGCACCTGAGCCAGGGCCAGAATCAACTTCCCCGCGGGCTTCCGAAGACAGCGCCTTCCATTATGGACAGCAGCAGCTACGGCGAAGCACAAGGCCACGTCACGAACCCTGTCGATACCCGTTACCAGATCAAACTTCTAGACTGCATCAACATTAAAGGGAAGATGTAGCCAGATTGTGCTATCATCCTGATAGCCCCCCAACCACTAACACGTGATGCGAACGTCACTGACTGCCTAATGTATTTATATCGCTCGCTTCACTGAATAAACGCTTTTCGTTACTGGACTGCCAGCCAGCTACAATCATAATCATATTGTTGTTTTGGGACGTAGAAACTCCAGATATTATTATTAATAAAAACAACTGTTGGGGGTTTTACATCCCAAAACCGCGATGCGATTAATAGAGACGCCGTAATGGAGGGCTCTGGAAGTTTCGACTATCAGTTGTTTTAACAGCGAAGCTGTTTAGCAAATCATTCCTTGTTCACCCCGTACCAAAAAAGCTATCATCATCATAAACGGGTACGCGCCCTAGAAATTGTGTGAATCCCGCTACTGACCACTGGGCCACTCAAGATGAAGAAGGCAACAGTTAGTCCAGCAAACGAGTGTGTGCCGTAGAAATTTGTGCAGTCTATCAGAAAACTATCATCATCATAAACGGGTATGAGCCCCAGATATTGGGTAAATCCCACTACACACAACTTCTACTAAAAAGGAAGAAGGCAACAGTCAGCCCGACAAATGGCTACGAAGCGACGGTTCCGGAGCCGAAGACCCCGAGTACGTAGAATGAGAGAATACTAGGGAATGGAAGAGACAATGGCGGCTGCGAGAAGACCCCGAAGTGGTAGAAGGTCTACGCCAACGACGACGTGCCCGTGTCGTGTCCGTGACTGACTGTGGTTTAACTCGAACCTCTCTGCGCGGAGAATCAAAGTAGAAGCAACCTAGCACCATCTAGCTAAGGCCTAGCAACGACCGAGAAGCAACCTAGAAAGAACCCTCATCACCTAGCTAAGGCTCAGAAACAACCTAGAAGCAAGCTGAGTAGTCTTCAGAATCATCCAGTTTCGCTCTGTCAAGCCTTGAGCGGTTTAGTGCAAGCTTCGCCATTTTTTTTTTCAATTGTCATCCGGACAGCAAGCAATTTCATATTTCAAAAGGATACTTTTGGTGTGCTTGTGAAAAAGTTTACGTAAGCCTGCATCAGCATGGGCCAGGCTGCGGACGCAGTAGGGTCCACGCAGAATGTTTCCGAACAAAGCGTTCGGAAGTCGCACAGCGAAAACGAAGCTACTGTTTCTTGGAGGCCATCATTGCATGCATATGCCGGCTCAATCATTTCTGAAACCGCGAAATCCGTTGCCTTGTTGCTGTCGCCGATATTAAGACGATATTACATTAGTAGCACGAAGTAAACAAAACTTAAAAACACTCATTCCCAAGGTAAAAGAAAAAAAGCGAGAAGGATGGTCTTTTCCTGGGCATAAAAAACTTAGAGGACGTTTGATCTTCGCGATAACGAGTAGAACGTGATAGCGTAATTGGGCCCCGTGCGCATCCCCTTCTCAATTGCTAGCCTGATGTGTGTTTTCGGTAAATGCCTCAACTGTGCCGCAAGAAAATGAGCGTCTGTGCACGTAACATTGGCCGTTTCCAACTATCGTACAATGCCTACTGCAAGTACAGTTGTGAAGCGTCTACTACGCAATAATTTTTCCTTATGCGATTCAGCGAATGGCCCACTACGTGTATGTAAGGCAGCACGCGAACTATATACGCAGCTGCTCACTTTGTTTATGCTGAAGGCAGCGTGTCTCTACGCGCCGCGCTGCCGAAGATACAGCTGAGCTTTCTGCACCAATTTCAACTCTCTCGATATTTCGCTGACTGAAAACACTGATTTTTCCCTCGCAACCAACGACACCGAAACCGGAATTTCTGCGAAACGAGCTCTTTAACGCTATCACATTAAAAAACATTATGTTTTCCTAGAACCCAATATACGGGCGCTTATAGTATCTTTACGAAATAAATACAGCGAATAGCAATAGGAGAGAAAACAATGCGTGGACTTCTAAATATTTTGAAAGGAAAAGATGTCAGCCTCAAAACCGAAATTGGCCTTATAAACACCCTTGTCTTTGCCCTTAGTAATGTATGACCATGAGTCGTGCACCTTGCTGAAAAAATTGAAGAACTAAAAAAAAGTTCTGGCGGATCCCACGCACTGTGGGAATCGATTTCATACGACGCAGTGAGCGAATAGCAGCCTATGCCGGATTTCTCGTTTTGAGTCAAACGCTACGGGGTACATGGATGTATTTGTATAAATTTAGTATTTACGCGCATGTCGTACCAGCCACGGTGGTCTAGTGGTTATAGTGCTGTGGGCTGCTGACCCGAAGGTCACGAGATCGAATCCCAGCCGCGGCGGCCGCATCTCGATAGGGGTGAAATGCTTGAGGCCCGTTTACTAAGGCGCACGTTAAACAACAACAGAAGGTCCAAATCTCCGGAGCCCTCCACTACGGCGTCCCTCGTAACCGCATTGTTGTTTTGGAACACAACGCCCTAACAATTAAACAAAGTTGCGCGCATATCGCGAGGTTGTCAAGCGCGTTGACACCTAAAGGGTAGCTCATGGTGCGACGTAACGTTGGCACTCGCGTCAGAGCAGAGATGTCCCTTTCATCGCAACGAACGGCACGATACGGTGTGATTACATGAAAAGTGGCGGTTGTCTGTACGCGTATTCAAGCAACGCTTGATGGTAGCTTGCGCAGTCACTGTTTATCACAATGCGATAAAAACGCATGGACAACACTGTAAGCACAATTGGTGTTGCCTCGACATGACGTTTCTATACGTTCTTTTTCTTAAGCAGTTTGAGGCACAGGCGCCGGTGTAGCTTTAAGCACATGCGTGGCTCCGTCGTAGAATACTTGACTGTCATGCAGAAGACTGTAGCTTGATTCCAGCTCGAGCCGTGATTTTTAATCTCTGCTTTCCATCGGGATTTTTTCGCTCATCCACAACGCCGTCAAAGCCGACAGCGTATTTTATGCGACCCCGGCTCATTGTACATTCTCATTGTGAATCATCTGTTGCGCATACCTGTATACAACGGGCCATCTGATGCGGGTATGTGCCACACGTGTCTAGTGGAAAAGGGTTTTCATGACGCACACGGCAAGCAAGTCGCGTTTCTCACATCATGACCTGCAAATCGTGTTCGTCATACACTCTTGCCCTCATGCCAACTTTGGTGTATACCAAGTTAAACAGACGACCACCAGAGCCCCGAGATACGTAGGCGGCTAGATAGATAGATAGATAGATAGATAGATAGATAGATAGATAGATAGATAGATAGATAGATAGATAGATAGATAGATAGATAGATAGATAGATAGATAGATAGATAGATAGATAGATAGATAGATAGATAGATAGAAAGAAAGAAATGGTCAAAGTACCTACGGTTCGCCAAGAAATGCTTCGAATTTAAAAACTAGGTTATTTTGAGTGATGGCGAAGGGGTACTCTTCTCACAATACCATGCACTGCTAAATGAAGAAATACCTGACTCATAATATATACAAATAGTGAATATTCTTTCGAAGCGAAGGTAATGAAACAAAGGCCCTCATATTTTGGCTATGTCATGCGAGCTACCAGTTCTATGGGGCAGAACTTAATGCAATAATGGAAGGTAAGAAAAACCACGCCACCCTCGCACACGATGGTTAGATGGTATTCTCGATGCAACGAAGGACCGCCTCGATGAGCTCTGGCTGTCATAGGCTCAAGGAGTCGGTAGCGGCTTAGCGGCAGTTAACAAGTCATTACGCGCCAGGAAATTGCCGACGTTATATTCATTAAATACATCTTTCATGATTGAATATTGATTGCTAAGCATTGACGGAAGGAATGATAGTGAGTAATAGCTAAGCGGCTCAGCGGGCCAGCGGGCCCAGCGGGCGAGCGGAGAGGGCAGTGGGGTGGAAGACGAAATTAAGAGTAATAGCCAAGCGGCTTAGTGTCACCCCGCTCGTTCTAGTATAACGCGGATCGCACCCTTCGCGCTCCGCTGTGTGTGAAGGTGCGTTAACATGGTGTCGCCACCGTTTTGCAGCCAAGCTGATTGCGCCTTGACAAGGTGCGCTTGCCGAAAACGCGAAATGTATGCAGTTCTCTGCACATCTATGAACCCGCGATCAAATGTAATCTGTACGGACAAGATGTCAAAGTAGCGTGTCCTTTCTTAAGTTTCTTGTGTCGTCTTGTCTCCAATATCGAATTATAAGATCAACACCCTACTTTAAACCTCGGAATATACGCTCGCGGTCTGGTGTACGTCTTAAGTTTTCGAAGATTTGAACCCATTTTAGGTCATTTCCAAACGGCCTCGCCTTCGGATGTCTTCTTCAAATGTCTTCTACTATTGAAAAGCAGCGCCGGGACTTTTTCGTCTGGAGCGGAGCGAGTGCCGCGTTCGCAGGTATCGCTGACGGCATGCTGTTGCCGCTTGTGTTGGGGGGTCGCCATTTTGTATCGCGAAAACGCTGGTCCGCTGGTCACGCTCTGCTGGGCAGAGGATACGAGCTGGTGAGTGGTCCGTCCGGAAAGACGCTGGCTGTCGTAGAGTGTCCCGCATGCGCAGTTGGCGCCTACACTCGCCCGCCGGGCCCGCTGGCCCGCTGAGCAGCTGAGCTATTACTATCTAATGAAGGGCGATGAAAAAATAACGAGTGGAAGTACGTGGCGCCACGTGCACCCTTGCAATTTTTTTTTAATGTCGAGCGAGTGTTGACCCTCTGGACTGGTTGTGCTTAATATAGACGAGAAGTAACCACGTTATTTCCTACATGATGCGCAAGAGCAGACAGCACACTCGTGCGTGAGCGCCGTCTGCTAGGCTGTTTGCTTGGAGATGCAAGCAGATTATCAGCTTTATCTGTGCGATGATGGGTTCAGAAAGCCGGTGGGACGATGATCGTCCTATCTCTCATCTCGTTGCTTCTCGCCGATATTATAAACTATCGCATCCTGAGGTCGACGCTTGCGAGATATCATTAAAGTTGAAAGGGTATATGTACGCAGTACGTCCATTTGATAACGTTCATCGACGTTCGCTGTTCCCCCTGTCAGTGCTACATTAAGCGCAATTCGCTTCATTTTTTTTCATTCATTTCATTATGACGATTCAACCATGAACGCTAACCAACTAGTGCCATTCATCGCTTTACGATATACGAAATTTAACTGTTTGTTGAGCTCACCGAAGAGTTCACCGAATGCTGAAGTGAGCAACATTCGTAATCGCGCCAAATACGATGCTACCATGTCCTATCCTCGAGTCATATATTTGGCATCCACGGTTATACACGATGACTGAGGATGAGTTGTCGGGGGGCGTCAAGAGACAAAGTGGCCGTGCAGGGACGAAAAGTTGTCAATTTATTAACGGGATGACAGACCGAGAATCATAAGAGGGTAAGAGCCCGGCGGGGTGGTAATATATCCCTTCGAGGCCTCCAAGTAATCCTTAGTCTTTTGAATGGGAAAATTGCATTGGTTAAGGGGTCCTGCATGTTTTCGGGGTCCGGGTGTTACGGGGTTCGGGTGTGTCCTGTATGTTCTCCGTACCGTTGTCTTCGCTGTTTCGCCATATGTTCATAAAGCAACTAGCACACCTAAGAACCCTTGTGCATTACATTTCTTCTACATCGGGCCCTTACGCACGTGTTATCTCTCAAGCTCTCCAGAATCCGTCTATTTGTATACAACGCTTCTTGTGAACGAATCGTGCCGCCATCTCTAGCACTCTTTGACAAAGAAATTAGATACATTGAGCCTCATTTGTGATCAGGAGCTTGTTATCACACTCTTTGTTTTCTTGTTTTGTTTTGTTGTTTTATTGTTCCTGGTTACAGTCAGCGCTGTGTCATGTATGTTCTTCATCCGGTTGTCTGCGCTGTTTCGCCAGAATGTTCATGAACCAATTAGCCCACCTTAGAACCCTTGTTGGTTACGGGGTTTTAGCTTCGTTCGTATTTGTTTTAATCGGTGGTCGAGTGTTCATACACAGGTTGATCCAGGTCATTATCTCCTCTCACGTGAGCGAGGGGAGTCCTTCAATCCCCGATGGTTGCCAGTACTTCCTTCCTTTTCTGGCGAGCGTATGGGTCGCCGGTGGTGGGAAACGCTTTTTTCGGAGGGCACGGAAGAGGCTCTGCAAAATACAGTTTACGTCAGCTGGCTTTCCGTCACACCCCAAAAGCACAAAACATGAGTCGTGCACCAGACGTGTACAGCGTAGGGGCGAGTCATAACAGGATGCATTTAAGAAAGGCGAGTTGGACTACAGAACCTATGGCCAGATGCTTTGCTGCTATGAAAGTTTAAGAAAATTAAGTCAGCTCCGCACTAGTGGTGCCAAGCCTGAAGGAAGTGTGCTCCTGAGCGGCATTCTTTTTTTAAAATGCGAATGCATTTCTTAGTCGGGCTGTGTCAGGCGCATCCGGCGTTGTCCGTGGCGGCGTCCGCGCGCCGGCAGGTGTTATCTCTCCGCTCTCACTCCCTCTCCCATAGCAACAGCTGCGGGCGCGCGCGCTTATCCTCGCCCCTAGCAACCGGAGCATGAGGTGCGAGAGAGTGTAGGAGAGGGTAGGTGCAGTGCTTCGCCGCTCCTTCTCTCGCCGTTCGCTCTCTCTCCTCCCTGCGCCCCACTCTCCCGTCCGCTCGCGCCTCACTCTCGACCGTTCGCTGGCTGGGCGCCTCTCAAGGCGATGGCAGAAGTCGGTGAAGGCGAAATCTCTCGGCGCAAGAAATGCGTTCGCATTTCCTCACGATTCCCTTCGGGGAGGTGGGGGGCATTTCTTTTCTTTTTTTTTCTTTCTTTCTTCATCTCTTTCCCTCTTTCTGTATTCTTCCCTTTCTTTCTCTTTCTTTCTATGCTATGCTTTACTCATCGTTCACGGACTCGCGCAAGCACACAGGGACAAGAAGAGACTTACAAGGATAGGCGCGATCTAACAACTGGTTTATTATTCGGAATACACACATATTTAACAACCCAATGATCTGCTCGATCAGGTTAAACAAACCAAAAACAAGAAAAGTACTCAATTATCACATCGAAAAGCACAAAGATAAGTGTGTTAGTCACCCCTCGGTTGCTCTGCTTGAAAAAGAGTTGTCGCTTATATCAGTACGTTAAGACGTGTGTTCGTGTGATGCATTGAGTACTTTTCTTGTTTTTGGTTTGTTTAACCTGATCGAGCAGATCAATGGGTTGTTAAATATGTGTGTATTCCGAATAATAAACCAGTTCTTAGATCGCGCCTGTCCTTGTAAGTCTCTTCTTGTCCCTGTGTGCTTGCGCGAGTCAGTGAACGATGAATTTGTTCCAACTAGGCCGTATTGAAGTTATGCTTTACTCATTCCCCTCCTCCTTTTCCTCCTCTCCTCACATCTCTCCTCCTCGCCCTCACTTCTCTTTCACACCCCCCTTGGTATACTATACTAAACAATTATACTGCCTGGTTAGCCAAGTGGTTACGATGCTCGCCTTCGGATCGTGGGAACGCGGGTTCGAATCCCACCTCGTCAACAAATTTCTTCGCCGAGAATTTCGCTCTTTCTATTTCTATCTTTCTCTCTCTCTGAGCTCGTAATCTCACCTATGAAGGTTATTACAACTCACGCCAGAAAAATCGGCGCACGTGTTCTGGAAGCAAAGCAGAAGGTGAAGAGGACCAAAAGAAAGAAGAGGAGAAACATAGCGCGTGTAGGTTCATGATTATGATAGTTTTCTGCTCGCACATGACGTAGGACGGCTCGCATAAACAGCTCCCCCCGTTAGAATGTTCATTCTTAATGATATGTATTCAAGGTTCTTGATTGGCTTACGTTTTATACTTGAAGAACAGATGCTCTGCTGGTCTAAAGCCAAAATAACCTCAGGTTAAATGCCCAAATAACCACAGTACCACATTTCATTCGCTCATAATAAAAAAAAAAATTCACGCATATTTACAAAGTGAATACTGATGATGGGGCGAAACAGTGTGCATTAGATGATGAATCGCGGCCTTCTATTTTGTTCTGGTTAATGGCCTTTTATTTTGTTCTTGTTAACCTTTTCTTCTGTCATATGTTGTGACTGATGGATGCTTAAATGTCGGTGCTTTTACGGTGTTGAGACATTTTATTTTGTTTGTTCTGGTTAACAGCATTTTGATAACCTTTTTGTTGTTTACAGATGTTTCGGTTTGTTCACAAACACCTGCGCTACATGAGCTGTAGACGCCGGCCGGCGGTTTATGGACGGAGGGACATTGTGGGGTCTTAAGGTGATTCGCCCCTGAAACTGAAAGGATACGGAGCCGAGACTTTGGAATCGAATATAATGCTATCCGTATTTTAAAACCGGAATGTTCACATTCCTCTTTTCCGTATTAATTTAGACCAGCTGCAAATATTATACGTATGCATAAAACAGGGAACACAGGCGAAAACTTTGCAGAATTTTTTCCTTCAAGTACAAGATGAACAGGAATGTCGGCACCCTGGTTGATTAATTTATTTTCAAATTTTTGTCCCATTTATTTTTCTTAGCCTGCGATAGTTTATTGATTCAGCTTCACTTTCGTTTTTAAATGCGAAGCATTTCTTAGCGAACATCGGCGACTTTGAGCGTATCTATCTATCTATCTATCTATCTATCTATCTATCTATCTATCTATCTATCTATCTATCTATCTATCTATCTATCTATCTATCTATCTATCTATCTATCTATCTATCTATCTATCTATCTATCTATCTATCTATCTATCTATCTATCTATCTATCTATCTATCTATCTATCTATATATCTATCTATCTATCTATCTATCTATCTATCTATCTATCTTTCTATCTAGCCGCCTACGACTTTGTGCTCTCCTGGCTGTATCGTTAATGGGATTTATACCAAATTTGGTGTGGCATAACCAGACTGTATGACGAACATAAATGGCTGGTCATATCATGAAAATAATGAATAACTTGTCATGAAAAGTCAGTTAATATTTATTAGTCTGGTGCACGTAAGAGCTGAACAGAGCAAGCGAAACTTGCGGTTGATTGAACGCAGCGTTGCGAAAGTGTCCAGCAAAGGGGCAAACAATTGACTCTTGGCTCGATCTGCCTTCCGTGCAAAGGTTCAGCGTTCCCGTGCCACGCACTGACTGGCAACGCAGACTAGACGTGCCGCGCAACTTGGCATAGGAGCTCTGACTGAACTCGGCTATCGGCCGTCGTTGCTCACGCATCGGGCACGAAGAAAAGGAAGAAAGACGAATTTTTTCGGCATTTGCGTCGCCAATACAACAATAACTTCAACAAAAAGAGGGTCGCCGAATTCTCAGTGCCACCGAAAACCAGTCCAGTTGTAAGTTTGAAACCGAGCCGCGTGTTCGGAGCTGGTCGTGATTGAAGAGCAGTTCGGCCCTCCCTTACACTTTTCCTTCTTCGTGCGGTTCGCAGTAGGTGGCGTGAAGAAAGGCTTGCATAACCTTCACGCTTCAGTCAGCAAGAATCTCGAAGGGGAGGGAAAACTAAAATAGAGACCCGCACGAGTGCGTGCAAACGCCCCGGGGGGCGACCGGAACCCTAAATTACGAGGATAAGGTTACCCCCCACTTTCAGAACCCACACACCTTGCGCGAACGACGGTCCTTTTTTTTTCTTTTTTTTGCTCGATCGCGTTTAGCGTGACGTGTACCTTCGTGTGGCCGACTCCACACTTCGACCTGCGCTGGATACAAAAGAAGTCGCGGAACTTGTTTCTTTTTTTTTTTTTTATTTACCTCTCTCTTTCTCCGATACATGTGCAGAATGCAGACCTGCAGGATCGACTTCTTTGCGAGGGAACCCAGGGCCCTGAGGGGGGCGGAGCCGGGGGGTGATACCGCTATATAAAAAGGCCCCGAGGTGGGTGCTTAAGTCGTGTCACTGCCTGCAGAGCCAGTAGCAAGCCCAACCATGAAGTCCCTGGTAAGACTCCGCACCCGTTTCGCTCCCTGCCGGCGCATCGTGTGGAATATGTGCACTTGGAAGACCGCTGAACTCTGCGTCTCCGCACTGGATACTGCCGTCGTACGGCGAACATGCATACAGTTCGCCGTTCGACTTTCGCGTTCACTTAGCCGCGGTTCTCGCCTATTTGCTTTCCTGGCTTTTAGCTTCCCCTGTTGTTTATACATTGTCTCGACCTTACAGGGACAGCTTCCTTAACTCATGACCTAGCGTTAAGGGAGCTCTCTGGGTCAAAAAATTCCGCATTGCTCTATGTTTCTCTTGCTTCTTTTGGCACTGTTATGCAAAAGCCAATGTAACTTAGAACTAACATTTCGCCGCCTGGCTAAAATATGACGTGATCCTTGAGCCTATAGAATTAGGTTCACTGGACAGTAGCCGTAGAACTTAAAATTTTGACGATTTGTAGGTAGGTGATGTACTTCTTTTACTGGCTGGATTGTACAGCAGCTGTCATATAACCGTTCCTTTTTTTTTTCTGGGGTAATTTACTGTTCAGTTTCCCAACTTAAGTGTATGCCTCGAATACCCTGCGGAAGAATTAACAAAGCTTTTCGTTAGTAATTCCTGTTTGCTAGTGGTCCTCTACCTTTGTGCTTGGTTGTCATATAGTCTTCGTAAAAGTACATCATGAAGCGTTTCGTGAAGTGGGGCCCTGGACCATTTATTCACTAGAACGAGAGTACTTGCGCATTCGACGTATAGTTTCTACGCACATCATATTTCTTGTTCATCTGAATGATAACATTAGTAAAAATTGCTGTGGTCTCCCAATGAATGTAGACTATCATTGAGTCAATCAATAACGCGGTGATACCGAAATAATCGACTACAGCCCCCCGCCTTCTCCTGTCGAGAACTATCAGAATTATTTAGCGGGAAGTTGTTTCTAGTGAGCGCCATATACGTTCTAAATAAATAAACAAATTATATAGATCATTTATGTTCTTATCCGCCAAAATAAAGATATGACGGTGAGGCACGCCACACTGCGGGACTTCCAATTAATTTTGGTAAGTAAGAAAAGACCCTCGACTCTCTGTGCAGATAAGGGTATGAGCTTTAATACGAGCATCGGATTCGAACGCATGGCACAATGGCTTCTACAACTTATATAACAGGCAGAGCTGCATAGACCTATCTGAAACGCAGTTAAGGCATTATATAAAAGACGACCGCGAACATGGGAGTGCTATTAGCCGCACTGAACACTGCTTGAGAAACGCCAATGCGTATATGCCAGCATCCTGTACGTTCTTTGTAAAACTCCGTAGCCGCTATCCGTGATTCCTATCTGTGGCATCCAGGAACAAGCGTTAACTCGAATGTTCACTCGACGGAGCGGCAAGTTAGTCGTTCGACTGTCCGCCATAACTTTGACTCTTGCTTCAACACCCCTTGCAGATCGCCGTCGTCTTCTTCGCCCTCGTTGCCACCGCCTTTGCCGGATACTTTGGAGGCTACGGCGGTTACGGCGGATATGGCGGTTACGGTGGCTACGGCGGCTACGGAGGGTATGGTGGCTACGGCGGTTACGGCGGCTATGGCGGCTACGGCGGATATGGCCACGGCTACCCAGTCGGCCGCGCGTTCGCCTACCATACGCACATCAAGCACGGATACGGCGGTTACGGTGGATACGGACTCGGTGGATATGGTTACGGACACGGATACTACGGCTGAAGACACGTTGGGCTGCCGCGAAGTCTCTCTCACTCTGGGCCAAAAAATTTCTGTTTAAGAATGCGCCTTCGCCGAAAATAAAATCTCAGCGAACACACATTTTGACTTTGTCTGAATTACAGCATATAAAAGGTGATGTATGTGTTCTGTGTGAACATCAATATTGTACTGCAAGAATTTTAGACAGACATCGCACTGACGGCCACTCTTCCTTAGCATTCCCGCCTCTAAAACTGCTGATGTAAAGCCGAGCAAGACAATATTAGCAAGAAGACGAACGCTTGAAGTGAATAACAGCTGTCGAACAAGGAATTACTCAGATTCGAATGTTTCAACAAGGAGTCTTTATCCCGGCTTATATCTCCGCGAGGACAAGACCCCTCGCCGTAATCTTTCCTCCAGAGCATTCCTCCATCGATAACATGGAGTTGCTCGCTTCAAGTACAGCCAGTTATATTCGCATACAAGTAGCCATGATGCGTTTGCCTAAGCATGGCTGTCAAGGACGAGCATTTGCATAAACCGTGTTTGATAATGTCATCAGTGAAATCACTCACAAGTAATGAAAAGGAGCTCGTCTTTCAATGTTAGGCTCTCTGTCGCGCTGCCGCGTCATTAATAACTGTTGGGGTTTAACGTCCGACAACCACGATATGATTATGAGGGACGCTGTATGCAGGGCTTCGGAAATTTCGACCACCTGGGGTTCTTTATCGTGCACCTAAATCTATGTACACGAGCCTCAAGTATTTACGAGCCCATCGAAAATGCGGCCGCAGCGGCCGGGATATCCCGCGACCTGCGGGTCATCAGTCGAGCACCATAATCACTAGACCACCGCGGAGGGTACCACGTGATTAATACAACAAATTATGAGTTTCTGAGTTTCTGACTAATGAAACCCGAGTTAGACACAACGATGTAGCTACAGAAGAGCAAAAAAATATATATATCAGTCTATTCTTTACATATCAGGCCTGTCAATGTAACAACTGTTCTTTTCAGAGAAGACTTCCGATGACCAGATATATGAGAAGCCGACTGGTAGCTGGTTTTATTTCTATTTCCCCTCCCCGTAATGAAACAAGAGTTACAGAAATTACAGATGGTATTCCTAGACGCGCTGTCTGCTCAGCTAATAAAACAAGGAAGGCGAACGGCTGCTCTATCACGCTCTGCTCAGTCGGCTATAATGGCCGTCAAGTAATGTCAGCATGCTGTGCTAATCCTTTCGCATAACTCAGACAGCCATTGTAGATGGACTGTGCCAGAATTTTTGAAACGCAGTCAAACAAGACGATGGCTGCGACACAAGAGCTGCATAAAGTTAACCTTAATAGCTATCACGCTCGAACTACCGTGCCCGACACTTCGACGTGCGCCATGTGGTCGACATTAACAGAGATATTGTCAGCTACCGCTTCTATTTTCACATTCTCGTGTACAATCTTCTGCATAGAACTTATGCCCACAAAACCTTAAGGCTGAAGCTGTTTGCACTTAGGGAAGCCAGGGCCCATATTCATAAAAGTTGTTTCCGCGATAAATGTTCGTAAGCGAAATTTTCGGGCAGTCCTGACTTGATTGATTGAAAAACCTGATTCAAGAAATATGAGAGACAAGGGATCGGCAAGGGTGGGTCCCTAACTGCAGGATTCCAGTGGCCGTACCTGTACGCTCAGCCTGATCTAGAAGACCCTTCTGGGTCTCCAAGTCAGATCGAGCGAGAGCGGCCTCCCAAGGATCCCTTGGGAGGCCGCACCCAAGGGAGCCTACATACATACGTATGTAGGCTCCCTTGGCAGCCTACATACATATGGTTTCCCTTGGGAGGCCGTATGTACCAGAGGTGAGTTTGTTTTCTCCATGGCCTAGACATGCATTCCCACATAATGTCGGGAAGAGGCGGCCACCCCCCCACACCATGGACATTGACCGGCGTACACTGTTGGCCACATTGCGTAGCATAGTCCCAAGTGCAGATAGGTGTCTGTCTGGATCTTTCTGTATTTTTGGGCGTCTCCTGCTGCGAGCTGTGGATGCGGAGACGCGTAGATTTGTCGTTCGCGACGCTGGTGCTCCAGGACGTCGTGCGAGTTGTCGTCTTATTTTACTCGGGGCGTCGTCTGCTCGGTTCTCTAGTTCACGAGCTACTGCGTGCGCCCGTTCGTTTCCTGGGACTCCCGAGTGTCCCGGACACCATGTAATGCTATGTGATTCGCGGAGTACTTCGCCTAGTAGCTTAAGGGCTATGCGTGTTAGACGTGCATATATGAACATTTGACACGCCGCCTGTTAGTCTGTGATGACTGCTATCAATTCAATTAATTTTTATTGCTTTGTAAAACGCATTACAACATCACAAATATACTGGCGAGGGTCCCAAAGTAAAGTAACCATAGTGGGACCTCCGGTTAATTGTAGAGTCATTCCACGCCAACAGTCCCAGTAGTAGTGCTGGCCGAAAATTAATTTCTATAAAAAAAATCTGAGAAAATTACACAGATATAGATATTACTTCTACATACTGGAAGATTAAACACAGCGCAAAAAACACGAGGACTAGAAGGAACACTTACAACAGACCAGCGCAAACTATCAAATGAAGTTTGTTTGAGGAAACACGAATATTTATACATGTAAAAAAGAGACAACACCATCATCACGTGCTCAGGCTCTATCGCGACATGAAGGTAATCTCTTTTTGTTCAAGTGCTACTGACGCCCAACTAATGCAGGTGTCTCCTGCGCGCCCAATGTAAAATGCTTCGATGATCTCCATCTCTAATCTATCGTCAAATCGTGCCAAGAATTTTGTCTGATTAAGAATTGGACGGCAGTTGCAGCGCTTACAGTGCTCTGCCATGTGCCCGTCCGCGTTGGTGTTGTGCTCTCGCGCCCTCTCATTGTAGCAGCGCCCCGTTTGACCTATATCTACGTTTGATCTAAATATTGTAGAAGTAATCTGCTTCGGATTCCAAAAGGGGTTCTTTTTGGGCGAGTTGGTGCTTACATTGCTTAGGTACACATGACTGAGGCGCTGAAATACATGTGATGAAAAAGGAAGGGGCAGAAGAGAAGAAAGTGGAGCGCCTAACTACCAACTGTTTAGTGACAGTCTCCCTTTTCCCCTGTGCTGAGTAGCAGGCCAGAGCGCACAAGCTCAGGCCGACCTCTCGGCCTTCTAATAAATTTCGCTCTCTCTCTCTCTCTCTCAGAAACGTACAGTAAAAAAAGGACATTTCGCGCATGCCTTTTTTGCGTTTTTGGAGCATTGTGCTTTTATTGTAGGTCAATTCCTTGTGGTAGCTTTAAATTTTTCATTCCTTGGCGCGTAGGCAAAGTTCAGTAAATTGTAGCTTTTTTCGGGCATTTTTTCTACAAAAGACCATTATTGCTAATATGCATCAATTACTTTTATCAAACTCTTCATAAAACTTAATATTTCCTAATATTTTTGTTTTACCTGTGAGTGGCATATACGTTCTGATATAAAATCCTAAACTTGGCAAAAACACCAGTTTGGCCTATGTTGAGACGTCTGTAGCACCCTAAGGTGGTCCAAGAAAAATCAGCAGAAAAGCGCATACAATTGAGAATCATAGAAACTTTGTTCACAGAAAGCTTAATCGAAGTAATTTTTGTTTTAGTGGAGAAATAAGTTTTTAAAGTTTAGTCCGACCATTGCATTGTTTTGCTAAGGGGGGCAATACAAACCAGCTAAATTTGCTGCATAAAAAAACAGTGATAGCGTAATCGCAGTACATGGTCTTAAGTTATTTTTCTTTCAACTTTATTTTGTATACTACATATCGAGGTGATAATAAACAGAGCTAAAATATAACAGTGTCATTGTCTTAGATTCCACTATGTTCCCAACAATGATCATGTTCTTCGAAATGGGGGGAATCTATCCCGTGAAGTCTCGGGTACAGAAATAAGGTCCTCCTCGCAGTAATGTTGTCGGATAGGAAAATTTAAATCCGCAAGGACCCGTCTCCCTGCCTTCGAGCGGTCGAGACGTTCCCTTTGCCCCAGCATAGTCGCTGCCCTCAGCTCCTCGAAAGTGTTATGGAGTTTTAGCGCTTGTAGTCTCTCAGTGGATGTGCCGGGTGGTAGTCCCAGGCATAGGTCGGCACTTTAAGGGAGTACTCACTCAAACTCACTCACCACAATTTTTTCAGCCTTCGCACTCACTCACGTTCACACTCACGTCCACTCACACTCATGAGTACTCACTCACGTTCACAGTCACCTCCACTCACACTCATGAGTACTCACTCACGTTCACACTCACGTCCACTCACACTCATGAGTACTCACTCATACTCAACTCACCACGTTCAAATGAGTGTGAGTGAGTGTGAGTTGAGTGCACTCATGAGTGAGTGTGCCGGGCTCCATAGGTCGGCACTTTAAGGGAGTACTCACTCAAACTCACTCACCACAATTTTTTCAGCCTTCGCACTCACTTACGTTCACACTCACGTCCACTCACACTCATGAGTACTCACTCACGTTCACACTCACGACCACTCACACTCATGAGCTCTCACTCACGTTCACACTCACGTCCACTCACACGCATGAGTACTCACTCATACTCAACTCACCACGTTCAAATGAGTGTGAGTGAGTGTGAGTTGAGTGCACTCATGAGTGAGTGTGCCGAGCTATGGTCCCAGGGCTGCTTTATACGCCATCCGTATGATAACGTCCACTTCTTTGGTTTCGCTAGGTCTGAGCTCTTGATACAGCAGGCTATATGGGACCCTACTGAGAACAAACACGTGTACTAGTCGGATGGCCTCCGTCTCCGTTAGACCATATCACTAGCGACCGCAGCTGTCCAGTGGCAGAAAACACTTTCGAAAGAAAAGCTTCGCAAATTATGCACCAGCATTGGGATCCATGCGAATAGTTTTACTCATTTTAGTGACCATTTTAGGGGCGAAGCTCCTAAGGGCCTAGCCTTGTCGCCGTCCGCTTCCGTCACGGGGAGATTCATGGATGTGAGACACAAAAAAAAAAAAGGTTTAACAATAGACTAATATCAATCCTAATTGTGACAGAACAATATAAAACAGCTAGAAGCACAGACCCTTTACACCAGACGGCGACTTAACTACACATTATGGACCTTAGGACCTGCGGCTTCAAGGAAGAACTGCTTTAGTGTTTACCGACTTGGCTGGAATGTTCCAAAATTATTCTGTATATGACAAGAACTTTATTCTGCATAAACTATATGCATGGCGCACTGAATTTAATAATAATAATAATAATAATAATGATACTTTATTCTGGCATGTGGGTAATTTATTCTTTTATGGGCAACTTATATGTGGCTTGAAGACCAAGCAGGAGGGAAAAATTGCTCATATGTCTACGGTTCTGCGTATTCAAAATGGTATTTATTGTTCGATGATAAAAAAAAAACTACACTCATAACCGCTTCTGATCAATTTGACTACAGATTTGGTGATAATATTAAATGAAATGGCTACTTTGGCTACTTTTAGCTTGAGTTCTGGCTACTTTTCAAATCTACCCAACGGCAGCCCTGGCGGCTAGGGTGGTTGGTGCCATGCATGCGGCATTCTCTCTAGTACAGCTAAAGTCAGAGCGCAGAAAAGACGGAAACTCAAGTTTGCTGAGAATCGATGCCAGACGAAGTGGCTGTCTTCTGAACCAATGGACGCCGGTATTTCCGGCGACTGCTGAGAAGCTTGCGAACATCCCTAAAATTCACGATGTCCTGCTGCCACATTCTGCACAACAAAGGGAATCGGACTGTTGACATTCATATAATTTCCTCTGCGTTTTCGACGCCGCCGTGCTCTCAATACAAATCATGGGGAGCGCCCTCACCGAGGGATATGCCGTAATTATGCGGATGTGTGGGCCGATTGCGGGTTCGGGGATGTGTTAGACACATCGAAAAAGTTGGTAGGTGCTAATAAGAATACCGTCTAGCTGGTGTACGCAATGTGCCAGCTAGGGGGGAAGTGCATGCAGGTGCGGCGTCATTGTTCTGCATGAATCAACTGACGGAACAAAGCAGACAAGAAATTAAGGAGGGACGAGTTGCCGCACGAACAAAAGGTCCCTCTGATGCATCCCACAAGGGCCCGAGTTATGAACCTGACGTATTTTAGGCCACTATGTGTTGCTGTTTTTTACATATTTCTCCTCGTTTAAAATCCTTTACATTTTTGTCAAAACAATATTTCGCTCCACCTCTTGTTACGCAGTCCTCATATACTTTTTAATGGCAATTTTGAAACAAAACTTGCCCCTTTCTTTCCTAACACGTCGATGTGGGCAACCAACTAGGATAAAAGAAACTGTTGCAACAATTCTGAATGCAATGCTTGTTTTAGAACTAAGCTTAGTCAAAATAGACAACTTTTCTTGCTTTGTATAGTCTTTTAAACATTAATTCCTTAATACTTTTTTCATTACATTTATCCTAGTTCAGTTCATAGATTCCCCAAATTCATATGTTACTTATTATTACTGGCGTGACTAGCACTTTTAACACATCTTTATGGCAGAAAGTATCTGCCAAAAACTAAATTGGACAATTTTTTTAGCACTGCATGTAGTTGGATAAGCGAAACAAGAGATGCCTAGTCAGGGAAAAAAAAGGTTAAAATCCTAGCTGTTCGTTTAAAATTTTTTATGTCGAGTTGACCTACACGCTCATCATGATATAATATGTTTACCCGCGCAAGACAAGTCACACGAAGGTAAGGGGAAAACGAACGCGCATGCTGGAATCTCATCGTTCCCAAACTATGGCGAAATACAAACGCCGCAATCAGGTGGATGGACAGTGGAAAATGTTCACTCAGCGAAGGTAGTCCATGTTTGTCGAGGAAAAAAATGGTGACAAAGATACGTCCGCATCAGAGAAATACGACACATATGCAACTGTACTTAAAGGGCCCCTAAACAAACTCTGAAAATACGAAGAACGAGCGCGTTATTCTCTCCCGGCGTCTCCCGTCTTTGCGGCACAATTAATGAGGCCAGCTGTATGTTCCCGTGACGTCAGGATGAAATAAGCACTCGAGTGGTCGGTATACGAGATGTATCTTTTGTGAATTGTCTCGTGCCCTGCTTTGCCATGCAGTTGCATGCCCGTTCTGCCTTGTCTCGCATGAGTATCGTGCTCTACAAACTGATTTCACATCGTTTTCTGCATTTGCGACTGCGCAAACGGAATCGCCGCGTGTAGTTGAAAAGCGCGAAATCCTGACTAGCTCAACGCTTAGGGCTGCCATTACACGTGTTTTATGAAGAAAAAAGGTGGCGAGGATGAGATAGCGCTTGCAGGAAGGGCAGTGAAGGCGAGAAAAAAACTACTGTCTCACCTTTGAACTCGGTGTGGTTTAGGGGCCCTTCAATCATTCAGTTCCGAGAGTTTGTAACTGGGCGTGTTGGTATTGCATGATCTGAGGTAAAAGGCGCGAAAACGACGCACACACACAGAGAAATATGACTGTCTTTTCATTACATGAATAACATGAAAATGCTGCCACGTACGTCGTCAAACCCTTTCCTCAAGATGCGTGTGGCGCACATAGGTCGGCAAAATAAATGGAGCTCACTCAGACTCACTCAATGAATATATTTTTCGCTTAGGACTCACTCGGACTCAGACTCACCAAAATTTTGCTGAAGCAGACTCACTCGGACTCAGACTCACGAAATTTCTCTTCAACCAGACTCACTCGGACTCAGACTCACCGGTGTTTTCGTCATCCAGACTCACTCGGACTCAGACTCACTAAACTTTTCATCAAACGGGCTCACTCGGACTCAGGCTCATGAATATTTTCGTCAACCTGACTCACTCGGACTCAGCCTCACCAAAATGTTCCTCAAGCGGACTCACTCGGACTCAGACTCACCAAAATATAACTCAGCCGGACTCACTCGGACTCAGACTCACCAAAATATAACTCAGCCGGACTCACTCGGACTCAGACTCACGAAAATATTACTCAGTCCGACTCACTCAGACTCAGACACACGAAAATATAACGAAAATATAACTCAGCTGGACTCACTCACCAAAATATTTGTCAGCCGGACTCACTCGGACTCAGACTCACCAAAATTCTCCTGAAGCGGACTCACTCGCGGACTCACAGACTCGCCTAACTTTTTCTCAACCAGACGTACTCGGACTAAAAATTAGCAATATTCGATTTGGCCCGGCTCATCCAATAAATGTCGAAGGAGCGCCATAAAATAGCTTATGTAGAATAACACATGTAAAGGGTTCACAACTGCCAGGAAACCTTCAAAATATATGTATGATAGCTTTCAACATACAAAAAGAAGTTATTTCCCGTGCATCGCAATGTCTATCGTAAAGAGAAATTCAACATTACACGCGATTTTTGCAATATTGAGAATGTTTTCTTTAAATATAAGAATGGGTATACCGACCTTCCAGGAACATTAGGTTTTCATTCCTGTTACCCTTGAAATGCGCTATGCGCACGCGCCATTTGTTTTCAATGGGCGAGCGCGTACGTGCGTTATTGGCAGACCCAATTAGCCTATAAATGAAGTCCTTTCTTACGCTTTGCCGTTCGAAGGCCTAATCACGCTACTTGGGAACGAAGAATGCTTGACCTTACGTTATGGCGCTTTTCTAAACACGTTCATGAAACTGCCAATGGTCTTGCAGTCGATTTACCGCTCATTGACAACGCGAAAAAGAAAAAAATATGAGGCGGCCATCTTTTGCAGAATCGAGCTCACCACCCTTGAAAAATTTTGGAAACATGGCTTTATAGGGTGCATGGTTCTGCCTCTCTAAAGTTTCGAAAACACCTGCCACGATAGTCTAGTGGTTGTGGTGCTTGACTGCTCACCCGAAGATCACGGCATCGAATCCCGGCCGCATTTTCGATGGATGCCGAAACGCTTGAGCCATGTGTGCTTATATTTTGGCGCACGTAATGAACCCCAGGTAGCCAATATTTCCGTAGCCGTCGACTACGGCGCCCCTCATAATCACATCATGGCTCTCGGACGTTAAACGCCAATAATTATTCTACTAGTGTTTCGAATTATAGAAATGGTAAGTTCGGTTTTAGTCGATGTCATGCTTTCGCAAAGTGATTGCGGATAATATAGGCTCGTATTTTACGTCGCAAAGCCAAGATGTGGTTGTCAGAGACGCCGTAGTGGAGGGCTCCAGATATTTCGACCAGCCAGGGTTCTTCAACGTGCATCTTAATCCAAGTACACGGGTTGTGACTGCGTTTCTTTCTAGCACGATATTTTTCGGAGCCGGCTAAGAACCAGTTGTAACTGTTAGTGACTACTCTATCTCGTGGATAATGGTAAAGAGTCGTATCAGTACCACGCTGGATACGGACACAAGGCAAAAAGGAACGTGCATAGGCGCGCCGATGAGAGCCGGCCAGTGTGTTCAAAGGTATGGTCGAAGCTTTTTGCATGGTCTGGTACAGACCATGCAAAACGAGGTGGCAATTTTCTGCTTTCCAAAAACCCCAATTGCTGACAGTCAAGCCGATTGCAAGAATGCCGTATTGAAAGGTGGGGACGCGGGCGCCGCTTCACAGTGATCCTACTAGTCCCCAGAAAGGACAGGAATATTCATTTTTAAGAAAAAAAGTCACTGGACAAGGCCCCGAACTGACAACTAGAGGGTTTACTACAAACCAGACGCAATAAATTCACATACCTAACCCTGCGCTATTAGCAATTTTATTTCTTTTTTATTCCTACTGCGTCGCTATTATATCTATCCCTAACAACTTATTATTTGTATTGTTTTTACTTCGATGTAACTGCTACTCTCTTACGCATTCTCAAATGCACAGCTCCCCTCTGTAATTCCTTCGTGCCTTCAGGGTACTATTAAATAAATAAATAATTGAGGAGCCTATTTTCAGCGGGTAAATGGGGCAGCGGAGGTTGCCATAACGTACTGTTTTTCTTTGCCGAATGACAGACTGATGGGCAATTGGTGTGGGTTCATAATGACATCTAGTGATTCATGAAACATATGAGAAATGCGCTAATTTGTCTCCCGTGAGGGGACACTGCTCAGCGACTTATGATCGAAAGTCAGTGCTACAACGAATACAAAATGAGTGACATGAAGGCAGGACATGCGCTTTTTTTTCTTGCCTGCTTCAAAGCCTACATTCTCGAAAGATGCAGGGAGGGGGGGTAAGGGATGGAGAGCAGTGCTCGAGTCTCGTATATTTATGAGACCGCTCCTTATCTTCAAACCAGCGCATATCCCCCCCCCCCCCCCCCCTATCTTCCCCATGGAAGTTCTGAAACAAAATTTTGAAGGCTAGATAACATGTGGGATAGATTTGTGTACACACACGCGCATCATCTACGAAATATCAACAGATAATATAGCCTAGGACGTATTTAAAATCGATTTTAAAGTTCCTATCGCCCTACTGCAGCTAAAAGTGCCTTTGTTTATTGTGTAACCAACCAACCACCCACTGCGTCACGAGTTTAAATATAAAACTCCAACCAAAATCACCAATCGTCGCCACAGCAGCGGATAGAAGAACGGAAGACAATAATTCGTGACCTCTACACCAGCGGCTACACAAAGGCGTTTATTCGCAGAGCCCTCCGTAAGAGAAAAGACGGGGGGAAACGTGACACCCACAAGCCATCCACCACCATCGGCAGTTTCATCCCTCGGCCCAAAGACAACGCGTCTGCGGAAAAAGCGCAGGGCGTCGTGTACCGGATCACGTGCGCCGACTGCCCCGCTTCCTACATTGAGGAAACCAAGAACTTCCATGAAAGAAGGCGGCAGCACAAGAATGACCTCCGTCACTTGAACAGCGGACGGACCGAAGTTGCAGAGCACTGCCAGCGGTTTGACCACCATACCAGTCCCGACGGCGCGGTGATTTTGGAAAAAGAAAGGAACCTTCGCCGGCGGCCCCTCCTCGAATCCTGCTACATTGAGCAGACAGCGGGAAACATCAACCACACCACGGGGGCACTGCCCTCCCTCTACTGCCAGAGCTTGCGACGACTCACAGCAAACAATCACGCCTGGCAAGAAGGCGTTGCACATCTCGGGCCTTCTCACCCCTGAACAAGAAGCCGATCATGCTTCGAAACGTCGCGGTTTCTTAAAATAAATTTTGGCTGGAGTTTTCTCTTTTCTCCAGTCTGCTGTTATCCCAACCAGACAGACTTCTGCCGAATGTTCACCTTTGAAAGAATAGAGATATTTGTGTTGCAGGCCCCAAACCTAGAGTGTCGAGCTCGTTGCTTCGTTTTGTACTTTCCTTGCATTCCTTGGGGGGTATTAGGAGCTCGAAAGCAAGATACGAGAAACGAGCCTGGGAAACGGCCGTGCCATGAAGCTTTCTGCCGTGTGGCTTGGACGAACACAATGATGGCTGAGGGACCACCGAAAGTGCTTCGGCGCGTCAACGCTGATTATGAATGGAAAGGTGTTTGAACAGGAAAGAAAAGAAAAAATATGAAAAAAAAAACGGGTTTTGCTTGAGTTGGGAAGGACTGAACTGCAGGCGTGCTGGGAAAATATGGCAGCAATATCTCCCAAAGAGAGTCTAGAATTCGAAGAGGTCATTAAAGTTTAAAAGCTCCTTGAATTGCCGAGAGGTAACAGAATTCTTTGACCTCATTACAGCCCGAAGAAATTTGTTTTTGCAAGTGATGAAGCGTCGCGTATGGCATGGTGCGTCTCTACCCCCTTCCTCCTTTAAATCCGGTCGCTACAACTTTCGAGGTACCACGGGGGCAAGCTTTATCTAGCCACTTTAAATAACGAAGCCGCTGTTTAATTGGTAGCGAATGACATGACGAAAGCCGATGGTCTGTGTCGTCGCTGCATTTTTAACAAAGCTTGAAATTCGGCGAGATGGTGCATAGCTACTGGGAAATTTTTGAGCGCGGTACAATGCATTCACAAGGCATTCAAAAGCGCCCGTCCTGTCTCTCTCGTACTTGTGAATGTCTTGTTTGGCGCTCGAAAGTTTTCCAATTGCCACATTTATTCATGAAAAAACCGAAGCGACATCTAAAGACACAAGCGGTTCAATGCAACAGAGAGCGAAGGGGCGCTCGATGCTCGCGAATCGTGCTGCTTTGTCGTATTTGAATGCACATGGATGATGAAGCTCGAACATTGCACTCATTCTCCGTTGATTATATAGGTACCTAATTGTAGATCAAACTCAATGTGGATCACGATGTCGCTTAATAAAAGTGCCTGGAGTTGTACATGTGTCAGAACATGCTGCACAGCCCACTTACATGCCCTTGTATATGAGGGCGTGGACAGCTTGATAATTTGAAAAATAATTTCTAGGGCTTTACAAGACGGTACGCCTATACGATTACAAGGCACGCCATAAAAGGAGGCTATAAATATTTGTAACCATAGGTCGGCAAAATAAATGGAGCCCACGCAGACTCACTCAATAAACGTTTTTCGCTTAGCACTCACTAGGACCCAGACTAACCAAAATTCTGCTGAAGCGAACTCACTCGGACTCAGACTCATTAATATTTTCTTCAACCGGAATCACTCGGACTCAGACTCACCAAAATTTTGCTGAAGCGAACTCACTCGGACTCAGACTCACCAAAATTTTGCTGAAGCAGACTCACTCGGACTCAGACTCACGAAATTTCTCTCCAACCAAACTCACTCGGACTCAGACTCACCGGTGTTTTCGCCATCCAGACTCACTCGGACTCAGACTCACTAAACTTTTCCTCAAACGGACTCACTCGGACTCAGACTCATGAATATTTTCGTCAACCTGACTCACTCGGACTCAGACTTACCAAAATTTTCCTCAAGCGGACTCACTCGGACTCAGACTCACCAAAATATAACTCAGCCGGACTCACTCGGACTCAGACTCACCTAATTATAATTCAGCCGGACTCACTCAGACTCAGACTCACGCCTCAATCTGAGTCTGAGTGAGTCTGAGTGAGTCGACTCATGAGTGAGTTTGCCGACCTATGGTGGCGCATACCCGTATACCACAGGCCACGGTATGGGGGGTATGCGCCACAGGTGATTGACAGTGTATATATACCCAGGAACGGCGAGAACGGACATTGACATATTAAATGCGAGAGCGTTCAGACAAGCCAATATCGGTAGCGATGACCCAACGAGTGCAAAGAATAAAAATCAGGATCGAAGCAGGAATCGAACCCAAGCATTCTGCGTGTCAATCAGGTCTTCTACCACACAGCCGCGCTAGGTCTTGAAACTGCCTTGAAGAAAGACCCTATGCAGGCGTAATATCGGTGTAACGTCAATTGCAGTTGAAGTGCTGGATATCTAAATTTATAACAAAGCAATAAACATTAGATATGTACTCCTGTGATAAAAGATTCATATCGGGTTAATGACGATTGTGGTTCCAATGTTGGTTCCGCTTCAATAGCAGTCTAATAAACATTAATTTTGTATTCCCATGATACCGCAAGCTATATTCAAGCGTTGCTCGACCCCGGGGAACATGCTAAGGATAGTCCCGTATGAAATTCACATCGTCGCACTGTAAAGTACACTTAGTTTAGATAATACTGACGTATTTGCTCTAAGATGAGTGCTGACGTTACGTCAGAGCATAACTTACCCTTTAAACGCCAGTGTAGTCGACGTTCCTGGTAAGTCCACGATGTCCACAAAACTAACACACTTACAAAAACACGTCGATCCACCTCGTAACGCTTGGCTCAATGCCAACAAATTCAGCATGGACGATTACTCGCCGACTGCTTCGCATGAAACCAATTCCCGCAAGATGTGCGATCTGCCAAATTTTTTTAAGCAATACAGATATTTTATAAATATTCTGCGACAGTCAGGCTCCTGTCGTTTTTGCACATGAAATCTATGTCGAGGTGAAAATACTTTTCCTCGGCTGAAATGATGTTGACACGACTAATTAACGAAAGCTCGTTAATTAACTTTTTGATTGTTGACTTGAGTTCTGTTTATGTTAGAAAGTTGTAGTGCATGATAATTTATGGCCTACCCATTCTATAGAAATCACAAAAGTTGCACGCAGTTCGAGATGTTCATCGAAATTCAAGAGTTAAATCGAAACTGATCGCGCACGGCGCTCAGAAAGCGTGGCCTCTCTGCAACGTAACACCGGAACGATCCGTGACAGGTAAGTGACGAAATGTGAATGAAGGCGCGCTGAAGCAGAATCTGACCAGAAAAACCGGCAAGCATTCTCTAACAGTTAAGGCGGAAAGTTGGGCTAGTTGGTATCGAGAATACCAAAAGCATTCTGAAATACGTGGCAGCTTATTGTTTGCGTGCGAGGGGTGGTGCTTATCTGTTTTTTTTTTGTTTTGTTTTTTTTTTCTGAAACTGCGAATAGGTGCGAAACACTATTTCGCCTGTCTACAAGAAGAAGCGCCGCAGTGGTTGGTCTTGAGCTTTATGCTTCACAGAGGATGAAAATGTTCATATTGCGGTTTTCTTGTGCACAGCTCGAAAGGATCAGTTAAGCACCAAAAATCAGACGCAAAGGTAAAACGATTCACTGGCGCAATAAAGGTGCCTTCCCACTTTTCACGAAAAATTACGGCCACGGCGCACCTTCACTCAAAATTTCGTCACTTCCTTGTCACGGGTAGTTGCGGTCTGACGGAACAGAACGGTCACACTTCATGCACGCCGGGCGCAATAAGTTTCGATATCGCCAACTCCGTGCAACTTTTGTAATTTCTAAAAAAAGTGGGTATGCCAGAAGTCGCCATGCACTGCAACTGTGTAATATCAACAGCTGCCCTCAAGTCAATAATTAAAAATTTAATAACAAGTTTTTAAATGCGAAGCATTTCTTAGCGAACTTCGGCGACTTTGAGCGTATCTATCTATCTATCTATCTATCTATCTATCTATCTATCTATCTATCTATCTATCTATCTATCTATCTATCTATCTATCTATCTATCTATCTATCTATCTATCTATCTATCTATCTATCTAGCCGCCTACGACTTTGTGCTCTCCTGGCCGTATCGTTAATGGGATTTATACCAAATTTGGTATGGTATAACATGACCGTATTGCGAACATAAATGGCTGGTCATATCACGAAAATCATGACTAGCTTGTCATGAAAAGCATGATTTACCTGCCACGCTCATGGCGCGCTCGCGGCCATTTCGTTAGCTTGATATACACCAAATTTGGGATTGAGTGACGTGACTGTATGACGAACATAAATGACCAGTGGTAACATGGAAATCATGACTTGTCATGTGCGACATGACTTGCATGCCACGCTCATGGCGCGCTCCCGGCCGTTTCGTTAGCTTGATATACACCAAATTTGGGATAGAGTGACGTGACTGTATGGCGAACATAATGACCAGTGGTAATATGGAAATCATGACTTTTCATGTGCGACATGACTTGCATGCCACGCTCATGGCGCGCTCGCGGCCGTTTCGTTAAGTTGATATACACCAAATTTGGGATAGAGTGATGTGACTGTATGACGAACATAAATGACCAGTGGTAATATGGAAATCATGACTTGTCATGTGCGACATGACTTGCATGCCACGCTCATGGCGCGCTCCCGGCCGTTTCGTTAGCTTGATATACATCAAATTTGGGATAGAGTGATGTGACTGTATGACGAACATAAATGACCAGTGGTAATATGGAAATCATGACTTGTCATGTGCGACATGACTTGCATGCCACGCTCATGGCGCGCTCCCGGCCGTTTCGTTAGCTTGATATACACCAAATTTGGGATAGAGTGATGTGACTGTATGACGAACATAAATGACCAGTGATAATATGGAAATCATGACTTGTCATGTGCGACATGACTTGCATGCCACGCTCATGGCGCGCTCGCGGCCGTTTCGTTAGGTTGATATACACCAAATTTGGGATAGAGTGATGTGACTGTATGACGAACATAAATGACCAGTGGTAATATGGAAATCATGACTTGTCATGTGCGACATGACTTGCATGCGACGCTCATGGCGCGCTCGCGGCCGTTTCGTTAGATTGATATACACCAAATTTGGGATTGAGTGACGTGACTGTATGACGAACATAAATGACAAGTGGTAATATGGAAAATATGACTTGTCATGTGCGACATGACTTGCATGCCAGGCTCATGGCGCGCTCGCGGCCGTTTCGTTAGCTTGATATACACCAAATTTGGTATTGCGCGACGTGACTGTATGACGAACATAAATGACAGGTCCTAACATGTAAAACATGACATGCAAATTTTGTAAAGCATGATTTGCTCCTTCCTGGCTGCTTCGCATTACATCGATTCCACAGTGCGTGGGATCTGCCGGCTTTTATTTATTAGACGCAAAAGTGTCATTTCAGTTGCGGCAAATTATTGCCTCCTCAGCTTGAAGTTCTTGAGTGATAACGACAGGAGCCTTACTGCCACATGATTTTTATTAAAAAATCAGTATTGTCTAAAAAAAAAGACACCCTTTATCTGTATTGTCTAAAAAACATACGCATCCCAAATCGAAATTTTCTGAGGGGGGGGGTGAGTCTGAGGACCCCCCCCCCCCCCCCGTGCCTTCACTCAACTACGACTCTATATATGACGACAGTCAAAGGCACTTTAGAAAGTACTAATATAATTAGCGAGATTTAATTAGTGAAATGTAGTAAATCAAATTGAAGCTAGTGGCAGCTAATTGAACAGCGTCAATCAGTGCACTTAGGACGCTCATAAAAGTGCACGGTTAAATAGCCACACATTGCGGCCATCGCCTGCGAGTCATCTTAAGGCGAATGCACAAGGGAACGTAAGTTTATTATTATTATTTTTTGTCATTCAAAGGTCGTACATAGCCGAGCTAGGTGAGCTCAGTGCGCTGCTTTGGCGGAGAAAAACGACGTGACTTATACCTAAGAACTCTGAACAACACACCAATGGCGAACCCGCGAAACCCTGAGGTAGCGAGAAAACAGGCTTCGTTCAGTGATACCTCGAATACAGAGAAAGTATGCGCATTTGGAGGTGGGAATCGTCAGTCGGGTTCTGTTTGCGCGCCGATTTGTCTTGTGCCGGACAAAACGAAAGTTGCTAAATTTGAGGTGACAAGTGAATAAACGATCACTGTACACCTCTAAAGTACTCTCACTTAGCCCAACGCGTTGGCACTTATGGCAGCGCCCCTACACTTAGCTAGATCGTACATAAAGCAGGGCGCGAACATGTACTTCGCCAGATTGTTGGTAGAAGGCTCTTCACGCAAGGAGAAAGGAAGAAATTTGAAGCAGTACGGCCATCCGTGCCGAAGTTTAATGGTGAATTCGGTTTTTATTCCACAATGCCTTTTTGCTCCTGTAGTTTCGATCCCGATTTTTTGTTCTTACATTTGTGTCGTAAGACGTAGGATTCATAACCTGTAGTTCAGATCTTTCTAATCTAACTTTATGGAAGTCCAGAGTTGTAATGCGGTGTTATTCCCTTTGTCTGCAGTTGAAAAGCGGATTATGAACCAAGCTGCCCAAGCATCGTAGTTGCTATATCGAAGTTCGTAGGTTGTATTCAATTCTAGGTGAATCTCCTTAGCATGCGAATGATATTTTACGAAAAAAAAATGTGGTCCGCATAATTTTTGCCAAGAGTTTTCAATTCATCACTGAGCGCGCCAAGTTGACAGCCTCGATGTCTTTAGGCCATTATAGTTGTATGACCGTCAAAAAGTGTTTCATACGTGTTAAACGCTTGAGGTTTTGTTCGTGGTGCTAGTTTTCCACCTGTAACTTTACCATAATTACCCTAGGCCACAGGGCCGTGCATTGTAAAAGCAATTATGTCATGCAGTTAGTACAAAAGGGAAGCAGGACAATGCAGTAGGCGTTGCAAGTAACCATACTCGGCAGTAAGTGTGGATGGAAAGTAATCATGCCGCTAAAGTTTTCCGGGACTTATAAAATGATTACGCACTACCTGCGACTCCCCTGAATGGAATCTCTGCCAATTGGCTTTTAACCCGAAAGTGTTTTATGCCGGGGTCCACCAAAACATCGCTGACGTATTTCTGTCCCGGGAATTACGTCCTTAAAATGTGCACGATCAGATGGCAAAGAAAAACTAGAACAAAAGGTACTGTTGACGGGAGTCAAACCCAAGACCTCTCGGTGCGCGACGACAGCAGCCGGGCGATTTACCCACTTCGCTTTACCATATGCGGTGTCGAAGTGTATGTTAGCTACTACAGCTACCAAAAAGGTATCATGATCATGGACGTTAGTCGTTGCGATGGAGATGCACCACCAGGCGTCAACACGGGTGCATCCACATCCAACGATGCTATAACTGCCAAAGAGCAACTGACATTGTCAAGCTCTCGTACATCTAGGTAAAATAAACATGCAACTACTTCTATTAGGACACGTTTCACTTTCGTGTCATACTGGTTCCTGTGACCGAGGGATCGACCATGCTGTTTTTTTTTTCGGCTGTCGTAATTAAAACCTTTGAAATGACAACGTGCTACCGTGCCGGTGAACAAGACGTCACTTTCATTGCATCGCAACGGACAAAACGGCTGACCGCAGCTTTCAGCGGCGTCACCCGCGAAAGCGGTTCAACTCCGGCAAACCGCACCGTCGTGATCCGCGGTCTACAGGAACGGCCCAGTCCCTCGCCGCGGTCCCATGCCCATTGGCGCGAGACATCAGCTGCGAGGGCTGTCGTGGCCCCAAACTTACGCGCGCGCAATCCTAGAATTGGCCCGGGCGGGAACAAGAGCGACCTGTTTGGTCAGCGACTCCGCGTGGGCCCGCCTCGGTCTCGATATATAAGGCCCCATTGTTCGGCACTCGGTCTATCACTGTCCCCCTCAGGAAGCCGGACCGATCGCCCTCGGAGAGCGGCATGATGAAGTTCTACACGGTAAGGATGCGCGCCACTTTGTTCCGGCATCATGCGGCAACGCGCGTGCGCCACCCTTTCGCTCTGGCTCGACCACTCTTGCCGCCACTTTTCCTCGTGTTGCCATTTTGCGTAACAGGCAGCTGAAGAAACGGCGAGTGATTAGACGGAACAGCGCGTGCGCAACGGCTTTCCGCTTGCGCTCGCGCTGTTTCGTCGCCTTCGTAACCTAGTCGTGCTATACGTTGTACCGAAACGAGCGTCCCGGGCGGGGGGCCGCCTTAGGTTGAGTGAAATGCAAGAAGAACAGAGCGCTTTCCAGTGTTCAGGAACGAGGATTTGGACAAAACGAGAGGACAAAACGTCAGATCGCAATCTTTTGAGTCTTCATCACTTTTGTGCTGCCAGTATTATTCTGAGTCGACAGTCTCAACGCGAGAGCTTTCCCCGAATTGCCGCATAGTAAGCGTTCAAACGACATCTCTTGTGTCAATTTTATCACACGGCTCGTTGGCATTGTTTCTGTATTGGCACTCTATGCTAAGAGAGGAAGATTTGCGTTTCTTTCAGTCCCGCAAACCAGAGACCTGAATTCAGTCTTTTGTTCATTGGTGAGCATTGTTATTTGATTGGCTTCCTTCGCTAATGATATGCTGCAGCACCAGGATTGACCGGCGTTTCCTATTATGAGCAACTTTAGCATATGAGCTTTTGGTCAATAAAGGACCATGACCACGGTGTTAACAAAAAAAAAAAAAAAAGCTCACATGCTAGACTTGTTCGTAATCGACAATTAAGCCGACCGTGATAGCAGCCATTAACGATGGCTGCCAGCAAATGACAGCGCACTTTTAAGAAAAACGTTGTAAATCAACGTACGCTCAACTCTCTCTTTTTGCACGAGCGAAGCTGTCGGTCGCACATTAGTGAGTGGACTGTTGTAGTATATTGTTCCCTACTTCGCGACATGTCCTAACTTTTGCTACCATAAAGGGGAGTGTGCAGTACACCGAGATTCTTTTACCAGTGTGCAAGTGACAGTAAATTGCTTCAATTATATATTTATGTATATTACGCACACAGATGCCTAATGGGAGAACAAACTACAGATGTACTATAGAGATTTAGGCTTGAAAAAATAAATTCCGCTTCGAATGCAAGGTATTAGATCGTGGCATTGTCAGTTTTTCATGAGATCTATTCCACGAACGTTGCATCAATTTGTTCCTCCGAGAGTGCTTGTACGAACGGCGCCGATGATCCTAATACATTGGTCAATAAGAAAGGGTTGCTCTTTACAGTCTATTATGCAACTTTCTGCAGCTCCTACTGCTTGCCGCACTGATGACTGTTGCGATGGCCGGTTATCACTACGGAGGTCACGGCGGATACGGGGGGCGGTTATGGCCACGGCGACCATGGCTACCACCACCCCGTAGGACGCAAGTTCTACTACCACACACACATCAACCACGGATACGGGTACGGACATGGTCACTACGGTTGATCACTTAAGACCCCGGAGGGCGTTACAAGAGGCCCCACCAAATGCTGCAGCCACGAATTAAACATATTGTTCCTATTCAGTCATGCTGTCTCATCATACCCTCGGAATACGTGAGCCCATGAGCAAAAGCATGAGCCTCCCGTCGGTTCGGCAGCGGCACTGCCGCCCGAAATGCATTACAGTTATCACTTCTGATCAGGGTTGCCATTGGGTGGACATGAAAAGGCGCCAGAACTCACGCCAAAAGTAGCCAAAGTAGCCATGTCATTTGATATTATCGCCGAATTTCCAGCCAAATAGAACAGAAGCGGTATTATCAACAGAATCTTTACTACTGATGAATAAATAAAACCATTTTGAATAATTAAAACCACAAGTGTAAAAAAAGAGCCATGGCGCCAACTGGAAATTTTCGTCGCCAACGGGGTCCAAAAGTAGCCAATTTGGCGCAAAGTAGCCACCAACGGCAACCCTGCTTCTGATTCACAGGTGACTTACGTAATTCTCAACAATTGGAAGTCACAGATAACGTTGGTAATATTGAAGGTGAGAGTACAGTTCAAAGACGATAAGCGCGCAGAACACTTACATTTGCTCAGGGGTGTGCGCTTTACAGCCACCACACCACGCGTACTGCCGAATCAACCTTCGATTCGGGAACACAACAAAGGAGCATTCGACCAAACCGATTTCACGAGCAGTCGTCAGTGTACACGCATGCATGTGTACCTATAACGGAACACCGCGACGCCCCTTCTTTCTCAATGCCCAATACAAGTGACTGTTGTATCAGGTATTTTGGAGTTACGTGTTGCAGTAGCCGACTAAGTCAACAAACTTCAGTACAGAAGAAGCGTAATTTCCGAGTCTGTCGTATACGCCATCGCACAAATCGAAAGCCTGGCGTCCCGGCCGCGTCCGTGCTCAACCATTTTCTCGCCTCTGCGCGAACAAGAAACGGTGCGCGCTTCTGAGCCCAGTGAGCGCGGCGCGCGAAAGTGCCCGCTGCGTCGCTCGAGGCTAGCGGCGAACAACGAGTTGTCGCCCCTTTTTTTTCTCTCAAGAAAAGAACACAATGGCTCTTGGCGCTACTTCTCCGACGCGTCGAGACAGGCCAGTGAGCGCGCGGCTCGCAGCTTCCGCATCAATTGCGCCGAAATCAGTGAAGTGGGAGACCGCGCCGTTTCTGGGTCAAATAGACCGCGCGAGCGGTGCGTGTGTTTATGCCGCCACTTCCGCGCGGAACCACTTGAGCGTTGCAAGGGCGCAGTTGACAAGAGGGCCGCGCAGCCAGCCCTCTCTGCACCCTGCTGGTTTTAATGCCTTCCCAATGTGAAAGGAACAGGCCGAGCTCTGTCCTCCTTGTGTCGCTTTTGCCGCTGTATCGACGTGAAACCTTGATGGCCGCAGGGCGAAAGAAAACAAAACAACGGCGCCTGTCCACTGCGTTAAAGGTTCCCCTATGGTTTATGGTCGGCTATAAAGCGAATTTCACATATCTGATCCCATTTACCCAGGGGCTGCACAAAAGCAATTCGAAAGGTTCTGTAAGTTGGTGCTGTAGCGTTGCGAGTTTAGCCGATTGCCCCCCCCCCCCCCCCCCCCGGCACTCCCTTTCTGCCTAAGAGAACAGGCAAAAAAAAAATTAACTTCAATCGGAGATCGAGTTTTCGGTACGCAAATGGAAAGCTATAGCTTGTCAGGTGTGTTAAGCAGACTCTAAATGTGACACTTTTAATGCGATATGAGCTGATATTACTCCACTTCCAACTCCGAAGGGACTGAAATAGACCCGATCATCGTTTACACTGGCAACTCAAATTGTTTAAAGTTACGCAAAACGTGATTAACTTATGCACGTGTATCAAGTTGCCGGGCACGATTTCTTATTGATGGTAAGAAACCAAATCTAGCGAGATATAACGCAATCAGAGATGAGCTGCGCCGTATTGCGGCCGGTAAGGCGTCGTCCGAGACTGTCTTGAGCTCGCGAACCACTCGCCGGACGCGTTCAGGTGGTGCGTAAGCATCCAGGCCGGCAGCGCAGACCAGTTATACGCCTGGTGGCCCAAAGTGTCCACGCTTATCAAGACACTGATGACGATCAACGCCTTCAACAGGACGCCGTACAGCAGCTGCAGAAATACGAGCACATCAGCAAATTTACAATGGTAACGCATCTCACTTATAATCTGCGACTACTCCATATTATAGCTCTCGATGTTGAGATTATGTGTTAAGCTGGTAGGCTCATTATATTGAGGTCTTGAGGTCTGCTCTTTATGAAGCAGGCAAAAAGCCACTTCACGCAAGGCGACAATCAGTGTCGCTAATTTGGGTCTGGGCCTCATTCACTAATATTTGTGCCTGCAAATACGCTTTTGGGATTATCCTACCGCTTTTGCTAATAATACTATGTCCCGCGTGATTACTGACGGGAATTTTTTTCTTGACTAATTCGAGCGTAAGATAGAATAACGGGCCGACGATTTAGGGTAGACGATATTTTAAAAATATTTTTCGATGATGAGGAGGCCACGTACATGAGGACACACGGCGTACTGCATTTAAGTTTGCAACATGCTGCGTTAATATACAAAAAAAAAAGTGTATAAAGACAGGGCAGAGCGCCGACAACCAATTATTATTGCATGAAAGTCCTTACAGTTCAGCATGAAACAAATCGTTCAGAAAAAAGTTTTACTACGTATTGCAACCTCATGACATTAAAATAACGACATCCTGGTCAAAGTGTCCTTTCACATTCAGTGCCTTTACGTAACATAAGCCTGCATCACAGAACGACTCTTAAGCTAGAATTTTTGCTTATGCGTAAATTTCGGCAGATTTTTGTGTTTGGACATATTATCAGCAAACACGATCAAGCAAACTCAAGCATCACTTTCAAGCGAGAACCTTTGTGAATTCGGCCTGTGATCCCCTGTCGAAGCCTCGAAGGGCCAGAACACGTGTTCAGATATATTTTCGTTTGTAAGCGCTCTTCCCTTTATTATTATTTACTATTATTATTATTACCACAAGTACACTACAAACGTAAACAACGAAGATGGTGGGATAAAAGCTGCCTAATGGCAGCTTAACTAGCCCAACCACCACGTTACATATTAACAAATTCGTGCGCAGGCTTCACAAATGACACGTCCAGCACCAGGATTGGATTGAAAGTTGCTCTTACGGCCAACTCTGAGATACATTTTTCGTGACTACGGGCCCAGTTTACCCCATACAAATTCACGAAGCCTCCTCTTTCGCACACCCATTGTGTCGAAAGGGAAAGATATATACACGCTCGCGGACTTCAAAAAGCAATATTCTTTAGTTCACTTAGTACGAGCACACCAACTTGTTTAGCACTCCTTATTTTTTGCTTAAAGTTACGGGAATCGCCCCTCACATAATTGTAAGAACTGTCAAAAGGATGAGTGGCTTGCGCGTTGGTAACACTATACCCCTGCGCCGTCACTGTTTCCGTGTTTTCGTGTACTGCATGCCTGACTCTGCGGCAACTGTGCAGGCACTCCGACGACATCGCGAGTACACCGTGCGCAATAACCCTGCTGTAGCTGTGACACGGGAATTCCATCGAATCTTTTTCCTAACATTGTATTCCTGATGCTATCGATCTGGACATATTATCGGCGGCAGTAGACGAAGTCATCGCAGCATAGACCAGTAACTATGTTTTGAACTGCAAGGATATTAACGCGTATAAAAAATATATATTTGACCACGACGATCGTGAGGGCTGCTTACACACTGTGCACATATCACGTTCCCTGAACTCAAGTGACTTCGGGAATAGTGTCTTAATGAAAAACTGCTCAGAAAAGCGATTACTGGTCACGATACAACGTGGTAATTTCTCTGCCGATCTTGTCTCATTTTTATGCTGAAGTGAAGGCACGACATTGTTCTAACACTTAGTACTTAGAACATGTTGGCGCCTTTAGTCGGCACCGCCAGCTCACTTTCAAGTATGAAAGCAAGTCGTTACGTAACAAAAAGAAGACAACATAGACGAAAAATTCACACAGTTAGATGACGTTAAGGCATTGAGACAGTTCCTGAGAGATATCGCGCGAACACTCTAAGAAGTAAGAGTGCCGGGCACTCTCTTTGGGAGAGTATTTTCTTGTCCCATATTTAACTCTCTTTTCCAGAGTAAATCACCTCTTTTCGAGGCAGAGTATAGTAATGCCCTTATAGAGGTTCAAAGTACTCCACCCCAACAGAGTAACATAACTCTGGCCGAAGCAGAGTAGCATGACCCCAACCAAGGGAGTAGTAGTACACCGCACGAAAAACAGCATAACTCGGGCCACAATTGGGCTTTAGAATTGCTTTTAACAATTTTCATCAGGTGCAGACCGTAATGATGGCTAATAACGAGCACTAAGACAAAAAAAAACATAGCAAAAAAAAAAAAAAACAAGACCCGAATGAGACTCGAACCCACGACCGCTAGACGCTCATCTGATTACGAAGCCGACACGTTACCGACTACGCCATGCTGAAAGATATTGTATGCGTGCTTATTTCTTCATGTTGTAAGTAATATCCGTGATCTGTTTTCATTTCCTTGTTTAGAAGCGCAGAACTGATTGTCTCCGCGCCTGCGACAACGAAACGGACTGTAGTTCATGTGTTTGTTTTATGCTTCGCGAGATCGGAACGTCAATCTGACATGATTTGCAGTAAAAAAATATCAGCGTAACCGAAGGTATGTACGACATTCGCACTGACTCGCTAAGCGGTTAGTCATTTCTGTGTAGGAAACATCGCACTTCTCAACTGCAGACTTAACAATTCGGTTTTCTTCACCCGCTTGGACACATTTTCGGTCATTCTTGTTCACGTTCCGCGACTACAGCCATAATAGTTGACGGTAGCCGTATCGTATACATTAGGCTTACGACAGCAGGCTCCGTGCGTGACGTTCGTAGCGAAAAACATGAATGCCTATTGATATACGAATAATGCAATAACCGCTTGAATTTAGTTTCCATCGTGACCGATTGAATGAGGTCATATTCGCTTATTTACCTACACAAATCCCAAGCTAGAAACGAAAAGTTCCAAGAGCCTTCAATTGTGCTGAAATTCGCTGGAAGGCGCTGGAAACGCTGTTCTTTTTATTAGTCGTCTCCAACGTCACAACAAACAAATATTATACTCTTTATTGCATATATGTCTTGTTATTAAGAAGTGGTCATCACTCGCAATGTGCCGGCACTTCGATGTATAGATCAGGAGCAGGAGTATAACGGCGTTTTACTCTCTCCTGCCTGAAGAGTATTTGGGCATTCCACTCTCTCAGAGCGAGGTAGAGTATAAAGCACTTTCACTCTCTCATTTCGCAGAGGGTGAACAAGGCTTTCACTCCATCCGATGCTTTGCGAGAGTAGAAGAACACTCTGAAGAGTAAATCGGCATTTTTACTCCTGCGATACCCTGCGCAGTTTTTAGAGTGAAACGCATTGATCATATTGTCGTCTAACATGAATGTAGAAACGACAACGCACAAAACAAGTCGCAAAACATTTGTCGGAATGTAAAGTAACTTCTCGTAGATACATGAAATACACAAAAATACAAAGTCAGATCACCGCAATGCGTGTGAATTAGTTTTCAGTAGGTGTTACGAAATAAATCAGTAATGTCAAACCGCGTTACTCCCTTCCTACTATTCCGGAAGGCGTGATTTTCGCATATGGCGCTTATTACGGGATAAGCTCATTCCGTAGACTCTCTGAATAATGATTTTGCGGGAAAGAAATTTTGTTCAATGAAATGCCGCGAATCACACAATCAAGAGTCTCAACTAACCATGGACAGTGGTCCGATGTCTGTCAGCTCACTCAGCAAAGCGAGAGTGACGCGCGCCGTTGGAAACACCAGGGAGGTCGAAGCAGCCACGGTGATCGGCAGCGCGTAGTACAGGGGGGTTGCAGGGCCTCACCAAGGCCTGCGAGCGTCGTTTCGTCACGTTCAAGGATCATATAATATAGAACAATGCGGTGCCCACTGGGCCGGTGTCATGCTGACCGGTGAAGCGGACAGCGAAAAGTTTTTGACAGTGAAACAGAAGCAACCCCTAATCTTAATGTAAATAGTGAGATGAACTGGCAGCATACACTCGAGGAAGAAGTTCCTTCCAAAAAACTAACACTCAGAATACCGCAAATTGACGATGCTTGGCTCCAAAACACTGCTTCGGTTCACAAGAAAACAAGCGATTCGCTCTCATCAACCAGCTGGCCTGACTCACGCAGCGCTGCTTTGAAGGCGATACGCTATTCTCAAGTACGCGCGCTTGCGAAATATGGCAAGGAGAAAATTCATAACTGTATACGTGCTGCCGATACAGAGGTCAGTCATGATGAGCCTTAACATTTTCCATAGACGACAACCCGTACGAGAGTCCTCTTCGGTGGTACAGTGATTAGGGTGCTGCCGACCCGAAAGCCGCGGGTTCGATCCCGACCGCGGCGGTAGCATTTCGACGGAGGCGAAATGCAAGAGGTCCGCGCACTGGGCGGTGCCAGGGCACGTTAAAGAACACTAAATGGTCCATATTTCCGGAGCCCTCCCCTACGGCGTGCATCGTAATCATATCGTGGTTCTGGCACGTAACACCCTAGATATTATATTATATTATATTATATTATATTATATTATATTATATTATATTATATTATATTATATTATATTATATTATATTATATTATATTATATTATATTCAGGGCATTATAAATAATGTCCTAAAGTGACATTATTTCTCTTTGTGATTTAATATGTATTTTCTTGCCCGTATTTTCACCTGCAGTATCTTGTGTGTTTACTATATTTTATTGTTTCCAGTGTTTCACATGCTGTAAATACTGTTCAGCACAGATTTGAGATTTGTTTCACAGATTTGTTTCAAACTGCTTTCACAGTTTCTTCAACATTTTCTTTTGTACAATTCAGTCCTGCCTATGGCTTGTAAAGCAAGCTGGCAGAATGAAATAAATAAATAAATAAATAAATATTAACGCGTACGCAAGTTAATGAATATTGAATGGAAGTCAGTGTCCGGTCATAACACCGAGTGGGTAATGCACCGACGGTCGAGCAGTTCTATCCTGAAGAGTCAAAGTTCACTTGTTCGAACCTGTCCTCTTCGATTGCCACATTACCCGTCATTCGACCATTATGATGTGGACTTCAAGCACAAGTGACTCCAGCTACATCTATATGAGCCAATCTTGTCTGCGTACGAAAAAAAGGTGCGCACTTCCTGATCAGCTTCTCTACATCGTTGGGGAGAAGTGTGGCGACTCAGCGTGCAGTCATTGTTTTGTTCCTATCGATGCGGTGAAATAAACCAGCGGTCACACTTTTGACTTATCCAATGAAACCCAACAGACATTTCGATAGCATCGGTCGAGCATCGTACGCGTTATTGGAATGTGCTAGGTTCGGTCCCTCCCTGGGGCAATTTGTGTTTTCGTCCACTTTAATTTTTTTACATTTATATCATAATCAGCACATTATACAGTTAAAGACTACAAATAATTCGCCGATACCTGTCTTCAATGTCTGATGGTTTAATTAGGTTGTATATAACAAAGAAGACGAGCAAAACGAGCCCTTTATCAATACCATTTTCCTTCGTTAATCGATTTCTAGGGTCTCGTTCAGGAAGGCTTGGTGCATTCAGGTAGTACGCGAGGGATTATTGGTCAGCTACCGGTTCGTAAAAAGATCCCGTACCACGTGACGCCAACTGAAAAAAAAAAGTGTCAGACACGCGCTGTCTAACCTACGAGCGGCGCCGGCCAATACTTCCCAGGCTCAGAAGCACAGAAATACCCAATAAAGCGTACGGGAGGTCGACCGCCGCTGTAGCTCGATTGCTATCGGACGTGTCAACCGAATGCTGAAGGTTCAGTCCCTTACCAACGGGAAGTCGTCTTTTCTTCCACTTTAATTTTTTTTTACAGTTATGTGATAATTGCAACATTAGTTAAGTACTACAAATAACGTCCCTATACTTTCCTTCGCTTCATTGCCTGTTGGTTTTATTATAGGCTGTACGTGAAAAAGAAAACGAACCCTTGATCACTTCCCCGAATTTCGACGCATGTTGTCAGAATGTGTCGAACAAATTTCCGAAGCGCTAGTCTTCGTTTCACTCGGGAACACGCCATGCTAGTCTAGTGGTTGTGGTGCTCGAATGCTGACCCAAAGGTCGCGGGGTCGAATCCCGGCTGCTGTGGCCGCATTTTTGATGGAGGGAAAAAGGCTTGAGGCCCATGTGGTTATAGATTTAGGAGCACGTTAAGGAACCCCAGGTGGCCGGAATTTCCAGAGTCCTCCACTACGGCGTCCCTCATAATCATATCGTGGTTTTGGGACGCAAAACCCCAACAATTACTGTTGTTATTTTGCTCTTGTAGAGAGAAAGCCGAGCTGTACTCGACCGTTGTAGGAATGAGCTATCAAAAAAAAAAAAAAAAAAGGAAGCTGTGATTTTTGTGTAGCTTGCGGGTTACGTAAAAATTTGTCTCTACGCAACTGCAGGCTCTCTCTGAACGGTACACGGTGCGTGAGGCTCGGCCCTTTCTCATATAAAGAACTCACATATATCTGCTAAACGAACCAAGCAACTCGGTTGCGTAAGCTTTTCGGTGGTTGCCTGTGAAATTAAAGATAACTCTGTTTTACTATCACTTAGACGTGAATGCTTCTCATTCAGCATAAACCAGTGTCGATCAAGCAAATAATTTATGCAGCGTTTCCATTGAAGAATTACGGAAAAGTATTACAGCACAAAAGTACATTTTCTTTACAAGCACGACGGATACACCAGATATCTGAGGTGACCGAGCAACGTTGTGTGGCCTTGTAACGACAGAAATCAGCGGGCGTAACATGAAAGCGTAACATGAACTCACAGCATGCGTTATAAGTCACAGTGCTTAAAACACGCCGGGTGTTGGTCACTGCTGCAAAAACGTCTAACAAATTAACCTGCACTTGTAGGAATTGTCTTCATCTCCTCGACGCTCTCCTACAAAAGAGGGAATTTAACTGACGAAAAGCACTGTGTCTATTTAATTTGTTGATTGTGACAGACCACGTAATTTTTTAGAAGAAAAAAAAACACGTTCTGCTGGCGTGAACTGTTTCGCTACGCTCTTTTAATGCAGTAAGTTTCTACCGTTAGGTAGCTTCGGCAGCTTCCGTTGTGAAGAGAGATAGCCCAAAGACGTTATGGCTGTGTTTTTAGTTATTACGGCTCACATGAACCTTACATGGTCGAGACTACGGCAGTCCTTTCACGTGAACTTGAGGAAAGGATGGTATTTATACTGCCCTAAAATGCTCGTAGAGCCTTAGGAGCGTGGAGACTGAGTTTTCTTTCCAGAATGCTAGATAAGCGAGGAGTATCATCGGACTCACGGCTTCGGTCGCCACGGGCAACAGGATTCGCACAGTGTTGCGGCTGCTGAGCAGTTCAGTCATGAAGGCGGCACAAACAGTGAGACTTGCTTGCGACAGTACTTTGCTGTGAGCTTGAAGACCTATCAGATGGTCCCTGAGCCAAGTAGCAAACCTGCTACTCTGATGGGAAAAAAGAGTAAGACATTATCACATAAGAAAACAAGTATGCAAATAGGTCCTCTTTGTTTTTTGTTTTTTTTAGGCTCTCTCCGGCCTACACAAGTAACAATGCAAGAACAACAAGCGTTCCCAGAAAGGCTGAAAGTCCTAAGAACATACTTGCACGCCCTGTTAGTCCATGCATCACTGCGTGAACGAAACTAATGTTATCTCCCATCCGTGCCCATTCACACATCAAATGAAGAATGGCATTCCCAAATTAAGCTTCGTTCCTTCCGCAAACGCCAAAGCTGTGAGTGCACTTGTGCGCGAACCGACAATGACACGACCGCTATAGCGTACAAAACATCACGAGCCGAATTTACGAAGAATCTCGCTTTTAAGCATTGTTGCTAATTGGGATTCGCTAATATTAAGCAGAGTTGCCAGAGGCTAGCAAGCTAACAAGCAAATAAACATCAATAAAGAAGCCCAAAACAAGAGGCATGACTTTAGCGAAGGCATAAAGATGCCGTAATTGAATAAAATTTCACAATCTTGAAAATATTTTTAATTATGACAAAAATGTCCCTGAAATATGAAGGGGAGTCGAAAAAATGGCTTTAATTATTTTGCACAGCGACAATATGCGCAACTATGAAGGAAAGCACATATTTCCTTTTAACATTGTCTCCAGGGTAGTCTGCATTCGGTTTAATGCACGTTTGCCAGTGCAATGATTAACGTCACTTGTTGATTCCCCCGAGGTATGTCTGACTTCAACACTCAACAACTCAATTTCATCGACGAACGCGCTGTTGGTGAACGTGATGATCCCTAAAATGCCTATATTTGCGGGGAAAAGATAAAATAGCCCCCAAAACGCGACAAGCGACTGGAAAATTCTACGAGCGACTCGGCGAAAAAAGAAGCCGAAATCCGCTTATTATAAGTGGAACTGGCAAATCTGATGTATTAAGTTCAACAGCTCAATCGCCTCGTAAAGGCTCTTGTTAACAGCTAAGCTCTAGCGCGCATGCGTAAGTAAAAAAATGCCCCCCACCTCCCCGAAGGGAATCGTGAGGAAATGCGAATGCACTTCTTGCGCCGACACCGACTTCTGCCATCGCCTTGAGAGGCGCCCAGCCAGCGAACGCTCGAGAGTGAGGCGCGAGCGGACGGGAGAGTGGGGCGCAGGGAGGAGAGAGAGCGAACGGCGAGAGAAGGAGCGGCGAAGCACTGCACCTACCCTCTCCTACTCTCTCTCACCACATGCTCCGGTTGCTAGGGGCGAGGATAAGCGCGCGCGCCCGCAGCTGTAGCTATGGGAGAGGGAGTGAGAGCGGAGAGATAACACCTGCCGGCGCGCGGACACCGCCGCGGACAACGCCGCCTGACATAGCCCGACTAAGAAATGCATTCGCATTTAAAAATTGTATTCAATGAAGACATATTACCCTCACGATGAAAGCGAGCGTGAAGGTGCTCCCATACGTTATGACAGCTCCCCAGGGCATCCTTTCCACGACAAATCGGACTCCCGCCGTGGGTGGCTGACCGCACCAACTCCAAGGGAGCGAGAACAGGGCCACAATGACGATAAAATCCACTTCGAGCTTTTCGTAGCTCCTGCAAATCACCAAAAGCGGAGACAAAGCCACGTAAATGGCGTAAGCGATCAAAGATAGCTTACACCTGCTAACTGCAATTACAGGATTCCTGAAATAAATAAACAAAAGAGACAAGTTTTATACATAACGCTTTCGGCGTTTTTAGCTCCAGCGTAATAATATTTTTGCCGTGCAGAAATTCTCATCCGCTCATTTGTAACTTACTTTAGCCTAAGATTTTTCTTTGGCCATGTCAGGCGACGAGAGCTTGCAATAAGCATGATGCAAGGTTATTTCTAGGGACCTGCGATTACTCGGACATTCGAATCCGAATCGAATAGTATGTCTACAAATGGTGCGATTCGCAAATCGAATATTTTCTATTTGATTTCTCGAATATAGCAGCCGCTGGATAATTCGATCATTCCAACAGCTTGCCGACGACGACGCTCGGCAATTTTCAAATCTAAACTGTTTTTACGATCGCGTGCTAGGTCAGCAATTAAAACAAGCGCATAGTACCAACCATGGTAAACCACACATAGTACAGCAATTTAACCAATTGCACCTCCCCCCCCCCCCCCCTATCGCGCATTCAGCAAGCAAACAAACAAAGAACCATACCCGCGACCGCATTCCACAACGGTAATTTATTTTTAGTGAAAACGTGTAAATATTGAGCCTTCCTACGAAAGTAAGATTTCTAATTTTCGATTCGATATTCGGCTTTTCTTTATTAATTCGACTCGCTATTAGATTCCAAAGCCTCTATCAGTTTTTTGCACATCCCGAGTTATTTGAAACCATGTCACAAAAATGACAAGAAAACCGTACTACCACGCCTGGGAATTGAGCAGTGGCAAGTTCGCCAAGCCAACAAATTGGAAAAGGTAGCTCGAACTGAAGCAAGTGCTTTAAATATGGTCTGTCGTTGAACTCTAGTGGATATTTTTTAACTTGCCTTATCCCTTTCATTAAATCTCTGGAGGCGGTCTCTGATGTAGTGCTTCTGAAGTGCCCGCAACAGAATATGCGAGTGAGCCCCCCAGTTTTTAGTTTGCTTCTACACATATACGGGACGACAAGCCTCCGTGTTTGAGGCAGACTCGCGGTTCAAGTTAATACATCATAAAGGTCATAGGAGTGCCGATTAAGAGGTAGAGTGAATATCTATACCCGCACACCTATAGTTCCCAACTTTTACTAATTAGCCTACACCACTCAGCTTGTGGCGTGGTGTATTCTAACATCTCCCATATTCAAGGACCATATCCAAGGAAAAATTACACCATCTCCCGCTAAAGGGAACCATGTGTAGATGCGAAGCAGCGGGCGCCAACGCTTACACTGGCGGCGGCGCTGATGCTGGCGCTCATCGCGGCGTTGCGCAGGAGAGGAACCAGGAGAGGCGTAATCACGCAGTGATGGACCGGTGTTTCCTACTGGAACGTGCCAATCGCTGCTAATGGGCAATGAGAGACAGAAGACTCCGACTGGACACAGAGACCCGCAGTCCGCTTCTAGTTAACGCGCACGCTGCGAATTTTCATCGTTCAACAACGCACAGGAGAAATCTCCCACCGGAACTACCTTGCAGGTCAAGATCCAGTGCCTATATATACGGGGTGGCCAGTGAACGGTTGTGCAGCGCGAGCAGTCGGTTTTTAAAGACGATAGTCTTTGTTGGGATACTTCATCGCAGAAATTTCGGTCTGTCTGTCTGTCTGTCTGTCTGTCTGTCTGTCTGTCTGTCTCTCGATTCAGCCACCCGGCCAAAGTTTAACCACTTTCTGAACGCCCATTCATCTTGCACAAGCGGCTGCGTTCATACTTGTGAACATTGTCGATCAAAAAGCAAATGTTACGCATTACTGAGGCGCAACATCAATACGTTGGTATTAGATGGTGTGTTTCTTTATTAGAAAATACATAGATACGTAATTTTAAAGACCGTAGTGTTTCTTAGGCTGCGCTGAAAATGCGACGCTATGCACGAAACAGCTTGGCAGGGGCCCTGGGTTCTGCACAAGCTCGTGTTTCCCGATGCTACTGCCAGATGGCGTCCATATCTCACGCAGCGCCTCCTCTATATTATCAATGCCAGCCATATGCGGCCGATTCAACGTAGAGGAGGCGCTGTCTGAGGCAAGGCAAAACATAATAGTACGGCCGGCAGAAGACTATCGTCTTTCGACGACATTTGCAGCGAAGTACGCAGATACGCGGCCAATTTTTTCAATCAAGAAACTCGCTAGCAGACGCTGCCTGCGTCGGCGATGCGACGCGAGAGAGAGGGGGGAGCGTAGGAGAGGAGAGAGGGGGGAGGGGACGCGCATGCGCAATGGGGTTGTAAGCGCCGCGAGAGGGATGCCAAGAGGAGAGAAGGGGAGGGTAGGACAGAAGGGAAACGGGAAGGGACGCGCATGCGCACTGGGGGGTGTGGTCCCCGCGGGGAGGAACGACTAGAGGAGAGAGAGGGGGGAGCGTAGGAGAGGAGGTGTGTGGAGAGTGTTCGTGCTCTACCCGCTTTATATTCACACTTGAAGGAGAGGAGACTAGAGGAGGAGAGTAGCGCATTCGTCGCGAGAGCAGAAGCGAGAACGCACGAGAAGCGCAAGCAGGTGGTAGGAGAGAAGTGGAGAGAGTAACTCGCAGCTGTTGGAGATTGGGAAGGAGGAGAGTTGCGCATGCGCAGTGTGATTGCGGACGCCGACAACGCCGCGGGACATGCCCCCGCTATAAGATGCTTCGCATCTAAAAGAACCGAACACAAAACCTGACTTCCTCCAGAATTTTCGGGCCTAAGCCCACTCGAAGTCGAGCTGTGCCCGTCTCCGCTGTCCGCTGCTTATCGCTGCCCTCAGATAGCATGAAGAAAATGCTTTTGTTGCTGCAAATGAACATATCAGCAAAGCAAGGCCATTTCCTAAATTTAAACGCTCATATATGAAGCAGTGATCTGAGCCGTGGAAGTAGTGCTAATGCAAGAGAGTCGTTTGAAATCATCCTTTGGATATAAGCTTGAAGAGGTGAAAGCTTCGTGAACATGGGGGTGTCACTGGAGCCGACGTTTCGACAAGTGGACTTGTTTTCTTCAAGGCTACAACTGTGCTTATCAGCGTGAAATTATCATTGTCCTCATTGTCAGGTGGCGATTCCTTGCGACAATCATTATTCAGCGAAACGTCTACGTCATCTCCACGCTTCGACACGAATATCCCCCCCCCCCCCCCTCTCTGCCCACTTGATTATTATTTTTTTCAGGCTTTCCTTTTTACTCACCCCACTCTGCACGGCAGCCCCTTCGTTCTCTCCCCCCCACCCCCCCCTTTTTGCATGTACCCTCTCTTCCTCCTTTTCTTGGGTTGGATAAGAGGGTACGAAGCATTTACAACACGCGCTAAGGAAAGCATGCAGCTTTGAAGAAAAGTCCACTGATCGAAACGTCGGCACCAGCGACACCGCGTGTTCCCGAATTATTCATCTATTCAAACTTACATCTTTTCCTGAACTTCTGCCTTTGTTCGGATAAGCATGAGGGACAGTAAATTTCTGCTCATGATGTTGAATAATGAATGAATGAATGAATGAATGAATGAATGAATGAATGAATGCACTTGCATTGGTATGTGCTCAAAACCGCCGGTTGAAATTATGAGTGTGTCTTGACGTGTCGGTATTTAGCTGCAGAATCAACGTGTATGTCTAGACCTTTACGACTTCTCTTATGCCACACTCGGGTGGTCGTTTGAGAGCGCTCTGACTTTGGTTGAAAGCGGTGAATTCAACAGCTTTAAACCTCTACACCGAGAACAGGCAGGTATACAAGTCATGTTCCTCCTTCCTTATCATGTACTGCCCGATTTATTTTCAGAGAAGCAGCGCACGAAAGGACACAAAACGAGCACAGATAAAAAGACGTCTTTTCATGTGTGCGTGTTTTGTGCGCTGCTTCTTCGAAAATCATGGCTCACCAACTAGCCTATCAGTACATATTAAGCGATTTATTTTAGTAGTAATGCTTCGTTACTACTTAACGCAAATCTCTCGGAGCCTCCGAAGCGCTCGAAAACGATCAGTCGAATGTACCATTAGTGTCTGCACCGTGAGCAGGCAAGCGCGAAATCCACCTAGTCCGGAAAACTTCGCCGGATTGCATCACAATTCCAACAACGTGAAACTGTCCGGTGTTTTAACTGGTTACAGGTGGATTATGCTTTGACAGAAAATGTGTCCCAAGGTGAGCTGGTTAGCTCTTAGCCGTGAGATTAAAAAAAAACACACACACACACAAGCACCGTGCAAGCATTGTAGCAGTTCTGCGAGAGTTTTTTTTTTTTTTCGTACTATAAGGCAACGCTTGATCACAGCTTTTAAAAATAGCAATCAATGACGCAAGAATAATCACAGGGAGCGCGCCAGTTCACCAATAAAAATTTCCTCCATAGTTTTTCAAAAGATGCGTACTGTGTAGTCAGGATGATCCCGAAGACCGATGCGATGTATATGCACAACCAAATGCCGATTAGCACTGCCGGCACGTACTCCGCCATCCTGTAAAACGAGCGGATTTTCTATTTAATGTATTGTAGCTTATCACAAAACAACTTTTCTGGATCGATCTTGCAAACAATCCTTGTAAACTTAAAACGTTTCTGACTCAATAAGTCAGAGCAAGGCCGTACGGTTGAGTGGTCGGTTCCGATATATATATATATATACCTGCATTAGATCCACTCGAGATATTGTCGGAGCATCCGAAAATAAATGTTAGCAATTGGTTTCATCAGAGCATTAAAACGTATTCAGCATGGAAACTTCACTTACTGATGCAAGGGCTTGGATCAGATTATTGCGCATCTTTCAGTCATTCTACACATTATCGTCGTCATTCAGAGAAGAAACTTTCTCCTTCGTGAATTCGGGTCGATAGAATTGTTTTTAAACGCGGCACTGAATCCGCCATTGCTTTTATAGTGATCACGTAGGTATGATAAAATCAGGCGATTGAGCGCTCACGAATGGCTATTGAAATGGTCTCTGCGATGGCTTTGGTGATTTTTTTACCCATCGAACTGGTAGCGTAGGTCTTTCGAATCGTTGACATGCCTATTTAAGCGTTTTGCGTAAGGTGTGTGATTTATTACGCACTTTCAAACATGCGCATCGCTATAATTGGCAGAGCGTCAGAGTATTGAGTTTTCAGCCGCCCCTGTTTTTTGGACGTTGCATTGTTTTGGGACGTTACTTGCGCGACTGATTCGATTGGTTTCTTGGCGTTTGTAGCGGAAGCGAAAATGCGGCCGGCCAGCTTCCTACAGTGTGGTGTTGGAGACAATCCGACAAACGCGGAGCGTGGCCTCCGACATCTACGACGTGCCTGTGGAGGATCACGGAAGACAGAGCTGAGTCCTGACCGCTCGTCGAAGAGGTTAAGGAGACAAAACACGGCTTGGCAGTAGGGCAAGCACCAATCAATCACCCATGTTTCTCCTCCCTCGATACAAGGTGCTCCTCTCCAGTCTTAGTGCGAATAATTTACTCAGGTTGACACAAACCCTCCCACATAATTTCCAGAAACCGTTTACGGGCCCTTTAATGTAAAGATCAACTACCGCAAAATTTATGCAGAAGTGATTTATTAAATCGGCGTCATTACAGTGCAATAGAATAGCTATATCATTCAAATAAAAATATATTGTTTCACTACCTTCTCATGAAGATAACAGCGATCAGCGAACACTGTAAAATGATGATCTACTCGTGACGTGCTGAGACCAGGGCTATGAAAAGTTAGAATGTGATTGAATGAGTAAGAGGTTTAATGGTGAAATAGCAATTCGCTACCGCATATATTTGAATTCGCATCATCCACATACATTCATAGCATCAGACAGACTAAAGTATCTCCTTCAGCCGCGGTGTGTACAGTCGTACGCATCAACTACGGAGGCGCGTCACGCACCGCGTGCTTCTTCAAAGTGCCTTGAAACGCCGTGTTCACATTTGTACAGGCTTCCTCAGAGGCCAGCTAGCGGTCATGGAACTTCATTTTGCTGCGCATTGCTGCAGAGGATCACTTTGCTAGAGACACCACCATGTTCGACGATCGTTCGACGTGCCGCGTTCCAGGACCAACATCAAGAGCATCATTTGTCTTTGCTCGGAAAACTTACAACCAAAAAATCATACCGGGCATGCATTTTGTGCCCAATATTTTATTCTCTTTATGCAATAAATGAAGCTGACTGATTGCATAACAATTAGATATTTAATTACACGCTAATTAACATTACTGAAAAGTTGCGCGGAACAACGTATTGCCGCACATATCACGCGCGCCTGCGCACTTGATATGTGCGCAGGCGCGCGTGTGGTGTACTGAGCTGTATATTCACATGTTTTCTTCTGAATAAAACCAGTTGGTAGTGAGCGCTCGTGCAGTCGTCTTCTTGTCTTGTGTCCCGTCCTTTTTTTGCGCTCAAATCTTTTCCATAATGAACCAACGCGCCCAACAAAGCATTCTATTAAACGTATTGCCTCATTTTCTTTATTAAGGATGCAATATTGAGTGTCTTGAAATTATGTCGTGCGAATGTGACGCACTTTTAGACAGTCCAACATAATTCGGGCCTGAAGGGGTAAGCCAGGTGAGGGGCCAAATTCACAAAGCTTTTCTTTCTTAAGAGTTCTTTGCCAATCATCAGCCAGCTTTGGTAACGACATACCTAGCATTCTGATTGGCTGAAGTTTTCTCTTAAGGAGTACAACATGCTTTAATACACGCAGGTTCAAGACTGCACCGATTCGAGGCGTACGAGCGTAATTACCTTAGGAAACAAAAGACGCACGAATCGACGCGCGGGCAGAGAAAGAGAATGGGACGCTGTATAGTTACCTTGCCACACCCAGGTCACTCCTCCACTTCTCGATGCTCAACTTGATGGCAACTCTCGTCGCCATCGACTGAGGGGCATCGCTGGCATACAAAAGGCACAAGATGCGCACTTGTCACACTTAATCATACAGGATGGGTCAAAATTCCTATTAAAGTGTTCAAACAGCGCGACTGCGAAGCGTGGACAGTGTAATGAAACAATTATTTTCATTCGATTCCTTAAATCTCTAATTTCATTTTTTTTTTTTGCCGTTTCAAGGTATGTTTTTACCGCATATCACGTGGGCGAGGCGGGGAAGGTGCGAAAAGTTGATGACGAGCGAAAAAGAGACACCATTGGAGCGAAACAATCAGATTTACGGGCTCATATTTCCCTTGCCTCTAAAAGAAGTGGCAGTTTCTATATGTGTCATCTTAAAACACGGAAATGAAGGGTTAAATTCAAGGGGGGCCGTATTTAGTAAAAATGTCTTTCTCAGCTATATTGACCGAATGCACGACCCCTGGGATAGCGAGTGCACGACATCGCCAGAGCTAACTAGAAAAGGCAAATATATTTTAAAGCAATATAATCAGTACAAACTCAACTACGACATGAAGCACAATCTGCCCGTTAATTAGTGCCACGTTACATCGTCTCCGCCCACGCAAAGTTCCCGCCGTGAGCATTCAACTCGCTATTATAATTAATTATAAAATAGTTGTTGGGGTTGGACGTCCCAAAACCGCCATATGATTATGAGAGATGCCGTAGTGGAGGGCTCCACAAATTTCCACCACCTCTAGTTCTTTAACGTGCAATTAAATGTAACCACACGGGCGTCTGGCACTTTTACCTCCAACGAAATGCGGCCACCGTGGCCGGAATTTGAACCCCCGATCTTGGGGTCAGCAGTCAAGCACCCTAACTAGCAGACGACCGCGGCGGGTGACCGACTGATTTTAAAACTCAGAGGGTCCCTCAAGCATTCGCCTAGGACGACTCGAAGGCGAAAGCCTTCTTTTTCTTCCCGGTCGATGTACTGATCTTCGCCCGGCCACCTCCGAAATCGTTCTGCACCCAAAGGGGTTTTGCATTGCCTCCAAGATCGGAGGCAATGCAAGCTCTCTGCGCCTCAGCTGGTTTTGTATTGCCTCCGTGATCGGCCCATCTTTGACCGAGTGAGCATGTCATGGGGTTTACATCATCCGTGCGACGTTAAGTTATGCGACTTCATCACGCGATGATGATGTTTTGCATCACTGGTGTTGACGCCTGCGACGATCACTTTTCCCGTTCGATTTCGCCGTAGTATTATTACACTTATCCATTGATACAAACTGTGACATATATTCCCCTGAGGAATCAAACCGGGAATAACTCGGACGTTGTAAAGCAAAAAAGAAATCTTTGCCAGGATTTCAGCGCTTGTGTCTGCGGGAGCTACACGTATGTGGCGGTGCATTCAGCATGGGAATAACAGGCGTTTGTGTTCCCGATATGCATTCAGTTTTTACAGCCACTGACAAGGCCATCCCGTAAGCTTCGATACCCCCCCCCCCCCCCTTTTTTTTTTATTCATAATAATTTTTAAGTGACCTCACCGCGAACTGAACAAGCGGACAACCTTGCCTCTACGCAGATGACGGTGCTAGGGTGCTGACCCAGAGGTCGCGGGTTCGATCCTGGCCGTGGCAGTTGCATTTAGATGTAAACGAAATGCTACAGGCCCATACACTTTGGTATTGGTGCGCTTTAAAGAACCCCAGATGGTCGAAATTTCCGGAGCCCTCCACAACGGCATCACTGATAATCATATCGCGGTTTTGGCGCGTAAAACGCCAGATATTAGATATAATATTTACGCAGATGACGCGACTGCCGTTATTAGAGACAGATTTATTAGTGTATCAACTAGTGAATTGAGCACTGATCTCATGAATATTCATTACTTCTCCGAAGTTATCGGTTTACCTAATAACACTGTTTGCTGTCCTCCTTTCCAGTCAGAGCCCTCTTCCATCCACCCCTATGATTACTATCCTTTCAGCCGCATCCTTTGTACTTGTGAACTCCCACTTCAAGGAGCTCTTTTTTTATATCTACCTGAAATATTCGTAGCACATTTCTCATATTAATGAGCGCGCAGCTCACGGTAGAATATTATTACTTAAACCTCGACCATACTTTGTCACCTACCTTATTTAACACATATTTTGCGTTCATGCACAGTGATATGAAGTAGTATAGAGGCAGGTAGTGATATAAGGTAGTGTAGGTCATAAGTGAACGTTTTTAATTACACATACTTCTTCTTCAACGCCTACAAATCCAATCCATTCGCGTGCTAACCTTTATTCCCACCATTCGCTAGCTCATCTTCGGTACTTAAAGGGACTGTCTGCCGATCAGAAAAAAAAATTGATTGTGGTGAAAATAAGACAATTGTCACATCGGCAGAAACGAGCATCCTTTGGTCCAATAAAAAAAAATAACTATATTTTTAACTTGGCTCTAAAAGTCATGATGACCGCTAGCGTCATCCAACATCGATGCGATTTAATCTATTGGTAGAAGCAAAAAAACTCGCAGACAGACTTATTTTGTTTGAAAACAAATAACTATTCATTAAAATTGTATTTCATGCATTTCTGGCAGGTTTCCTTTGCGTCAGAGAGTAATTTTTGCTTTTTTGCTCACGCGTTCAAAGAGGCACCCGCTGACGATGCCGGCGACGCGTTCGCTTGCCTGCCTACGGTGGAGAAGCGCGAGCCACGCGAGCACGGCGTCTGTGTTGCCTGTCATGTCGCATATGCAACACAGAACACCTAAACATAACTGAAAAAGAGCAGGGACCTCTTCTGTCAAGCACGCCTCATGTTCGTTTTAGTTGCACGTTTGGCATGAGTGAAACCACTACAGTTCGTTTCACAACGCCAGCGTGCCAGTGTTGCTGGAACAGGCCAAGTTTTGCGCTCGACTGCGGTGGTTTTTCAGGCTGACCAAACAAAGCTGGAGAGATTGTGCTAATAATACTTTATTAGACAATTAGCGAGCTCTAAGCGACCTTTACGGTAATCGTTTTATTATTATATGAAGCCCGCAAAAACACTGCATGTGGTTCCAGTTTTCGACATTCACCGGCTCAACGAGTGTCATCGCGGGCAGTAACCAGTGTTCCGGGCGCATAGGTCGGCAAAAATTGTGGAGCTCACTCAGACTCTCTCCCGAAATATATTTGGCGCTTTGGACTCACTCGCACTCAGACTCACCAAAATTTTTTTTCAGCCGGACTCACTCGGACTCACACTCTCTAATATTTTCTTCAACCGGACTCACTCGGACTCAAACTCAACAAAATAGTACTCACCCGGACTCACTCAGACTCAGACTCCCGGCTCGATCTGAGTCTGAGTGAGTCCGAGTGAGTCGACTCATGAGTCCGTTCGGCTAGAATTCACATTTTCGACCCTGGTTTTAATGCTCTTTAACATCAATATCTCACGTTTTTGGCGCTCATCTTGGTGCCTTTTCATATAGTACCTTCGAATACGAGTTATGAGTGGTTGCAAACTAGTAAGGACATTTTTCTTGAAAGAGATGACAGCATAAGATATATTTATCAAGAACTTCCCTGCAAGAGTTGGCGAGGGTGAGGTCAAGGCCCCACCCTACGTAATTCAAGCCTCTGATCAATAAATAATGAAATACTGAATTAATGATACTGCTTTGGAATACGTGCGAATAGACTTGAGTATAAAGGTGAATTCAGGTAAGGCTGATAGTAATGGTGAAGTTGAGTAGATAGGACCATAGGTCGGCAAATAAAAGTGGAACTCACTCAGGCTCAATCGAGAATTATACTTTGCGCTTTGGACTCACTCGGACTCAGACTCACCAAAATTTTCCTGAGCTGGACTCACTCGGACTCACACTCACGAAATTTTTCTTAAACCGGAGTCATTCAAACTCAAACTCACCAAAAGATTACTCACCCGGACTCACTCAGACTCAGACTCACGGCTTGATCTGAGTCTGAGTGAGTCCGAGTGAGTCGACTCATAAGTGAGTTCGCCGACCTATGTCCGGGCGTCCCTACCTGAATTGACGATGACAGGACGTAGATAGAAAAATTCTGTTTCAAAAATTTCTACTCGCTTCACAGAGAAACCGCTGAAAAAAAAAAAAAAAAAGAAGGTACTTTGTTTTTGTTTTTTTTCATTTAAACTTTACTGCTACATCGTGCGTCGCTCATCTGCATTGCTATAGTTTTTATTTTTTGGGCGCTTATGCTGCTGTCGCTCTATTCATAATCTAAAAGGTGTTTTACCACCTGTATTTTCTGTATTATTAAGACGAAAGCATTAAGTGCCTCATCAAACGTTAGCCTTGATAGGGTGGTAGTTTGGGCTAGTTGGTATAGCAATTGTTGCCGAGGGGTCCTGAAAGGACGACGTGGACAAAGAAGGGCAAACTACAGGCGCTTATTTTTAATTGAAACTCGGGTTTACTGCGAAAACACACAAATAATACATACATGAGGAAACGGTACCAAAGGCCGGAATTAACATTTTCAGTGACTGACAGCTTGTCAAAACCTAAAAAAAAAATTAGATACATAGATAAGCTCAAAGTCGCCGAAGTTCGCTAAGAAATGCTTGGCATTTAAAAAGCGGAGATTAAGAGAACAGCAAGATTAGACACAGCAGTGATATAATGGCGGCCGCCGCATGCGCATGCCTTCAAAAAACATTAATTTTTTTTTTTTTTTTTTGCGTTGAGGGTTGCAGACGGCTTGCTCATGAAGGAACTTCCCTCCCGTTTCATCTGCGCGGCTTCCACGATGACGCGGGTGTGGTCGTCTCTGTGTTGCGTGAACACAGAGGTCTCGTGAAATTCTGGCTAGCAACCGCACGCGCTGCAATGGGTCGCAATAAAAAAACCACCTTCTTTTTATGTTTTGCGCGTTGCTGGCGTACTCCCGAAGGTGATCACTGACGCGCCAGCTTGTTTCACCGACATAGCAGGTGCCACAAGAATGAAAAATCCTATACACGACGCCTAGCAGCCAATCCACATAAATATTTTCGTGCTTTACTCTGCACCCCTGCTGAAGTTTCAGAATATGTCTACTCGTTTTCGAGAGCGAAGCCAGCTTGTGCGGTGTCGAAAGCACGACACGAACGCCCGCCTGCTGTCCAATCTTTGTTAGCCGGTGGGATAACTGATGCTTGAAAGGAACAACCGCGACTTTGTCGCGCCTTTCTGCGTTGTCCTCGCCAGCAACGACTGCTGAACTGACGTTGCCCTTCCTCGCTTTGCGGATCGATAACAACATTAATTATTGGGGTCTAACGCCCCAAAATCTACGACATTATTATAAGGAACGCCGTAGTGGAGGGCTCCGGAAATTTCGACTACCTCAATTTCTTTCAACGTGCAACTAGATCTTTTCGCCTTCATTGAAAATGTGGCCGCCACGGCCGGGATTCGATCCCGCGACCTTCGGGTCTGCAGTCGAGCACCATAACCGCTAGGCCATCGTGGCGGGTCGCTTTGCGGGACTGAGTCAGCAACAAAGACCAGCAGCGTCTCCGAGTAGCCCGACAACTTGAGGCGGGACATTTGAGCTCTGAAGCTCAAGTGTCCAAGTGTCTCAACGGTGGTGGCCACCGCACCCGCATCATCGTGGAAGCTGCGCAGATGAAACGGGAGGGATGTTGTTGCTTGAGCAAGCTGTCTGTAACCCTCAGCGCAAAATAATGTTTTGGGAACGCACTAGTCCGCATATGCGGTGGGCTCTATGACCTTACTACTGTGTCCCATCTTGCTGTGATCTCAATCGCCGTATTTTTTTCCTTTTTGCTTTGACACGCTGTCAGCCAATGCACATGTTGATCCTGGCCTTCGGCACAGTTCCCCTCATGTATATATTATTTGCGTGTTTTCGCATTGAACATCTGTTGCAAGTATTAGAAAACAAGCGCATGTTGTTCGCCCACCTTTGTCCTTTTAGTGATTAACCCCCCTCGTTGGCCTCGAAAAATGCATCGTGCGGTACAAAAGCGCAGGCAACCTTAATAAAGATCAAGTAACGAAAATAACAGTTCTAGCCACAATCAAACCCAGGGATTGTACGTGAATGCTATACCACATAGCCACGCAAGGGCTCGAAACCGCTTTTGAAAAAGACCCCACGAAGTCGTCATGTCGGGCAAGGGGTCACGTTAACTGATGTAATATTATTGGGGCAACCACGGAATAGCAGCAGGCGTCACACCACGTGAACTGCGTAACAAGTGGTTGGATGAAAGCGGCCAACCCGTTACAAATAACAATAATATTAATAAGAATAATAGCTGGGGTTTTACGTCCCAAAACCACGATATGATTATCAGAGACGCCATAGTGGAGGGCTCCGGAAATTTCGACCATCTGGTGTTCTTTAACGTGCACTGACACCGCAGAGTACACGGGCTTCTACCATTTCGCCTCCATCGAAATGCGACCGCGCGCCGCCGGCATCGAACCCGCGACCTTCGGGTCAGCAGCCGAGCATCGTAGCCACTGATCCACCATGGCGGACAACCCATTACGAAGGACTGAGCTGTAATTCATCATGATCATCAGCCACAGCATCAATTCTGACCTTGAATACGCGGCTTGCGGTACAGAAACTCACGTGGTCACTCAAGCTCTCATAATGAACCTATATGGTGAAGTAGCGCAGTTTAGACAGGGACAGAGAGGACAAGAAGGACACGACACTTGCTACTCGACACTTGTAGCAAGTGTCGTGTCCTTCTTGTCCTCTCTGTCCCTGTCTAAACTTCACTACTTCACCATATCGTCCTCAGACCCCAGTAAATTTGTGGCCACACAGGTGAAATCAAAACACATTTTTTGGAATGCACACACATACTTTATTACACGAGAAAAAATTGCACCTGTTCGGCAAACAGGTTTTGCACACCAGTGTGTGCATTATAATGCACACTGGGTCTTAATGCGCAGTAAACGAATAATACTCGCCCATAACAAAATTTTACATTTGCTCGTGAAAAGCACTCTTGTTTGTTGTGAAACTATTTTGTAGCAATTTTGCGCAGATGTGATGCATAGGAAGATGCTACACCGGAACTTTGTTCGCTGAGAACATTCTGAGTTTCGGCATCTCGAGGAAGATACCTGGTTTACAAGCTCTGGCATGTGGCTTGCTCACGCAGTTCTTGGCTCAGGAGGCACCTTGGCTTTCAGGAGCTTTTGGGGTGGCTCAAGTTCAAATTCCGCACCACACCTGTTTTTCGACACTAGGTAATGGGCAAAGGACAGCCTCATCGTCAGCCAATTAGAGGTCTGAGGGGTCATTGCTGGTTATTGTCTCGAGAACACGTTCCGCCTTTTCATCAAAGCTTCCTAGATGAAACAAACGCGAAACTTAATGCCAAAAAGCTTAATACCAACCGCATGAGACTGGCATGAGTACGCACGCCCAAGCACATATTGAGACCGAGTGTGCATTATAATGCACATTTGAAGAAAACGGCTTGTGATAAGAAAAATACTCACATGTAAGGTTACATTACGCGGGGAAATTATTCCTAAACCCTTCCTAAGTAGATTCAAACAACAACTAAAAAATATGACTCCCTAATTATTGAGTAATTTGGGACTTTGTTGGACGTTGTCGGTAGAACGTCGAAGAGGAGAATTCCACCATGTTTCAAACCGAGAAAACATGGCTTGCACTGTAGTGTGCTTCCTGTAATGCTGACCAGATGACACCACATGATCGAGGATGCGATTGCACCAAGAATGTTGGCTTTAATAGCGGCGTGAATTTCCAAAACCGGAAAGGAACAAATGTGCATTTTAATGCACGCGGGGTCTGAAGAGGATATAGGTACAATGATCAGTCACCAACTAGCCCAGCTTTCAACCTTATTGAATCTCATAATGAAAGTTATGGTGAAGGCTTTCGTCGTCTGAAATGAATGCATGAAGGACCCTGTGGGATTTTTTTTATAATTGTTTTCTTGCCATATTTTTGCATTTATATCTACTAAATATCGAACAGCAGGTCCCCTTTCAGCCATGTGCTATGATACCTCCTTCTAAATACGTATCCTATGATTGTATCAGCCAGCAAAATTTAAGTAATGAAGTAACAGAGTAAAGATTTGGCCACAAGTTACCCTTCCGACAACGTATGTTATAAATTGCCACTATTAAAAATGAATATGACCATGCGAAGAAACTACATAATTGCTCCCCATGTTTGTTTGCTGCTAATATTTGACTTTATCGAAGACTTTTCTTCCTTTTATCTCTCGTTTTTACTTCGCGCTGTTCATTACTATGCATCCAAACCCGGCTTGTCCACTCTCTTGAAGATCTTAAACTAAAGATAAAGGAAGGCTGATTGCAACGACATTCATATCGAACATCAGACATATCGGTTAAAAATCAAAAAGTTGGCTGGAATTCTTCTAGTCCTTTTTATAGTGTGGTGACTTTATAAGTTACGCGAAACTGCGCGGAAGTGCAGGAAGACACAATAAGCGCATTGCAGGTTTCCATAACCGGCATTCCAGCGTGAGAATGTATGGAAAAACTGAGGCTTCTACATTGCAACGCGGAGAAGTCGGATACGCACAAGTGGTGAAGAAACGTCATCCACATGAACTGCCAGTGGAGAAGAAAGGCAAGGAGCTCCATAGGCAACAACAGCATCCACCAGCTCAGCGTCGAAATGGTGGATTCTTCACCGAAATTCCTAAGGGAAAAACAGAGCGGTAAGTAAGGTCAGTTTATGCGGCAAAGTAAGTTACATGACAATTTAAGTGAAAAAGCTCGACTTAATCACTTCACACACAATTATACGCGGAAAAAAAGCACCATTCAACGCAATATTGGAATGTCAATGAAGCGAAGAATGTTTAGTGTGGTGGCGATTTAGCGGCAGCAGCGTACAACACCAGCCCACCCTCATCATCTGCCTAATAAATGAAGACGACCGTCATCATTGTCGGTGAAAGAATGTTGATCATATCTGTACGTTGAGTATGAGCACGGAATGTAATTACATTTGTTCCTCGATACTGACCGGTGAGCATCAAGTTCTTTTACCGCGAAAGCTGTTTAGATCACAACAACAGGCCATTTCGGTGGCGTAGTTGTCCGCCGCCGATCTCCGTGAATGCTATTGCGCACAATGAGGAAAAAAAGATGTACGGGATCGAACGAGATTTGAACCCCACGCCTTCTGCGTGGCCGTCGAGTATTCGGCCACAGAACCACACCAGTGCTTGCGACTCCTATACAGGCGTCATTTTGGGTAAGGAATCGCGTTAACAGATGCAATATAGTGTGGTAGAAGAGCTAAATAACGCAAGGCGTCACACAATGCGAATAGCGTAACGAGTGGGTGCTTAAAGCTTCCCACCCATTCTAGTGGGCGAAACCGTAATTATTAGATGCGAAGCAGCTCTTTGACTAGGCTGTGTAACGCTGTCCCTCCGTCCGTGCGTCCGTACTAACGCGCCGCAACGCGCTCCCCTCGCCGCAGGTGTTGGAGCGGTGCCAAGAAGGTCACGCCGCAGCTGCGCGTCGACGTCACGCTCCCCTTCGCAGTGCGCGCTGACGTCACTCTCTCCCTCGCCTGTCGCGCGCTCGCCGCAGCGCCCTCAGCTGCCGCCTGACGCGCGCCTTACGTACGCGTTGAAACATGTCTGTACGTGTCACCTCTCTCTCGCTTCACCCTCTCCACCACTCCCATGCGCAATGCTGCTGCTTCGCATCCCATCAGGGTTCCCTTTGGGAAGATGGTGTAAATTTTCATCGTCATCAGTCACAGCATCAACAAAGTGCCCATAATTTTGCAAAATTATGATGATTTAAGCCGTAATGGGTACCTTGCAATTGTACTTATAGTAGTCGCCCCAATAGAGTTTTCAACGGGCTCTAGAAAGACCGCTCCTCCCACTATCGCAGTGACCTGTCCTGCGTCTTCCGCGCAAAACTTCCGTTTTTTTTTTTGTTTTTTTTTTTATTGCACCAATGATACAATACATGTGGGAGACCTCGCATGGCCATTCTACACAAGCCGTTTAACTTCAAAACTGCCATGTCTCTTCAAAAGTTCTTCGAAGTGACGTGATGGCAGGTAGTCCGCACATCACGGCGCAAATATCAAGTCATCCTAATGACCGATATTCACAGTACCCTGTGAGGGTTATCGCAGTGATTCCTATAGCAATCATAGTTCCATGTTGGTATAGCGGGCACTCGAAGCGTACAACTGAATCACTGTTCGTCTGATTACGTTAACAATTAGTTGCACAATGTCATTTTCTTTGCCATGCTTCTGTCGGTGCCTTATTGTGTTTATCGAGTTCGGTGCTTTTTTCAGTCAATAAGTTTTATACATATTAACTGATTACCGTACCTTTCTAACGCTCAATTCCACATTTGTCGACTCCTAAATTGGTGTATTCAGGTTCTTCCCATCTGTTTTGTTCTTACTTCGCTCTTCATCATATCTTTATATTTAAGGAATTACTATGTGTCCTCGTTTTGCTGTTTTTATAATTTTACAGCGTTGGCTTAGTAGCTCATTGTACATTCTGTTTATTCACGCATTCACTAATTTCGCATGCACAGACCTTCCAAGTGGAGGTATTTAAGGTATGGTAAATAAATAAATGAGTTCATCTTTTAACTGAATAAGGGCGCGCACACAGACACGGATACTAGAAGAAGAAAATGCACACAACATAAGCGCCTGTTGTGCATTTTCTTCTTCTAGTGTCCGTGTCTGTGTGCGCGCCCTTATTCAGTTAAAAGATGAACCAATACCAACTAGCCCAATTAGCCGTACTACTGAAATAAATGAGTAATAAATATGTAATGAAAATAAATATTTTTTTCATAAAAGTCAGCGTCAGCCAAACTAAAAAAAAATACCCTTATGTGGCCCGGTCGCCAACAATGATTTCGATCCCACTGGAACCATCCTAAACAGTAAAACAAACAAGAACGAGACACGCAGAAGAAAACAACGTGCAGGTAGTAAGCGTAGAAAACGCCTACCTCTTAAAGTAAAGGTAAAACTCGAGGTTGCCTCCGTTGCTCGTCAGGTTCATTATCGACGTCAGAGCGCACGTGACGACAACGCTGAGAAGAAGCTTCTTGTGTATCGTGTGATACCGCCTGAAAAGGGAGACGTGTAGTTATTATACGATACCAGTTAACGATATGGCGTTTACGTTCGCGACAATCAAAACAATAATTTTAATCACGTCTTTACTATAGTCACCTTTTTTTTTTTTTTTTTTTTTTTTTTTTTTTTTTTTTTTTTTTTTTTGAGGCACGCCGTAACACATTATTGCAGTTTTTCATCCAAATTTTTACTAAATAATCGCTATCCCAGCCTCCAGCCTGCAAAATCTACATACAACTCAGCAATGTCATGCAAATACGACAATACGGTTACCCCGACCCTTAATTGCAATCAGAATCTACGCCTATTTTCACTAATTACCATTACAAAGTCTTTCAAGGGATAGCGGTGAACCTCCGTGCCAGTCATAAGTTATCACTATATACGCATTCATTTTGTGGGTCGAATTGGGTGGAGGGTCGCTAGCGTTGTTGCTCATATTGAAGACTACATAAAACGCGCAAAGAAATCCGCGAACATTGCGAAGAAAATGACTGCGCGAAGAGTCTGAATCTGTTAATGTAACGTGGTTAAATACAGCAAAAGTACGCTTCCTTCACCAAGGAGGGAGATATTGCAAGTCAAGCTCCCATCCAATGTGGGGCCTAGCAAACAGTTACTGACTTGCCCAGGGCGTGTTTGTTGCCCTGCATATTTGTGAACAAAGCGAGCTCGTTTTACAGTGAAAGATGTAATGATCATCATCATCATCATCATCATCATCATCATCATCAGCCTGTCTACGCCCACTGCAGGGCAAAGGCCTCTCCCATGTTTCGCCAATCAACCCGGTCCTGTGCTTTCTGCTGCCACGTTATACCTGCAAACTTCTTAATCTCATCTACCCACCTAATTTTCTGTCTCCCCCCTCACGCGTTTGCCATCTCTTGGAATCCAGTCAGTTACCCTTAATGACCAGCGGTTATCCTGCCGACGTGCTACGTGCCCGGCCCATATCCATTTCTTCTTCTTGATTTCAACTATGATATCCTTAACCCCCGTTTGTTCCCTGACCCACTCTGCTCTCTTCCTGAGAGCAGCGATGGCTTAGTGGTTAGAAAGATGTAATGAGATCCCCTTAAAAAATGCATTGAGACAGTCTATAGGCTGCTTAAATCCCTTTTTAAACACTTCATACACTGTGTAAATCTATTTTTGTAAGGGATCGCGACAACAGCCCAGTTTTGGTGGCGTCGGTGTTCGTAACCATTATCGCGCGAAATGACAAAGAAATATCGAGGACCAAGCGAGATTTGAACCCAGGCCCTCTGCGTGGCAGTCAAGTCTCCTACAACAAAGCCACGCCGGTGCTTGAAACTCCTTCTCAAAAAAGACCATGTACAGGCGCCCATATCGGGCAAGTAGCCTAATCACGTTAACAGGCTTAATATAGCGTGCTAGAAGAGTAAAATAACAACCATGCGTCGCACACTGCGCATTGCGTAACCAGTGGGTCATTGAATGCTTCCAATCCATTAGAAAGGGCCCAGCCATAATTCTTCACCTTCATCAGCCACCGCCTCCAACAAAGTGCTCATAAACCCGTCGTGGTGGTCTAATCGGTTATGGTGCTCGAATTCTGACCCAAAGGCCACAGAATCAAATCTCGGCTGCGGTGGCCAGGGTTGCCGTTGGGTGGACATGAAAAGGCGCCAGAACTCACGCCAAAAGTAGCCAAAGTAGCCATGTCATTTTGATATTATCGCCGAATTTCTAGCCAAATAGAACGGAAGCGGTATTATCAACCGAGTCTTTACTGTTGATGAATAAATAAAACCATTTTGAATAAGTAAAACCACAAGTTTAAAAAAGAGCCGTGGCGCCAACTGGAAATTTTCGTCGCAAACGGGGTCCAAAAGTAGCCAATTTGGCGCAAAGTAGCCACCAACGGCAACCCTGGCGGTGGCCGCATTTTAGACGAAGACGAAAATGCTTGAGGCCCGTGTACTTATAATTTAGGTGCACGTTAAAGAACCCCAGGGGGTCGAAATTTCCGGAGCCCTCTACTACGGCGTCCCTAACAATTATTATTATTGTTATTATTATTATTATTATTATTAGTAGTAGTAGTAGTAGTAGTAGTAGTAGTCTATAGTATTAACAAAGATCCCATAATGCCTAACAGACGCGTAGGGGGTGCCGTTCTTCCAGTAAAATAGTAATAATATATGGGGTTTTACGTCCCAAAACCACGATATTATTATGAGAGACGCCGTAGTGGAGGGCTCCGGGAATTTCCGACCATCTGGTGTTCTTTAAGCGTGCGCTGACATCGCACAGCACACGGGCCTCTACCATTTCGCCTCCATCGGAAATGCGACCGCCGCGGCCGGGATCAAAGCCCGCGACCTTCGGGTCAGCAGCCGAGCACCTCAACCACTGCTCCACCGCGGAGGACTGCCGTTCTTCCAGCTTTCGCTATGACTGTGCTACGTGTTGTGCGCAGCTTGCTACAACGTTGCGGTCAGTGCGCAAGGACATAGCAAAGGTGCAATCGTGGCTAAGAGTTTAGAAACTCTGGCATCGGAAAAAATATAGAAATGAAAGATGAGTACCCTCATAAACGTGAAATTGCTTGGACACATTGGATTGCTAGCACATATGTTGGTTTGTTGTATCCTTCTGTTCAGGCTCTTATGCCCAGTACGCACCAAAAAAGAACGTATTTCGTGACCTTATTCGCCTCCAAATTTTTGCTCACAAGTGTACATTGGATGGGCGCAATAAAACGTGTGCCAATACTTACATATGCCTGTTTATAACCACATTAGCAATGTTTCGCGACCACGAAATTTGAGCCTAATATGTATGCTACCCTTCGAATGATTGTGAACATGTTTATCTTATTCACCAACGTGATTAACGTTTTCTAACGTTTTTTTTTTTCATAGTGATTTTCAAAAAAAAAAAGAATATGCACGATAATTATCGGACAATTTCACACTTTTAGATTAGGCGATATAGAAAGACGCGGGAATAAGCACTGTTGAATTGAAAGCGAATTAAAGGCGACAAAGTGAAATAACGAAACTAAGAAAAAGTTGTAATCACGGACTTCTTTGTACTACGAATGTTACACGAGGTCGTGGCTGCCTAAGCCAAATAATCGTAATATCGCCAAACAAAGGCGCTATACTTTCGGTACACGCTCTTCATCGTAAAGGGCACACCTGCTTACGTATCACCCGGTATTTCGCAAAACGAACCCCGTGACTCTTTACTGCTTACTCTTTTTTTCCAGAAGTATATTTCCCTCACTTCTTGTCGATCTTCTTCAGCCACAGTAACTTTTTCTGAAATAAATATAAACGCTGTGACTTAGTTAAACATGAGAAAACAACGCCTAACGCACACGCTAGCGTTGGCGCTGGCGTTGAATCAGCCAGCGCCTCCTCTATTTTTCCAATGCCAGCCTGATGCGCCCGATCCAGCCCTTCACCACCCTCTCCTCTAGCCCTTTCCCACTCTCTCCCATCGCCTAGCCTTCGCGTGTGCTTTGCGTTCATGGGGGAGAGTACCCTTTAGGTGGTGCCTCATGACGAAAACTGTAATTTTTTGCTCAGTTGTGTACAAATCCGTGTGGCGGAGTTTTGCATCCCTCGGGTTCACTATCATTGGCGGTCACGCTGGCTCTGTAGGAGACACGGTGTTTTGAGATAGAGCGTCTCCGTTCGTGGCGCTATGCGGGCAACCGATGGGGACGCGTCACTGCGACGCTGCAGTGCATGCCCTGCCTTTAAGAGGCGCCACACGAGCGCTGTGAGGCGGCGGCGGCGGCGGCTTGATTCGAGCCACAAAGAAGGAGCCCAGAAGGAACAAATCTGACAGACGCATCGTATTGGAGAGGGAAAGCGCGTTTATCGCATCCTCGGGCGCTCGTGTAACGCCAAGCAGCCGTACCCTTTATGTGGCGTCGCATCACGACCACTCCCTGAACTAAGGCGGACCGACGGCTCCCATTCAGGAGTGAGCGTTTGCACTGGCATTGAACAAAATAGAGGAGGCGTTGAATTAGCGTAGCCTGCAAGACCACGGTTCACTATTTGATATCATCTGATCGTTGGCTCCCTGGTAGCTCGAAATGATCGAGTGAACTGCGCGGGCAGCGTGTGTCACGTATACATGTACAACCAAATTGTTTTTGAAGACGTGCACTGCAGACGCGTGCGACCAAGCGCGCATTCTTCCCAGTCATTTCGAATTATTGAAGGTGCCTTTATTGAGCGTTTATTGAATAATAGTTGGATCTGGTAGCAGCAAACTACAACGGTTGTACTGATAGGGACTTTGCCTAGACGTGCCGTACATTCAACTTCACATAGTTTATATTGGAGCTGATGAAAAAAGGAACGTAATTCTAATCTGCTCCACATTACATTTACTTCAACTCTCTAAGATGCATCGTTAGCCATTAGCTACGTGGCATTAGCCATCGCTGTTATCTGCGGATTCCTTTTAATGCGCGTTGCTGCGCCCCCTTCGAAGATCGTGATGATTATCAGCCTGTATCATAACTACATGCACACGACACCATTGCGACGCTTAAGCAGGGTAATTTATTACTTTTTTTTACTTGTTTTGCATTTAACATTGCGATGTTTTTTCGCCGAAGTCTCCTGATCTCCTTTCGAAGAACTCGTAAAGCACCCATCAAGAACTTACGTCCCCACAGTCACCATGAGCAAACAATCATTTTCATCGTGGTTCAACAAGTGAGACTCAATAGAAACAGTGAATGAGCTTAAGCTTACAAATTATGCTTTTAAATACGTAGCTTCCTTACCTTCGCGGTAATGTAAGAAATGAATCATTCGACAGAAAAAACAAAGGTTGCATTTCCAGCGTTTTATATTTCCGCGCCAAAGTTACAGTGACGTTACGTTAGTGTAAAATCAGAGACTTCGAATTACATTCTCGCCTTTGAACCTAATTTCTTGAAAGTTTCTGAATTCTGCCTTTGGCCCTCTTAGAACACAGTGAATACAATGAGGTTTATCTTTAACGGTGAAATGTCAACCAGGCCCCAGCATGCTTAAACGGATACTCAAGGTACAGGGCTGGTCAAAAGTTCCCAGGCCACTATCCCATGTATTCCTATGGGAGCGTGGCCTGGGAACTTTTGACCACCCCTGTACATAACATATTATGTCAAAGTGAAATGTCAGTGGCTTGATAACGTCTGAAACGTCAATATTATACAAGTAATAAAAGCCGGCAGATCCCACGCACTGTGGGAATCGATGTAATGCGAAGCAGCCAGGAAGGAGCAAATCATGCTGCACATAATTTGCATGTCGTGTTTTACATGTTAGGACCTGTCATTTATGTTCGTCATACAGTCACGTCGCGCAATACCAATTTTGGTGTATATCAAGCTAGCGAACTGGACGCAAGCGCACCATGAGCGTGGCATGCAAATGGCGTTGTAGATACAATGCATGCCAAGATTTTCATGTTACCACCTGCCATTTATGTTCGTTATACCGTCACGTCACTCAATACCAAGTTTGGTGTATATCAAGCTAACGAAACGGCCGCGACCGCGCCATGAGCGTGGAATGCAAGTCATGTCGCACATGACAAGGCATGATTTCCATATTACCACTTGTCATTTATGTTCGTCATACAGTCACGTCACTGGATACCAAGTTTGGTGTATATCAAGCTAACGAAACGGCCGCGAGCGCGCCATGAGCGTAAATCATGTTGTTCATGACATGCACGTCATTATTTGCATATTACCACCTGTCATCTATGTTCGTCATACAGTCACGTCACTCAATCCCAAATTTGGTGTAAATCAAGCTAACGAAACGGCCGCGAGCGCGCCATGAGCGTGGCATGTAAATCATACTTTTCATGACAAGTTAGTTAGGATTTTCATGATATGACCAGCCATTTATGTTCGCCGTACAGTCATGTTATGCCATACCAAATTTGGTATAAATCCCATTAGCGATACGGCCAGGAGAGCACAAAGTCGTAGGCGGATAGATAGATAGATAGATAGATAGATAGATAGATAGATAGATAGATAGATAGATAGATAGATAGATAGATAGATAGATAGATAGATAGATAGATAGATAGATAGATAGATAGATAGATAGATACGCTCAAAGTCGCCGAAGTTCGCTAAGAAATGCTTCGCATTTAAAAAAAATTAACACCATCTTAATTAACACCATGCGGTATTCTGGTTAAAAAAGTGTGCTTGTGCATCACCGAAGTTTAAGTGGATATGATCCTATGGTGCGCCATTGCAGTGGGGTGCCATTTTCTTAAGATTGTGGGCAAGAGTTCTGAAGATGCACCAAAATTGACAGTGGTCCCACTCTTGCGCCAAATGCGCCAAACTGCGCCAAACGAGATTTGCTGCCCATCTTGATAAAGTTAGGTGCATCTTCCCAAAGGGAACCCTGATGGGATGCGAAGCAGCAGCGTTGCGCACGGGTGGCGTCACGGGTTGAACGGCGCTAACGCTGGTGCTTCGCATCCCATCAGGGTTCCCTTTGGGAAGATGGTGTTAATTTTGAGCATGAACCGACGAGTCGGCGTTGTAGCGAGCGGCGGTCGCGGTAGCGGAGCGAGCGGCGGTAGCGGCAGGTGTTGCGGGCGAACGGACGAGGCGGCAGCTGCGGGCGCTGCGGCGAGCTCGCGGCAGGCGAGGGAGAGAGTGACGTCAGCGCGCACTGCGAGGGGAGCGTGACGTCAACGCGCAGCTGCGGTGTGACCTACTTGGCACCGCTCCAACACCTGCGGCGAGGGGAGCGCGTTGCGGCGCGTTCGGACGCACGGAGGGACAGCGTTACACAGGCTAGTCAAAGAGCTGCTTCGCATCTAAAAAGTAAAGCAAATTTAGGACAATTTGCGCCACCATTGGGACATTCTGAAACACAAGCCAGATGACGAAGGAGGGCCTTAGTACAATTAATGGCAAGTATTCTAACTATACTCCTGAAAAAAAGAAAAAGCATTTCACTGCATTACAAGAAGGAAATAAACGGAACTAGTGAATTTCAGTCTGAGTTATGCAAAAAAGAATTTCTTGGCGTTACCCTTGAGAGTGACGCAAGTTCCGTTTTCGCCGGGCTGAGCACCGCTAAAGCCCCTTGCTCTGCCGCGCCGCAGTGCTGGCTGTCGGGCAGTAAAGGGCGGGCATTGGTACGTCAGAACGGCCATTCTCGGAGGCGGGTGAATCACGCTTAACGGTATGCGGACCGTTAAACCGTGCTTTTCTTTCAAACTCTAGCAGCCACTTGGCCCGAAAAGCTTTGCAACGTTTCCGGAACGCTATTTCAACTATCCTAGTGGAGTTATTATTTCCCTTTAGTGTCCCTTTAAGATGTACTGGCGCTGTAGTTGGTATGGCATAATGGGATATGGCAGCGCACATCCTAACAAGGACAACAGATAAAAATAAACGAAAATGCGCGCTGACTTCATTGCTTATATTCGCCAATTCGTGACGTCACGTTGAGCTATCACACCAGGGATAAAGCATGGTTGCCACTCGCCTTTTGTCCCTGCCTGGTTGTTTTCCTTCTCACACCCTCTTCACAGCCCTTTCCACAGGGCAGGAAGGGCAGTTTTTCTCAAATGATTGTTTTAACCAATTTCGCATGTTATAATAAATCATAAATGGTAACTCGTTGCATCTTGTGTCATAGGTCAAGCTACACTTAAGTTATAGTAAACACCTTCTACCCCGATAATGCGTGTTTAGGTCAATCTCTGCCGCGACACTGAAGCATCGAGAGAACAAAGCAATGGGCCAGAAAATCACGTACTCTTTCTCCCAAAATCGGGTTTCTTGGGCGGCGAAGATTCGCCGGGGTAAAAAATCTTCCCGTTTTCAAGCAGCGTTGTCGTCTTGCGCGTCCTGTTGCGGCTGGGAGACAGCAGGGCAGATTTCAGCGCCACCCCTCGCGTCAAAGGCGGACGCCGACAAAGCGCTGCCTTCCGTGGCGGCGCTTTCGCCGAGCGCCGGCACGGGTGGGCTGCAGTCGGAAGGCGTGGACTTTTCCATGAGCGAACGCAGCGGTGGAAACACTACGGCCGCAGTTCTGCCCATCCTGCCTAACACGCGCTTCCAGGTCACCTTTCGACTTCGATAAGCATTCGGTCCCTCCGCGCCGTGCGAGCCGGTTCCCTGAGAATCCTTCGTGTCCTCGGACGACTTTTGGTTCGAAGAACTGTCGTCGTTGAACACCTTGTCGCTCAAGGAACAGAACGACGCTTCGGTAAGTGTGTGGTTTGAGACCAGATTTTTCATTGTCGTATGCCTTAGAGTCCTCGTCTGCCGCGTTTCCTGGAGAAATGGCGGCGTCCACGACGCCCGACGGTGTCGCAGAAAAGGATCGCACAGAGGACGACGGGCTCCTCGGCACGCGACCTTCGGTTCTAATGTCTTCCTTGCGTCTTTTTTCATAATGTGTTGTAGGCCGAGACGAAGAATCTTCGTTTGAGAAGGGGGTGGTGTCGGCCGGCATGGACAATTCTGTGTGCTTGTCTTGTGCCTTCACATGCCCGGTGACGGCCGACTGGTCGGAAACATCGTTTGAGAACGGCAGTGACATGAGCCGTTCGATGTCCTTATTGGAGGCACGTTGCCCAAACGATGTTGAAGGCTTCTCATGAGTCTGAAGTAATGACAAGGTTGCTCTAGGAGCAGAAAAATCCATGACGGTGCTTGGCGACGAATCTGTGCCTTTTAAAAAAAGAAACAGGGACAACAGATTCATATATCATACTAGGCGCCAATCTTACTTCTGAAATCAAGAACTGGTAATATTAGCGCGTTACCTGCTTGAAGAAAACATAAATTGCTTGTTCAATTTATTTCCTTAGTATTTATGCGTTTAAATTTCGCTCTACATCTAACTTCGCTGTGAAAACCGCCAAATCGCGACGCTAATTAAAAATTAGCAGTTGTTCCGAGTACGAATACAACCAATGAGCGAAGCTCCTTAGAAATGGGAAGCAAACGACTATGTACATTTTGAAACGGTTGGCGGCGTCGGCGCTTAGATTCGGCCGCTCTAGCACGTACGGTAGGATCCTGTCGGCGTAACCTTTGTAGCTCCGCTCGTCGTGCTTTAACCGCAGGACCCTGTTGCCGAGCTCATCTTGCTGCCGCTGCTCTGGCTTTGCGTTCCGCATCCTTGCCAAGCTGCTTATCGTCTTCATCATATTCACGTTTACGTTTCTCAGGACGACTATCCATATTCTGTGAGGAGCCCTAAGTAATGTCAAGTGGGTCCCTATTTTTATATATGTACAAACATGGTTTTCGGTAAATTTTATGGTCGTTTATAAACGCGAACTGTTTTTGCGCCGCGCACCTTGTTTTTTGCGCAACGCGCGCCGAACGCCGCGAGCGCCTTGCACCGCGTGCCGTTTCTTTTTTTATTTTTTATTTTTTTCTTGTTGTTGCATCGGCGCCGCGAGGGAAGAGCGACTACTGCTACCTTAGACAAAGCGCCCGTGCTGCGCTAAAATGATGGTTGTCATTTCACAATTCACGATGGTGAAAGTGAAGACGACCATTATAACCAGTTGTGCACAGAGCTTATTTCTTTTATTTAACCTCGAATTTCTGGTGCGCTAGAAGCAAACCGCTCGGCGTTCGGCGCGCACGGCGTTTCATTATCTTTTTGAGCCGGCGACGCATCCAGGGAGCTTAAACGGCGAACGGGTGCCGGCCTAAGGAGCTTCGCTCCTAACAAGTACGCAGTTCATATGCGGTGGCTTCGAATTAAACACGTTCAAAGCAATAGTCACCGGAGGTGAAGGGTTTCCGTGCTCTAAAAAATTCGTTATATTAAAAGCTGAGAAAACTGCCTATTTTTATATAGAAAAAAACTTGTTTGGCGGAATACCGGGAGTATATCATTACAAGCTGTACTCAGATACCGTAGGAATGACCGTGAGTAATTACCGGTCATTTCTTTGGGAGATGCGTGCTGACGATCGCCCTAACGTCATTCGAACGTTTGATAATAAGCATATAATTCACAACATATTTCATAATAGTACACTATAGGGAAATCTGGCACTAGTGTCTATGGGAGCTGCAACGCATGACGCTTGAGCCAGCATGAAAATGATGGGTAGTACATGGATTTGCCTAAGCTTCGCTCTTTCGGCTTCGTGTGGCCCGCAGCCACTTTGACGCAAGATGAAGTTCAGCAGAAGTTCAGCAGTCTCATTTCACCCCTTGGACCCTTTTAGGCTGACGAATTCGAATCAGTACACGTGGTTCACAACGAGCCATTCTTTTGTCCGAAACAAAAGCCAAAACACAACAATAAACAAAGCGACTAGTGCGTCCGCAGAAGCAAGTACGAAGGCTAGGCAAATCCATGTACCCATCATTCCGATGGTTGCTGAAAGATCGCAGCGCCACACTTCCCTGTAGTGAATATTGTTAGAAACTGTATAATACAGACCACCCTGCTGTAAATCGTAGGCCCCCATTAGCGCTAGCATGGATTACATGCAAGTCAATTTCCCGCTCACTGGCTTCCTCCACGCTCCTCAGGAGGGACTCTCGGAGCTCCGGCCGGGCGCGCAGGGCAGGCATGCGCGTGACCGTCTTGCGGAACAGCTCGCGCTGGTGCAGCACTTGGACGCTCTCCTGCTGCAGCACTTCGACCGCCTTCCAGATGAGCCGAGCCATGAGCAGCACTGCCAGGGTCTCTTCCAGCAGGAGCGACAGGAAACAGCTAAGCGCGAGGCAGGTGAGCTGCAGGTTGCGAAGCCGCGTTCCGGTCACGCTGAGCATGTAGAAGGCGATGTGGGCAGCCAGCGTGGTGCTGTCCGTGGACGCCATCATCAGGATGAGTGCCACAACGTGCAGGACTGAGCCCTTGACAGAGGAATAGGATGAAGTTGAAACGCTGGAATAGTATATCTGTTTACGGTGGCAGAAGCAAGCGAAGCCTGCAACACACGAATGGTATTCACATTGGAATTGCGCCGGTCCCTCCGTTCGAGCGGCGAGGTTTTGTAACGGTGAGGACGGTGAAACTGCCGTACAGACATACCGTTGAGTGAGTGCCCATGTCTCCATTATTACGAGCGGAACTTTTGTTATGAGAGATGATTTTTCTCGAGATATGGTGATGAGTTGCGGAAGTAAAGGAAATTCCGGCACCGCCAGACAATGCGATACTTGACCCATTACTCAAGAGGAAGTGGGAATTCGTAACACTGAACCGCAATCACACCTGCGAACCTGTATAATTCAGTTGATAGATCCATAGGTTGCAACCTCAAGGTCATGTAATGGCGATGGCCATAACGGAAAGGGAGTAAATGCGAAATGATGTTTATTTTATTTATTTGTTACATACTGCCGGCCTTCTATGAAGGCCTTAGGCAGGAGTGGGGCATAAATACACAATGCAGAACACAACACAAGCTCAAAGAGAAAAAAAAAGTACATGAAGTAATATTCTAGTGAAGCAATGACATTGGTAAAATATGCAAAACAAAAAAAATGAAACAAATTTTATGGCAGTCAGTATTCACATAGCACAAAGTACTGACATTACAAATACTCACATAGCACAAAGTACTGACATTACAAATACTCACATAGCACAAAGTACACACAAGTACTGATCTTGTACTCACATAGCACAGAAAAAAGGAAAAAAAGAAAAAAAGTTCACCATTTGTTTGAACACTGCAAAGTGAAAACGATAGCAAGCTAATGCATGACGTTACACGACGCTTCAAGCGTAGTGGCGCTTACGGAGCTACATTTCTTATCGCCTGCAGAAAAGAATCAATGTTGGGACGTTCAACCAGGCCCCGGAAACTCAGCGCTAGTTTCGGTTTCAAGGAACATGCACGCTCATAGCGGTTTCCGGGCATCCTAAGATCTGGTTGATCGAAGTGAGGTTGATGTGGATGTTCGCATTTATTTGCTTTCGCGAATTTTTACAAATAAAGAAATTTGATTTCACTGTAAACAACTCTTCTTTTGCTCATTTGTCTTGTTTTGTTTCTTGTTTCGTGAATTTTAAATCAGGCGTAACGAGGGAAGTGGTTGACTTGAGTTCGTAGCGCTTGCCTCCGGTCCTCCTTGCCACTACACTCAGCGATATCACACGCTGGATCGCGCTCAGTTATCTTGCTCGGTTGGCGTGCAAAGTACGGGAAAGATAAAATAGAAAGTTGTGGCGTGCAAAGAACGGAGGCCGCAGTGAGCTACGCCGAGCAAGACAACCATGCATAAGACGAAGATGGCTAAATCGGGCGTCACATGTTTTTCGCAGCTCTGCGGTGTGTTAACCCGGGGATTTCCAGTTCCGCGAAGGTTTTTCAGGTTTCCCAGTGGCAACGGGTGAGCACAAGTATTTGGGCCCATTATTTCAGCAGTTATTAATTTTGCATGACTACATGAGTAAACCCAGTTCTCTGCAAGCCTGACTGTACTGACATAAGCGCAGTGTCGCTAGACTAATGGTCAAGACGACAGCCTACCCGGTGTCGGCAAAATACGTTTAATGAAAGGCTTGAATGGGTGTTGGCTCGGCTACAGAGGTCTTCATCTTTTACTTTTGGCATGTAGCTCAAATGATGTGAAGAAATTTTAGGCTCCTTCCTGTTCATGAAATTGATGTAGCCAGTTTGAAGTTTTGTGGTTCTTCACTTCTAATACTGTCACTGAAATACATGTGATGGACTGAATGCTTCTAGAAATCGTTAGAAGAAATGTCGTTGGAGCCAACGTTTTCACAAGTGAACTTTTCTTCGTCCAGGCAACGCTGCTGCCCTGACGAAGACAATTCCACTTGCCGAAACATTGTTTTCTGCGACGTTCTTTCTTGAAGAACTTCTCATCGCTTCAAGCCTCTCTGTTCCTGTGAACTTCTGCCTCGTTTGGTAGTCAAATTCTGTAAGAAAAATATGTGCGCCGTCATAACAAACGCGATTGAGTCAAACGCGACGTGTCCTGCTCGTGATTGTTGATAATTTTCGCATTGGTTCGGATATTCTGGGTCCACTCTGTGCTCATTATGTCCATATTTCAGTTGTGAATTAAAGCTGCTTTTATAGATTGACACTTTCACACTACGCGTATGTCTCTTTTTTTTTAATACGAAACATGCAATAAAAAATTTATTTTATATTTGTCGATCGAGTTTTGTCTTACTGAGCAATCGGTCCGCTTAAGTTTCGCCGCTTCAGAACACACGAACTAAATTTTCAAAAATGTTAACGAAATTTTACAAATGGCCGCGTCGCCCAAGCGGCCAGCGGACCTGAAAGAGGGCACGAACACATCCCGCTTGCATGCGAAGTGGGAAAGGAGAGCTTCCCCGGCAACCCTCCTCCTCTCAGTTTTGCGCCCTTTCCCTCTATTTGGTGACCTCACCAGTGACGTCATGAAAGAAATGTTCTGTTTGTGATTTATTTCTAGTTGGAATGCCCGGCAGCCGCCAGTAGTAAAAGCGGCGCTGCCGCTGCGTATCAGCATGCGAGAGCGCGACACATGGGAGGTATAGGGAGTTTCCGCCCCCTGCTACAGCCCCATATGTTAGGACTGGAAGAATGCAATGATTGTTTACAGCCCTCAGCACCTTTAACTCGAACGCTCCGACGCGTGGCCTCGGCTCGCTTGGACTGAGGTCAGCGCCGCCAAGCGTTGAAAATGATATGCTTGCTGCAGTTAACGATAGATGGAGCGCGCGTCGGTTCACTAGTAAATTTCTGTTTCCAGTCTGCCTGACCGGCGGGTTGAATGCATTCACTTGGCATCCCGTTTTCGCAACGTTTCGGCCGTGGCTACGTTATCGCGCGCGCCTATGGCGTTCGTTGTCGTATACTTATCTCGACAATGAACCATTGCGTGCGACAGCTTACGCACCTTTCGAGTTTGAATTCGCAGCTGCTGCTCAAAAGAAATCACATGTATAAAAAGCAGAGCAAACCGAAGTTCATGGCGTTTGTAAAAGTTGCACGATAAATAAATCTGAAATGCGGTGCGTTTGCTCTGCTTTTTATACACGTGATTTCTTTTGAGCAGCAGCTGCGGATTCAAACTCGAAGTGCGTAAGCTGTCGCACGCAGAGGTTCATTGTCGAGATAAGTATACGACAACGAACGCCATGGGCGCGCGCGACAACGTAGCCACGTCAGAGGGGGCGGAAACTCCCTATAGACCTATTCCACCGGACATACGTCACGAAGATGCGGTGGCGCTGTCGTCGGGCGTTTAGTTTCGCGTGGTAGGCAAAAGCCGCGGCGCCTACCGTAGTTGCAGCTGTGTTTTCGCTTGTGCGTGCGCTGTTTGTTGTCGTGCAAAGAAGAAGAAATGGTGTTAAGACGAGCTGTCACGGTGATTTGCGCGGGAAGGCACAGGAAAGATGGAATAAGTCCTTTTTTTTTTTCAGTTTTCTGTTAACGAAGACCGTCGCAAGAAATTAGCCACTGCTGTAAAACGCGATCGAGAACTTGTCTTCGACGCCGGTTCATCGGTTATGTTTTGGAGCGACTTACTCAGCAAAAACGATTAGCTCTGTCAAGCGTTTGTCATTGTAATGTGCCGCACCCCATTTTTTGTAATAAGCCTTCTGTGGAGGCATAGCACGTTTACCTCAAAGCACGTTATCGTTGGGGATGGCATTGTGATATGCGGAAAATTCTTTGCGGTTTCTATTGTTGATATAACTGCAGAAGTCTTAGACGCCTCAGAAGGATTTCGTTATACTCGCGTGAACTGAAGGCGTCGCTCGGTCACGGAGCATGTTTCTTCCTGCGTTTCATTAAAGCGGCAGCGAACGAAAGGATGACTTCGACTATGCCTTTCCTGATTGTATGCGGCTGCGATGACACAAGTATATCTGGCAGGGCTGTTCTGGCTGCGGGGCGCTTCACGAGGTTTTCACGTCTGTCGGAATTCACAGAAAAACAGCACCCGACCGGGAAACTTGCTGAGTCTGTTTACAAGATGTACGCATTTCGCGGTCTCGAATAGAGCCTACGAAGGGAGCCGCAAACCTGACAGGTACGTAACCGCATTATCCATAGCATGTAATTGAAGCATTATCGCAAGCGTCACCCGGATGACGGTGTCGCCGAGATCGCCCAATTCGTTTGCATGAATAACATTCCCGGCACATTTCTTATATGCGAGAATTTACCGTAACGGTTCGCGTAACTATGCATTTTACTCCGAGCATTTGCATATCGTACCCAAGAGCCTCTTAAATCGCTGAACTGGGTCCGTCGTTCTAGCATCAGTTGACAAATTAAAACGTACACGTTCGACCTAGACTGCCGCAACGGCGACGACATTTCGCAAATGAGTCGCATTCGCGCCGTGAATATACCTAACGTTCTGATGAGGTTCTCAGAGCTAGAGCTCCACGTCAACATGGCCCATACGTTCATTTCAGAGTCCCCTTTACAGCCGCTGCAACTTCCTTGGTTGCAGCCGCCGCTTGTAAACAAGCGAGAGGCGCCCCGATGCGCGGTGCTCGGAGGCAGCTTTTGCACCTGCTGCGCCAGCGCTCATGGCGGCGCGGAGGCACGGAGTCAGGCTTTCTCGCCGGACACGGTGGGCGGAGCTTACAAGCCGGACGTCGCTATAATTTTCCCATAATGTCGACGGCGCCTACCCCTGTTTACAAACATGGAATAGGTCTATACCTCCCATGTGTCGCGCTCTCGCATGCTGATACGCAGCGGCAGCGCCGCTTTTACTACTGGCGGCTGCCGGGCATTCAACTAGAAATAAATCACAAACAGAACATTTCTTTCATGACGTCACTGGTGAGGTCACCAAATAGAGGGAAAGGGCGCAAAACTGAGAGGAGGAGGGTTGCCGGGGAAGCTCTCCTTTCCCACTTCGCATGCAAGCGGGATGTGTTCGTGCCCTCTTTCAGGTCCGCTGGCCGCTTGGGCGACGCGGCCATTTGTAAAATTTCGTTAACATTTTTGAAAATTTAGTTCGTGTGTTCTGAAGCGGCGAAACTTAAGCGGACCGATTGCTCAGTAAGACAAAACTCGATCGACAAATATAAAATAAATTTTTTATTGCATGTTTCGTATTAAAAAAAAAGAGACATACGCGTAGTGTGAAAGTGTCAATCTATAAAAGCAGCTTTAATTCACAACTGAAATATGGACATAATGAGCACAGAGTGGACCCAGAATATCCGAACCAATGCGAAAATTATCAACAATCACGAGCAGGACACGTCGCGTTTGACTCAATCGCGTTTGTTATGACGGCGCACATATTTTTCTTACAGAATTTGACTACCAAACGAGGCAGAAGTTCACAGGAACAGAGAGGCTTGAAGCGATGAGAAGTTCTTCAAGAAAGAACGTCGCAGAAAACAATGTTTCGGCAAGTGGAATTGTCTTCGTCAGGGCAGCAGCGTTGCCTGGACGAAGAAAAGTTCACTTGTCAAAACGTTGGCTCCAACGACATTTCTTCTAACGATTTCTAGAAGCATTCAGTCCATCACATGTATTTCAGTGACAGTATTAGAAGTGAAGAACCACAAAACTTCAAACTGGCTACATCAATTTCATGAACAGGAAGGAGCCTAAAATTTCTTCACATCATTTGAGCTACATGCCAAAAGTAAAAGATGAAGACCTCTGTAGCCGAGCCAACACCCATTCAAGCCTTTCATTAAACGTATTTTGCCGACACCGGGTAGGCTGTCGTCTTGACCATTAGTCTAGCGACACTGCGCTTATGTCAGTACAGTCAGGCTTGCAGAGAACTGGGTTTCACTCATGTAGTCATGCAAAATTAATAACTGCTGAAATAATGGGCCCAAATACTTGTGCTCACCCGTTGCCACTGGGAAACCTGAAAAACCTTCGCGGAACTGGAAATCCCCGGGTTAACACACCGCAGAGCTGCGAAAAACATGTGACGCCCGATTTAGCCATCTTCGTCTTATGCATGGTTGTCTTGCTCGGCGTAGCTCACTGCGGCCTCCGTTCTTTGCACGCCACAACTTTCTATTTTATCTTTCCCGTACTTTGCACGCCAACCGAGCAAGATAACTGAGCGCGATCCAGCGTGTGATATCGCTGAGTGTAGTGGCAAGGAGGACCGGAGGCAAGCGCTACGAACTCAAGTCAACCACTTCCCTCCTTACGCCTGATTTAAGATTCACGAAACAAGAAACAAAACAAGACAAATGAGCAAAAGAAGAGTTGTTTACAGTGAAATCAAATTTCTTTATTTAAATATTCGCGAAAGCAAATAAATGCGAACATCCACATCAACCTCACTTCGATCAACCAGATCTTAGGATGCCCGGCAACCGCTATGAGCGTGCATGTTCCTTGAAACCGAAACTAGCGCTGAGTTTCCCGGGCCTGGCCACGCGCGAAACGTGGCGAAAACGGGATGCCAAGTGAATGCATTCGACCCGCCGGTCAGGCAGACTGGAAACAGAAATTTACTAGTGAAGCCGACGCGCGCTCCATCTATCGTTAACTGCAGCAAACATATCATTTTCAACGCTTGGCGGCGCTGACCTCAGTCCAAGCGAGCCGAGGCCACGCGTCGGAGCGTTCGAGTTAAAGGTGCTGACGGCTGTACATTTCGATTTAGAGGCAGCAACAGATTGCTTTTCATAATTTGGGAATGTCTGCTGCGGCATTCTCAATCATGACAGTCGTCCTTTGCTTTTCAAAGCGCCCCGAAAGTAAGAACGAATTGGTGGCCTCACTTGCTTAACACAGCGGTCTTGTAAATAACGGGATGACCTTTAAAAACGTGAATATCCAATGGTTTGGGTTGAGCAGTGATGATAATTGGCGGTTTTCGCCTGGCACCTTCCCATTAAGCAATGATGTAGAATACTATCAATAAACAATTGGTAACATTGAGCGACAAAGTGTGGGAGTAGGCCCGCATATTCGGGATTGGCAGTCAGCGCTTTAAGTTTGTGCAGGAGTACGTTCATCTATGCAGTTTAGGTTGCTGTGGACCTTGATCACGAGAAGAAAAGCGAGAGAACAATAAACACGCGGTGGCCGGAGCTTGCGTGGTAGGCCGTTTCCAAGTAATGATCGTTATTTGTGACGACAATGTACAACTATTGCACTATCCAATGCTGTGAAATACCAAAAAGAAACTTACGGGCCAACAACGGAGCTTTAGAAGAAGAGAATAACTGAGCAATGGGCGACGGAAAAGAAAAAGGATGGGCTCACGTAAAATGTTAGTGAACTTAAAAGGTTGCCAGTTTGGGGAAGGGGGGACCATCGTTAAGCGCAAGACGTTTTGGATAGAGGACGAAATAGACACGGATGTCATTCATACAACAGTTTTGTTTCGCTTAACGGTGAGGAATTGTGGAGAACCATCGAGGACCCATCCGAGCAAGGGGGGAGTATGTAAATTTCGACCACTTAAGACACTTTACGGCCCGTCTGAATTAAAGAAATCCTGAACCACTTTTTCAAGTAATCAGCGAATGACATCAGTATCGGAGTTTCTTGCCTCATGAATGGATTGCCGCAAGAATTTCTCGAACCCGAGATGAGCGAGCGTAGCCGGCTGTAGCTTGGAGTATAACAAACAAATTCAAGAAAAAGTTGAGGACCACGAAGCGCGCAAAGTAACAGGAATATGGTAGGCGTTACATTAAGAGATCTGGAAACTGCAAACTGCAAAGTGGGCCAGACAGCAAACAATGGTAGCTAGCTAATATTCTAGCTGATATTAGGTGAAAAAAATGTACCTCGGCCGGTGACTGAATACATAGTAAAGACAACCGGTGGTCAGAGCAACGGCTCCTATACGGAGAGCGGTTAAACGGGCGCTTTCCGCAAGCAACCCTGCGCGTCGCAGCGGCGCGCTTTGAGCCAAAGCGGTGGATGTGATACTGTAGAGAACTAAAATATAGCACAATAATAACTGATGGGTTTTTACGCCCGAAAATCTTGATGTGATTATGATGGATGCAGTAATGGAGGGCTCCGGAAATTTCGACCATCTGGTGTACTTTGACGTGCACCTACATTTAAGTACACAGCAGGGTTGCCGCTTTGCGCCAAATTGGCTACTTTTGGACCCTGTTGGCGACTAAAATTTCCAGTTGGCGCCATGGCTCTTTTTTAAACTTGGGGTTTTATTTATTCAAAATGGTTTTATTTATTCATCAGTCGTAAAGACTCTGTTGATAATACCGCTTCTGTTCTATTTGGCTGGAAATTCGGCGATAATATCAAATGACATGGCTACTTTGGCTACTTTTGGCGTGAGTTCTGGCGCCTTTTCATGTCCACCCAACGGCAACCCTGGTACACAGCTAGCCTCTAGCATTTCGCGTCCAACGAAATGCGGTCGCCACGGCCGCGGGATTCGATCCCGTGACCTTCGGGTCAGCAGTCGAGCACCACTACATCACTCTGGCGGATAGACCAATATAGCACAATATAATGTGGTTCAATAAATGTGAAACCAGGCCGCGTCCGCGTGTCGCGGGGTCCCTAGAGCACCGCGACCGCCGCCGCACAGTCGTTTGCATGTAAAACGGGCTCTAGGCCGCTCATTCGCTAGGTCAATTACCAGAGAGCCGGGGGCCAAACTAAAAGAAACGTGTTATGTTGTTTTTTACAGAGACGCTGTATATGTCTAGACTGTGGCGGATGATGCCTGTAGACAAAGACGCGCAGTATAACAATTTTCCTCGCCCCTCGCGTATCGCCGCTAGCACTAGAGTTCCTGTATATGCTCCCTATATATATGCTACCTAAAGGTAGCATATACAGGAACTCTAGCTAGCACAGGTTCCCATCGCCCCCTCGCCGCCGCCGATACGACGTGAAGCCGCTGCCGCAGAATGTGAAGCCGCTGCTGCTGGCTTCGCTGGCTGCCAACTTAACAGTACTCTCACGTGGTCGTGACGTTGACGGAGGGAGAAGTCGGCGTCTTCAAGGTGAAAGTCTTCATTTGGCCGAACTTGTGGCCTCGAAACGGAAACTCAAATTACAGCAAGCAATGCACACTTCACACCTGATAAAGGCGCACAGTGCGTCGGTCGTCGAAAAACTGATCATCGCTGGAACGCACCGGCTTTTATACATCACGCGTCGAACATTCTAGCTTTATCACTGGTCGTCGTGCAAGATCTAGAGTAACCTCGAGTGTTTGTGTATTGCGAGCAATCTTAACAAAACGATCTACTACAGCCGAGAAGCTTCTGGAACACTAAGGCGCGCTCTGCGCCGAGCATTGCTGACAGTCTTTTGTGGGTGCAAACCGAATGCAGTAAAACTGATACAAGAAACGCGCGTGCAGTATAGTGAAAGGGCTATTTATTTTTGTTCGTCGAAGAAATTTCAGGCGCTCCTAATAGTGCGCGCGTCATCAGCGAAGCCAGGTTCATCCATGAAACGAAAGATATTACAGACTTAAAGGGCCCCTCACCAACCTCTCAAAATACAAAAAAAAAAAAAACGAGCACAATATTCCCTCCTGGCGTTTCTCGTCTTTCTTGCGCCCGTCTGTGACGCAACAGTGATTTCCGTGACGTCTATAGTGTACATGCTCTCGATTGGTTCATGTACGCGAAATATCATATGTGAATTGTCTCCTGCACTGCTTTGCCACGCAGCCGCCCATCCGTTCTTCCTTGTCTCGCATCACTATCGTGCGTGATCAACTGATTTCACTTCATTTTGTGTGTTCACGATTGCGCAAGCGGCGATAACAGCGTGTAGCCGAGAAGCGCGAAATCCTGATAGGCTCGAACGCTTAGTGCTGACATTGTTCACGTGCTTTTACGAAATAACTGGCGAGGAGGACACATCGCCTGTGCGAAAGCGAAGGCGAGGAGTAAACCACTTGAACGCGAGGTGGGTGAGGGTCCCTTTAAAATCTTTATGAACTGGGCCTCGGATGAATAGCCGTATACGACTATGCCAAGAAGCACTACTCCGGTTTCACTCCCGCGAAAACGCTACGCGCTGCGCCGTCGTTGTGCCTTTAGCTAATCGGTAATCAAGAAGAAAAAAAATGGTGCTTTTGTAACGCCAACAGGCTTAAGCATGCGCCACTCAAATGAGCAACATCGGATATAGTCCGCACTTACCGGCAAGAAATTATTTACATCCCCGAAAAAATCAAGCTCCAGGTAGAGAAAAAGAGGCATCATGGCTGTGACTTGAGTCGGCAGCGATTCCGTCAAAAGCAGTATGGTCACCGAAGCCAAGCAGTATGCCGAACGGGCATCCTGGCCGGAAATAGAAAAGGCAAACCAAACACAGAAGCGATATTTTACATTTTTGCGGCATACAATTAACGCAATAAAAAGCTGCTAAATTGCTCATCGCCTTACTTAGTCAAACATACGTGCTCCTTTACTTTTTAACACGAAAGTGTTCTATGCCGGGGTCCACCAAGATTTCTGTGAAGTATTTCCGTCACGGAAATGACGTCGAAAAATACACATGATCAGAAGACAACGAAAAAAGCTTCGCCTAAGGGAGTCGAACCCTACGACCTCTTGGTCCACAACAAGAGATGCCGGGCACGCTATCCACTGCACCACGGTCACATGCTATATAGGCGTTACAAACGCGCCTTTTATACCTACCACTGTCATCTCGCAGTGCTCTTGTTTAAGTGAAGTGATGCATCATGACCGTGAAATCCACGATTAGTTCCTTCAAAGCGTCGTTTCGGCGGTTCGTCAAACTCGGCGCGTTTCGAATAGGGGAAAATAGCAGTTTTGTCGACGCATTATTATACTGCCAGGTGGCACTTGACCCCCAGCGTCGGCCTCGCTCATAGCATCCATCCATACCAAAGAAAGCACTGCAACGCGCAATTGCTTCGAGTGTCCGTAACTCCGCGTTTCCAACTTACGCTCGCCCCGCGAAAAATCCCAGCCGGCCAACGGGGAAGACAAGACGCGCGTTGCGTTTCCCTCTGGTCGGGCAGGGTTGTTCAATAACTCGAATATGCCGTGAGTAGGCGACCTTAGCCCAAGTTCGGCGTCCAATCAGTGACGCTCTTCAGGCTGTCACACCGCTTTCTCTGATTCCGCTCTTATTCTACAGCTACCACAAGCATGTATGACCACAAGGATTTGTTTAATTGTTGATCATGGACGTATAGTCATCCGGATACAGATGTACCACCTAGCGTCAGCATGGATGCATCCACGTTAAACGGAGCTATAATTGTCAAACACCCATAGACATTGTGCAAGCTCTCTTAAATCAATGTACAGTAAACATTGAACTACTTCTGTAAGGACACGTTTCACTTTCGTGTTATACCGATTCCTATGACGGAGGGATCAACCACGTTTTTTCATCACTGGGTGAACGGAGAGTTACCACATTTGTTGAGATCCAGCGGAAGTGCGTTCCTTGTTTTTTAGTTAGAAATAAAAAAGTCACAGTTTCACCGCAAGGGTGAAGCAATGAATGCGATAGCAAAAAATTGTAATGTTATACGAAGTGAGGCTGGCAGCTAACTCTTTTTGGATCCGATCTCACGCAACTCTAGAAAACGCTTGTTTAAGAGAATTCTCTTCGCGTTGAGAGCGCAGCACGTAGAAGGGTACGCCGGCCCGGCCGCCGAAGGGGAGATGAGAAGGGGAGATAAAGCGCGCGCCCGCGCCCGCGCTCGTAAAATCGAACGTCGCCCCCCCCCCCCCCGCCCGCTGTCGGCCGCCGAGAAGGGGAGATAACGCGCGCGCCCCCCGCTCGTAAAATCGAAGGTCGCTCGAGGGACCCCCCCCCCCCCCTCGCGTCTTTTCACGCTCACGAACGACGGGCGGGCCCGGTTATATATACATATACATATGCGGCAAATGACGCCGACGCCGACGCCGAAGGCGAAAACCACCGCGAGTGTCCATATAATTGCTATCGCAATAATACAGAAACATTAAAGTGTCCCCTAAACAACCAGCAGGCTTACTCACGAGGCGTGATTGGGGTTCCAGCTCTCGATTGGTCCCTCTGCATGGAATATAACTTGTGAATTGTCTCCTACTCTACTTTTTCATGCAGTCGCACACCCGTTCCATCTTGTCTCGATTGACTATCGTGCTCGATCAACTGATTTCACTCCGTTTAGGGGGGACATGTGCTTTACGAGGCCCGCACTGGATGCTCATTTACAAAGCACGAACGCCGCCACTGAACTGGTAATTACTTCGAGTTGTTTCTCTATGAGAAAGAAAATGATTTTATTGCGATAGCAATTATATGGACACTCTCGGCTGGTTTTCGCCGTCGGCGTCGCCGTTGGCCGCCGCCATCATCGCCCGTATATGTATATGTTTCTATATATTTATAAAAACCTCAAAGAAAAATAATTCAGAAAAATGTTTCCGATGCGCGGCATCGAACCAGGGACCTCTCGGTCTGCAGCGCGCGGCGCTAACCATTCAGCCACGAAGGCGAACGTCCTTCAACGTTCAAACGGCGAGCTATTAAATGCGAAGCATTTTTTAGCGAACTTCGGCGACTTTGAGCGTATCTATCTATCTATCTATCTATCTATCTATCTATCTATCTATCTATCTATCTATCTATCTATCTATCTATCTATCTAGCCGCCTACGACTTTGTGCTCTCCTGGCCGTCGTTAATGGGATTTATACCAAATTTGGTATGGTATAACATGACCGTATTGCGAACATAAATGGCTGGTCATATCATGAAAATCATGACTAGCTTGTCATGAAAAGCATGATTTACCTGCCACGCTCATGGCTCGCTCCAGGCCGTTTCGTTAGCTTGATATACACCAAATTTGGGATAGAGTGACGTGACTGTATGACGAACATAAATGACCAGTGTTAATATGGAAATCATGACTTGTCATGTGCGACATTACTTGCATGCCACGCTCATGGCGCGCTCGCGGCCGTTTCGTTAGGTTGATATACACCAAATTTGGGATTGAGTGACGACTGTATGACGAACATATATGACAAGTGGTAATATGGAAAATATGACTTGTCATGTGCGACATGACTTGCATGCCAGGCTCATGGCGCGCTCGCGGCCGTTTCGTTAGCTTGATATACACCAAATTTGGTATTGCGCGACGTGACTGTATGACGAACATAAATGACAGGTCCTAACATGTAAAACATGACATGCAAATTTTGTAAAGCATGATTTGCTCCTTCCTGGCTGCTTCGCATTACATCGATTCCACAGTGCGTGGGATCTGCCGGCTTTTTTATATACAGCGAGTTTTCAGCGTGTTTTCAGCATTACCAGCGAGATGGCGCAAAGGCCGCGCTCGGAGGGGCTTAGCTGGGTGCCCCGTTCGTCGCGACGCGCGTTCTCCTAGCTCTCCGGCGCGCACTTCGCCCGAAGGGGGGGGGGGTAGATGCCCGTGCGCGCGCGCGCTTATCTCGCGGTGGCGGAGAATGGGGCTGTCGCCGGAACGAGAGCGTTGTAGTTACCGGGCGCGCGAAGGTCACATCGCTCCCTGCGAAAAGAACACGCTTTTCATACACAGCGAAGTAACAACTGTGACACTTGTTAGTTCGCGCTCGTCTGTACCTGTGAATACGTTTCGTGCGTCGTTTTTGTTTGACAGCGCGTTAAGTGTCGAGCTGTGAACGTTGTTAGTTCTCTCTCGTCCTCTGCGTGTTGATTTCGTGCGTCATGTGTGCGTGAGCAGCGCGCTATACGTTTCCTTCCACCTGCTTGCCATTCGTCGCTTGACATTCCAATTTGTTGCTATCGCATTCATTGCTTCGCCTTGTGGCGAAACTGTGACTTTTTTTTTAAAAGTAAACTGTTCTTTAACTCCCATAGGTAGTATATACCCAACCGTATTCATTTACTTCGAGGACTTCATGGCAGTGCACGTAAAATTCCAGCGTACAGGCACGAAGGAGCGTAGCGCTATAGAGTTTGCGTTCTCATCTCTGTGCTCGTGTATAGGTGCTTCATGTAATCACAATGAACCATCACAGTACCCGAGCGTTGTGTGTGCGCTTGCTTCGTGATTATATTTGCCTGTCCCGGAAAACTACTTCCGTTGAAGGGCCCCTAAAGAACCACTTAAAAACGAACGATCGAGCGCGTTATTCCCTCTTGGCGTTTCCCGTCTTTTCGGCACTATTCATGAGGGCAGCAGTCTTTTGACGGGACGCCATGAAGAAATAAGCTCTCTATTGGTCCATATTCGAGAGATGTCAGCTTTTAATTGTCTCCTACCCTGCTTTGCCATGCACTCGCACGCGCGTTCTGCCTTGTCTCGCATGCATAGGTCGGCAAAACATGTGGAGCTCACTCAGACTCACTCATGAAATAAATTTGTCGCTTAGTCGTACTCAGACTCACCAAATTTTCCTGAGCCGGACTCACTCGGACTCACACTCACGAAAATTTTCTTCAACCGGACTCATCATCATCATCATCAGCCTGTCTACGCCCACTGCAGGGCAAAGGCCTTCTCCCATGTTTCGCCAATCAACCCGGTCCTGTGCTTTCTGCTGCCACGTTATACTTGCAAACTTCTTAATCTCATCTACCCACCTAATTTTCTGTCTCCCCCCTCAAGCGTTTGCCATCTCTTGGAATCCAGTCAGTTACCCTTAATGACCAGCGGTTATCCTGCCGACGTGCTACGTGCCCGGCCCATATCCATTTCTTCTTCTTGATTTCAACTATGATATCCTTAACCCCCGTTTGTTCCCTGACCCACTCTGCTCTCTTCCTGTCTCTTAAGGTCTCACTCCGACCGGACTCACTCAGACTCAAACTCACCAAAACATTACTCACCCGGACTCATCATCATCATCATCAGCCTGTCTACGCCCACTGCAGGGCAAAGGCCTCTCCCATGTTTCGCCAATGAACCCGGTCCTGTGCTTTCTGCTGCCACGTTATACCTGCAAACTTCTTAATCTCATCTATCCACCTAATTTTCTGTCTCCCCCCTCACGCGTTTGCCATCTCTTGGAATCCAGTCAGTTACCCTTAATGACCAGCGGTTATCCTGCCGACGTGCTACGTGCCCGGCCCATATCCATTTCTTCTTCTTGATTTCAACTATGATATCCTTAACCAGCGTTTGTTCCCTGACCCATTCTGCTCTCTTCCTGTCTCTTAAGGTTACACCTATCATTTTCCTTTCCATCGCTCGCTGCGTCGTCCTCAGTTTAAGTTGAACCCTCTTTGTAAGTCTCCAGGTTTCTGCTCCGTAGGTAAGTACCGGTAAGATGCAGCTGTTATATACAGTGAAACATCGGTGATACGAACACAGTTCATACGAATTTCGGGGTGATACGAATTTTTCTTTGGTCCCGACCAAGGCCCATTGGCCTGCAGTGTAATGGAGTACGGTTGTTGCGAACCGATTTTCACCCCGCGACGTTTGATACGAACGTACGCTACCGCCCAGGTACGAAGAGGTGCTGTCCGCGCTGGTGCGGAAGAAGCGCCAAGCACGTGCGAGCGCGGGTACGTAAGCGCGGGCATGCGCGCCGCACCGCCAAATCGTTAGAATCGCGGTGTCAACATGCGTGATTGTTGAGGTCGCAATTGTGCGGGCACTGCTGTAAATCCCCCCCCCCCCCCCAAAAAAAAAAAACATCCCCAACACCTCTGCGATAACAAAATCATAACATACGACCGTGGTTCTGAAATTTTGTGGCCTTGATCTATCGCGTCAAAGCGCTTCTTTCGTTACTTTCGCCTGAGTACTTTGAAGTCATGCAAAAAAGCATACTGAAATTTGGAAGGGGCTACTGCTGTCGCGGGTAACAACGCGCCTGGCTCATTAATTAAACACGCGCGTACGGGCCGTATATTTACGAGTGCTGGTATGATTGGGGACATCTAAAAACTTAACTGACAATCATTCAGAGTTCTTCCTGACGTTGCTGCGGTCCTGAAAAACAGTAAATGAGAATGTACGCCAGCTTTCTTTTGCCGCATGCTAATTTTTCATGCTTTTAGGTGATACGAATTTCGGATGATACGAATATTTTTGGTGGTCCCGTGAGATTCGTATCACCGAGGTTTCACTGTACCTTCCTCTTGAGGGATAGTGGTAGACTACCATTCATGATTTGATAATGCTTGCCGAATGAGCCCCATCCCATCCTTATTCTTCTAGTTATTTCACTCTCATGGTTCGGCTCCGCGATTACTACCTGTCCTAAGTAGACGTACTCCTTTACAACTTCCAGTGTCTCGCCACCTATCGCAAAACGCTGTTCTCTGCCAAGATTGTTCCACATTACTTTAGTTTTATGCATATTAATTTTCAGACCTACTCTTCTACTTTCCGTATCCAGTTCAGTAATCATAAGCTGTAATTCGTCTCCCGCGTTACACATCAATGCAATGTCATCAGCGAATCGCAGGTTACTGAGATACTCTCCATTAACTCTTATCCCTAACTCTTCCCAATCTAGGGCCCTGAAAACCTCCTGAAACACGCGGTAAACACGCGGTGAACACCCGGACTCACTCAGACTCAGACTCACGGCTCGATCTGAGTTTGAGTGAGTCCGAGTGAGTCGACTCATTAGTCCGTTAGGCTACAATTAGCTTTTTCGACCATGATGTCAATGCTCTTTAACACCAATATCTCCCGCAATTTGTGTTTTTCTTGGCGCCTTTTGATATAGTACCTTCGAATACGAGTTATGAGTGCTCGCAAATAAGTAAGGTCATTTTTCTTGAAAGAGATGAAGATGTACAATATATTTATCAAGAACTTTTCTGGAAGAGATGGCAGGGGGGGTCTAGGCACCCCCCTTACGTAATTCGCGCCTCTGATCAATAAATATGGAAATGGTGTATGAATGACACTGCTTTGGAATACGTGTGAGTAGACATGAGTATAAACGTGAATCCAGGTAAGGCTGATAGTAATGCTGAAATGAGTAGAGAGGACTATAGGTCGGCAAAAAAAGTGGAACTCACTCAGACTCACTCCAGAAATATATCTTTCTTCAACCGGACTCACTCGGACTCAAACTCACCAAAATATTACTCACCTGGACTCACTCAGACTCAGACTCACGGCTCGATCTGAGTCTGAGTGAGTCCGAGTGAGAGTTCGCCGACCTATGCTCGCATGACTATCGTGCACGATCAATTGATTTCTCTTCAGCTTGTGCGTTTTCGATGGCGCAAGCGCAAAAAAAAATGGCGTGTGGTCGAAAAATGCGAAATCCTGATATGTCACTTAGTTCCCACACTCTTCATGCATTTTACGAAGAAATATGTGGCGAAAGGGAGATGGCGCCTGAAGGAAGGGTAGCGAATGCGATAAAGAAACCACTCTCCGTTCTTTGAACTTGGGCTGGTTTAGGGGCCTTTTAATACCGCCATGTAATATTACGGCCACATTCTGTAATGACTCTTTTGTTATCGCGAGAAAATGGTCATTTTTCATAGGTCTTGGGAAGAACTTTTTTGCCAGTACATAAAGTACTCCAACACGCAATGCAGCATACCGAATATTGCATAATAAGCAGTTCTTTTTTAAAAAAATATATAAGGTGCAGAGCAAGAAACATAGTATGTAACATATAAAAGTTTGAAATTGCGTAACTTTTTGTTGCAAGCTGACCCAGATTATACATTTTGGAGATAAATGACTTAGGATTTCCATAAAAATAATAAATGCTTCACACAATGCTGCTATTAGCATACACAAAAAAACCGGCAGATCCCACGCATTATGTGAATCGATGTAATGCGAAGCGGCCAGCAAGGAGCAAATCATGCTGTAAATAACATGCATGTCATGATTTACATGTTAAGACATGTCATTTATGTTCGTCCTACAGTTACGTCGCCCAATACAAATTTTGGTGTGTATCAAGCTAGCGAACTGGGCGCAAGCGCACCATGAGCGTGGCATGTAAATGGCATTCTACATGACATGCATGTCATGAATTTCATGTTACCACCTCCCATTTATGTTCGTCATACAGTGACGTCAAGCAATACCAAACTTGATCTACATCAAGCTAGCGAAACGGCCGCGAGTGTGCCATGAGCGTGGCATGCAAGTCATGTTGCACATGACATGCCATGATTTCTATATTACCACTTGTCATTTTTGCTCGTCATACAGTCACGTCACGCAATACCAAATTTGGTGTATATCAAGCTAGCGAAATGGCAGCGAGCGTGCCATGAGTGTGGCAATCAAGTCATGTTGCACATGACATGTCATGATTTCCATATTACCACTTATCATTTATGTCGGTCATGCAGAAATGTCTCATCATACCAAATTTTGGATATGTAAAGTCAAGGAAACGGCCGCGGGCGAACCAGAGCCATGGCATGTAAATCATACCGTTCATGAGAAGTGAGTCATGCTTTTCATGATATGAACAGCCATTCATGTTCGGCATAGAGTCATGTTATGTCATATCAATGTTGGTATAAATCCCATTAACGATACGGTCTGGGAGCAATGTCGTGGGCGGCTAGATAGATAGATAGATAGATAGATAGATAGATAGATAGATAGATAGATAGATAGATAGATAGATAGATAGATAGATAGATAGATAGATAGATAGATAGATAGATAGATAGATAGATAGATAGATAGATAGATAGATAGGCTCAAAGTCGCCGAAGTTCGCTAAGAAATGCTTCGAATTTAAAAATCTGGCCCGAAGTACTGCTTCATTGCTTGGGCCGTGCGGTGAAGCATCGGCTCGTTTTGTTGTTGTTTTTTTTTTCTTTTTTTTTTATGAGAAATGCCTCTTGGTGTTCGAACATGAAGGGATGCCCTGGGTGTTAGCAATGCCTATACAAATCAGAAATCCAATGAATTTTCCCAGTTCATCTGGCGTCACCTTTTTCCATAAGCCACCTCTCTCCGCATAGGTATGCGTTCCAAAATATGCATCCAAGCATATTCATTTGTATTCTTGCAGATGGTATTGGTGACCTCTGCCGTGAAAAATAGGGCAGCGAAATCGCGCGCGGTAATGAAAGGTCTCGCGCCGCATATTACGGGGCCGAGATGTGCTACGGGTGGCTTTCTTGGCGTGAAGAGAAGCTTTGCAGCTGGCGCCAGCACATCGCGCAAAAGCGACGCGTGGATCTTGTACTAACGTGACCAGAGTAGCTCTAAGATTGCGCACAAAGGTCGGCAGTTACGCACGCGCGGCGGAGGAGACCACTTGAGGCAGTGAACGAAACCAACCCTTGAACGGCTGCGGATGTCTCAGACTGACGCAAAACATCGTCGCCGTCAAAGTTTGAAGTTGAAGTGCTGTAAAATATCATCGCCGTCGGTTTGAAGCTGAAGTACTGTCATCTTCGGACTCAAAGCTCTTCTTCTCGTCACTCAATTCAGGTGCGGTTGCAAGATAGTTTCTCGCGGTGCGCGTTTCTCGCGGCGCAGGCGTGCGCCCATGCGCGCGTCAATGCCGCCGCCACAGGAGCGACTGGGTCTCCCTTTTCGTAAGTGCACAGAAGGACGCGTGATGGAGCTACTTTTTATATGCGAAGCATTTCTTAGCGAACTTCGGCGACTTTGAGCGCATCTATCTATCTATCTATCTATCTATCTATCTATCTATCTATCTATATATATATATATATATATATATATATATATATATATATATATATATATATATATATATATATATATATATATATATATAGTATCGTTAATGGGATTTATACCAAATTTGGTATGGCATAACATGACTGTATGACGAACATAAATGGCTGGTCATATCATGAAAATCATGACTAACTTTTCATGAAAAGTATGATTTACATGCCACGCTCATGGCGCGCTCGCGGCCGTTTCCTTAGCTTGACATACACCAAATTTGGGATTGAGTGACATGACTGTATGACGAACATAATTGACAAGTGGTAATATGAAAATCATGACTTCATGAGCGACATGACTCGCATTCCACACTCATAGCGCGCTCGCGGTCGTTTCGTTAGCTTGATATACACCAAATTTGGTATTGAGTGACATGACTGTATGACGAACGTGAATAACAAGTGGCAATATGGAAATCATCACTTGTCATGTGCGACATGACTTGTATGCCACGCTCATGGCGTGCTCACGGCCGTTTCGTTAGCTTGAGATGCACCAAATTTGGTATTGAGTTACATGACTGTATGACGAACATAAATGACAAGTCGTAATATGGAAATCATGACTTGTCATGTGCGACATGACTTGCATGCCACGCTCATGGCGCGTTCGCGGCCGTTTCGTTAGCTTGATATACACCAAACTTGGTATTGAGTGACGTGACTGTATGACGAACATAAATGACAAGTGGTAATATGGAAATCATGACTTCATGAGCGACATGACTTGCATTCCACTCTCATGGCGCGCTCGCGGCCGTTTCGTTAGCTTGATATACACCAAATCTGGTATTGAGTGACATGACTGTATGACGAAAGTAAATGACAAGCGGTAATATGGAAATAATGACTTGTCATGTGCGACATGACTTGCATGCCACGCTCATGGCGCGTTCGCGGCCGTTTCGTTAGCTTGATATACACCAAACTTGGTATTGAGTGACGTGACTGTATGACGAACATAAATGACAAGTGGTAATATGGAAATCATGACTTCATGAGCGACATGACTTGCATTCCACTCTCATGGCGCGCTCGCGGCCGTTTCGTTAGCTTGATATACACCAAATCTGGTATTGAGTGACATGACTGTATGACGAACATAAATGACAAGTGGTAATATGGAAATAATGACTTGTCATGTGCGACATGACTTGCATGCCACGCTCATGGCGTGCTCGCGGCCGTTTCGTTAGCTTGATATACACCAAATCTGGTATTGAGTGACATGACTGTATAACGAACATAAGTGGCAGGTGGTAACCATGAATATCTTGGCACGCATGTCATCTTCAATGCCATTTACATGCCACGCTCATGGTGCGCTTGCGTCCAGTTCGCTAGCTTGACATACACCAAAATTGGTATATCGTGACGTGACTGTATGACGAACACAAATGACAGGTCGTAACATGTAAAACATGACATGCAAATTATGTAAAACATGATTTGCTCCTTCCTGGCTGCTTCGCATTACATCGATTCCCACAGTGCGCGGGATCTGCCGGCTTTTTTTTTTTTTTGTAGATTTGTTTTGTTTTTTGACGTCACTCTAGGGCGTCTTTTTTTCTCGCGGAGATAGGAACAACGCTGTGCTACTCTGCGGAGCATGCACCCAACGCCCCGACGTAAACACGAGCACATTTGATCGCAGGTTTGTCGTGACATAATCTGAGGTGCTGCTGCATGGTCATTTGTAATCGTTATTTTGCTAACGTGTAAGCCAAACTCGATCCGGATCGGCCCTAATAGCGATAAGATGTGCCCGTGTGACACCCGTATAATAATAATAATAATAATATCTGGGGTTTCACGTCCCAAAACCACGATCGTGACGTCGAACGACGGTAATGTCGAATTCCTGAAGTCGCAGACCCTACTTTGCGAGGCGACCTGAAGGGTCTTTCAAGTTAGCTAGCCGACACAAGGCGTGGTGGTTGCTCAAAACTTTGAAGGGCTTGCCGTAGAGATAGGGGCGAAACTTTGATGTAGCCCAGATGACAGCAAGGCACTCCTTTTCTGTTGTGGAATAGTTAGCTTCCGCCTTAGATAGCGACCGGCTAGTATAATTGATAACCCTTTCTAGTCTGTCAGTCCTTTGCACAAGGACGGCTCCGAGCCCTTCGCTGCTTGCGTCAGTGTGGATTTCCGTGTCGGCGTATTCGTCGAAATGCGCAAGTATCGGAGGCGTCTGCAGGCGTCGTTTCAGCTCTTGAAATGCTTCAACTTGTGCCGTTTCCCCTTTGAATTCCACGTCGGTTTTCGTGAGGCGAGTTCACGGCTCGGGGATCCGTGAAAATTCCCTGACGCGCCGTCAGTGATAGGCGCACAAGCCGATAAATCGGCGTACGGCCTTGATGTCGGGGGGGCGGTCGGAAGGCAGCCATGGCTGTTGCTTTCCGTGGGTCGGGCCGGACTCCAGACTTGCTAATCAAGTGGCCCGAAAACAACAGCACCTCGTACGCAACGCGGCACTTTTCTGGCTTCAGGGTGAGTCCGGAGGTCTTGAGTGCTTGAAGTACAGCTTCAAGGCGCCGGAGGTGTTCATCGAAGTTTGAGACCAACGCAGCGACGTCGTCCAAGTACACGAGGCAAGTCTGCCACTTCAACCCTGTCAGTACTGCATCTACAACTCGTTGGAAAGTCACAGTGTTGAGAAAAGACCAAAGGGCATGACCTTGAACTCGAAGAGGCCGTCTGGTTTCATAAGCGCAGCCTTCTGTCGGCCTCTTTTGTTTGCTTCTATTTGCCAGTAGCCGGTCTTGAGGTCCATCGACAAGAAGTACTTCGCGTTGTGTAATCGATCCAGGATGCCGTCTATCCGTACAGGAGGACACACGCCCTTCTACGTGATTTTGTTCATGCTACGATAATCGACGCAGAAATGTAGGGTTCCATCCTTCTTTTTCTTTTTTTTTTCACTAGCACCACAGGAGACGCCCACTGACTTTTGGACGGCTGGATGATGTCGTCGCGTAGCAGCTCTGACGAAAAGGGCGGGCACTTTCTTCTGTTATGATGCAATGTTTTGGACTGGGGTCTGTCGGATTCTTAACGCCGAATCAGGGCTTTTAGCTGGTGTTGCTTATGCTTCGGAAGGCTCCGATTGATGTCGAAGGCTGCTTGGGGACCTCGGTTCGTCGAAACAGGTTCGGTAGAATCGAAGAGGGCGAAAGTACTGCTGGCGTGCACGAATTTATCCAGGCAGGTGACCGTCACACCACTCTTGAGGTGCCTGTATTCATGGCTAAAGTTGGTCAGCTTTACATTCGCTTTCCCATGACCCAGCTCGGCTATGCCTCTTGCAACGCAATTCTCAAGTTTCAGGAGCAGGTGCTGGTCGCCCTTGATGACGCCATCTAAGCCTGTAGGTGCTTCGGTGTCGACAGAAATAATCCCGCTGGAGAGAGGCTGAACCTCTATCACATTCAAGGTGTCGTGATAGATTTTCCGGTCCAGTGGTATGGCATTATCTGTGGAAAGCGTTATCGACTGTGATCTTAAGTCAATGTCTGCGCCGTGTTGATTGAGGAAATACATGCCCGAAAATCGCGCTAGAATCACAAAACTCGCCGAATGAGTCTGGCTGTTAATCGTTATTCTCGTCGTGCAGACTCCAGTCGTCGTTATTAGGTGGCCTCCAGCTGTCCGAATTTCGGGTCTTTCCCAGGAGGTCTTGCTTTTCTTCAACTTGGTGGCGAATGACCCACTGACGGCGGAATAGTCGGCTCCGGTGTCGGCGAGTGCGGTGACATTGTGGCCATCGATAAGAACGTCAAGTTCACTAGTTCGTCGTCTTGCGTTGCGGTTAAGTCGCGGCGTCGGATCAAGGCTACGTTGAGTCGTCAGGTCTTGTTTCGACGGAGAAGGGCGGTGAGCTGGTACCTGATGATTCCGCAGCCGTCATCGTCTGCGGCGGAGGATCTTCGGCATTTTGTCGTACAGCAACCGCACCTCCATGGGTTGCCGTCTTTAGTTTTCCGGATAAGGACTCGCGGATTGGCCCCGAGTAGGACCGATGTACTGCCGGCGCTGCGGTGAGATGTAGCGGGCGCTGCGGTGAGTTGTGGCGGCCTGGCGACGGTGATCGGGAAGGTCGTCGGGTTGTCCACTGCGCTCCTGCAAGGTAGTCAGCGATATCGCGTGGCGGTTCACCTGGCTTTGGACATGGTGCTTTGACGGCGAAGCCATGTAGTCCCATCTGGTGGTATCAGCAACGACATTAGGTATGACCGGCTTCCCCGCAGTGGTAGCAGAGCGGGCGGTGGTCGGGGGGCACGCCAAACGTCGGCTTTCACAGGGGCGTAGCGCTGGATGACAGGCGGATGGTAGGGCGTCGGTGACGGTGTCTGGCGACGGCACTGCGGCGGTGCGGCGTCTTGGCGTGGGCGCAGAGGAAGAGTGTGACGACGAACTGCATCAGCGCAGCTCATGGTCTGCTGCTGCGGCTCTGCTAGCTGAGGAACGCCCAGGTATTGCTGATCTCCTAGCGCCCGACGTCAGCAATGGAATACACTTGAGGCTGCGATTAAGGTTCACCGATTTTCACAGCTTCTCCTGCATGATCACTTTGATCGTCTCACGCAGGTGGGTACAGCAGAGCCCTTGGATTTCGGTGTAGTGTGGTGTGGAACAACGATTGTTTTGACGAGTGCGTATGTCCAGCGTCTTCTCAATAGTCGTCGCTTCGTATACAAATTCTGGGACACTGTTCGGTGGTTTCCGCAGCAGTCTCGCGAAGAGCTCCTGCTTAACTCCTCGCACGAGGAGGCGAACTATCTTCTCTTCGGGCATGGCAGGAGCAGTGTGGTAATCTCTTCCGTGAATAGCGCCACGTTTTCATTTGGCAGCTGCACACGGGTTTCGAGCAGATCCTCGGCGCTCTCCTTGCGGACGACGCTTGTGAATGTGGCGAGGAACCTGGCGTGAAAAAAATGGCCCACGTTGTCACGCTTCGCTCTTGGTTCCCGAACCAGGTCCTAGCGGTGTCTTCCAAGGCGAAGTAGATATGCCGTAGCTTGTCTTCGTTGCTCTAGTGATTGAAAGCGGCGACCCGGTCGTATGCTTCCAGCCACCTTTCCGGATCTTCGACTGATAATCCCCGGAATGTTGGGGGCACTTCGGGCTGCCGGAGTTCTATCGGTGTAGGCGGCACAGTGGTTGTCATCGTCCCTGCGGACGATGTCACTGTCTTGGACTGAATGGCGTTTTCGGTAAGAAGACCGTACTCTGGTTCCAGTCCCCTCCGCCTGCGGCTAGTTCGACGATCCGGGTTGTCCTTAGCATCGTTTTCTTCGTGGCTTGAGCTTGTGTCAGCGCTTCGCGGGGGCGTCCAGGTCATGAGCAAAGCAGCACATCCACCAGATGCCACATGGTCGTGACGTTGACGGAGGCAGCAGTCGGTGTGTTCAATAGCGGCGAAAACAGAGTCGGCCGTCGAGTGAACTGCCCAGCGCTAAAGCGCGTCGGCTTTAATAATAATAATATCTGGGGTTTTACGTCCCAAAACCACCATATGATTATGAGAGACGCCGTAGTGGAGGGCTCTGGAAATTTTGACCATCTGGTGTTCTTTAACGTGCACTGACATCGCACAGTACACGGGCCTCTACCATTACGCCTCCATCGAAATGCGACCGCCGCGGCCGGGTTCGAACCCGCGACCTTCGGGTCAGCAGCCGAGCACCGTAGCCACTGTTCCACCGAGGCGGACAGCACGTCGGCTTTCATACATGTGCGATCGAAGATTATAGCGTTATCGCTGGTGGCCGTGTAAGCTGCCGAATAAACTAGACTATTCATTCTAAAAAGACAGGGCGTGCAATCACGGACACAAGAAAGAAGTCGGGACACCACAAACGCCTTACTAGCTCAGCTCTCTGTTATTCTAAACTTGACTATTCGCGTGCTGCGCGCAATCTTAACAGAATGATCTCAAACAATCGCGAAGCTTCGCAAACATTGTAGCACCGTCTGTGCCGAGCGTTGCTAACAGTACTTGCGGGTGAAATGAAAATAAAACACGCGTGGCAATATGATTCATGGTGGGCGTAGCGCAACAAACGTAGACGGAAAAGAGGGGAACCACTCAGGACCCTCACCATCTAGCCCAATTTGCAGTTCTGTTAGGCAATATGATTATGAGGGACGCCGTAGTGGAGGGCTCCGGAAATTTCGACCATCTGGCGTTCTTTAACCGGCATTGACATCGCACATTACGCGGACCTCTGGCATTTCGCCTCTATCGAAATGCGACCGCCGCGCCCGGATCGAACTCGCGTTCTTCGTGTCAGCAGCCGAGCACCGTAACCACTCTTCCACCGAGGCGGATGACACCGGTATAATGACATGGTGCGAAAGCCATCTCGAAGGCACGCAGAAGTTTGAACCAACATGATGATGACGGTCAAGACGGTGAAGTTCAATATTACAATAATTGTTGGAAGTGCACGTAATATTTACAGAGATCACGAGTTGACTACAGACTTATGCCTCCCATGTTTCCCAGAGAGCTTGAGCACTCGCCAGGCGTCAGCATATTCTGGTCACGTATTCTGGAATGAAGCTGAAACGGCTAGACTAGTTGGCTGCGTGAGTGAAGTATTAATATAGTTAATACGCTCTAAGGAAATTAGCATTTTAATTAGAATGCGTTGGATGTAGGCCTCATTCTCGATTCAGTGTTGTACATACGTATATGACATCTCGTCGGTCGTCGTTCCAGTACCAGCTTGCACTCAATTGTTATATAAAAAAACTTGAATGCTGGTCCGCGGGCTGGTCATACGTCGCATATATTCTTTATTCGCACGTCGCAGGTAAACGAAGCAATATTGCAGAAACCTTATATCATTATCCAGAGAACGTAATGTCGAATAGAATGATATATCTACTCGGCTACAGAGCAGTAATTTTTATTTACAAAATACTGCGGACCCAAGTTAAGGCCTATGCAGGAGTAGTATACGACCGACGTGATGTCATGTACGGTACCAATCACTCTTAAGGTGAGCACGGCTCAGAGTGGCTGCGCTCCGCGAACGCCAATGCACCCGGTGGGGCCGCGCATCAAAGCTTGGTGGCGCATGCGCAGAGGGACCCACGGGTGATACTTCGCGCCGTCTTTAAAGCGCTGGAGCGCGACGCTCCATAGTAGCCGCCATGGTGCCTTCTTGCTTGGCTGTCGTACAGAAAGAGCGGCGCACCCGTAGGCGCCTGCGCCGCTTTAATTCGATGCGCGGCCTCGCCGGGTCCAATGGCGCTCCGTGAAGCACGGCCAGGCTGAGCCGTGTTCTCCCTAAGAGTAGGCACCACTGTACGTGCAACGCTTCATCGAGAATGAGGCCGGTATTCCACGCATTCTCATTGAAATGCTAATCTCCTTAGTGCGCATTAACTGATTAACTCGACCAGTAGTTTGTTTTATTCCAGAGTACGTGACTAGAGTTGCTGTATGTGTAACATGTACAGTAACCTAATGGTAGTATTTACAATAACTCTATTTGTGTCTAAACTCAGCTGACGTCTGGCGCTCGAACGCTCAAGCACGTCCAGTTACCACAACAGGTTCTTCGGGAACATACGAGGCTTATGTTTGGAATCACCACATGATCTTTGGAAATACTACGTGTACCTACAGCGGCCTGCGTATTATTGAACTTCACTAAGACGGGAACAAACAGCGCTGGACACGGGACGGTGAAAGTATGACATACGAAGGCGCTGAACTAACAACCACTGGTTTATTGCGGGGATTTGCAATATATACTGAAGCTTTGCGCAGAATAAAAAAAAACACAGTAACTGCGCAGAGAGAGACAATGGGGAATGGTGGAGCTGCTCAGCCTGGTTAGAGACACCGTGGGACGTGCCAAGGAAGATGAAGTTGGGCGGCTTGTTCAAGAAGGAGTCGACTGCCTTCCACAAGTAGTAACGAAGACAGCACAACGCTCACGCTATGTTGTTTCTACGTTGCGTAAAGCTAACGCCAGGCTCCTTCAGGCTGACAAAGAGGGAGGCTTCGTGCTTATGCCGAAAGCTGAATATGACTGCAAAGCTGGGGAGGCAATCTCGAAGAACTTCAAAGCAATCTTCGGCGTCAACCCGACAAAATCTAGAACTCAGGCAGCCAAGTTCTGTGACGAGGTGGGTCTTCCTGTCTTGGCCAAGTCCGTCAAGGCTGCACGTAACTTGTGCCTTGATGTGTTCTTTTCTGTGATAACTCACAAAGACGGTAACCCGTTCAGAGCCATCGTCTCAGAGCGTGGCACTTGGCAACAGTGCGTGGCTTCTTACTTGCAGTCGTCTCTAGATGTCCTCCCCATCGATGATCCCTGTGCCATCGCGAGCCCGTACAGTGTATCTCAATAACTTCAGACTGAGTGCCCGAAGCAAGTAGGTGCCTTCTCGGTTGACGTGAAAGACTTGTTTTATTCCTTGCCTCAAAATTTTTTTCTGTGACGAAGTGACCCAATATATTGATAGGTATGGGAACACTAAATTTTAAAACGTCTGTGGAATACATGTTGACAAGTTCCTAGAACTTCTTACTTTTTACCTTCATTCGACCTTCATCAGTTTTAATGAATCCATTTTCATTCAGCGGGATGGCTTGTGCATAGGTTCCTGTATCGCCCCCCGTTCTTAGCAATCTCTTGTTAGCAAGATTTGACAGAAGCCTGATGGCTCACCTTCCGCTGACCAGTGTTGCCAAGGTGTTTTGTTTCGTGGATGACTTCCTTGGATGACTTCCTTGTGATTCACACGAGTGGGTCGTCAACACAGGAAATTTTCGACATATTTCAGAGCGAAATGAAAGCACTAATTCTAACGGTTGAGCACCCCTCCGACAAAAACATAAGATTTTTAGACCTTGAGCTATCCTTCGACTCTGACCATGTGTGCTGGCAATATAACCCCGCTCGAAGAAAGCTATACTGCCCTTTACGTCGGCGCACTTTAAACTTGTAAAGACGGGTATTGCCGTCTCCTGCCTAAAAGCGTCTTTGACCCGCTCGTGCCACCACCAGGCAGCTGGTAGCTTTGAGCACCAGCTGCAACGGCTCAGTCATGCTGGTTATTCCTGTGCCTTGCTGGTGTCTGTTTCGGAAGGGCTTTTGGTAAACATGGCAAGGGGAGAGGTGGCACGCGACAAAGTGGATGAAAGGCCACGTGCAAGCACAGGCGTTATACCTTATATTCACGAGGTCTCTCACAGGTTGAAAAAAGGTGGCTGGTAGGGTTGGAACAGACGTTTTGTTCAGTGCAAAAAGAAACTTGCGGCGCTCTGCCGCAAAGTGAACAAAGAGGGCAAAAAGAAACAGAGCTGTGAGAAGAAGATCAGAAAGAAGTTTGTTGAATGCTGTAGTATAGTATAAGATTCCTTTCACGTGCGGGCGTTGTTACATCGGCCAAACCGGCCAATGCTTGAACGACCGGCTACGAGGCAATGCGTACTCGCTCAACGGATCTGTTCCAAGCCACTTAGCTCAGCACTGCAAAGCATGTGGCTGTCAGCCTATTCTCGAGCGGTGCACAGTTTTGGAAACATACAGACAGCAAAGAACACGTGAGATTAGTGAAGCTTACCATATCCACGAACAAAGAAATGCTTGCGTCAGTGCGCCATCGATTTATCTTCATAGCTGTGAAATCAGTTACTTGTCAAAAACGTGAAAGCCTGTTTTGCCGACGTGTCTGGCAGGATGACTTCTTGTCTCCCTCTGCGCAGTTACCACGTCTTTTTGTTCTGCGCAAAGATTCTGTATATATTGCAAATCCCCGCAATAAACCAGTGGTTGTTAGTTCAGCGCCTTCGGCTGTCATTCTTTCACCGTCCCGTGTCCAGCGCTGTTTGTTCCCGTCTCAATCATGTACCAACCAGCCCATTTAGGCGCACTTCTGTTGAACTTCACTGCCGTAACAGCCGTCCCCACGATGGCTCAAACTTGGGTGTGCCTTCGAGCTTGCTTTCGCTACGGGTTATAATACCAGTGTCACTACGTGCACATTTGATTGCGATCAGGGCCGATAGGTCTAGGATATTTAGATCCGGATCCAGTTCGGCTCACCCGTGAGCGAAATGGCAAATAAAAGTGACCACGCAGCTGTACCACCGACTATGTCGGTATCAAACTCGCGATGAAATGTGATCGTGTCGGGCCGTTGGGTGGCTTATCTTCCGCACAGTCGCACTGGCAAAATGGCACAGTGTTGTCCATACCCCCCAACTCGCAAAAAAAAAAAAGGGGGGGGGGGGAAGAAAACGGAAATGACGTCAGGAAGCAAATGTCCTTAAAAAATGGAGCTCCGCCGCCGTCCCACGGTGAACCTCCGGAAAGGGAGACCCGGAGCGACTAGCGACACCGGATGCTGCCTCTATTAGATTTAACAAGAGAAGTGTAACAGAAACTGCTGCAAACTGACTAAAAAGGCCACCTCCACACATTATACATGCAGCAAACCTTCGGAAATAAGTTTTGGTAGAAAAAATCTTTCCTGAATCCAAACAGCAGCTCTCTAGTGAATAGCTGGTGTAAATTTCGGGCAATTATTACCGCTCAGCCCAGTCAGATTGTGAAGCTGACATCATAGTTTGATATTAGACTTGCTAGGGTTCGTTTAATTACAGAAATTTGATGTTACTGAAGCATAACCGCGAGCGGCGCGCATTTCCCTCAAGTTCGTCAGCCCCGCCCATTCTCCCAACCACACGAGCACAGGTTCGCCCAAAGGTCCGCTCGAAGGTCTGTCAAAGATCACTACGTTGCCAATGCGGGAAAAATTCAAACTGCTTCTATAACTGCAGTGACTGGACTAACCACTAAGAGGTGATAGGTGCACGAGAAACATGTCCAACATGCCCAAATCGGCGATTCAAGGCATCGGTCACCGGTGATCGATGTGAATTGGCGTGGTAACGAAAGCGCTAAACGCTCCACAGACCAACATGAAAGTTATTTCTTCGCTTCTTTCGTGCTTTACATAAGAACAAACAAGCGTACCCGGCCCCCCTCATTTGTTCCTTTGAACACCGTGCGTGACGAGTCGTTTAGTGTGAGTGGCTACCCAGCACAGGGTCTAGACCAAGGTGGAGGGAAGGGGGGGGGGGGGGGCAAGTATGACGCTTACCTTGCCCTCGTGGTAGACCACCACTAGCATGACCATCGCAAATATGACCCCTATTGCGAAGAACAACTTGCGCGTCAGGTGTAACAGTCCACTGCGTTGCGAAAGGCCGTGGTGACCTGGCATTGTGCTGGTGCCGCTGCTTCCTCACCGAAACACGATAATACTGCGACTGACCATCGACCTGTGCCGCTGCTGCTATACTCTCGTGCGCTTGCATGTAATTGTTGTGAAATGCTTGTCACTAAAACTGCGAACGTTTAAAAATAACTCCAGTTAAAGATATACATATATATATATATATATATATATTTATATATTGAGAGAGAGAGAGCACTTTAAAACATTGGTGTGCGCCCATTCGTTCAGCGGGATTGGTACGTATTGAAAAAGGAGCTTCTCTGAGTATGCAGTTAATATGCACATCAGCGACAAAGAAGATGAAACCAATTAACTCACGAGCTGGTTACGTGGCCAAAAAGGTTTGTTTTTAAACCAAGTTGCTGATTAACTGGCAAGATTTATGCGCCAATCATTCGCGTTCTGCCGCCAACAGCGACGAGATTTCCCTTGCTTATTTTTTTAAAATGATCTCACATACCCTGTACTGGCTGCCCCTGCAGATTATTAGCCCCTTGTATTCTTGGAGTAGTGATTGCTGCGACTCACGCTCGATGGAAGTCGCCATCTGAAAATTACGCAGCCGCGTTGCCCTCCCTAAAGTTGTATTTGCACAGGTAAGGTTTGGTAGCTTTCCCTCTCTGCCCTTTCCGTAATCGGGAGGAAACGATTCACCAGTTTTTCTGTATTGTCGCCGTTTCACTTTTCCAAGTAAAAAAAATTACTAGACCCATCTTCGAAATCAAGGCCTGGAATTCACAGAAGTGGTCATTCTTTAGGTTGAGGCTTCTATGTTATAGGATACAGCCACGGGAATGTTTGCTTCGGCGCTAAGGAATTTGTCATGCAGTCTAAAACAATGCTGAATAGTATCGGCTTTCAATAATTCAGTATTCGTAGTCTTCAATTAAAATTAAACTATCGTTCGAGTATAGCAGAACAGGAACCATGACTTTCTAGGGCATATTGGAATAATCAACCCATTTCTCGCTCAATCTCTTGTATGAGCCACCCTTACCGAGGATAGGAAGGCGGGCAAATCGTGAATGCCAAGTTATGCAAGTGTCATCCGACATACTCACTGCTTATCCGCATTATAAGCGTCTGTAATTTACCTAGCGAATTCTCCCGTTGTATCCAAGGCATGATGTCACCGTCAAGAAATTATTTTGCCTCCACTTCCACATTGGCCTTCGGACAGCCGTGATCGTTTTGCGGCTAGTACCACTTCCATCTTGGAAAGTTCCCGCTTCCAAGACTTTGCCTTCGTTTAGAATTCCTCGTTCTTTCGTTTGGAATACCACTTCAATAATTGTTTCGCTGTCTACGAATTTCGTATTCAGTACAACCAAATTACCGAATTGGATGTTTTTGTCACATGTACTATTCGATTAATGATCACTTGTCTTTGCTGTTGAAATTCTTGTGATTTTAGTAATGAATTTCTCTTATGTAGAAATTTAATGCAAAGCCTTCTTTGGTGACCCAAACGCACTTCGACCTTGTCTGTCTATCTATCTATCTATCTATCTATCTATCTATCTATCTATCTATCTATCTATCTATCTATCTATCTATCTATCTATCTATCTATCTATCTATCTATCTATCTATCTATCTATCTATCTACGCTTTCGTGATCGCGTTGTTGCATCATTAAAATTAACTTAATACATATCAAAATTTACATGGCATCACGTGTGTTTAGAATAGAAGTGAATGAAGGAATGCTAGTGGCTGGTGATGACAAGACCATATAAATATATCCCTCTCATTCCACCTAGCAGACATTCCCCAAGTGCAAACAGTCAAGTAACTCGGAATTATATATGATGGAAAGCTTAACGGGCGTATGCCTACTGCCCATATACGAAGGCCCCAACCGTGTCGTCGAACGCACTTCCCCTGTAAACTACCTGATCGAACCCATCGAACCATCTTCGGACATGCGCCGTCGAGGGCGCGACATTGTCAACGTGGAGCGCCTCAAGGTCTACCATGACCCGCTCATAGTAACCAGCTGTTAGGTCGCCAGGCGGCTCCTTTTTCGTACCTGGGGTAATTGTAGCGAAGCTTTGGAACTATACAGTGGGTCGTCCTCTCCAGCGCCTTCTAGTGGGTCGCCCTCTTCGAAGAGAAAGAGCAGCTCGTGCTGAGAGTCGGCCCCCCGCCTTGGCTGTCGCTGTCGTGCATCGTCGCCGAGTGCCCGCCAATAAACCTCTTAACAGCATATTGAACATGCGGTGACTAAAGTGTCACGTGCGATGGGCATACTCAAAAAGAATAGCAGTAATCGATGGGGCATGCGCACAGACACACTGATAATGATTCGCCGCATGTATATATACCCCCCTATAGTACTGGAGTTTGGATATGCCTTACTTTCTGGCGCTCCAGCATGGAAGTTACGTCCGTTAGTTTTACTTGAACGCTAAGCACTCCGCTGGTGCCTGGGTTACCAAAATTTGTAGCAAATTCAGTTCTATATAAGGGATCTCGAATCCCTTCTTTGACGACTAGATTCAACTTAATAACAGTTCAAACATTCTTAAGGCTCTATGAATCGCCGATAAGACGAGACCAATATATATTTATCAGCCAACGAGCCCTGTTTTATAGTGTGTCGTGGCCTCGGCTCCACACGCCACAGGTAATTTTTACATAGCAGCTATTGGACCCATTTCAGATAAAGCTTATTGATGTAGTGGTAATGATTGACAAGTTGAGTGAATTGGCGATATCATGTGATGATGTAGTCCCCAACAATGCGAAGTTACTTTCTTGGCATGTACTTAATGGACTTTTTTTCAGGAACGCTTGAATCAGATTGGCACGACTGCTGTGATAGCAAGTGATGCTTCGCAGTGAGAGAAAAAAAGCCGAGGTTGGAATTTTTTCCACGCAACTAGACTGGGCGTTTTCTGCAAGACTCCCTGATTGTACACCAACATTTCTTTCTGAATTCTTAGGTGTCATTTTAGCCCTGCGTAAGCTTCCCTTCTCTACAACTTCAGTGGCCATAGTTGTAGATTCATTATCATTGTGTTCTGCTCTAACAACTCCAACTGAATCACATACTCTGAGATTATTGCGCGTATTATTTGCAAAACTTGCCGTTAATTAGTGTTCCGGGACCCAAAGGGATGGTATTTAATCAGGTTGCGGACACTTTGGCAAAGTCCCTTGCAGGTCCAATTCTTGCTCTCCTTTCAGTTACAGCATTCGTCGCTGTAACTAGCATAAGCATGTTGTTTGTATTACCAAGCTTATCATTTGCATGAAATAGTTCATGCATTTTTTTTATTATTTACAAAATAGGCGTTGTAGTTAGAAATTGCTTCTGTCGATTCGTATTGTACTCAGCAAATGGTCATGGCTTCTATATACCGGTTTTCTGTATACAGTGAAACCTCGGTGATACAAATCTCGCGGGGTCACCAAAATTATTCCTAACATCCGAAATTCGTATCACCAGAAAACATGGAAAATTACTATGCGACAGAAGGAAGTTCGCATACGTTTTGACCTATTGTTTCTTAGGGCCGCAGCGACGCCATGAACATCTCTGAATTATTGCCAGTAAATTGTTTAGACTTCAACAATCGTACTTGTATTCGTAAATATACGGTGCCTGCGCGCGTGAGTAATTAATGAACCAGATGTGTTGTGACCCGTGGCCATTAGTAGCATCTTCCTAATCGTACTACGCTTTTTCTCATGACACCAGAGTACTGCGGCGAAAGTTACTTAAGAAGCGCTTTGACCGTGATAGATGAAGGAAAGAAAATTTTCGAACCGCTGTCCTTTGTTCCTGTTATTTTCCTTTCGCAGTGGTGTTGCGGGTACTTTTCGGGAGATTTACGGCCGTTCCCGCACAATCGTGAGGTTTGCCCGAAATTGGGGAAACTCCCGCGCCAATTGCAGAGTTGGCAGGCGTGCACGTACGTTGCGAGGCCTAGCTCTTTCGCCAAGAGCGTCCGCGTCGTCTTTTGGGGTCCTCGTCCACCTTTCAGAGGACTTCATGATGGAACCGCTGCCCTAGTCTCAGTGTTGTTTCGTAGGACGTCTGATTGCCAGGACATGGCTTGCATCTACGTGGCAGGCACGTGTTAACACGGTACAGCGACGCTGCTGCCTCCAGCACAGCAGCACGCGTCGACGCGTTGGGGAAAAAAAAAAGAAAAAGAAAAAAGGAGCGACGCCACCTGTAATCTAAACGCGAAGGCGCATTAGGCCTCCAAGATTCGCGTGCACAATCTCGGAGACAACGACGCACCGCTGATGGTCGCGCAGCGCGCATGTCCGCGCGTGATGGCCGCGTTTTCCACGACGGCGCGGGTAGCACCTGTTCGTACCTGTGCTCTAGCGTACTGTCGGCCGCAAAAGTTTACGGGATCTGCAGCGCGTGGCTGAGCGACGAAAAACTGCATCGCTGCGTCACCTACCGTGACACGGCGGGTGTTGAGGATATCGGCGGCGGCCTCCGCGATCAGAACCGTCAACGGCGCGTTATCTAAACGCGCCGTCGGTAATCGTCGCGGCCGATATCCTCAACACCCGCCGCGTCACGGTAGGTGACGCAGCGATGCAGTTTTTCGTCGCTCAGCCACGCGCTGCGGATCCCGTAAACTTTTGTGACCGACAGTACGTTCGTATCAAACGTCGCGGGGTGAAAATCGGTTCGAAACAACCGTACTCCAATACATTGCAGGCTAATGGGCCTTGGCGGGGACCACAGAAAAATTCGCATCACCCCGAAATTCGTGCGAGCCGTGATCGTATCACCGAGGTTTCACTGTATGTAAGAAACTGCAGAAAGCTTTATTATGTTTGTGCACGAGATGATCGGCTTTACGTCATTATATCGTGTAATAAATGTTGCCTTTGTGATGCTTTGCCAATTAAAGTAGTAAATAAATCACATTTTTATACTATTCATGTTTCTGCAGAAACAAAATTACCGCACGCAATGAAGTGCCGGATTGTGTGTATTGAACACGCAGACTATTTCTAAGCATATATTTTGGGCAACTGTTGTGAATACGAAAGTATGGCCAGTCGGAAGCTGATGACAACAACGTGCGCAAGAGCAATACAATTTTAAAAAAAAACCAATGCAAGCGGTGTTGCTTTCCTTTCGCGCATGCCAAGATGGTAATACTGTCACGCGCGTTTCTAATTTCACTTTTACTGTATTCGGTTTACGCCCGCAAAGACTGTGAGCAAACGGCGCCTGCAGTGTTCGAGGTTCGTCCGCCTCGGTGGAGCAGTGGCTACGGCGCTCGGCTGCTGACCCGAAGGTCGCGGGTTCGATCCTGGCCGCGGCGGTCGCATTTCGATGGAGGCGAAATGGTAGAGGCCCGTGTACTGTGCGATGTCAGTGCACGCTAAAGAACACCAGATGGTCAAAATTTCCGGAGCCCTCCACTACGGCGTCTCTCATAATCATATGGTGGTTTTGGGACGTAAAACCCCAGATATTATTATTATTAGTGTTCGAGAAGGTTCACGATTGTAGCAGATCATTTTGTTAAGATTGCGCGCAAGACGCGAACACTCAAGATTATTCCAGAGCTTGCGCGACGACCAGAGATAAGGCTAGAATGTTCGACGCGTGATGTATAAAAGCCGGCGCGCTCCAACGATGATCAGTTTATCGACGGTCGACGCTCTGTTCGCCGCTATCAGTGCCAGTGCGTATTGCTGTAATCTGACTTTCCGTTTACCGGCCACAAGTTCGGCCCAAATAAACAGTTTCATTTTGAACCTACCGACTGCTGCCTTCGTGGACGTCACGACCACGTGACATCTGGTGGAGGTGCTTCCCGGTCCATGCACCGAACGACCCCCCTCCAGCCGTGAGCCAAGCCCACACCGCCAAGGGGACACCGACGTGAACGCTGAGCAGCGAGCCAACCGCAGGCAGCAAGGTCTCCCACCAGAATACGGACCCCTACCCGACAAGATCCGGGCCACGGCGACGGAGACAACAAGCACGATGACGACCGCAGTGCCCCCCCGCGGCAATCGTGATGCAGCCACCCAGACAGCCGCCGACGTTTCACGGATCTCCAAGTGAAGACCCCGAAACCTGGCTTAGACATTCGAAAGGGTCTCAACATTCAACAATTGGGACGCCGTCGACAAGCTGCGCCACGTATACTTTTACCTAGACGACGCAGCTAGGACCTGGTTCGAGAATCGCGAGTCCGCTCTTCGAACCTGGGACATCTTTCGCGGCACATTTTTGGAAACGTTCACGAGTGTCGTCAGAAAGGAAAGGGCTGCAACCTTGCTGGAGACACGGGTGCAACTTCCTAACGAAAGCGTCACTATATTCGCGGAGGAAATGACCCGGCTCTTCCGCCACGCTGACCCCGCCATGTCCGAGGAAAAGAAGGTTCGATTCTTGTTGCGGGGGGTTAAGCAAGACCTGTTTGCCGGCCTTGTACGCAACCCGCCAAAGACTGTCACGGAATTTGGTCTCGGAGGCCACGACGATCGAGAAGGCGCTGGAGATGCATACTAGCCAGTACAACCGCCGCATTCCCTCGACGACCTACGGGGATGTTCAAGCGCTATATCCCGACGACCTGCGCGACACCATCAGAGCAATCGTTCGGGAGGAGCTGCGCAGATTCTTGCCAACTTCGCAGCCTCAGGTGGAGCCGATCGCCGACGTCGTGCGCCAGGAAATCCGGCAAGTTCTTGGAGCACCTGAACCAGCGCAGCATGAGCCACAAGCGATGAGCTACGCTGCCGCAGCGCGTCCTAACGCTCCCCCCGCCGCGCGCACGTGAAGACTTCGCACCACCGCCGTTCCGCCGCCAGACTTTGCCGCCACCGCCACCGACGCCATACCGTCCACCCACCGCCCAGCGTTCCGCTCCGAGGAAGACCGACGTTTGGCGCGCCCCTGACCACCGCCCCCTGTGCTACCACTGCGGAGAAGCTGGCCACACCTACCGCCGTTGCCAGTACCGCCAGATGGGACTGCGTGGTTTCACCATCGACGCGCTGCGTCCACAGCAGGGTGAACGACCACGCGACATCGCCGACTACCTCGCAGGAGCGCAGTGGACGCCTCGAGGATCTTCCCGATCGCCTTCGCCAGGGCGCTACACCTCACCGCACCGCAGGCAGTACGCCGCCCCTGCTCGGGGTTGCTCTCCGAGTCCCTTATCCGGAAAACTAAGGGCAGCAACCGATGGAGGTGCGGTTGCTGTACGTCGAACGACCGAAGATCCTCCACCGACGCCGACGCCGCCGCCGCCGCCGCGACGACCCCTGCTGAACACGGGGCGAAGCAGACAGAGCTCTGCTGAGGAAACCTCGTGGATCGAGGAAAACCTCACGACGCAGCATGGAAACGGCGCAACAAATCGACGGAGCCGTGATCCGACGCCGCGACCTAACCGGAACGCAAGGCGACGAACTAGCGACCTCGATGTTCTCATCGACGGCCACAACGTCACCGCTCTCGTCGACACTGGGGCCGACTATTCCGTCGTCAGTGGGCCATTCGCCGCCAAGCTGAAGAAAGTAAAGACCGCGTGGAGTGGACCCGAAATCCGGACATCTGGAGGCCACCTGATAACGCCAATTGGAGTTTGCACAGCAAGAGTCACCATCAATTACCGGACTTATCCCGCCAGCTTTCTAATTCTGCAGCACTGTTCCAGGGATGTGATACTGGGGTTGGACTTCCGAAGACAACACGGCGCCGTCATCGACCTGAGGTCTGAGTCGATAACACTGACTTCGGAAAAAGCGTTGCCGTCCCACACGACGCCGGAGAATCATACCTTGAATGTAATAGAAGAGCAGGTCACTGTTCCGCCTCTCTCCAGCGTCGTCATTTCCGTCGGCACCGAAATACCCGCTAACCCTTGAAGGCGTCGTCGAGGGCGATCAGCACCTGCTTGTGAACCGTCAGATTTGCGTTGCAAGAGGCATCGCCGAGTTGCGCGACGGCAAAGCAAAGGTACTGCTGACAAACTTCAGCCACGAATATAGGCACCTCAACATTGGTACGACGGTCGCCTATATCGAGAAATTCGTGGACACCAGCAATGCTTTCGCCCTCTCCGATACTGCCGAACATTCCTTCGACGAATCGAGGTCCCGAAACAGATTTCGACGTCAACCCCAGCCTCCCAAAGCAGAAGCAAGACCAGCTCAAAAATCTGCTCCTGCAATTCAAGGACTGCTTCTCATCGTCGTCAAGAATTCGACAGACCCCAGTCGCCAAACATCGTATCATAACCGAAGAAAGTGCCCGACCAGTCCGTCAGAGCCCGTATCGAATTTCGACGCGAGAACGCGAAGCCGTAAAGAAGCAAGTCGACGAAATGCTACGCGACGACATAATCCAGCCGTCCAAGAGTCCCTGGGCGTCTCCCGTGGTGTTGGTGAAGAAGAAGGACGGGACGCTACGTTTCTGTGTCGACTATCGTCGCCTGAACAAGATCACGAAGAAGGACGTGTACCCCCTCCCACGGATAGACGACGCCCTGGATCGACTCCACAACGCGAAGTACTTTTCGTCGATGGACCTCAAGACAGGCTACTGGCAAATCGAAGTCGACGAGAAAGACCGAGAAAAAACTGCTTTCATAACTCCAGACGGCCTGTTCGAGTTCAAGGTAATGCCTTCTGGTCTTTGCTCGGGCCCCGCGACCTTCCAACGCGTTATGGATACCGTACTGGCCGGCTTGAAGTGGCACACTTGCCTTGTGTACTTGGACGACGTCGTTGTGTTACGTTGTGTTATCCTCGAACTTCGACGAACACCTGCGGCGCCTTGAAGCTGTACTTCAAGCAATCAAGACTTCCGGACTTACCCTGAAGCCTCAAAAGTGCCGCTTCGCCTACGAGAAACTCTTGTTCTTGTGCCACGTGATAAACAAGTCCGGAGTACGCCCCGACCCTTCAGAAGACAGCTGCCATCGCTACGTTCCCGCCACCTGCCGACAAGAAGGCCGTGCGTCGATTTCTCGGCCTGTGCGCCTACTACAGGCGGATCGTCAAAAACTTTGCCCGCATCGCCGAGCTACTCACTAACCTTACCAGGACTGACGTCGAGTTCAAGTGGGAAACGCCGCAGGAGGAAGCATTTCAAGAACTAAAACAACGCCTACAAACGCCTCCGTTACTTGCGCATTTCGACGAACACGCCGAAACAGAAGTGCACACCGACGCAAGCAGCGTGGGACTCGGCGCCGTCCTCGTGCAGAGGACGGACGGAATGGAAAGGGTCATCAGTTATGCTAGCCGGTCGCTATCCAAGGCAGAAGCCAACTATTCCACAACAGAAAATGATTTCCGCCAAAGTCAAACGTCAAAGTTTCGCCCCACCTCTATGGCAGGCCCTTCAAAGTTGTGAGCGACCACCACGCCTTGTGTTGACTAGCTAACTTAAAGGACCCTTCAGGTCGTCTCGCAAGATGGAGTCTAAGGCTTCAAGAATTGACATCACCTGTCGCTTTCATAAGTCCGGCCGAAAACATTCGACGCCGACTGCTTGTCTCGCGAGGATGACTTCTTCTTGGGAACCATAAGTACCGACGACTTCGCCGAACGACAGCGAGCCGACCCGGAACTCAGGGGCCTTATGGAGTACCTCGAAGGCAAGACAGCGATTGTTCCGAAGGCATTCAGGCGGGGAGTCGCATCGTTTCTCTTACGAAACAGCGTCCTCATAAAGAAGAATTTCTCGTCGCTTCGAGCCGACTACCTTCTCTTAGTGCCTTCAGCAATGCGTCCAGAAGTCCTCCAGTCACTACACGACGACCCGACGGCTGGACACCTCGGACTTTCCCGAACGCTGGCAAGAGTACAGGAAAAGTACTACTGGCCGCGCCTTGCCGCCGACGTCGCCCGCTACGTAAGGACGTGCCGAGACTGTCAGAGACGGAAGACACCACCCACAACACCAGCAGGCTTCCTTCAGCCGATCGAGCCTCCTCCTCGGCGACCGTTCCAGCAGATCGGGATGGACCTCCTGGGGCCGTTCCCAACGTCGACTTGCGGAAATAAATCGATCGTCGTGGCTACCGACTACCTCACCCGCTACGCCGAAACAAAGGCCCTGCCCAAAGGAAGTGCCGCCGAGGTAGCCAAGTTGGTCTACGTACGCAGCCCGACAACGACGCTCGACGCGATGTTACCAAACGTCACCGAGGAAGAAAACGTCGACGTCACCGCCTACCTACAGCGCGCCGAAGAAGCCCGGCAACTCGCCCGTCTGCGTATCCAGTGGCCAGCAAAAGACCGACAGCCGTCGCTACAACCTTCGACGACGCTTCGTGGAATACCAGCCTGGCGACCGTGTGTGGGTCTGGACACCCATACGCCGACGTGGACTTTGTGAAAAGCTTCTTCGGCGATACTTCGGGCCTTACAAGGTGCTTCGACGTGTAGGCGCTCTAGACTACGAGGTCGTTCGCGACGGCATTACGAACTCTCAGCGGCGCCGCTCGCGGCCTGAAGTCGTCCATGTCGTGCGCCTCAAGCCGTTTTACGCGCGTTAGTGGACTTGAGGACTGTACTTTTTGATTTATTGTTGTACTTTCTTGCTTGTGCCTAGTGATTATTGTACTTTCTTGCTTTATGGTTGTTATTTATTGTTGCGTGCATTTACCCCCCCCCCCCCCCCCCGCGTGTTCTGTTTAAAGCATCGGTAAGATGCTTTTTCAGAGGGGGGGCATTGTCACGCGCGTTTCTAATTTCGCTTTTACTGTATTTGGTTTACGCCCACAAAGACTGTGAGCAAACCGCGCCTGCAGTGTTCGAGGTTCGAGAAGGTTCACGATTGTAGCAGATCATTTTGTTAAGATTGCGCGCAAGACGCGAACACTCAAGATTATTCCAGAGCTTGCGCGACGACCAGAGATAAGGCTAGAATGTTTCGACACGTGATCTATAAAAGCCGGCGCGTTCGAACGATGATCAGTTGATCGACGGCCGACGCTCTGTTCACCGCTATCAGTGCCAGTGCGTATTGCTGTAATCTGACTTTCCGTTTACCGGCCACAAGTTCGGCCCAAATAAACAGTTTCATTTTGAACCTACCGACTGCTGCCTTCGTCGACGTCACGACCACGTGACAATACGCTCGTCGAGCGCATATAGCAGACAACAAGCGGGTCGGCGTTTCTGATAATAGTGAGTAATAGCTGAGCGGCTCAGCGGGCCAGCGGACCCAGCGGAGGAGCGGAGGGGGCAGCGGAGCGCAAGACAACAGGAAGAGTAATAGCTGAGCGATGCCCCTCTTGTTTCAGCGGAGAGCATTGTTGCGCCACCTGTTGAACAAGGTTGAAGTTACTGTCAATCGAGCAGAGGATTTGCTTGGAAAACGCTCGCCCGCTCGTCCGCTGCGCACGCTTCGCTGAGGAGACGAAATGAGCGTGCGAGCGGCCCGCCTGTGAAAACGCTGGCAGTGCCAGCGTGTCGCGCATGCGCAGTTGGCGTCTCCGTTCGTTCGCTGGGCCCGCTGGCCCGCTGAGCCGCTCAGCTATTACTCTCTAATAATATCTGGGGTTTTACGTCCAAAAATCACGATACGATTATGAGAGATGCCGTAGTGGAGGGCTCCGGAAATTTTGACCATCTGATGTTCTTTAACGTGCACTGACATCGCACAGTACACGGGACTCTACCATTTCGCCTCCATCGAAATGCGACCGCCACGACCGTGATCGAACCCGCGACCTGTCGGGTCAGCAGCCAAGCACCATACCCACTGCTCCGTCGCGGCGGATGGGACGGCGTTTCCCCGTCACACATCCACAAAAGCGTTTCAATGGCAGCATGGCTATTTTTTTTCTTTTTTGTTGTTGTTTTTGGCTTCGAAGTTTAGCCTACCAAACGTCAGGGTGAAATTTGGCGCCAGTGACGCTATTGCCGTTTACCTCGAGGGTATACCAGCTGACATAGCCATGGAGTTGCTCCGATGTTTACACTTATATATAGTGCCATCGAAACTACGAACATTTTTATAGTTTTTATATGCATTGCTACCACTGTCAGGGCTTCGCCTTGCGGGTGAAACTTCTTTTTAACACGAAAGCGTTTTATGCCGGGATTCACCAAAACCTCACTGACATAATTTTCGTCACGGATGTGACGTCGGTAACATGCACACGAACAGATGAGAGAGAAGACGTTTCGCTCATTTGGATGACCTGGGAGTCGAACGCACGACCCCTAGTTTCGCGACAATACGGAGTCGGGCGCTTACATACTGCGCTAACGGCGCGCACACAAGAGACTTTACGAATTCACCTCGCATGTTTCACTCCTTCTCCCTTTCACAGTGACCTTGGTTGGTGTGGGGTGGGGTGGCCGTCTTGGAGAGGTGACGTACTGCATCATGACCAAAGGTCGGCGAACTCACTCATTAGTCGACTCACTCGGACTGGCACTCAGACTCAGATCGAGCCGTGAGTATGAGTCTGAGTGAGTCCGGGTGAGTAATGTTTTGGTGAGTTTGAGTCCGAGTGAGTCCGGTTGAGGAAAATTTTGGTGAGTCTGAGTCCGAGTCAGTCCAAAGCGCAAGGTATATTTCTTGAGTGAGTCTGAGTGAGTTCTACTTTTTTTTGCCGACCTGTGGTTATGAGTGCTCGTAAACCAGCAAGGTCATTTTTCTTGAAAGAGATGACAACATAAGATATGTTTATCAAGAGCTTCGAAGAGTTGACAAGGAGGAGGGGGGGGAGGTAAAGGCACTCTCCTACGTCATTCGCGCCTCTGACAAATAAATATTGAAATGGTGTATGAAAGACACTGCTTTGGAATACGTGTGAGTAGACATGAGTATAAACGTGAATCCAGGCAAACCTGATAGCAATGTTGAAGGTAAGTAGATATGATTCATGACATTGTGGCGGTTTGGGCGTGTTGGTATGACATGACGAATAAATTCTAAGCGCACAAACAGACGAGGAAAGACGTGTGTCATACGTGTTTTTGTTATCTTCTGTTTGTGCTCTTAGAATTCGTTATGCATCATGACTAGAGACCGGATTATAGGCAAATGCCTATTTTTTTCCTTGCGTTCCTATCGCGCCACTTTGATATATGAGCATGAATTAGGGGTAAATGAGGGCTTTTATAGTGTTTTTTATAGTGCCTATAAATGCCTATTTTTGGGGTTTGTGCCTAAATGTCTATAAGTGCCCATAAAAGCCTATTTTCAAAATTGGTGCCTATATGAACGCTATTTAGCCTCAAATTTTGCTTTCGAGTACAGTTTGAGACCGTAATTCATGTTACCGGGCAAAACTGACGTTTCGGAACTTTATGGGGTGCAACAACCTATAGTTCCCTAGTTCAACAAACATCCGGGAAGCAACGGTAGCAGCAGTGAAATGGGACGCGCCGGCCACCTTACCCCCACCGCACTGACATGGCGCGAGCGGTTGGAGCAGGGAAGAGGAAAGGATGCTATTTCTGCAACCCTAAATGGGAGCACGTCCCAGGCGGGAAGGCGGGAAGAGGAGAGTGGCGTCTATGGTCGAGGACGTGGCGGGCGGCTTTTACCGCCGGTTTTCCAGTCCAGTGTTCCCAGGAATTGAAGCACCTCCTTGAAGACTTGGGCGTGGTGGGGGGCAGAAAACAGGAGGTGCCTCGCGCGCAGCAGCAGCAATATGGAGAGCGAATGCGAAACCATGGAGTGCCATCAGGGAAAATAGAAAGTAGGTTTAAAAAAAATCAGATGTGCACATGGCTTTTGTTTCGTTTGTAATTTACTCTTAAAGGGCGCTTCACCAGATCACATTAGAAATTTTAGTCAGATACTGGAAGTGTTCGCGTGCCCACTGAAGAGCTTTGTACGACAAGAACTTTTTAATTGGTTCATTACGAGCCGCGAAAGCATGATGCCGGTAGATGAGCATGAAATCTTTGCCACTCGCAAGCCAAATTCCTTCCCTGCCCTCTTCGGTATCAGAGAAACTCGGAGCCGGAAGATCACACGACGTTGACGCATCAACACACCATGCGCACGCAAGATTACACTATGTGCACATGACATGCCGAAGCCAGGTTGTGCGCACAAGCGGTGTTGTATCGTTTCGGCGTTCGCTCTATAGTGTACTGCCTGTTTCTGTGGGATGGATCCGTCTACGCGTTTGGAGAGGCTGGCATGGATCCTGTATCCTTACCACGACACAGCGCGTCGCACAGCTGGAACTGCTGTAAGGAACGATGCACCAAAAACATGCTAAGCGTTGTCAGGGCTGGCGCCGGCACGACGCGGGAACGGCGAGAACACGAACACAAAAGAAATATAGGCAGCTAAGTCTCGCATAGCTCTCGATTCGAAGAAAAAACTAAAGAAAATTGCGCACACGTTCCGTTTGTATGTTTTATTATTCCTATTAACTTTCATTCTTCTATTCAAGCAACAGTTGCCCAAATTACACATGTAGCCTCGAATAATTCTCGCAGTTTCATGTACTACTGTGACATACACGGGACCATTCCTTGTTGAACTTCACCTCCCCCACATTGGTGCGCGCGCCCGTGAGATAAAGGGCACGAGGCATTCAGTCTGACATTTCACCTTCTTCCGGGGAGCGTAGCGTTGCAAACCTTGGCAGACGTGATCGTTAGCGCAATGCGTGCATTACACTTCTAGCTCGAAACGCTCAATATGGTGTTCACACAAAGAGGAGAAATTGACTCTGCGCTATTAGACCCGGCCAATACAAGGCTAACAGACCCTTCTGGCCTTTTAGCGGTCTGGCTATTGAATCCTGTGCTGCCCTTCCCAGCCATGCCGAAAAGAAGCAGACCCAGGAGCGTGTTTATTCGATGGTGGACACTTAACTTACCATTCTGGACAATAAAAGGAGAGACCGTGTTCTGGAAACCGTGCCCGAAAAGGGACCGTTGCATGGCTATGTTAAATCATTAACGCCTTTGTACAATCATAAAATATAACATTTGTTTGCTTTCCTGTCGTAGAACAGGTCGCGCACGTCCTTATTCGAAAATTTGAGTTTTTGTAAAAATTTATTGTGCCTATATTTACGATTTTGGGGGCCTAAAACTGTGTTTTTCCTGCCTATTTTTGGCGCCTAAAACACGATTTTTAGTGCCTAAAAATCCGGCCTCTAATCATGACACTAACGAGCGTCGACAGGACGCGCTACGGTGGTCTCAGCGCAGCGGAGGCTGGATCCCCGATTTCCACCCCATTTCGTTTCGGTGCAGTTTGAGTGAGTGCTTTGTTGCAGGGAGACACACTGCAGTGGGCAGCGGGACGCCTTCGCACGTTCACGGCTCAAGCTACGAGCTCTGCCTCTCGCGTTCCTGAAGTGCCGTGAGGTAGTGTATGCATGAGAAGAAGGGTAGGTTACCCAACTGCTGGAGAGCGCACACCTTGCCGTTTCTCTCCTCAAAGGACGACGCTGTCTCTGAGTGCATATGGAGTACTAATGATTATGTGCTTGTTGATGCCATCTTTCCGTGGGATCCACCATACGCTGTGTCCGGGTTCATGCTAACTACTTCAGCTACCACGTAGATTTAAAAATGACCATTGGCGTTAGTCGTCGGTACGGAGATGCACCACATGGCGTCAACGTGGGTGCTTCCGCGCTCAACAGTACTATAGCTGACAAACACCAGTAGGCTTTGTGCAAGCTCTCATACATCAAAAATAAATCATAAACATAAAAAGTCAACTACTCCTGTGAATACACGGCTCACTTTCGTGTTATACCGATTCCCATGACAGAGGGATCAACCACGTTTTTTTTTTTCCTGAGATTGCAAGTCGATCGCTTTAGTCTCTGTGTCCACTGAAACTACTGATTTAAATGGCACCTCAACACGATAAGTCGTGCTTGGGAGGCTTCGCGGCGGGGTGGCTCTTACATCAGCTGTCATCTCAATATGGAACTGGTCGCATTTACAACTGGGCGCTACGTGTCCGCACTGCTCTGTTCCAGTGATGCAAGCACCTACGCACCATCTTATATGGAACGCTCCCGTCACCTCGTGCAAGACGGCCTTCGCTACCCTTGCACGACCTTCTATGACCGCTGAATACATAACAAAATTCTACAAGACACTGCTTCACTTCGTGCACAACACCGGTCTTACGGGACACATCTAATACACATATACACAAAAAGTATTATGCCTTCAGGGCAAGCTTATATCGCAATAAAATAAAGAAAGGAAAAGGCCGGTGTACGTGCTTTCCGCCCGTCAAGAACAGCTGCTAAAATAAGGTTTCCAGTTATGAGTGGTGATAAGTAGATCCAGTGTGCTATATGACAAGCATTTTGGATGGACAAGCATCAAGTGCAATGGAATAACTTCTTTATTTAGGTCCTTCTGGGCTTGAACTAGCTCGTAGCGGGACACTCCCACGTTGATACTGATAGGCTTAGCCTCTCCGCCACGTCGTGGGCCCGTTGGACTGCCCGTAGTAGTGGTTCAAAAACCGGGCTGCGAGGGGCAGTATCCCTCTTGGACGACGTAACGTCTTTGTCACACCGTAATGCGGGGCACCGCCAGTACATGTGTTCTAAACTGGCAAAGCCTGAGCAAAGCGCAGAAGTGTTTGACGTCTGCATTTCGGGATAGATCCTGTGCAAGAGTGCGGGTCTTGGATATGCCCCGACTTGCAAGAATCTGAGCGGGAATGCCCGAGGCCTTTTCACTTTGCTGCGCAGCGGCGGATACTTCACCCCACCCTCCCCCTCAGATAAAAGTTCTTTCTGACTTCGTTGTACGTCGGCAGGGGATCAAGATTGTCCAGATAGCAGAAAAAAATAAAGTAAATGGTTCAGCACTTGGCTTAACTTCTTCGTCATCAGTGTTTTAATCGCTTTGTTCGCCTATGGTTTTGCTTGCTTCAACGGTCGGCAACTATCTAGGTCCAATATCTGCCACATAGAAAAAGACCACTACGTAACGCTGTCACACCTTGTTGGCTTAGTTATATTCGCCGTCACCCGTTGCTATTTTTGGAAAGATGCGAGTCTCCTGCTGCGAATTCAGTGCAGTCACTCATCATCACTGTGTTAGAGCCATAGGTCGGCAAACTCACTCATGAGTTGACTCACCCGGACTCACTCGGACTCAGAACACGCCGTGAGTCGGCGTCCGAGTGAGTCCGGGTGAGTAATATTTCGGTAACTTTGAGTCCGTGTGAGTCCGGTTGAGGAAAATTTTAGTGCGTCTGAGTCCGAGTGAGTCCGGTTGAGTAAACTATTGGTGAGTCTGAGTGAGCCCTAAGCCCTACATATATTTCTTGAGTGGGTCTGAGTGAGCTCCACCTTTTATGGCCGACCAGCGCTTTTTAGTTAGAGCCAGTGTCTTTTTTTTTCATATTTGGAAGAAGCTGCGTCATGACCAGCGAAGTTATCTTTCGCGGCACACCGCTTACAGAATAAAGGACTCCTTCGTGACCTAAATTCGGGAATTTTTGGCCCCGCATAGCCCCCCGGAACATTGATAGTGTGTTTCACCTACGCCAGGACGACACATTACGTCAACGTCGGTGAATCCAATGCTATCTTGATGTATGACAGTTCCTAAAACCGCAAATAATGCCGGGCTGCGGCGCGTGCCCGTATCTCGGTTTGCCTACATTCCCAAATGCCCACAGAACATGTGGTCCATCGGTTAAGGAGAATGAGCCAACGTTTCAGGTGCATTTTAATCTGTACTTTTACAAATATTCGTAAAGTAATAAATAAAATGTATCAAAATCTTGTAAATCTATTCAAAGTTGTTCTGGTTCAATACAGCTGTCTGGTCTGCTTGCGCAATCTCACAATGATTGCAGCATTTTCTTTGTATATATAGATTCTCTTTTATTTATTTTTTTATCTTTTTTATAAAGATCTATGAGCTTTCTTCCTATTGTTATCTAAAAATTCAGATGACCAAGTCTTGACCAATCCTTCAGAGCGGGTATGGGTATATGCCATACTGAAAGAGCAAACAACCAAATAAACAAGGTGCTTGCACCAGGCGAGAGTAATGAAAGACGAGGACGAAGGTGGTACCTCCTAGGTTCGGTGCCTGGTTGGCGGGTCGGTCTCTCTTGCACGATGCCGCGGGCGTTTTGATCTTGTGCGCCGCTGCTGACACTGCGGAGGTCAATGAGACTGAAACGTGCCAATGGCGGTAAGGCTTTGCAATTATCTTCCTCTGAGCCTCTTTCGTCCGCAGGGGTGTAGGAGCTCTCTCATATTTTTCATTCGCTTCACTCTTATAAGGCTTTTCAACGCGGGAAGCTGTGTACCAGTGATGGTGTAGAGCGCTCTACCCTTCACGACGCAAAGCTGAATCTCTAAAGTCCGAAATGCGTGCGGGTCGCGACCTCCTGTGATGCCACTTGTAATGAGGATACGTCGAAGCCCCATATTTACGCTTCGGTAGAAGGTGCACAAACTGATGTCGTGAGCACCAAGGCCACATAGAAAAAGCTCTGCTGCTGATGTTGCGATAGTCTCTTGCTGACATACAGTGTATCTTCTGCCCGGCCTGACACTTTGCCGCGAAAGCATTCATATGTCAATGTGGACCACGGCGCAGAAATCAGGGGTCACGACCAGCCGCTCGCACTTCTTAGATGCTCGTAAAAGTAGTTCCAGTCATCAAAATGCGAGAAAAAAAAGTGACGGCTAAAGCCAACAAAATAAAATGTTTTTTTCTGAAAGAAGCATTCCACTATACTAGCGCAGATCTACGCGACTTCTCTCGCGTTACATCACTACTCATATGGCTGGCATGTTAGTAATCACCTCGTTCTGCTGACCCGAAGATCGCGGAATCAAATCCCAGCCGCGGCGGCCGCATTTTGATGGAGGCAAAATGCTAGACTCCCGAGTGCTTACATTTAAGTGCAAGTGAAAGAGTCCGAGGTGGTCTAAATTTCCTGAGCCCCCCCCTCAACGGCGTCTCTCATAATGATATCGTGATTTTGGGACAGAAAACCCCGACAATCATTAGTATATTAATCGTCCTGTTGCTCGAGTTGCCGTTTCACGCAGATAGGGGCTCATACACAAAAAAATCCTTGCACTAGAATTCGTAAGTGAATATTCTAGTCAGTCTACTGGCACTTCATATTACTGACGAAGGCAGCCGTACAAAGAGCACTTACGAACGAATAGCGTAGTAAATTTGGCCTCCAAGTTTCCTGAACTCTAATGAATAGGGGAAGTGGGTTCGTGTCCTAAGCTGTCGCGAGCACATGTCTATGAGCTTCACGTGACAATGCCTTCCCATTTTTGGTCGAGCTGAACAGGTATGACAAGAGGACTATTCGTTTCCGACCTGTTCCGAATGTCGGGCAGCTCCATGGAGGCACTGGCGGCCAGCAGAAGTAGCCGAAGCAGCATCGAGGAGAGGCGGCCGCGCTCTAGGCATCCCCGGGTGGACACCGCCCGCTCGTGGCTGGCGGCAGCTGCATGCTCGGGCTACTCTTTCTTCACCTGGCTGCCCGTGGTGTGCTCGGCCGTGCTGTACGCTGGATACATGGACCAGTACCCGGACGTGGCACGCCGAGACGCCTCGTGGCCCTTCACCATCATGCTCGTCGTCATCAACGTCGGAGGCAAGCGCGCAGTTGTAGTATTTCCGCAATAAATTGTTTGAAAGGAGCCCTAGTAGCGGAGAAAGCGGTTCCATAGCTGCCGCTAAAGGACCCCCAAACGACTCTTCAAAATACAAGGAATGAGCACGTTATTCTTTCCCGCCGTCGTTTACCCGCCACGATGGTCTAGTGATTATGGTTATCGACTGCCGACCCGCAGGTGGCGGGATCGAATCCCGGCCGCGGCGGCCGCATTTTCGACGGAGGTGAAAATGCTTGAGGCCCGTGTGCTTACATTTAATTGGACCTTAAAGAACCCCAGGTGGTCGAAATTTCCGGAGCCCTCCACTACGGCGTCTCTGATAATCATATGAGGGTTTTGGGACGATCAACCTGAACAGTTGTTATTATTTCCTGTCGTTTACCCCTTTTCGGGCAGAATTCGTGACGCCAGCAGTGTATTCACGTGACTTCATAAGTAAATAAGTTTTAAACTGGTCCATATACGAAGGATATGATCTATGAATTGTCTCCTACCTTGCTTTGCCATGCAGTCGCACGCCCGTTCTGCATGGCTTGTCTCGCATGACTGTCGTGCGCGATCAACCAATTTCACTTCGTTTTGGGCGTTTCTGACTGCGCAAGCGGATATAACAGCGGGTAGCCGAAAGCGCGAAATTTTGATACGCTTAGTGCTGATATTTTCCACGTGTTCTATGAAGAAATAAGTGGCGAGGAGGAGAGAGCGCCTGTAGGATGGGCAGCGAAGGCGAGAAAGAAACTACTCGCTTCGTTTTCGGACTCGTAGTAGTTTAAGGGCCCTGAAGAAATATGGGCTAAACTGGATGCGCATTGCGAGGTGACTAGCAACTGAGCGGAGCAACTGATCACGGGATTTTTACGCGTCTTCTTTCGTCCCGTTTCTGTCCCCGTTATTGAGAACATCCTCTTGCTTGGCTTTCGTTTATTTATATTTCTGCGGACGCCGCTTCAGAGGGGACGGCTGCAAGAGAAGCGCTTTTTTATGGAGCAGTTGCGCGTACCCTCTGTCATCATCTGTAAGCCCCGTTCGTTATAACACTGCTGGGTTATTTTCTTTGGCATTACTTCAGCGCTGGCGAAATCGCGCTGAACTGCTATTTCTCTTCAATTTTCACGGCATCGTCACCTGCCCTGAGCTGCTCAGTTTGGTCTTCCTGGGCTTCATCGTTGTTGTTTTTTTTTTTCATTCTGCGGGATATAACCGCTGAGAATAGACGTTTCCGTGCTTCTGCCGGCTATCGCCGACAGTCGAATCATCTACAGAATACGAATTCTTCATAAAGCTTATCTTCTGAATCGTGGAATTTTTCTCGGCTCGCGGATGACAGTTTTTACCGAGCTGCGCGCTATTGTGACATAGCTTCGCACAGTGTTCAAGGCCTTCTCGGTTTCTCCGTCATTCCAGCTTACCTTACGTGTTTTGTCAGTATTGCCTTTATCATCAGTGTTCCTCCATACTTCTCGTGTTGTGTTATGTTTCCGTGTCTTCTTGGTCTGATTACTTGTCTCATGTCATTCGGTAATTAATTTCTCCTGTAGGCTGCCCTTATTATGTTTGTTGACTTGATTACTTGATGCTGTGCAAGGACTGAGACGTTATAGTTGTTCCTTGGCGCGACAACATCTAATTTATTATTGTTATTATTATTGTTATTATTATTATTATTATTATTATTATTATTATTATTATTATTATTATTATTATTATTATTATTATTATTATTATTATTATTATTATTATTATTATTATTATTATTATTATTATTATTATTACGACTACTGTATCAGAGATACAAACACATGTAAAGGGGTGTTGAAAGGTTCCCAGGCCACGCTGCCGTGGGAATACATGGGATAGTGGCCTGGAAACTGTTGACCACACCTGTGTATGTCACAAGAGACAATAGAGACACCATAGTCGAGCAACTGCGAACGAAAGGGGCCCAACACCCGCCTACTTTTTAGGAATGAAGGAATAGAAGTAGGGAGTGGGAAAAACGGAAGAGGAAAGGAACAACAATATGACAGGAATGCGAATGCAGGAATGCAAGCGGTCCACAAGGGAACGTCGGAGCGCGTAGCGGCCGCTCGGCGCCACCGCCGGCCGGCGGCTGCTACGAGTTTCGCTGGGACGCACTGCGCACTTTGAGGGGTGCTCTTCCGTCGTCCACTACCGTCAGCTGCCACTCTTCGAATCTTCGCAAAGTATCACGCAGCGGACCATTCAATCGAGCGAAGAGCACCGCGAACGGTGCTCACTGCGCGCGTGAAAAAACTCGCTGCAGCCGCCGGTAGCCGCCGGCCGGCAGTGGCGCCGAGTGGCTGCCATGCGCTCCGGTGCTCCTCTTCTAGCAAACTGCGCAGCAGACGGGGCACAAAGAATGAACGGAAAGAGAGAGACAGTTTTTTTCTTTGTGTCCCGTCTACTGTGCAGTTTGTTAGAAGATGAACCCGTACCAACTCGCTCAGCTTTCAATGCTCCGATGCTCCCTTTAACAGTCAACCGTTGTGTACGTAACATTGAACAACTGTTCGATTGATGAATGCATTGGCATACCTCCTAGAGGAAACGCTAGAAATTGAGGGCAGCGGGGCCTGCTGATTTCGGAGCCAACCATAAATATTCTTATACAATGTCAATAGCCCTCTTAATTTCTCTATGGGAAGCTAGACTTAAGATGCGAGGCAATCCTCAGCTCTTCACATGTATGTTGTGCAAGTCCGCTCCTCCTTAGACGCAAGGTGCCTTCAAACCCAGGACAAAATTGAAGCGGGCGTTGGTTTAGTCAGTAACGAAGTGTAATTCGTGAAAAGTAATATTTTACAAGCATGGTAACCAAGAACACAAACACCTTATGTATGCAAGTTATATCTTCACAAGAAAACGATTTCCATGTAGGTCTGCATGTACCGCGTTTCGTGAGAGCCCCTACATTTATTTCTGAGCGCTACCTTTATACGCGCACCTCGCACATTGTATGTTATGCGCATTTTATGAGCGAGCACCGCTCCGTGCAGTGTAAGCGAGTAGGAAGTGTGTCCTTAGCGGTTTTAGAAACTTACGCGTCGGGACGGGAGATTTTACAGCGCAACGGTTTAGTGTGACATACAAGCTTTTGTATCTGCAGGCATCCTGTATGCTGTTTCCTTGGAGTGGTTCACCGAACGGGCTCTGCTGATTTTAGCCGCTATTCTGTGCGCCGGTTCGCTGGTGGTCAGTTCCTTTACGCACGAGATCCTAGAACTCGTAGTGCTGCTGGGCGTTGTGTACGGTGAGTGGATTTCGATGTGCACTCAACTAATCCTATAATTTATCTATAGAGGATGTTTCAATAAATGTGTCTGAATATCCTCAAAAATAAAGGAAATAAAATATTTTTTCCTGTCCTCATATTTACTTTTTCTGTTGCGGAGCACGTCTCAAAGGCCCTGCAGCCCTTTTTCAGCATGGTCAGAAAACACTGCCGATCCGTAGTCGAGGCTCTTGAGAACACGCGAGACAAACATAGCGCAGCACTCGGCCTGAAATTTATAATTCTCAAAGTCAGCTAGAAGTCGCTCGCTTTCCTCTCGACGGTCGATGCCACAAACACAAATCACCACGCCATAACACAATGTACAGGGTCATGGGCTGATTTGAGCAACGTGAGGTGCATAGTTACCGCGACCGCCGCGAGATGCCGCCACGTGCTCGCGGTCACACTGAAAGTAAGCCGCGCCTTCGAAGAAAAAAGAAAAGGAAGTGCCCAAGATGACGACGCGCGCTGACGAAGTGACGCATCTTCTTGCCTCCTTGCCACCCCCCTCCCTGCGTAGCTTTCAGCGTGCTCGCTGGTCCGACAGGAGAGACAAGGCGCTTAACGCGTGCGGCAAATCCATGTAACTCCTCTCGTACTTGACGGATTCTAAAAATTTTTTGTAGCAGTCGATTCGTGAGGCAATAAGCTCTTTCACTGAAGCCATTAGACGATTACCTGGAAAAGTGTTGCCTGGCTCCCTTAAGATGGCCACGGACATCAGTTATAGAATACACAGCGCTTAATGAACACAAAACACATGAGGCGAGAACAAGGACGTCGCCTCATGTGTTTTGTGTTCATTAAGCGCTGTTTATTCTAATGGACCAGTACTAATGAGCTCGCCTCAACACCCTCTTAAGTAAGTTATAGATTTTAAAAAGCAATTAAAATAACTTTTTAATTATAGGAAACAGTCAGTCAGATCAAATACGATAATTGAAGTCCCTGCTGGGAGAAGAGCCCACTGCCGCTTTGGGATCCCGAAAAAAAAAACGGCCTCCGCTAATTGTCGCTGAGTAATGAAATTCGACCTAATTTACCGACAAATGCCGAAACCGAAGTGCAGATGAGCGCAACTTGCAGACGACCAGAATGACGTCATTGTTCACTACAATTGCAGGGGCGTTAGTTCTTCTACATTTGTTAACGTATCTGTTCCATGGCTGACATAATGTCATAATCACAAGCACAGCCCACACACCCACGAAGCAAAGTTGATCGATGGTTGATGCAACGACTCTCGCTCATTCTGGACGTCTCAAAAGAGGATGGCAGTGGCGCCCTCACGGCAAAATTTGTCAGAATTTATCACTCTGCAAAAATTACCAGTGTCCGCGTTTTGTAAATCTCAAAGCGGCCAAGGGCCCCTCGCAGGAAGGGCTCCAATTATCGCATTTAACCCGACCGCCTGTCTCCACTAATTAAACTTATTTTTTAAATTACTGACGCAATCGATAAATCTAGTAACGTTAGGATTTCTGCCATCCCGGAAAAAAATGTAATTATGAAGGTAGCGAGGGAATGTTGCACTTCACTTATATTTTAGGATTTTAGGACACATTTCTTGAAACACCCTGTACACCTTACCACAAAATATTGTTTAGACTGAACATTTTAACACCATTATGGGCACATAAAGGGTATTTGGTATGACCCGCAGCTAGCACCCTTGCTCTCATGGGCATTAAGATCGAATCATTGATGTAGGCAAGTGAGACACTTCTATTGGGGTGACTTTCTGTGCTTAGTGGGCAATAAGGGGCCAATGACGACAGGAAAACTTTACGAAATAAACTTTCGGTAGTCGTTGCTGTCAAACTTTATTACAAATATTTAGGTGTACCACGACGTGATAAGAACCATTCCAAATTTTCCAAGCATGTCTACCTTCTCTGCAAGCGTAGTTAGAGTCGGCCGTCGGGCATAAGTTTTCTGTAGCCTTAAGGATAAGTGGGATATCGCCACAAGACAAACCAGCATTATTGCGAGTGGGAATATTTTTAGAGGGCACTCCAAAAAATGCTTACACCTAATTGAGCAAACTTTACCTCAACCCTAATAAGTTATCGTTGGTCTGGCTTGCGTTTCGTTTCTTGAAACCAGTGTGCTTGGTACTTTCCTGTCCAAAATTTCATGACACGCCAACATAGGTCGGCAAACTCACTCATGAGCCGACTCACTCAGACTCTGATGGAGCCATGAGTCTGAGTCTGAGTGAGTCCGGGTGAGTAATTATTTTGGCGAGTTTCAGTCCGAGTGAGTCCGGTTGAGAAAAAATTTAATGAATCTGAGTCCGAGTGAGCCCGGTTGAGGAAAATTTTGGTGAGTTTGAGTCATAGTGAGCCCCAAGCTCAAAATGTGTTTCTTGAATGAGCCTGAGTGAGCTCTACACTTTTTTGCCGATCTACGGTTCTACTTACGCAACTTAGCTTTACTATCAGTCTTACGTAGGTTAAGCGTTTATACTAATGCCGACTCATGCATACTTCAAAGCACCACGTTCATACGCCAGCTCAATATTTATTGATCAGAGGCGTGAGTTACGGAGTAGGGGGCGGGGGGTGCCATGACTTCCCCCCCCCCCCGCCCCCGAAAACTCTTTCCCGGGAATTTTTGATAAAAATATTTCATGTGAGTTATCTCTTTCAAAAAAAAAAGTTCTTACTGGATTGTAACCACTGATAAGGTACGAGATGAAAAGGCGCCAAGTACAGTACCGATTACGCGAGATATTGGCGTTAGAGCATTTACACCAAGTTCGAAGAAGACAATTGTACGCTAATGGACTCATGAGTCGGCTCACTCAGACTCACTCAGACTCAGATGGAGCCTGAGTGTGAGTCTGAGTGAATCTGGCTGGGAAAAATCTTCGTGAGTCTGAGTCCGAGTGAGTCCGGCTGGGAAACATTTTAGTGAATCTGAGTCCGAGTGAGTCCCAAGGGCAAAACATATTTCATGAGTGAGTCTGAGTGAGCTCCACATGTTTTGCCGACCTATGCACGCCAATGATGCACACGTTGTTTGAGACATGCAAGTGCGCAGCGTACGGCGTTAAAGAAAGGAGTACCCTGGAAGATAAATGGCTATCATCGCTCGGGGAAAACTAAGCTCCCAACGCTGCTAATTTTTCTTAGGCAGTACACTCTCAGTGAGAGCGTGTGTATGTGTGCGTGAAATAATAGACAGTTATAGTTTAGCGGGCTTAGCGGGGTAGCGGGCTTAGCAACATAGGGGGGATCGAAATGTGCATGCGCAGTACGCTAAACTACCCGTACCGTGTACCGTGCGCACGCTATTTTTCAGATTTGGCGTTACCGTGTTTGCGTGGTTTACGTAGTGTACGTAAAACATGGCGGCGGTTTGGGACGCCCACTTCGAACTGAATTTAGCGCTGGTGGAGACGGATCCACTTCTTTCCGTTGCAAACGACTATGAAAAGATGACTTCGCTTGCCTTCAGGTAGCTTCGACGACCGAGTATTACGGATAACTTAGCCTAGTTTTTGAGATCACTTCTCATTTCGAACACGTCCCTAGGCCTAACTTGAAGATCGGTGTAAATAAATCTGCAACGGAAAAATTTTCGCGTTTGGTGCGTGGTTCATATTTATTTACTTTTAATTACTAAAGAAAGGAGTAACATTGCTGCACGCGGGGATACAGGCAAACATTCTCGGTTCTTTTTCTTTTCACTTTTTTTTAACGCATTCACCCTCCGTTAGGTGGCGCCACCTTCCCAAGCTTGGGCACGTAAACGCTATCCCAACTAAACTAAAACGCGCTGTCCGCAACGAACGTTTGCCGCACGGTAACGCTATTCTCTTAACCACCGCTATCAGGCTAACGCTAAACTATAACTTTCTAATCATACGAGATGTTTGTGATACCGTGTGCCTTACGTGCAGGCATGGGAGTGGCGTCGACGTCGATTGTCCCAACAGTTCTGATGGTTCATCACTTCGACAAGTACCGTGCAACGGCACTGGCCATCGTCAGTGGATCAGTCGACGTCTCGGGCATGATGACTCCGTCGCTAGTTCAACTTTTCATCGACAAGTACGGCTTCTCGGGCTGCCTTCTTCTACTGGGTGGCCTCACCCTAAACCTTTTCATAGCCTGCATCTTTCTGAAGCGGCCGGAAGAGTGTGCCGACAAGACGACCGGAGAGGTTGCAGCTGACGAGCATATGGAGGGCGACACCGCTAAGGCGCTGAACGAGACCACCTCAACGACCGGCGGTCTCGAGCCCAAGCAGCCCGGCAGCGGGCGCGGTGACCACTCCCCCAAAGCGGGCCGTCACGGCCATGCCTGTATGGCAACAAAGCCGGGGAGACGTGCGAACGTGGCTCCGAAACACCGTGTCCCTCGCCATGGTTACATGCGCGGCCATCGCGAAATCGCCATGGTGACAACGCCCGTGACATCGAAGAAGCGCCGGCTAAGGCTACGCATGCCAATGCGGGCATGGTCAACCGAATCTCCTCGCTAAAGCTCTACACAAAGTTCAACGAAACAGCGGAAACCGCCGAGATCACCGGGGTCAAGTCCGACAAAGATGTCGTTCAACTCGAGAAAGCCGCCAGGTCTCCCGAGATCGAAGAAAGTAACGAAATCTCACCCGAGGCGGACGTAGGCGACCAAGAGAAGGGTAAAGGTGCCGCGACTGGAACCCTTTGGCTTCATGCACAAGCTTCGGGCGGTGTCCACCGCGTACATCTGGATGGTGTGCATCTCCAAAGGAGCCTCCAACTTCTCGTCCTACACGTTCAGTCTGGTGATTGTGGACTACGCGCACGAGAGCGGCGTGCTGGGCCAGAAGGCCGCGCTGATGCCTGCTCTCTTCTCTATGGGCTGCCTCGTGGCGACGTTGACGACGGGGCCTGCAGTCGACCGCTCCTGGGTCTCAAAGTAAGAACTTAGACCGGCCGAGCATGCAGCAAAAGCAATGGGCATAGTACTTTAAATGAGTCTCACGAAGAGTAATTGTACTTCTGGACGGAACCCATCACAGACACCGCTCTTGTTGAGACGTCATAAAGTCACGAAACTTAGTCCTGCAAGGGCCGGGGACAGTGAAGAAAGTAGAAGCGAGGAGGGGGGGGGGGGAGGGATTGAGAGGGGCGTAGTTTGTACAAAATAGTCTAGATGACGTTGCTATTTCAAAGGCAGCCTTTTCCCGTATCTAGTATATTTCTGAGGGGGATTTTACATAAGTATTCGCGAAAAATATCGACATTGATCTCCAGAATGACTGAAATCTGGACGCCGATTCTGAAATGCGGTCACTTATGTATAAAAATACAAGTGACCGCATGGGGTGCCCTCAAAACAAATGACACATGCTTGAGACCATTCATGTTTGTGTATCTCATGAACATACTAAGAAAATAAAAACAAACATGGGACGAAGGCAGTCATGTGCGTGCCGGGTCGCTAGCGAAAGGTCCGCGGGCCGCGTGTTTGAGACCCATGTTGTAAACGAAAAGGAAGTAACGCAGTTCCCAAACCCGGGTGTTCGTTTCTGTGCTACTCCGAGTAAATCTATAGATGCCTCAACAAGAGCGCTGTTATTAAAATGTTAAAGAACGAACTAGCCCACCAATGCATTATGAGCAAGGTCAGAGGCGACTACGCTGCCTGTTAAAGCCTGCAAGGAAATGAAGTGTGACTTGATCCAAAGTCATGTCGCAGGTTAACGCTTGGCGCTTAATGGTCACTCGAAGACTGCACTGCACGGTCTGTTTTAAAGGGCTCCTCACCAGCCTCTCAAAATACAAAAACGAGCGCATTATTCTCTCCTGGCGTTTCTCGTCTTTCTTGCACACTTTCGTGACGCAGACAGTGATTCCCGTAACGTACATAGTATACATGCTCTCTATTGGCCCATATACTCGAAATATCAGATGTGAATTGTCTCTTGCACTGCTTTGCCATGCAGCCGCCCATCCGTTCTTCGTTGTCTCGCATTACTATCGTGCGCGATCAACTGATTTCACTTCATTTTGTGTGTTTCCGGCTGCGTAATCTGCGATAACAGCGTGTAGCCGAGCAGCGCGATATCCTGATAGGCTCGAGCTCTTAGTGCTGACATTGTTCACTTGATTTTAAGAAATAAGTGGCGAGGAGGATATATCGCCTGTAGGTAGAGTAGCGAAGGCGAGGAGGGAACAACTCCCTCGTATGAACGCGGGGTGGTGAGGGGCCCTTTAAGGCGAAAGCCTTTAATGTCTCATGTTCACGTCCGGCCGTCCGTGCGTCCATCCGTCCGTCCGTGCCTCCGTTCGTGCCCTCGCACGGTGCCAGGTGGCCGCCGGGGCTCGCCAACAGACGCCGGTCGCGTCGGTCGCGCCTCGCGTCGGACTCTACAGCGCTCGCGCTTTGCTTGCGTAGCGTCGCTGTGCCCAGCGTGTCCAATCATGCAAGAAGGGAGACGCGCGCATCGCGTTCCATTCTGACCGACCCCGTCTCAGTGGGCACAGGCGTTCGCCGAACACACTTTGGAATTTACAAAGTGTCCTTCGATTTTTCCTATCGATTTCATATGTGGAGTTTTATTTATTTTTTTTCAAAAAGAGCCAAATGCAGAAACCAAAACTGGGCTAAATTTCACGGGAGCGCAAAGCGCGCCTAAGTATCTTTAACTTCTAAAACAATTTGAACCAAAATGTGGCCATTCCTGATTGTAACGTGAACTCAAAAAGGCAGTTTCTAATGAAAAATGAGCCAAATGCTGCAACTCTTTCAAACATAGCCACATTCATTAAACCAGCACTGCGTCAACAGTTGTGACCAAAACAACCAACATCGTCCCATCCAATCTGTTTCATTTGTGTCCTAGTTGCTTTGCTATCGTGTTCCACAATAAGCTTTTCTAGGGCGACTTGGCACTTACTGAAGGACATGATGTTCTAGGACAAAACTCTAATATAAAGAGTAAGAGGCCGACTTGCCTACATCTTTTTGCCTCTCAGTGTTTCTTTTCGAATTCAGCGCTACAGCATCCGTGACCTGCTTTCGCTCCAACACGGTATATTTAAAATAAACCACATCTGAAATGATGATTTGGGGCACCGATCTATTCCTTAAAGACGAAGAAGAGATTCGAAACGGCACGGCATCACACGTTCTCAGAAGAAGAAGAAGAGCTGAGCACTTTTCAAGGCCTTCAATAGATGCCAAGAACAAGAAAATACTGCTGACAGTCCAGAATAGTGCGTTTTTTGCTAAGAAGGACCACTCGGTCTTCAAGTAATCGCCATTACGCCCATGCGATGAAGCACGGCACCGACGGAAGCACAAGGATGATGTTAATTTTATCGCAAAATATTGCTATGCCGTACATTCGAATCATTTTAGACTTATTTTACGAGCTATTTCAAGCCCAAATGAAATGTTCCAATCTATATGAGCCAAATACAAACTTTACTTCTGAAACACCGACAATATTGGGCTATGTAGATTTTAGCCACAATATAGATTTGAGGTATTTAGGGGAGAGGAACGTACTGGCAGAAAAATTGTTTGAGCAGGCTCGACCATATTGTCAGTAGCAAAAAAGTGTGTTTTTCTCAGTTCCAGTTAAAGTGAATTTGGCTCTTTTAGAAAAAAAAAACGCCCCATATGTATATTGCTCCATTGGCACTCTGTCCAGTCTACCAACGAGGGTAAAGGAATTCCGGCAAGCTCGTGTGACCTTTCGGAACCATCAAATAATAACCAGGGGAGCTGCTAATGCGATTTGAATTTCACTACCCCCGCAAATACCTACCCACACCAAGTAATGCTTTTAACTACAGTAGCCGCCGGTAACCTCATCTAAAAACCTATAGCTTTAAATTCGGTCATACCGCGCGGGTCGACTGAGGCGAGGTCGAGTTTCTCTACCGAAAGTAGGGTGCTGAGGTGTCGTTACATTTGCGGGACGCACGACGCTAGCGGTGCCGTCGCCGCGGCTCGCGTACTTATATTCCATTGCTCACGGTACTTTCAGCGCCGAAATTGCATTCGCGACTGCCTCAACGACGTCGACAAACATGATTCTTTCTAGGCGTGCCGCAACCCCTTCCACGGAATGAGGGACTTTGAAAGTGCGTATTCTTGTAATAAAGACCTTAAGATTAGTTTTTCCGAGACCCGAACGCACGATTCAGTGCGTAGAAGGTCTAGACTACACGTCCAAATCGAGGAAGTTATGAATGATCGTTTCTTTTAGTTACTAAGCTAACAAATTTTAACCATACAGAAACAGTATAGTTCCTTCACAGCAAGTGAAGACGGGACAGAGCAAGCGCTCTGTCCCGTCGTCTTATCTTGTGGTCTACGTGTTTTTAGCTCCTAAAGCAGTTATAAGATGCTTTAGTCTCTCGGCGAGTACCGAGGCGAACCCTCGCTTAGTGCCAAATTTCATCGTATTAAGTGGCTTCTTCATTTCCTACCGAGTTGTTCAAAACATCCCAGCGTGTTTTTTAATACAACTACTCAGTCAAATTTCGTCGATTTGACAGTGGAACCCGATACATGAAATAAATTAAGGCGTGTGAAGTACGGACGTAGCCGCTTCCTGAATGGCCTTCCTGAAAGGTGTGAAGTCTAATGAGGCATTCGCCAGAAGGGAAGATGCTTGGGCCAGACGGTACATTCTTAAAATGTTTAGATAACGCAGTACACGTGGACCAGAATTTTCATCGCTTGTAGAAGGCAGTCGTCTTTGGGGGTAAGCTACAGTTCAGGCAGAACGAACGACTACGTTAGCGACCGGTCTGTAGCGAATTTCTTCGGTTGTCGGTGTGGTTGTTTAGGAAGGCACTGTTCGATTAGGGCACACTGCGTTTATTTGCAATATTTACACACGTACAAAAGGGGCACTTCCAAATACATCGCAAAATACATCGCAAGGAATTCGCAGAGCGGCCATCGTCGCGTTTTTACTCGACCGTTCTTTTTCGTCCACTCCTATACGCTTCGCCACGCACCCCTCTTTTTCATTAGGACCCCCCCTCCCCCCCTTTTTTTCCCCCCAGAGGGGCCTTACTGACGCGGCGTCGTTACAATCATAGAGTTCCTGACTATTTTAGAAAAACACCCTTTTTCATTATTTAGTTTCAGTAAAACACCCATCTCTATCAAAATTTTGAGGAAGGGGGGCGAAAGGGGCCTGCCCCTAGCCCCCCCACCCCCCCTTCCCCCCGGACTGCGGGCTTGGTTTCCTAATAATACACTAGCGGAAAATCTGGCGCTAATGTCCACGGGAGCTACGAAGTATGACGCTTCAGCTAGCATGGGAATTATTGGTATTACATGGATTTGCCTAAGATTTATTATTTCGGCTCTGTGTGGCTTGCAGCCGCTTTTTCGCAAGACGAAGTTCACAAAGGTTCAACAGTTCCACTTGACCTTTCTAGGCTCCCTAATTCATATAAGCTGACGAAGTTTACAATGCTGCATTCCTTTATCGGAAACAAAAGCCAAAACACAACAATAAACAAAGCCACAAGTCAGTTTGAGGCCGCAAGCACGAGGATTAGGCAAATCCATGTACTACCCATCTCATTCCCATGGTGGTTGAGCGATCGCAGCGCCAGAGTTCCCTCTAGTAAAATATTGTAGGAAACTCCATGGTTAAAATCCGCAAAGGGCTCTGTCACCATGTCGGTCAACATAAAGAAAAACATGCGCGCCACTCACAACATGGTCCGTCCTTATCGCATGTTTGCCACCACTGTTAGCTTGTCATCAGCCGTTAGGTCAACAAACACGCAGTCTCTGTGCTGGCGGCGCCGACAGATGATAACAGGGACTTGTTGTTGGGCGAGTTGATGATTACATAACGTGTTGATTTTAGCGCTAAAAACGACGAACACATGTGAGAGCGCCTGTCCTGTCTCTCACACGTGTTCGTCGTTTTTAGCGCTAAAATCACCATTATAACAGGGGTTGTGATTATTTGTATACTTCTTCTAAATTCTAGTGCGTCAGTAGCATAATCTGATCTGTAGGAACAGAATACACGAAAAGGATGAAGGCACCTCGGATACCTTGTTTTCCCTCGCTTTCAGTGCTCCATGAATTGCGCTATCTTTACATTCTAACAAAGACACACGAAAGGCCTACACGCTCTCAGTATTCGTAGGCACCACCCTGCTTAGCTTGTTCGAAAAAAAAAACTGTTTCAGCAATAGATATAAAGCACAACCCGAACAGAATAGGCCTAGCACCACTTCCAAAAAATCTCTATCGAACACGGGGCACGAAAGGCATCCACGATTTCACTGAGCACGCATGTCCAACAACCATGAATTTAACGTCGCTCTAACATCAGCCTTAAAGGGGAACTCCGGCGCATTTTCGACCATATTGAGATAATGCCGTTTTCAAGTAGTATTAACAGTCCTGTAACAGCTAGGGTGGTTCATTTTGCTGAGAGACTCGTCAGTAATTTTAAATAAGCAATAAACAATGAGTCAAAACCGAAACCAAAACAGGGAGCTGCTCTGTGCTGGGTATGCGATGACGTCACGAAATCCGCTACACGCCGCCACGGCTGGCCAGGCTGTAAGCATAGCACACGTGCTTCATCTATCGCGCAAAAAGTGAGCTGGCGGTGTCATCCAACGCGGAATCAAGCTGTACGAGCCCGTCTGAACTTACCAGTGACGAGGTCAGCGATGATTGCAGCTACTCTCTGAGCGCAGAAGCCTCACCTTTTGATTTCGACCCGCCGGCGCGTGAAGCACCTGACGCGCCCTGCATCGATCTCCTCGTTGCTCAGTAGTGTGCGTGCTTACTGTAAGACCCGATGTCAACGACGACTACCTGACTATGAGGCTGACAAAACCGAACAACTGGGCTCGCGTCGTCGTCGCCTCGTAGAAGTAAGAAAGCGTGCGCTGCGTCCATCTGCTGGGCGAGGCGGGGTTGAAAAAGAGTCGACACGTTACGTCACATATACAGGGTGGCCTGCGTTTACAAACGTGATTCCGGAACTGGCTACCAAACTTCAAAATTCGTTTTCTAAAAAGCTAAATGATTTATGGTTGTATGATTTGGCACATATCATCAGGGTACCGAAGAGAACATATGTTGAGTTTTATTGAAATCGGTGAATATCGTAAAATCGCCGGAGTGCCCCTTTAAGGAACATGCGTTCCTTCGGACTGATTCACATCCAGTGAATCATTTCGGCCTCTACTTGCCTTTGTTGTAAGCTCGTCCTCGTTTTTTTTATTTTTTTTATTTTTTATTTATTTATTTTTATTTTTATTTTTATTTTTTTTTTATTTTTTTTTTTGAAAATCACGGCAAGTTCTTGAAACTGACTAATGTCGCAAAATTCTGCAACTTCTAAAAAAAAACGTCCTCGGACTATGGCAGCATGTCACTGTTGTGTTCCCTGAAGCGACAATTCAGACGCCTAGCGGACTTACTTGACGGCGTATATACTAGTGTCTGCCCTTCTCTATCCGGTGTCTCGTTTTCACAATATTACGCTCAAGGCCCAATCTACTCCCGTCGGCGTTTTGACGACACGGATGCGGCCGTGAGTGTGCGGCTACTGTTGTCGTACAGAGCGCCCTTGTGCTCGCAGGTACTCCGCCATGATGCTGAGCTGCGTGATCCAGACCTGCGCCCTAATCGCCTCGAGCGTGTGGAAGTCCTTCCCTGTGCTCGCCCTGTGCGCATTTCTAGGCGGCGTCGGACGCGGTGTGCGCTGCTTCCTGTTTCCCGTTCTCATCTCCGACCGCTGCTCACTGGACGACCTACCTGCCGCTCTGTCTATCATGAACGCCGCATGCAGCGTGGCCCTGTTTCTCAGGACTCCAGTCATCGGTGCGTCCCCATAAATGTGCTTGTTTTAGCGCAAGTTAGGGATTCTTTAGCTGGACATGTAACGCCCCATCATTTTCTATCGTAGTGAAATTGCAGTTGGTAACGGTAGAGTTAGTAAATATTACTGTCTATATAAGGTGGTAACTTTTACTAAAGTGCCTTAGCTACCAGTTTAAAAACGTAGCACACGTGCAGCACGGCTACAACGTTTCTGGCCATTTATCGCATGCACTCTGTAATACGCCAAAGCTTGTCCGATACCTGCCAATGCCAATTCACGTAAGCGTGCGGCTTTGGGCGAACGAAAAGTGGTTTCAGCGAAAATTGGTAGTAATGTTGATCTGCTGCGTTACGCCCTTCTCAAATAATATTGTATCTTGCTTCTCTGTTTATTATCTGAATCCATATGGGCCGAATGCCGCGTTGATGTGTTACATTGTGAGCGAGCGCATTTATTGAAAAGTGAATCGAGCTAAAGCCCGGCTGGCAGTCGGGTTCAGCGCCCTTATTTCGACTACTGTCGAAGGGATGATGCGTCCGGCCACGTACAGTGAACGCTTTCTCTGTACACGACGAAACGATGTTCTGGGCGAAGATGCCAGTATATCTGTAGGTATTAATTCAATGATATAATCATTTCTTTGTCTTGGGACACACGGCCACTTGGGTCGTGATTATGAAAAAAGTGCGAAACACTAGATAAGTTAAGCTTGCTAAATGTTCGTGCACGTGCCTTTTTCCTACACTCCTGAAAAGCGTCATAATAATTATGGAGATGTTACGTCCCGAAACCGCGATATGATTATGAGTGACGCCGTAGTGGAGAGCTCCGGAAATTTCGAACCACCTGGGCTTCTTTAACGTGCACTTAAATTTGAAGTACACGGGTGTTCTTTGCATTTCGCCTCCATCGAAAATGCGGCCTCCACGGCCGGGATTCGATCCCGCGACCTGCGGGTCAGCAGTCGAGCACCACAACTACTAGACTACCGTGGTTGGTTAGTCCTGAAAAGCAGTGGGAGATAAAGTACTTTATGTTGTTCGAAATGTAGGTGTTGTTCCTGCGTAGTTTCACTGCTGTTTGGCTTTAGTTTGCTTTTTCACCCTTGTGCTTTGACTGATATGGTTGTGATATCATGTGACAGGTATATATTTGTGTGTTGCTTTAATAAATGATAGTTGGAAGTTAGAGCTTGTCCTCGTCGTTCTCTTGTCCGCTGTGTACTTTTCGCGCTTCAGTTTTAACATTATGGAATACCAACTAGCCCGCTCCCACACCTTGCTTCGAAACAACGAGCTGTAGCAGTTACATAAACAAATCTCCAGATTTTCTTTCAAGCGAGGTGGTTATACAGGCTTGTATCGTAACCCGCCCACCATTGCTTGGCCGCAGGTTACTTACAAACCAAATGTTGATGACCAAGTGGATGAGTTTACGGAGCTTGTATTAAATAGCATGCGTAATTTTATTCCCCAATGTACACCTAAATTACGTAAATGGCTCCCACCCGAACTTATAAGTGCACTGAAGCATAAAGATCGCACACACAGTCTAAATGTTCTCCATCCAGTGAGTGGAAGGCAGAGTTCAGCTTTTTTCGAACTCTCTCTGAATGCCTATATAAACGGGACCACAGTTAGTATTCTGAATTCTTAGAAAAAAGCTCCTCTCTCAGGCCGGCTGAGTTTTGGAATTATGTACGCAAACGGTCTTGCAAAAGCGGAGAGTCCGTCAGACTACTGGACTCAAATGGGGTAGAAGTGCAAGCCGTCACTGACTGTTTTACCAGACATATCTCATCCGTTTATGAGGCCTCATGACTGTAGCACTGATATCGGACAACAGCCCGTGGCACATCTAGTGTTTTATCGCTGTATGAAAACCTGATTTGCGCATGCATTAGGCGCTTAAAACGGTCCTTATCATGCGGCCCTGGTGGCATCCCCTCCGCCATACTGAAAGCTTAAGGTGGTATATTTGTCCCAGTACTGGCTACGATATTTAATAACTGTCTGAACACTTCCACATTTCCTAGCATGTGAAAAAAGGGCTCATGATTTTCCAGTATTTAAGTCGGGTTGTAAAACTGATGTCTCTAATTTTCACTGTATTTCTCTACAATCTGCCACATCTAACATCTTTGAGCTGGCTCTTCACAACATATCGTCTTTTGATGTGAAAAACTCATTGATTTCTAACCAGCATGTGCTTCTCGCTGGCCGCTCAACTATCACAAATCTTGCTAATTTCATGACGCAGATCTCCACACCTTTATCTCAGAGAGGACAAGTTAACGTAATGTGCCGTGACCTGAGCAAGGCTTTTGACGTGGTCAGCCACTCACTGATTATGGTTAAACTTGCGCCCTGGGTGATTCCACGAGAGATCGACACGGGTCCGAAAACTGATATTTTAGATTTGATTGAGTATTTTATATTTCGTGCACATGCCACCCAGTAGCCCGAAAGTGAACTTTGTTTTTGTATTAACTGCATAGTTTAGGAGGAAAAAAATATCGAAGTTATTCTGTACGGAGGGACCAATTTCGTCCCTTGTCGTTCTCGAATGTTCACGACGATATAAAAACACAACTATTAACTTTACACAGAAAAAAGCTTTTTCTATAAAATGTATGCGTAATGAAGAGTGAAGCGGCGCTGTTTGAAGCCTGTGGACAAAAGGAAGCTGCTTTTGAAAAATGTCTGAACAGGCGACATTTTTTAAAAGTTGCTATATCTTAGAATTCTTTACTCCTAAGATAAAGCAGTTAGAGTATCATAACTTGGTTACCTATGACAACATAACGTTTTCAATATTGTCTGTTAATATCGTTGCAGTACCTCAAATACATATTTTTATAAATGGCCTCAAACTTTCAATTTTGGCGATAGTTAAGCCTATAGAAAAATCAATATTTAAAAAACCCCATCTTCGATTTTTCTTAAAATCCCGCAAAGAGACCCTCACACACCATCGAAAAAGAATATAAAGAAACATGTTGCATTATTTTGTTTGCAGCGATAATACAAGTCTCAGCTTTTCGTACAAGTCCCAGCTTTTCGAGGATGCACTTTAGGCGATAAGAACATTAGAAACCGTTCGCAGAATGCGAAAGTCTCTATAATGTTAATTTTCTTGCTCTTGACGTTTCTCATAGTCCACAGTCATTGTTCTCATTCGAGCTGTCTTATCAGTTTAGCACAATGTAATAATTCCTCCCTTCTCCGTCTTTCCGCCAGCCTTCCGCATAGTTACATTTTTTGCAATATTATTTTTAATTCCCCTCCAACATTTTTCGTGTTATCACATTGTATTCTTCCCCTTTCGCGTTGATTTCTTTTTTCCTTTGCGTTCTTGCTCTTTTTTTTATTTGTATGTTCTTCGAAAGACTGTCTTTGTTATATTTTTTTTATTTTTTATTGATTTATTTTTGCATGCGCCTTGCACTTGAACCTCAAAGTTGTTCTCGAGCACGTTAATTAAATAAAATGTTATTATTATTATTATTATTATTATTATTATTATTATTATTATTATTATTATTATTAGTAGTAGTAGTAGTAGTAGTAGTAGTAGTAGTAGTAGTAGTAGTAGTAGTAGTAGTAGTAGTAGTAAAATAAGCCCGGCATAACTGAAATCGCAATTGAAATTATAAATGTAAATGCCTGTTTTATAGATGAACTGCAGAAGCATCAACCGGCAATAATGGACACCAGCCGGCTACAGAGGAACATAAGCGTTCAATAGGCTCCACAGCATGCATGAAATCCCCCCCCCCCTCCCCGAAAACAATTTCTGCCTACGCCCCTGCCTGTTCTTATCTACATCCTTCAGATGCTCGGAGCACCGTAGCCACTGCTCCACCGAGGCGGACAGTAGGCGGGAGTAAAAACATGAGCCGACATAAGGCTGATAGTAATGCTGACGTTGTGCAATTAGTACCGCGAAATGCTAGAGGCCCGTGTACTGTGCGATGTCAGCACACGTCACAAGGGCCCTGCAACACTTTTTGAGCATGGTCTGAAAACGCTGCCAATCGGTAGTCGAGGCTCCCGAGAACACGCGAGCCAAATATTACAGCGCAACACGCGGCCTGGAATTTAAAATAAATTCTCAAAGTCAGCTAAAAATCGCTTTCTCTTCTCTCGACAAATGACGCTACAGGCTCAAAATCACTGCGTCAAAGCCTTTGTATCAGCCGTTGGCTGATTTGAGCATGGCGCGCTCGGTCGTTACTGGGGCCGCCGCGGGACGCCGCGACTTTTCCACGCGTGCGCACGCGATCGCACTGAAAAACCGCGCATTCGAAGAAAAAAAAAGAACAGAAAAAGGGCTCAAGGTCACGAGGCACGCGTGACGTATTTTCTTCCCCCGTGCCATCCCTCCCTGTTTAGCTTCCAGCGCTTTCGTCGGGACGAGAGAAGAGAGAATGCAATTGCAGCGTGCGACAAATCTTTGTAAGTCCGCTCGTAATGGATTGATTTTAAAAATTTTTGCGGTGGTGAATTCGTGAGGTAATAAGCTCCTTTAGTGAATCCATTCCATGGCTACTTGGAAAAGTGTTGCAGGGCCCCTTTAAAGAATACCAGGTGGTCAACATTTCAGGAGCCCTCCACTAGGGCGTCTCTCATAATCATATTGTAGCTTTCGGACGTAAAACCGCAAATATTATAATAGAAAGGTTATCGATAACAATAGGTTTTGCTCGCCACAGATGTATTGCCACTACACCTCGCAAGGGCCGGGATCGTTAAAAACATTGGAGAGGGGGAGTTTTGACAAAATGTCAGCTAACGTTGCGATTTGAAAAAAACTCCTTTCCCATGCTTCGTATACGGGTCATTTGTGAAGGGGAGTTGATGTCAGCAACAAGTCGATACTGGTCTCCGGAAAGACGGTAGTCTCAACGTTGTTTCAGAAGTGCAGATTTCAGGGGTTATGTTTCAACACATGCACCAAATGGGTAGCTTACGAAAGAAAAATTCAATTCAATTCAACTTTATTTTCCAGTATGCACATGCTGGATGGTTGCGTTGGGTTAAAAGCTACGTAAGTAGCTTGACGGGACCCAACGACCATTAGTATACAAGGCAGTAACGACGAGTAGTCCGGTGCAATGATTAACATGAAAAGCAGCAAATAGCAAGTACATGTACAGTGGTTAACACGAAATTCCAGCCATAGCTGGAACTGCTCAAGAAGAGAAATACAACTGCAGGAATTATACATTTTACAATGACGCTACAGTAAGTAAAAATTATACAATACTAAGACAGCAATGCTAGCTATATAGAACACAAAAAAAAAAGATGAAAACGCCATCTATATAACACATCAAGAAACTCATGTTAGTAGAATAAAAATCATAAGAGAAACAAAATATGCTATATAGTATGTACTTATAATTATACATTACATTGCAACTGAACGAAATATAAGCGCAAGTCTTTTTTACTGAATATGTCGTTATTTTCATATTTGTTCAAAGCAGATGGTAGATTATGTACTAATGATTGATATTTGTAGTGTGTCCTGAAATGCGGAAGTAACCATGACAAAAACATACTGAAGATCAGTTACATCTGTGTAGCTCATACACACATACTTATTAATAAAGCATACGTAATCATAGAAGAAAAAAAAGGCGTGGGAAAAAGATAGTCATGCGCGGGCCGGCCGCTAGCGAAAGGTCCGCGGGCCGTGTGTTTGAGAACCGTGCGTCAGATAAACATTTGGGTAAACCTAAATGTCCCGCCTTTTAATATTAAATCTTGTGTAGCAATGATGAAAAGTGCTGAAGGCGTGGTCTATCCGGGTAGTGGTATAATTCACGACCACCCTTAATCAACGACGTTGCTTCTGGATTCGAGCAGCGTTAACGTAGCATACGCCTCGCTTAAATATCATTTTTTTTTATTGCGATAGCAATTATATGGACACTCGCGGCTGGTTTTCGCCGTCGGCGTCGGCGTCCGCGTCGGCGTCGGCGTCATTTGCCGTATATGTATATGTATATATATAACCGGCCCCGCCCGTCGTTCGTGAGCGTGAAAAGACGCGAGCGGGGGGGGGGGTCCCTCGAGCGACCTTCGATTTTACGAGCGGGGGGCGCGCGCGTTATCTCCCCTTCTCGGCGGCCGACGGCGGGGGGCCGGTGTACCCTTCTATGTGCTGCGCTCTCAACGCGAAGAGAATTCTCTTAAACAAGCGTTTTCTAGAGTTGCGTGAGATCGGATCCAAAAAGAGTTAGCAGCCAGCCTCACTTCGTATAACATTACAATTTTTTGCTATCGCATTCATTGCTTCACCCTTGCGGTGAAACTGTGACTTTTTCTTTTTTTATAGGGACACCTGTTACATATTTTATAGGGATACCTGTTACATAAAGATTCCACGCATATTTGTGCCGCCGTCTCGGGGTCCATATTATCTTCTGTATAAAGTTCAAATGTCCAGATCTATGATATCACGCCGCACGTCGTATTTTTTACGTGCTATAGTGAAAGCACGCATGTTTTGCGTGCGAGTGAAAGCGTCGTATGATTTACGTGCGAGTGAGGGCTGCCGACGTTCGTGGCTCAAGCAGCGATGATACGCGCCGACCGTCTTTCGTCACCGTAAAGGCCCATGCAGGGTTACCGGATGGGGGTTCCGTGTGCCGACAGTAAAGGCGCACTTTGACCGGTCTGCGGTGGTCGCCCGAGGTGGCGCGCCGTATCTTTAGAACGGATCATCATACGGCCCGTACATTTGTACGTGTTGTGCTATCGTGGCATAGTTTGCGTTTGAAGCCATATCGACTACACGAAGGTTGTTTCGTTCGCTGCGGCCACCGCGTTTCCTTACGCCACCATTTTGTTCAGTTACGCCACGTCGCATGCTAAACAGGTTAGCTGCGAGCCGTACTTCGCATAACAATCCAAGTTGTTGCTATCGCATCCATTACTTCACTTGCGGCAAAACTAGAGAAAACGAGGTGCGGTACAAAAAGTATACGGATATACAATTTTCTCTTGCATCCTTGTGGGTGTTTCTAAATATGCTTTATGTCTATTTTTATCATCCTCTTTAAAGTTTCACCAATGGTAAAGAAACCACAGCCGGCCGATATACTGAACTTGGGAGTCATGTTTGTGCAGCTGGCGCACGCTAGATTCGATCTTCCGAAGGCGCTGTATTTTCTAGACGTTTGAGAGTGTCTGAACAATTTGACCGGCTGCTGTCCGCGGTCGCTAGCAGTTAAAATGTTGCGCATACATTACGCACAAATTAACGCCGGTGATTGTTTTACGGCCTCGCACATTTGAGGCCATAACGTTTTACATTCATTGCGCAAAAACTTGCAGCGCGCGTTAATTTCTTAAAGAAAGCCTATTATTTTTAAAAACCGCGCAACAGTTTTTGAGCCGTTCTGCTGCAGCGACGTTCCAAATACGGCGTATTTCATGAGCACTTTACAAGGTAAGGCATTCGTTGGTTTACTCCGTTATAGTTTTTTTTTTTTTCAAGACTGCAGGAATATCGTGCAGCTTGGTTTCCTGGAGACAACAGCCGTCAAAGACTTTGCTGCCGGGAATAGGGATGGGATTCACAATAGGCTGGACATGATCGAGAGGCACCGCACAGAGCTCTAACCAACCTTTGTTAACGTTTACCAAACTTTTTGTTAGCTGCGCAATGAGCACTAAAATTTTGTTACACGTGCTACATTTGACGTCATTTTGTACAGATGAAACATGCGCGAGCCAAGTTTGCGAACAAGATGTGTTTCGCTGGAAGCAACGACTTTAAACGGCAGTGCAGTATTGTTTAAGACCCGCACTGTCATATGTATTCTTTAAATATGCTTAGAGTGTTTGGGTATTGTAACGGTGAAATAGACCCTTTTCATAATTTTAAAGATATATAGATTTCCTGCTATGGTGTTTGCCCAACTAATGGCGGCTCGCCACTTTCTGCAAACAGCGTGTTCAAGCGCAGATTTCCCGCGCTATGACGCGGAAAATGTACATTCTACTGCCTTGACCTAAACATGCATAATGGACAAGCCCCAGCATGAGCTACGAGGACCTCGTCTCCACTTGAAGGACGAAAGATGCCACCATTAGTTGGGCGAATATGCGGCGCAAGGAAGCGCACTTGCTGATTATGAAAAACGTCTATTGGGTGCATGCTTCCAAAAAGGACTCAATTGTTTGATTCGGAAAGATTACGGACAACTTCAACTAGGAACATCTCGGTCTTCTTCTGTTTGTGTATGTTATTAACTTCTCGGCAAGTTAGCAGACGTCAGTAAATATATTTCAACCTTTCTCGGGTCCTGTTCAAAGTTTTCGCCATATTATTTGAAAAACTGCGACAGATGTTTGAAAACTTCAACCAATTAAGTTCGACGGTTTCCTTGAGAGTTACATTGAAAACGGAAACAACTAAAATAGCATCTAACATCTTGGCGAGAGAACGAAAGCTTTGCCGTGGTCTGCCTCATACATGGGTGAAGGAGCCTATTTTCATGTTTTAGTTATAATCAATGCGGATTCAGGCTTTCAGAAATATCCACAAGAACTGAAGACGAAAAAAGAACTGACGACGGCGCTACCACGCTTTTGTTTCCGAGTCATTTTACTTCTTTAATAAAAAATTAGCTACAGAAAAATTGGTCTCACCTGCCGAGGTGGTCTAGTCGTTATGGTGATTGACTGCTGACCTGAAGGTCACGGGATCGAATCCCGGCCACGGCGGTCGCATTTCTATGGAGGCGAAATGCTGGAGGCTCGTGTGCTTAGATGTAGGCACGTTAAGGGGGGACATGAATCCTTAGGTCGGCAAAACAAGTGGAACTCAGTCAGATTCACTCAAGAAATATATCTTACGCTTTGGACTCACTCGTACTCAGATTCACCAAACTTTTCTTGAGCCGGACTCACTCGGACTCAAACTCACCAAAATATTACTCACCCGGACTCACTCAGACTCACGGCTTGATATGAGTCTGAGTGAGTCCGAATGAGTCGACTCATGAGTGAGTTCGCCGACCTATCATGACACCCAATTGTCGACCATAATCTGTGTTATGTGTATTAATCCTTGTGCATTCACAAACAAGCTGGCGAAATTTTAGTGCATTTTGTCGGGCGCTTAATTTTTAAGGGAATATTTTTATAAACGCGCGAGCGGCCTGAGAGTTGGCCAACACCGGCGCACATCACGAGCTGTAACGTCACAAGCTGCTTGCTGTGCGAGCGTCTGCCTTACCCTTCCGGCGAACGATTTTCGTCCGTGGTCAGCTGTACGTGAAGTCTAGCTATTTCACCTTTTTTTTCAGCTTATCATTGAAAGTGAACGATTTGCAGCGGCTGAAACTTTGGTAGAAGACGATGGCTCCGCAGCATGCAGCACCTGACGTCACACACCCCACGGCGAAATGGCGGTCGCCGGCGGTGGGCGTACTCGTAACCGGCGACTTCTTGCGATTATTATTTTGCACTGAGATAGTTTCTCACAGTGCGCTTTTAATATACGTATAGGCACAATACACCTTCTACTTCTATTTTTCAGTAAAAACTGCAAATTGTTGGGTCACCATGTCATGACGCCTTTAAAGAACTCCAGATGGTCGAAATTTCCAGAGCCCTACACTACGGCGTCTCTCATAATCGTATCGTCGGGGTGGGGCGTAAAACCCAGGTTAATATTATTAGTAGAAATTGGCCTAAGAGAAAAGAACTCAGTGTGTCTTGATTTAAAAAGTGATTGAACGTAGGGATTCTGATTGAGTCGATAAACTGTTCTCATATCCGATAAGAAAATAACAATCAACTGCCTACAAGTGAACTGGTGAGTCGATAAACTGTTCTCATATCCGATAAGGAAATAACAATCAACTGCCTACAAGTGAACTGGTGACCGCTGTGCTATAAATATTTGGCTTCGCGGTGTAGCTCATGGTGTCCCACACACAACTTGGGGCTAATGTGGACAATACTTCGTGGCTTCTTTGTTTTTTCAGGTTTTATGCGTGACAGCAGCGGAACGTACGCTACGCTCCTAATGTGTCTCGCAGGCGTCAACGTCTTCCAGCTAGTGGTCTGGTTCATCTACGCCACCGTGGCGAAGTGTTACACCAGATGAGACTGAAACGGGAAACTGCGGCTGGAGCTACTGTGGAAGGGTCCTTGGACATTCGATGGGGAATAACCTTGACTCGAGGTGTTCCACGAAGTGCCCCAAGTATTTCAGTGGCACCAGTTCATCGGCGAACACTTTCGTGAAGCCGTTACCAAGCCCGCCTAGAGTGTCCCGCAATAAACACACCCGCTTGCTCAGCAAATTTTGGCCTTGCAAGATTAAAGAACACATCCCCCTAAACGTGCACACAGCATAAGCAAGCCGGCAGGCACTTGGCTTAACTCAACCTGTATCGGTATATTTACCTGTATCGGTACATTTTAAAATGTCGAGGAATGTAATGTCAGCTCCACTGTGAAGGTAGGCGTACAGTTCCAATGTACTTGACTGTGTCCGTTTTCTCTCTTTCTCTCTACGCCCGCTCCCCAATTCCTATTTCCCACCCGGAGTTCAGGGTAGCCAACCGGTTGCTAATATCAGGTTCACCTCCCGGCCTTCCTTCTATCTCTCTCTCTCTCTATTACTCAATCCTAAGGACCAGTTAGAGTTTTCAAGCACATCGATAAGGGAACATACTTGTCATAATATCACCTGACAACGAAAGAAGGTGACTTTTAAGGGCTCGTTTCTTCGTTTGATAAAACCTTAATGAAAACCAACAGATAATGAAGCCAATGAAGGCATAGGGACTTTAATTGCTCTGTTTTAAACGGCATTGCAGCAATTATAACGTAAATGTAAACTTGGAAAGTAAAGTGGCCGAAAAGACGACTTGCCGCCGGCAGGGACTGAACTCGCAACCTTCGTATAATACGCCTGATGCTCTACCAATTGAGATACGGCGGCGGTCATGCTCTCGTCCACTTTATCGGGCATTTTACGTGCATTCAAACCTGGGAGTGTTAGTCAGCGCCACTCATCGCAATGAGAGATAGTGTGGAACTTTTTTTTTTTGTCAGGTTGGCATCAAGTAGCACATCATATTTTTAACGTGACGCCAACTCGTAAAACATGACGCCAACATTTCTAACTCTCTAACGTTAGCGTTAAACGCCAGGGCAAGGTGTGCGCTCTTAAGTGATTGGATAACCTACACTTTTGCCCAAGGCATACGCCAGCACAAAGCGCTTCAGGAACGCGAGAGGCAGAGCTCGTAACTTGAGCCGTGAACGTGCGAAGGCATTCCGCTGCCCACTGGCGTGTCTCACTGCAACAAAGCACTCCCTCAAACTGTATTGAAAACAAAGGGAGTTGAAATCAGGGGAGCTGCAGCTTCCGCGGCGTGGAGTAGGGCACCTCGTAGCCAGAGTTGAACAAAGGAACGCTGGCATGGAGTCGCCCTAGCACTGAGACTACCAAAGCGCATCCTGTCGGCGCTCGTTAGTGTCATGAAGGTGTACTTCATGTCATCTCTTCAAGACGGCGACACCGCCCCACGCCAATAAGGCCACTGTCAAAGGGAGTAGATACGAAAGATATAAGGCGCGTTTGTAGAGGCTCGTGCATAAATGTTGGTGGTGTAGTGGCTAAAGAGCTTTTTTTTTGGAGGGGACGGGATGCTTTTTGCCGTGGGGCACGCATGCTTTAATTTGAAAGCTGCCAGAAATAATTGATCATGCTTTGTTTTATTGCGATAGAAATTATATGGACAGTCTCGACGGGTTTTTGTCGTTGCCGTCATGTCGCGTACAAAGTCCAAATTCCCAATTGATAAGGTCCCCCCAGCGCATCGTACGTTCTACCCGCGGGTAATAGCGCTCAAGCGGGGGCGACGAACGCTGCAGAAGCGGAGGTCAAACCCATCTCCGTCACTCCGAGGCGCATGCGACAAGATCCCCCCCGCCTGTTAGACCGGCCGTCGAATACTCAAGCAGAGAGCAAAAGCACCGCGTGTCTTTAACGAGCGTGAAAAGACGCGAGGGGAGGGGGGGGTCTCTCGAGCAGCAACCTTTGATTTTACGAGCGCGGTCGTCGCTGGCGCGCGCGTTATCTCGCTATCTCGGCAGCCGTCAGCGGGCGGCTGGTATATGTTCTACGTGCTGCGCTCTCAACGCGAAGAGAATGTGCGAAGAGTGTCCCTGGAGCGGCCGCATTCTCTTAAACCAGCGTTTTGTAGAGTTGCGTGAGATCGGATCCAAAAGAGTTAGCTGCCAGCCTCACTTCGTATAACATTACAATTTGTTGCTATCGCATTCATTGGTTCACCCTTGCGGTGAAACTGTGACTATTTTTTTTTGTTTTACATTGCTCGGAACGGGTTTATTTTTGGGAAGCCTTACAGAGAGCAATTAAGAAATAATTGCCCTTAGACCAGTATGGCATTCGGTTCTTGAATGTCGATGACGAAGACGGAGTACTTTTTGATGCCCTTATGCTCCCGGGCCTCCACTTTTTATGGAGATCGAGAATGGCAGGCTGGAACTTCGATAAAGATGCGCGGCCTGCGTGAGCCTACTTCAGAGAGAGTGTTCATTGGTTTATCGAAATTCATAAAATGGCACCGGACCCACCCGAGTGGCTCTCAAGAGTAGAGCCTCTGGTCACTTTGCCTGAATTATAACCTCCCGATACCGGCGTGATGCTGGTTGACTGCCCTGTCGCCGTATGTACTTTATACATTGGGCAGTTTTAATACCAGTATTGTTGTATTATATGTTGTGTACCAAGGCCAGGTAATAAAGTAAAAAAAAGCAGTGGTTAAAGAGCCCGACTCCCACCGCGAAGCTCCTTAGACCGGCACCCCGCCGTCGCCGTTGAAGCTCCCTGGCACGGTGCCAACTGTGGCGTCTCCCCCTCACGCGGGAGGATAAATTAGCTTTATGAGCGCTGGAACGCGGATGGCGTCTGCACGATGCGCAGCGCGAGAAAACGAACGCATGCGAAATGGAGGCATATTAGTCTCCCCCTCCTTCTTTCTTCGACTCTGCCCTCTCCCCTCAAACCGGCGAACACGCGAAACCATCGCTTCACCCTGTCTTCCTCCCAGTGGTTGGTCCGTTGCCTGGACAATGAAACGCCGCGCGCGCCAAACGCCTCGTGCGTCCCATTTCTAAGGAGCTTCGCTCATCGGTTGTTTTCGTACACGGAACAGCTGCTAGTTTTAAATGCGAAGCATTTCTTAGCGAACTTTGGCGACTTTGAGCGTATCTATCTATCTATCTATCTATCTATCTATCTATCTATCTATCTATCTATCTATCTATCTATCTATCTATCTATCTATCTAGCCGCTTACGACTTTGGGCTCTCCTGGCCGTACCGTTAATGGGATTTATACCAAATTTGGTATAGCATAACATGACTGTATGACGAACATAAATGGCTGGTCATATCATGAAAATCATGACTAACTTGTCATGAAAAGTATGATTTACATGCCACGCTCATGGCGCGCTCGCGGCCGTTTCGTCAGCTTGATATACACCAAATTTAGAATTGAGTGACGTGACTGTATGACGAACATAAATGACAGGTGGTAATATGCAAATAATGACCTGCATGTCATGAACAACATGATTTACATGCCACGCTCGTTTCGTTGGCTTGATATACACCAAACTTGGTATTGAGTGACGTGACTGTATGACGAACATAAATGACTAGTGGTAATATGGAAATCATTTTTATTTATTTATTTATTTAGAAAATACTGCGGACAAAAAGTCCAAGCAGGGTGAGCAAAATACATAACAAATAACAGAAAACAAGGTTGCAAAGTGTTTTTACAAAATGTTGTTGGTTGTAAGACGGAGGGTTACAAAAAAAAACAGCAATTTAACAACTTGGCCATAATACGATTCTAAGAAAGTAATAAAAGAACAACAGTATTTGCACAAATGGTCACGGGTTTTGGGGGGAATGCTTCCGGTAGATTATTCCAATCAGCTATAGTTTGTGGGAAAAAGGAGTAGCGAAAAGTGTCAGTCCTTGCGAATATTGGCGTTAGGGAATGAGGATAGTGGTACCGAGTGGGTCTGCTTAACAAGGGGAAAACATATGCTGCGGTGTCCAAGGATAGCTTATGGTTAACTATGTCGGAAAGAAACTGTAGACGACTTTTTTTTCTCCGAGTTTGTAGTAATTCAATACCATTTGCAGTTAGTAATGCAGTGGGGGGAGTCAGTTGACTTATATTTACTATAAATAAATCGTACTGCTTTCCTTTGAATTCTTTCTAGGTTTTGAATGTTAATTTTTGTGTGGGGATCCCAAACTATAGAGGCGTACTCAAGTTTTGGCCTAATTAAGGAAAAATAGGACAGGAGTTTAACACTAGGCGGGGCAGTCTTGAGCTTGTGGCGGAGAAGGCATAATTTCCGGAAAGCGGCAGAGCAAATGTTATTTATGTGTATATTCCAGGATAAGGTATTCGTTAACGTTAGACCTAAGTATTTATAGGAGGCTACTTTAAGCAAAGGTGCTTCAGCTAAATTGTATGTGTAGTCTAAGGGGACTTTTTTGCGCGTTAGAGGGAGATACACACATTTATTTGCATTAAGAAGCATTCCCCATTGTTCACACCATTTTGAGAAATTGCCCAAGTTAGTATTAAGGTCGCGTTGGTCACTAATGCAGGTTACTTCTCTAAACAAAACACAATCGTCCGCAAATAGACGAATTTGTACAGGGGTGCTAATTACATTGACAATGTCGTTTATGTAGACCAAAAACAGTAGGGGGCCGAGTACACTCCCCTGCGGAACGCCAGAAGTCACCGGAAGGCAGCCGGATTGTTGTTCTCCCACCTGAACGTATTGGTTGCGGTTGTGGAGATAAGCTGAGATCCAGGAGATAAATAATTCAGGTATACCAATTAACCGAAGTTTTATAATTAGTTTATCGTGTGGAACTGTGTCGAATGCCTTACTGTAATCTAAGAATATTATATCAGTTTGGCCGCTAGCATCAAGACAAGCTGCAAAGGTGTGAACGATAGTAACCAATTGTGTTGTAGTAGAAAATCCTTTTCGAAACCCATGTTGATGATTTGTTAAAACGGAGTGTTCTTCTAAGAATTCATTTAATTTGTGGGCTATTATGTGTTCGATAAGCTTACAGCATGATGATGTTAAAGATATCGGTCGGTAATTTTGTACTACAAGACGGTCGCCTTTCTTGAATATAGGAACAATTCGTGCCGACTTCCAGTCCTCTGGCAATTCCGCTGACAACAAAGAGACACGAAAAACGGCGACTAAGTTATTTCGCAACAGACTCTGCAAAGCGACGCAAAAATATGTTGGGGATATTGTCGGGTCCGCAAGAAGTTTTAGTCTTCGAGTTCAATAACAAAGCAACGACACCAGAATAAGAAATAAAATTCACATTCGCAGCATGGTCGGCATTTATGCTAAATGGGGAAGCACTAGGAGCAGAAAATACACTATGAAAATATTCATTGAAATGTTGAGCAATGACAGCTTGATCAGATACCATTGATCCATCAACAATAACTTGTGATATGGGTTTCTTTTTTTCGCTAATATAGTTCCAGAATTTTTTTGGATCATTCTTTATGAAGTTTGCAAGTGACGTATTGAAGTAGTACTCCTTCGAGGCGTGCACGGCATGTGCAAGCTTATCTAGAGCGTCAGCTATAAATTTGGGGTCAGCATGCTTTTTCTTTAATCTTTTGGCTTTACGCTTGAGGTGAATGATGCTTCTCGTCATCCAGGGAGTGTGTTTATGCACTTTTTTTACGTTTAGACGGTATAAATTTTTCGATACAGTAGAAGCATATGAGTTTAAATTGGTCCCACAATCTGCAAACATCGGTACCAACAAAATCTATCAAACAAGTTTCTAGGTGGTCGATAATGCAAGCGTCATTGGCACGTGTATAGTCTTTCACACAATGAAAGGACGAGCTTGCAGTTTCCGAAAGCGGTACCAGAGGGATAGAAACCGAAACAAGGTAGTGATCAGACAGCCCTTGATCAATTACTACAGTGTGTGTACTAAAATCACGAGGAATAAATACCAAATCTAAAATAGATTTAGCAGTGCCTTGATAATGCGTTGGTTCATGAACCAATTGTGTCAAATTATGTGCGAGCATGATGTCAAACACCGCATTTGCATTGCTGACATTGGCTGTATGAGTTTCAAAACGTTCCCAATCTACTCCGGGCAGATTAAAATCACCAATCAAAAGAATTTTGTTGTCCTGGTATTTAGACATGTGTGCCTTTAATTTTAATAGATATTCAAGAGTTGAGTCAGGTGGTCTGTATAATGCGCATAAGATGAATGAGTGGCCCCACAAAGTTACTTTAACACAGATACATTCAAGTTCAGGTACGTCCTCCAACAAGACAGCATCAAATTTGTGTTGGATCAGGATGGCCACACCACCTCCCCTTGATTGCCTGTCCTTACGGAAGGCCGTATACGAAGGCGGGAAAATGTCGTCATCATTCACCTGTTCATTTAACCACGTCTCAGTTATGACGGTGATGTGAGGATCGTACTGCAGTAGCAGGATTTCGAGGTGCTCGGTTTTATTCATAACACTGCGGGCATTCAAATTAAGTAGGCGAAGTTGCTTGTGCGCATGCACATTACGTCAGGTTTTCGACTGTTGGGGCGCGGTGTTTTTGGAGCCGGTCATTTTTACCCGCCTGTGTTGCACCTCATCCCAAAAATACATATCCTTATCGATCTTTAGTTTATCGTGTATCAGGTTGATTTTTTTCCCTTGTTCTATCTCCGGCCTTTGCGCTGTGCCAGAGCAAACTGCGTTTCTTTAGCGTTGATTTTGAGTAATCATTCTTAACAAAGATGTTCGAGCCCTTCAGTTTGCTTGCGTTTTTCAGTATCTGTTTCTTTTCTGTAAAGTCTTGCAGATACACTATTACAGGTCGCTTCCCCACGTGCTTACCCAGTCGATGGATACGCCCAACAGATTCACATTTAACCTGAAGTTTTTCTTCAAAAAGACCCTTCACGACCTTGTCCTTTAGTACTTCTTCTGATTCTGCCGAGGTCTCAGGTATTCCATGAATAACTACATTTGAACGTCTGCTGTGGTCCTCAAGGTCTGTTAGCTTTTTAGTTTGAAAAGACATCACGTGTTCAAACGATTTCAATGTGGCATGCAACTGATCAGTGTTCTCATGCTGTGCTGAGCGCTCAGACGCCATATTTTCGACAGTACGCCTAAAGTCGAGCATCTGTTCTTTCAGCTCAGGAAATTGCGTTTTAATTTCCAGTAATTCCTTTCGCAGTTCTGCCTGACCGTCAAGTAGTTGCTCATATAGTTCCTTTTGGGTGGGTCCTGGGTTTTCCTCGACATCACCGCAAATTAGTAGTTTGCAAACGACAAAGCAGTCATACGCTATTACAAAACAACGCCGTGGGCACGGCAGAACCAATAAGCCTCGACAATCACTACGTATTGAACTTGAACAGGAACTAACCTGCACGAAGCAGAGAAGCGTTCCGTTTAGCGACATGGCAGCCTTGGATCCACCGTGCCCACAGAAGATGAAATCCTGCCGGTGCTCTTTTATAGCGGTACCAGATGATGACGTCACGCTATGATGCTTGAAAGGGAAGGCCAGTAGAACTGCGTCGTCGGGTGACGACAGCGTTGAGAACGGACGGCCTTTGCTGATGAGCTGGTTCGTGTCATCGCAAGACGCATGAAGTGGCTGCGCGCATTCAAAAGCACCGAGGCCAAGCAAAACCTGCACGAAGCAGAGAAGCGTTCCGTTTAGCGACATGGCAGCCTTGGATCCACCGTGCCCACAGAAGATGAAATCCTGCCGGTGCTCTTTTATAGCGGTACCAGATGATGACGTCACGCTATGATGCTTGAAAGGGAAGGCCAGTAGAACTGCGTCGTCGACGACAGCGTTGAGAACGGGCGGCCTTTGCTGATGAGCTGGTTCGTGTCATCGCAAGACGCATGAAGTGGCTGCGCGCATTCAAAAGCACCGAAGGCCAAGCAAAACCTGCACGAAGCAGAGAAGCGTTCCGTTTAGCGACATGGCAGCCTTGGATCCACCGTGCCCACAGAAGATGAAATCCTGCCGGTGCTCTTTTATAGCGGTACCAGATGATGACGTCACGCTATGACGCTTGAAAGGGAAGGCCAGTAGAACTGCGTCGTCGGGTGACGACAGCGTTGAGAACGGACGGCCTTTGCTGATGAGCTGGTTCGTGTCATCGCAAGACGCATGAAGTGGCTGCGCGCATTCAAAAGCACCGAGGCCAAGCAAAACCTGCACGAAGCAGAGAAGCGTTCCGTTTAGCGACATGGACAGCCTTGGATCCACCGTGCCCACAGAAGATGAAATCCTGCCGGTGCTCTTTTATAGCGGTACCAGATGATGACGTCACGCTATGATGCTTGAAAGGGAAGGCCAGTAGAACTGCGTCGTCGGGTGACGACAGCGTTGAGAACGGACGGCCTTTGCTGATGAGCTGGTTCGTGTCATCGCAAGACGCATGAAGTGGCTGCGCGCATTCAAAAGCACCGAGGCCAAGCAAAACCTGCACGAAGCAGAGAAGCGTTCCGTTTAGCGACATGGCAGCCTTGGATCCACCGTGCCCACAGAAGATGAAATCCTGCCGGTGCTCTTTTATAGCGGTACCAGATGATGACGTCACGCTATGATGCTTGAAAGGGAAGGCCAGTAGAACTGCGTCGTCGGGTGACGACAGCGTTGAGAACGGACGGCCTTTGCTGATGAGCTGGTTCGTGTCATCGCAAGACGCATGAAGTGGCTGCGCGCATTCAAAAGCACCGAGGCCAAGCAAAACCTGCACGAAGCAGAGAAGCGTTCCGTTTAGCGACATGACAGCCTTGGATCCACCGTGCCCACAGAAGATGAAATCCTGCCGGTGCTCTTTTATAGCGGTACCAGATGATGACGTCACGCTATGATGCTTGAAAGGGAAGGCCAGTAGAACTGCGTCGTCGGGTGACGACAGCGTTGAGAACGGACGGCCTTTGCTGATGAGCTGGTTCGTGTCATCGCAAGACGCATGAAGTGGCTGCGCGCATTCAAAAGCACCGAGGCCAAGCAAAACCTGCACGAAGCAGAGAAGCGTTCCGTTTAGGGACATGGCAGCCTTGGATCCACCGTGCCCACAAAACAACGCCGTGGGCACGGCAGATGCCTTGTCATGTGCGACATGACTTGCATGCCACGCTCATGGCGCGCTCGCGGCCGTTTCGTTAGCTTGATATACGCCTTTTCGCTCGGTCTCAAAATTGCAATAGCAACCGCACGTGTTGCTGCTTCCCAAGAAACTTCCGGTCACTTTACTTATCGCTCTCTGCACCGAAGCAGAAAGCTTGTTTTTTCAGTTGTGCTAAAGTAATTAAAAACTCATTTTCCGCTTTCAGGTAAAAGGAAGGCGCTTAATGTTAAGGACTAACTCTTGTAATGTTGTGTTTAGCTTTGAAGAAAATATGTTTGAAATATTTGGCTAATCACAGACAGAAAAGTTGTTGAAAATGGGTGGGCTACCCGCTAAGGCTTTTGTTCCCCGCCAGTGCTAGTAGGCTGCGTAGGCGCACAAAACCGGAAGCCGTCCAGGTACTGTGTTTGTAAACAGCGAAAGGGTCTATACACCAAATTTGGTATTGAGTGACATGACTGTATGACGAACATAAATGACAAGTGGTAATATGGAAATGATGACTTGTCATGTGCGACATGATTTGCATGCCGCGCTCATGGCGCGCTCGCGGCTGTTTCGTTAGCTTGAGATACACCAAATTTGGTATTCAGTGACATGACTGTATGACGAACATAAATGACAAGTGGTAATATGGAAATGATGACTTGTCATGTGCGACATGATTTGCATGCCGCGCTCATGGCGCGCTCGCGGCTGTTTCGTTAGCTTGAGATACACCAAATTTGGTATTCAGTGACATGACTGTATGACGGACATAAATGACCAGTGGTATTATGGAAATCATGACTTGTCATGTGCGACATGACTTGCCTGCCACGCTCATGGCGCGCTGGCGGCCGTTTCGTTAGCTTGAGATACACCAAATTTGGTATTCAGTGACATGACTGTGTGACGAACATAAATGACAAGTGGTAATATGGAAATCATGACTTGTCATGAGCGACATGATTTGCATGCCGCGCTCATGGCGTGCTCGCGGCCGTTTCGTCAGCTTGAGATACACCAAATTTGGTATTCAGTGACATGACTGTGTGACGAACATAATAGACAAGTGGTAATATGGAAATCATGACTTCTCATGTGCGAGATGACTTGCATGCCGCGCTCATGGCGCGCTCGCGGCCGTTTCGTTAGCTTGAGATACACCAAATTTGGTATTCAGTGACATGACTGTATGACGAACATAAATTACAAGTGGTAATATGGAAATTATGACTTGTCATGTGCGACATGACTTGCGTGCCACGCTCATGGCGCGCTCGCGGCTGTTTCGTTAGCTTGATATACACCAAACTTGGTATTGAGTGGCGTGGGACTGTATGACGAACATAAATAACAAGTGGTAATATGGAAATCATGACATGTCATGAGCGACATGACTTGCATTCCACGCTCATGGCGCGCTCGCGGCCGTTTGGTTAGCTCGATATACTCTAAATGCGATATTAAGTGACATGACTGTATAACGAACATAAGTGACAGGTGGTAACAGAAAATCTTGACATGCATGTCATCTACAACGCCATTTACATGCCACGCTCATGGTGCGCTTGTATCCAGTTCGCTAGCTTGATGCGCACCAAAATTGGTATTGCGCGACGTGACTGTATGACGAACACAAACGACAGGTCCTCACATGTAAAACTTGACATGCAAAGTATGTAAAGCATGATTTGCTCCTTCCTGGCTGCTTCGCATTACATCGATTCCCACAGTGCGTGGGATCTGCCGGTTTTTTTTCTTTGTCATCTGCATTTTACTGTCGCATTTCGGTGACGTAGATACGCCAGCGAACTGTTGGTGGACCCCTGCATAAAATACTTCTGTGTTAAAATAAATAAAAATTTTGTGTTTGGGGAGTATTTCTGCCGCACAACTATAGTCGTCATCTACCTCTTGTACTTTCCTTTGTGTTATCACCGTGGTCCCGGGACTTTTTGTCTCGAACGGCGTGCGCGCTGTCATCCTGACGTAGCATTCTTGATAGAAACTGGCGAGAGCCGGGTTTTCAGCAAACTCACGGGGTCCCTTATGCATTCGCCTACAACGATTCGAAGACGAAGGCCATCTTCTTTGAAGTGCGTATCAGTTAAAGGGGCCGGCTTGTCGTCCATCCAGTGTTTCATGGCGCATGATGACGCAGTTGTCAATACAGGCCTAAAACGAGGCTAAAAATGCCCAGAACCAGTGCAAAATAAACTAAGAAGGTCTAAAGTAATATTAACTGCTTAAATAACCAAGAATCAATCGGCATAACTTACCTAAAATCGCGAAAAACGCTTCTGAAGCGTTCGGCTGACACCCGCGCCGCGAAAGAGGGGGTGCCACCGCCTCAGCAAGCACGCGATCGTCAAGGCAATAGCTGGGTTGCCCGTACTACGCACTTCCTCAGGTTTCACGGCAGTGGAGCTGCATTAAGCGAAGGCTTTAGAACTGCACCAAGGCATACTCAAGAACGACATTAGCGAAAGATTTAGTGCGGGATTTAGAACTGCATGCACCAAGGCCTACACAAGAACTACGTGAGCGCTACATTAACCGCCGAATTAGCGCTGGATTTTTTTTTTTTATCATTCAATATACTGACTTTCTGCACCCAACGTACTTTATTTTTTTGCACTGCCACCAGGATCCGAGGCATTGCAACAAGCTTTCTGCGCCTCATCTGGTTTTGCACTGCCTCAGTGATCTGGCCACCTTGGACCAAGCGACGGTGTCATATGACGACATCCTCATGTGACGTCACAATGACAATAATAATATCTGGGGTTTAACGTCCCAAAACCAACGATATGATTACGCGAGACGCCGTAGTGGAGGGCTCCGGAAATTTCGACCATCTGGTGGGGTTCTTTAACGTGCACTGACATCGCACAGTACACGGGCCTCTACCATTCCGCCTCCATCGAAATGCGTCCGCCGCGACCGGGATCGAACCCGTGACCTTCGGGTCAGCAGCCGAGCACCCTAACCGCTATACCACCGCGGCGGGCGATTTGATGTTTTCATGATGAGGTCACAAATTTTGGTGGTCTGTGACTTTCTGATGACGTCATATGGTGACGTCATCACGTGGTGATTTTTTGCATCACTCGTGTCCTTGCCGACGCCGCGGTATGCGGGACGCCGACGGTCCATTTTCGCGTTTTATAAAGCATCTAAGGCTTCCGGCCTTAAAACTAAACCAGCGCTGGGAAATGTAAAAAAAACTTCGGGCCCTGTCTAGCCCTGTGCCTGTCAAGCCCTGTGCGTAAACTATGCGCAAGAAACACCTCACATACCGTTCGCGAAGCGCGGACGCACGTCACAACGAGACGTGCGTTTGCGCTTTGGGGAACCATAATTCTAGTCGCCAATTAAATAGAGCTGTTAGTGGTGTCTTGGACGTGTTCTTTTCTTCTTACAGGTGAGCTCATTTGCGCTAAATTTTCGCGGTTCAAAGTGAAATCGCCAGCAATAATCGTGGCGCCTTTATACTATGCTCAAGGCATATGCCACGTGTATCAAACGTGGGGGTCTGCAGCATATATTGTGCAGCATATCATTTATAATTCATTTGATAGTTTCGTACAGGGTTTTGAGAATATCTTGCCACATTCGCATACAGTGGACTGTACCGCGCTTCTTTCATAAGGTGTATGTGATGCGGCTTTAGCCGTCTTCAACAAGCTGTTGAATCTGTGAATCTGCGAGCGAGAGTATTCTGAATTTAAGACGCGACCCAAAGTGCGACTCGTGGGCGATAAACGCCGGTGATTACATTGTACCATCGTGATTATTCTAAGTGGGAGCTTGCGTCGTTCGGTATTAAATTCACGCCGAACAACCATGAGTCAGCAGGTTAGCCACGTACTATCAAACGGCCTTCGGTGTCCAGACAAGACCGTACCAACTAGCCCGTACTGATATACCCTACTTCTGACTAGATAAAATATGAGCGAGCCAGGACGCGGCAAGGAATTGGTTCTTGTTCAACATGTTTATCCCGCAGCAGAGGCAGAATACGTGACTATATACAGTGATCATTGTTGTAAAGCTATTGACCTGTCACTTTAATGTACGAGCAATTGTTGCCGCCAATAGTTACTATAACAGCGGATGCGGAAAAGTTATACGTTAGTCGGCCAACGTCATTGCGAAGAAACTCTCGCTGCTGTTTTTTTGAAATTTCGCTGGCAGGGAACTACACCTACGCCTGAGCTTGTTTTCTTCGACGAGCGAACATTGCATAAACCCCCTGTTACAGGATTGCCTACGCACTACAGAAATAACGACGGTTGACTTCCTGCTGCTATTAGCTACATGTTCTTTGTTTTCTTTCTGCATTTTTTTTCAGTCGGTTGCGCACCAAACCCTGAAAAGGCAAGCTTCCGCGTCATTTTTGGAGACAAGGCGCTGCGACTTGCTCCCTGCTGGGAAGCAGAAATGGCGTTTTCTTTTTTTTTCTTTTTTTTTAATGGATATGTGACCTCTATCTCTCTTTTTGATACGATGTGTTGTCAGCTTCTGTTAAATTGCCAGCATATATGTTTTACATCTGGCTTTTCCGCTTAGTCTCATATCGCGTTACAGACATTGGCCACCTTTAATCACATAACAGCGCAGGCATATTCCAACTTGATCTCTTACCATTATATTTTACGTCATCACAGCATATGTGCGTTCGTCTCCTCGTAAAAGCTGTCTTTTGCTGTGGAAAACGCATATTTCGACAAGCGTGCTGCAAACTAAGCAATGGTACTGTAATTCAGAGAGCACTGCATTGCGATGTCCCATGGAACAACGACAGGACGCGATATAGATGGTTTTACGAAGTACATATGGGCGCCGTAACCTCGGGCTGTTAAGCTAATGTTTTCTTATTAACAGCGAAGCTGTTCTAGCTCGGCGTAAAATGTCGGGACCCAGAATTATCAGCATCATGAACCTGCAAGCGCTCTCTTCGTCCTCCTCTTCCTCTTCTGCTTCGCTCCCAGAACAGGTGCGCCGGTTGGACCGGCGTGCAGCAAGGCGGAATCGCAAAGCGTAGGAAAGATGGGAGGGTGAGCATGAGGGGGAAGAAAGAAAGAGAGGAAGAAACAAAGAGAAAGAAAGAAATATATAAAGACAAAGAAAATGTTGGCGAAAAAAGTTTCCTCACGAGGCGGCGGAATTCGAAGGTGAGCGTCCTAACGATCCGAAGGGGAGCGTCCTAACTACTCGGCTATTCATGCACTTTTTTTTTCGTTATTACAGGGAAGGAAACCATTGAGTTTAAACTGACACTCCAAAAATTAGTAATCAGGCATAATTAAACACAAGTCAAATAGAGGAAAGCAGTCTAAAGCGATACTAGAACGTTCATATACCCCTCGTATTTCAATTACTTGCTCCTGGAAGATATTTTTTGTTGATCGCGGAGGTTCAGTACGTCTATCAATCAGTCTTACTCTCCAGAGACTATGCAGACCAATAAGGAAGATTAGGTCATATGGTAAGGTCCTGTCTTCTGTCACATCAAAATGCCTAATGTTTGCAGGATTCATTTCAAAGTATTTTTTCAGTGTTCGCTGCAGAACATCCCAAAGGAACACTGAATCACGAGAATCAATAAAACAGTGATCAATAAGTCTCAAGCTTTCGGCACAATCTACATTTTATGTCCCAGGGAACAAATAATCCTTTAGTGATTTGTCATGTCTTCACAGCTAGAGTACCTGCGTGCATCAGAAAAAAAACACTCTTTGTTCCCGGAGATAGACACACATTTTTTTTTTTTAACTCGACTTCATACATCAGACAACAGTCGATTTCCAAAGGTAACTCGATAAAGTGGGATCGGAAAGCAAACATCAATAACATTCTTGACCAACTCCTTTCGACTTGCGCTAAATAAACAGGTTATTGAAAATCTTATTTGCAGGAATTGTAGGGAATCCCCAATTTCTTTCTGAAACCCATAGAGCGAATCATGCACGCTGACAGAGCGTAGCATAGTCTTGCATAATATCGTATATTAAGAGGCTAGAAAAGGGAAGTGAGGGAGAAGAGGAGAGATGTAAGGGTGAGGAGGAGGGAAAGATTGAGGGGAGAGAGTAAAGCTAGCATATAAAGAATGAGAAAGAGATAATATTGAGAAAGAAATGCTGAAAGAGAAAGGGAGAGAACCAAAGAAAGAGAAATAAAGAAAGAGAGAGTGACAAGAAGATAGAAAGAGAACGAAATAGAAAGAAAAAGAGAGACCGAAAAATAAATGAATCGTAAAACAGTTCTGGATTACAATAGAAATAAACAGAGGAAAAAAAAAAGACTGAGGAACAGAGAGAAGAGAGAAAAGAAAGAAAGGGAGAAAGAAAGAGAAAACTAAATAGACACAGGCCTAGCTCTGCAGAGAAATCTAGAGAAATAGGTTGCCCAGCGGGCGGCGACGGGCCCGTGCTTTGCTGTGCCAAGCTTTGCGCGAGGTAGTGCAAACTTCCCGCATTTTTTTTTTTTTTTTTAGTTCATGACGTGAATTGGTGAGGTCAGGAAACGTGGAATGCACCAATCCGACAGTTTTCATGCGTATACGTCCTCCGCAGCGCTGTTCGTTTTGCTGTTCAATATACAAAACGGCAAGGATTACGAGCAAATATTGCCTAAAAAAATGCCTCGAAGAGATTGAAATTGCCTGAGTGGGTTCATCGCAGTCTCCAGGTACATATAAAAGAGTGGCTTGTTGGGCGAATTGGTTCATTCATACGGTTGACTTAGCGCAAAAAACAAAGACATAGAGAAGGACTGTGTTTGTGTAGTCCTCTCGTCTTTGTTTTTTGCGCTATGTCTACCGCAAGTACATATAAAAAACGATTTAAGTGTTAACTCATTTTAAATGTTCGTATTAGGTGAAGTCGCAATTCTGAAATGAGGCCGATCATTTTTGAATTCGTGTCTGCCTAATTAAATCCGAAGTCTAGTACCACTTTTTTGGTAGTCATTAATATGTTCTAACCGACACATTCATGTTGCAGATAACAGAGAGGGAAAATAGACAACCACCCGTTTGTAGCATAAAGACACAAGGAAATCCGTACGGATTTCTCAGAAAGAAAGCTTCTTAGTTGCCGATAAATTCGTCCTGGTCCGGGGTTCGGAAGGGTTCTAACCCTTCCGCCACCTTGCGGGATTCCGCAGAATTGATTTGCATTTCTTGTGTCCATGTGCTTCGAGTTGTCGATGGATTCGCCCTCGCGCTGCGAATTGCTAGCTTCCTGGTTAGCTCAATTGGTAGAGCGACCGCCGCGGAAAGGCGTTGGTCCCGGGTTCGAACCCCAGACCAGGACGCATTTTTCGGCAACTAAGAAGTTTTCTTTCTGAGAAATCCGTGCGGATTTCCTAGTGGCTTCGTGCTACAAACGAGTGGTTGTCTATTTTTCCTTTCTTAACCCTTCCGCCACCTTGCGGGATTCCGCAGAATTTATTTGCATTTGTTGCAGATAACAGTTTCACAAAAGCCCTCCTGAGGTTAGCCCAACTAAAGAAGGCAACTGTGATTGTTCCCGGCTTTTTTCTAGTAAGAACGGAATCATTGGCTGGCTTCCAAATCAACAATTTCTTGTGCGTATCTTTCCGTGATTTCATGACGACGGACGGTGTAAACTGAAGCACCCATGCATCTTTACGTGATTTAGCACACTGCTAACTTTAAAGTGTCTGATTATTCTTGTTTTAGAATTTATGCTAAATCGATGTGCCATCTGTGCTGCTCGACTTTGGTTTGGCATTTACGATGCGTTCCTTCAAGGGTATTATTAAAAATCTGATTTTTAAATTCTTTACGCCGTATTAATATCTGCGAATTATGCATGAGTATGTTCCAGTTGAACAGCCCTCTCTAAAACGCTTCTTTTAATCTGGTCAGAACAACGCGAGCAAGCAAGAACTCTTACCTCGCATCTCAGATACCTCTGCGAGTCGTCTAAGTGATGCGTGCGCGTTCGCTACTAATAACCTGCTGCTTCATCGTCGCATGACGCTGCGTTGTGGTGAGTAGTGCGCTCTTTATTATCGGGGACGTCCAATATCTCGCGCTTCTATACCCTGTGCTTGCCCTGCGTTCTGACCTTCCTTGGAACGTTGTTGTCGAGCATTAATCAGAGTCCGGAACGGCCTTTACGGAAAGCGACCAGCATTGCGTATGGGCTGTGTGGCGTGTTTGGCATGAAATATTCGCTAAGTTGTATTTTTTTTCTGAAGTGTGCAATCCTCCACCATCGGCGTCATCAGCGTTGTCGTTCTCGTCAGCCTACCTCATCTCCACTGCTCGACGAAGGCTTCTCCCGATGCTCCATGTCGGCTTTACATGTTGTCCTATAGAGAGGGATTTTATTCCACCAGCACGAAGTATTTCAACAAAGCATTTAGAGAAAGTGTTCTACTTTTACATTTGTTTTGTGCCGCTGGTGCAACGCATACATATCGTTTATTCCCATTTTCCGAACGCGCATGTTGTGGGGCCTCAAAAGAGCCGTTCTAGGAACACCCGGACCCAGTTCAGGCCATTGTGTAAACCAGCGCCTCCTCTATTTTTTTAAGTCAGCCACATGCGCCCGTTGCAGCCGTTCACCACCCTCTCCTCTAGCCCTTTCCTGCTCTTCCTCGTCGGTTAGCCTTCGCGTCTGCTTTGCTTTCGTGGGGGAGAGTACCGTTTAGGTGGTGCCTCACGACGGAAGTCAGATGAGGTAATATTTTGCTCAGTTGTTTTCAGATCCGTGGGGCGGTGTCTTGCATCCATCATGAGCACTATTTTGGCTGTCACGCTGGCTCTCTAAGAGACGCGGTATTTTGAGATGGCGTGTATCCGTTCCTAGCGCTATGCGGGCTATCCAAAGAGGACGCGTCACTGCAACGCTGCTGCATGCGCTGTCTTTTAGATCTGCCACACGAGCGCTGTGAGGCGGCGACGGCATTGCCTCGAGCACAAAGGTAGGAAGGAACACGAAGGAACAGATCTGACAGACGCATGATATTGGAGAGAGACAGCGCGTCTATCGCGTCTCCATGGGGACGCGCTCAGACGAGCGTGTGATGCAAGCCCTCGTACCCTTTAATTGGCGTTGCACCACGACCACTCCCGAACTAAGGCGGACCAATGGTTCCCATCGAGGAGCGAGCGTTTGGACTGGCATTGAAAAAATAGAGGAGGCGTTGTGCAAACGAACACGTGGGCATTTATCAGTAGCTTTTACATAACGACGAGCTCGCCAGCCAAATTTTATAAACAGGTGTCCTAACTTGACAAATAACGCAATATCATGCCAATACAATACACAAACAACGTAACACAGCCGCGAATGCGGCGTGTTACGTTGTTTATTACGTCCGACTCACCCCGACAGTCCGCGAGCCGAGCCGCGGAATCGTCCCCACCTACTTCCCGCGAGATTTGACCGCCAACTCGAGCGCCAAACCCCAAAAGAGGAAGTGCTCCCCCACTCATGACCCCGCGTAACATAGCTCCCGTCAGGCGCCACCTCTAGGAACGCTGCCACTGGCGCCACCTCTAGGGCGCCTCGGTGGCAGCGTTCCCTCGTTCAAGGAACGCGAGCATTGAGGCACCCTAGCCACCTCTAAAGTCACTGGAACCGGGAAGTACCGCGACTACCGCGACCATCCTGCCCGCCGCCATATTTGGTCCAACGCGGCTGAAGCTTCGGCAGTGCGGTGTTGATTTAGTGTAGAGTAACGCATGTCGACGCATTGTGTGCGCTTTTGCAGCCCCGAAGGAAGCATACCATTGTTCTCTAACTGATTAGGAAAGACATAGCGGCAGTTTTCACTTGCCTACACGTGCGCGCACGCGTACTAACGCGATAAAGAAATGCGAACAGCGAGGCATTTGAGCGCTCGGCTGTCGGCATTTATTAAATGCGGAGCATTTCCTAGCAAAGTTCTTCGACTTTGAACATATCTATCTATCTATCTATCTATCTATCTATCTATCTATCTATCTATCTATCTATCTATCTATCTATCTATCTATCTATCTATCTATCTATCTATCTATCTATCTATCTATCTAGCCGCCCACGTCTTTGTGCTCTCCTGGCTGTTTCGTTAAGGGAACGTATACCAAATTTGGTGTGGAATAACAGGACTGTATGAAGAATGTAAATGACAGGTGGTAACATGAAAATAATGACGTGTACGCAATGTACGGCATGATTTACATGCATGTCCTTGGTGCGCTCGCGGCCGGTTAGCTTGCTTCACATGCGCCAAAATTGGTATTGTCTGACGTGACTGTATGACGAACGTATGTGACAGGTGGTAACATGAAAATCATGACATGCATGTCATTTACGGCATGATTTACATGCTATGCTCATGGTGCACTCGCGGCCGGTTCGCTAGGTTGATATACGTTAAAAAATGGTACAGCGGGAGGTTACTGTATGACAGTATGACGAACATGAATGACAGGTGGTAACATGAAAACCATGACTTGCATTTCATGTGTTGCATTACTTACGTGACAAGCTCATGGTATGTTCGAGGCTGTTTTGCTAGCTTCATATAGTATTGCGTTACGTGACTGTATGACGAAAATGAATGACAGATGGTAACATGAAAATAATGACATGCATAACATGTACTACGGTACGATTTACATTGCACTGTCTTGGTGCGCGTACGGCCGTTTTGTTAACTAGATGTATGCCAAAACTGCTGTTGTATGACGCGGGTGTGTAACGAAAATAAATGACAGATTAAGCGCTGCATATACCAGAATATACGTGCGGAAGGAATCACACTTCTCTAGAGCAGTCGAGCGCATGGCTGTGGTCGCTGTCGGCGGCCGCCACCTCGCATTAGGTACAAGCCTCCGGTTCACGCTTTAATTATAGCACTATGACCTACCATACGGTGTGGCTACTTTTGGTATCACTACGGCGTCAGCCTCTGCAAAGTTTTGCCAGAAAACGGTGGCTGAGGAGGCCGGCTGGCCGCTCTAGACAAGTGTGATTCCGACTGTGCGTTTCATTCGCCTGACATATACCAGATCCTACACGCATGCATGCATGACAAACATGCGATATATGTTGAACTAGATGTCATGATATGAATGACTTCATGTGGCTCAAAGACAAACAAGTCAATGTATGCAACTCTTTGTTGGCTGCTTCGCATCAATGCGTGGTATTTGCCAGATTTTTTTTTCAAGCGCTTGTAGCCTATCTGTCGATAAAAACACATTAAAGTGCGCATGACGCGTTCAAGGGTGATTCTTCGTCTTGTTAAGGTGGGAGCACGATAAAAACAAATGCGAACAGCGAAGCTCGCAGGCTGCATCCAAAAGCGCAGCACCCGGGCATTCTTCGATGCCTCGACAAGCTTGCGATTAAGCGTGCAAACGATACCGCACGTCGCAAAGTTCCTGAACGCTTTGCTGAGGCTATAAAAAGAATCGCCCGCCAACGCGCCGAGCTTCTGAAGCCGGGAGTCACTGGCGAAGCGAGCGAGCTGGACCATTTGTGTGGCGAAGCCCGCCGACTGCGCGCGGCGGCGAAGAGAAAACGAACGCTGTACTTTCGCCGTGCCAGTGACTTCAGCCACCTCGGGAGCACAGCGCCAACTCTCGCTCGGTGGCGATTAAGCTAAGTACGATGCGCGGGTGCCATGAGGCGCGATTGAAAGTTTGGCGAGTTGGTTCGGATTCATTGCTTGAAAATGCGCGGAAAGAGAGTCACAAAAGAAAGGCGATAAAAACAGGACGACGCGCTACAAACAAATGATATATTAACGCGAATAGCGTTTAAGAGCTCGTTTCGCAGAAATTCCGGCGTCGGCGTCGTTGGTTGTGAGCGAAAAATCATCATCTTGTCCGTGACCGAAAAATCGAGAAAGATGCAAATAAAATAAATAATAAAAAGTATCCGGGTCTGAGTGAGGATCGAACCCGGGCCGTCTGCGGGGCAAGCATGTGTTCCTACCACACAGCCACGCCTCTGCTTGGAAATACAGTGAAAATAACTTCCTCTGCTTGGAAATGCAGTGAAAATAACTTTCATGCTTCGCAAACGCAAGCGTCCTTTATATAGGCGTCGCAATATAACATGTAATATCCCAGGAATATTGCGTGGTACAAGCGTACATTGCCATCGGGCGTCAGAATATGTGACTATCATAACGATTTCGTAGTTTAAAGCCGGCCACCCATTACAAACGACACACACCTTACTGCGCGTATTCCCTTAACACCACGTAGTGGGTGCATAGCAAGTATGCACTAAGTGGTGGAAGTAGGCATTGGGACAGGATGTCGCTATCGCGTTCAACTCTTAAAGGCGAAGATTAAGGGTCTCCCAACTTTTTTTATTAAGAACGGCCCATTTATAGAACGCAATCCCAGTAAGCCCCCGTCATGACGACCGATAACAGACAGTTACCTAAACAACCACATCATCTGCTGGCACGTGTCGTTGTACGAACCCTATCTCTTTCTCGTGTAAACTGATATAGGGATGGCTTATGCACCTCGAACCTTCTTGGCTGATGTGAAAGGCCTCAGTAATTTCCCTTCCGAGTTTTCGCTTGGTGCCTGTAAACCACTGAGGTCCTTTCGAACACAGGCCTGCATCCGCTCTCCTTACAGTCCTTGCAGTGCATGGCTAAGTGTGTGTATGCATGGGCGTCGGCAGGGGGGTGCAAAAGGGGCGCTTGCCCCCCCTCAAGCCACTCCAGCACTATCTCCACCCAAGATACACCCGTGCCCCCCCTCCCCCCAGCCACGACGAGTTTGCACCCCCTAAGACAAAATCCTGCTGACGCCCATGTGTGTATGGCCTGCCAATCAAGCAACTGTGGTATTCCCTTCAGCATGTGTTCAGGCACTTCCCGGTCTGCCCTTTTTTGACTGTCTTTCAGCGCATTTTCAAGCAATGCCATGAGGTGAAAACGACCTCACAAAAATTATGACCCCCCCCCCCCCCCCTTTTCCTCCGCTCTTCCACCACGTTTAGCCCAGTGGTTAATACACTCGCCTTCGGAGCGTGGGTTCTGGGCTCGATACCCAGCACAGCCAATAAATTCATCTTGTTTTATGTATTTATGTCATTAAAGCTGTTCTTACGTGAGAGGAATGCGGAGAGTCATATCGTTTCTGCACATGCGCTCGTACACGCGCGATATTGCTGTCGTTATATCACTGGACTACGGAATAAGCGTAGCCTCATCATATTCCGTTTTGACGTATTTGAACTAGCTCGCTCCAAGAAGCTGACAAAAGAAATATATTGCTAAAGCCAATGCGTCATCTAGAGTAAAGTGACTGAACTTCACATCAGCAAAATTTAACACTTCTAAATTTTATTGCGCACAACGTGCTTCGTAAGAAATTAACCAGTTCAACCGGTTATCTATTCAATTAAATAGTTTGATTGGTTAATGGAATTCTATAACCCGTACCATCTGGGCCGTATATTGCGCAATGTCGGTACGTGCTAAGGTACCCAGGTAGTCAAATTTATACAGAGCCCTCCACTATGGCATCGCACATGGCCTGAGTCGCTTTTTACTTCCACTGAAGGCGCTGTTGCATAATTCTAAGCAAATATTCCCCAGTCTGCTCAGCACAGGGCTGGGCAGCATCGCAGATACTTACTGTATAGACCTTATGCAGAATCTGCTGCCATCTAGCGGCCACCCTGTGCATTTTCGCCATGTTGAAGGCTAAGTGCACTGCGCATGTGCACACACGGAGTGTGCGTATCAACATGTGGCGGCTCACAGGAACGGCAATGCCGACATTCAGATAGATAGATAGATAGATAGATAGATAGATAGATAGATAGATAGATAGATAGATAGATAGATAGATAGATAGATAGATAGATAGATAGATAGATAGATAGATAGATAGATAGATAGATAGATAGATAGATAGATAGATAGATAGATAGATAGATAGATAGATAGATAGATAGATAGATAGATAGACATTGTATTGCATTTTGTTATTGCATTTGGACTACCACTGATAAAGATGGCCAGCTCACTCGCCACACACTTTCTTTTTCTTTTTGTCTTGATTTATTCATGTTTTTGAACGTTTACATGAACAATGCATTTCGTGAATGCCGCTACATTATTGATCTGTCGTGCTTAGTGGACATGCAACATTCTCTCCTCGTTGGATTCATCATCGTCGTCGTCATCATCATCATCAGTCCGCAAGAACGGGCCGTTGGGACCACCCTTATAATCCACTTCGTCGATGCGACATGGCTAACTTTGATCGTTCGTTCGCATAGCTATAACATAGGTAGGTTCGTACGCTAGGATTGATGCCACAATTTATCCAAAACCCTAGCGACTCCCGTCTTTCCCTTTCTATAGCTTTTATGCCCCGTCCATCTCAAAATGTATCTCAGTTGATGGTGTCGGGCTGGCTGCACTTCTTACAATTATACTGAAGTGCGCTTTCAGCGATTACTCTGCTGCATTGCGTTACACCTCGGAAGCGGTTGAGTACACAGAAGATAAGCAGTGGTTAATACATGCATTGTATACGCTTAGCTTTCTGCTTCCATGACGCCCACGAGCAGTGATTCCAAGCGCGAGGCCATGAACGTTCGCCTACCGGACATTGTTCACAGCAACGCAGCGTCTGATGCCTCCCCTACTCGCATCTCTTCACTGAGGGACGCTGGACGCTCGCTATAAAAGGCGGCCATGTACGCTACTCATACACCAGCGTACTCCAAAGCGTAATAGAAAGCTGCGCGTTAATATGCAGCTACGAGTTGCGGGCGGCGGCGCAGAGCCTGCTGCCATCATGTGAAGCGCCCGGTGAGCATTTGAAAGCGGGCTCCTGCTCACTGTCCACATCCAAGAGCAATTCGTCGCTCGACGAGTCACCGCTGCTTGAACGACGCCTCTCGCGGTCTTCCGGGAAGGAATCGCTCTGCCAGAGAAGCGGCGTGGGCGCGGCTCTGCGCGGTCGCGGCGCTCGGCCGAGCGCAGAGGCCCACGGGAACAGCTTGCGGTAGCGACACCGGCAGTCCGGGTGACAGCAAACTGGGCATCGCCAACAGACTGGCGGCGGCTTGAGTTGAGCACGGCTGGCAGGGCACGCTGGTCCACATGTGGAGAGCCGACGCGACAGCCGGGCCGGCCGGCTGCTTTTGGAGCGACTCCTGGATGGCCAGTGACTGGACCTCGAGGCGAGCTGCGTCAGGAAAACAGCGCGGTCGCCTATCAGCCTCCTTTCCAGGAGACAAGCCCTATTTCATATCAAGCTAGGTAATCGTAATCAGCGTTACTGATTCTTCATCCCGGGCTCGGTCATATGAATACTCACGCCCGAGTTCACAATCCTTTTAAAAAATTGAGCTTGATCGTATCACTCGAGACGAAAAAGAATCCGTTTTTTTTTAAGTCAAACTGCAACGTGCAGATGTGAAGTCTTATACATACAGATATCATTATCGGTATGAAGCAGACAAAACTTGTTAACTATTATAAACATAACAATATTCCTTTCTCAAGCAAAAGTAAGGCAGATCCGCACTAGTGGTGCGAAAACTGAGGTAGCAGCGGAGCTAATGGCGTTCCCCTACTCCTCACCCTCACCTCCCTATTTGTATCTTTTTCTATCTATTTCTCTTTCTCGGTCTTGCTATCTTCGCTTCTCTACCGTTCCATCTCTTTCTATCTCTGTATTTCTCGCTTACTCTTTCTATCTCTCTCTTTCGCTCTCTATAACTTTCTCTCTCTTTCTCTCTGTCTTTTTCTTTATGCCTTTCGTCCTCTCTGTTTCCCTTTTCCTGTTTCCCTTTTCCTCTTTCTTTCTATATTTTTACTATCTCCTCTCCTCCTTTTTCTCCTCACCCTAACATCTGTCCTCCTCTCTCTCACCTCCCTTTACCAACCCCTTGCTATTCGTGCTCTGCTAGCCTCTCGCCTTCGGATGGTGTGTACGCGGGTTCGAATCTCGCCTCGCGGAGAAAACTTTCCCCCTAGAATTTATCCCTTTCTCTATGTTTATTTCTCTCTCTCTCTCTCCCTCTTTCTATCATTCTTTCTATCTTTCTTTCTTTCTCTCCGTATTCGTCGTCTCGCCCATCAGAGTTAGCGCATCCCGAGCCGGAGAAATCGGCGCTTGTGTTTTGGGAGACGAAGCAGAAGAGGACGAAGAGTGCACGTGCCTGTTCGTGGTGATGTTTTTTGGTGACGCCGCACAAACTGCGGCGAACTACAACAGCTTCGCGGATAATATACGACCGCTGATGATCCGGGCTGTAAAGTGTAATAAAAGAGTAAGCAAGAAAAGCTACGCAGAAGCTCGATTGAAGTCCTGAACGTCGCCAGAAACACCCCCAAGCTAAACTGTGCGTAAAGAAAGAAAGAAAGAAAGAAAGAAAGAAAGAAAGAAAGAAAGAAAGAAAGAAAGAAAGAAAGAAAGAAAGAAAGAAAGAAAGAAAGAAAGAAAGAAAGAAAGAAAGAAAGAAAGAAAGAAAGAAAGAAAGAAAGAAAGAAAGAAAGAAAGAAAGAAAAGTCAGCTGAAGATTTGCTAGTGAAGATCTACTACGTTATGTATCCCATTCATCGCGTCGCAATGCCCTTGAGCCGCCGAAGCGAAAGTGTGGCTGGCCTGACATCATACCACGTGATTCGTGGGGGAGAGGCGTCGCGACTACGCTCACTCGGAGAGCCTCACCGCTGTGGTGCCACGTGACCACGCGAAGGATTAACGACTGCTTCGCCGGCGCTTGGTCGCTCAGTGTCGGCATAAATAGCGCGCCGGCTGGACCGACTGTTCGTGCGCTTCAGCGCAAGCGACAGGCTGAATCCAGTCATCCAGTAGACGTAGCTAAAAGGCGGGCAGCGAAATCTCAAGCAAAGGCAAAGCTGCCTGCTGAAACCCCGGAGCAAATGGAGGCCAGATTAGCACGTTATGCAGAAACTGACCAAGAGCATGTCAAGCTCGAAGCAGCCGGCGCCGTCGTTCAGCAACACGAAGAACACACAAAAAAAGCCTGACTTTAATGAAACGCTGTGTGTATAGTCTTCGCAAAACCAATCCCAACATAGCTTTCGCCCGTTGATCGCTAGGTTTAGAACAATTAAACATTACCCCCGTATTCACAAACGAGCCTCGACTCGACTTTCGTCCTTCACTTCACCGAGTTAAGCACAGCGCCGCTGCTCGACTGAAAATGACGCTGCGCTTCTCAAGAATCGCTGCAGATTATCGCTGATATGCAGTGATTTATTCTACCCAGAGACGGCGCTCCCATCGACTTTGTCAAGTCAAGGTGAAGCGTTGGGTGAAGGGACGTTCTAGAATACGGGGGTTAGTTTTACAAAACCTTGAACGACAGCGCAATGAAGCTACAGCTTCGTGTAAGTCACTCAGTATGCTTTGGAAAGAATAATCTGTTTTAGAAGATCACTTAAAGAAAAATGTGGAATAGTTTACTTATGATTGCGCTGACATCCAGACCTCTTTTGACTACATAAAAAAATAGCAACTTTGGCCTAGTGAACAATTCTCTGGTGTCGGGAGAGCTCCGCCATGTAAATTATACTGAGCAGGCACTCCTCAACCCCTTAGCTAACTCGTTTATAGAAGACAAGATGTTTAGTGGAGACAGCATATCTACTTATTCAACTGACGACAGTAATATATGTCTTCTTACAGACGTCCCACATGCAACACGCCAACAAGGTCCGCATTCCCCTTATCAGCCATTTAGGGGCAACGACGTGCTGGCTGCTTTAGGTACCCCCCAGGTATTCTTTGTCTTACTGACGTCAGTCCGAATAAAAATTACGCCCGCAAATATGTCCGGTGTCCAGGGCCCACGCTTTCAAACGGAGTACGCCGCTTGCATGCAATGCCTGGAGGTAAAGCGTGCCTAGGATACATGCTCAGTGTGCAGCATGGAGCCTTAGCAGATACGCGCAAAGCGCTTGCATTTGTTCGTGTGCGGAATATCAAAACTGATACCTGCGCAGTGATTCGTTAATCTTGCTCATTGCGTGAACCGCGAAATGACCAAAGACGTGGGCGGCCGGGCCGGGATCGAAAGCTTAACGATTAGCAAGAACAGTAGCAGGCCGCGGAGCGAGCAATCTCGTCCGTGTAATCTAAGTTTCGGTGATCGCTGTTTGTCTTTTTTTTCTTCTTCGCGTTCTCTTTCTTTTCTTTTTTTTTTTTCTTTTCCTTTCTCGTTACCACAAAACGAAATGACTGAGATCATAAGCTGGTCACGTACTCACTTAGACTCTCGACAATAAGAGGTTATGTACGTATCGACGGAAAGTAAAACTGGAGGATACACAAATGTGGCCCGCCATTTCACCGGCGTCCCTGTTGTCACTAGCTTTCAGAATAGAGACGTCAAACTCGAATTTATAATGCAACGCCAGTTGTCCCAGGAAGTCATTACTCTCAATCAAGATCGCTACTCTTTCCTCAGCACTGCCTACACACTGGCGCTTGCAACAGCAATTCAAGTCGTACAGCACACGTCTCGGTTTCTATTTTGAAAAATAGCTCAACTTTATTCTTTTCCGAGCAGGGTGAAGAAACAGAAGCACCCATAGATTACCCCCCTCCCGCCCCTGTCAGCGCTCACGCTTCTTTTAATACTTTTTTTTCTTTCCCTCTTAAATCAATCCGTGCCCGCTGTCTGTGCACAGTTGTTATCGCACGATCAGCTCGCGCTATCATCAAGAACAACTGTAAAAAAACTCCGTTAGTTGGCAACGAAAGCATAATTACACGAGCTTTAGCGATACCCGTATGAGTCTGTGTGATGAAATTATGGAGGCTGTCACAAACCAGAAGCGTTCATCGTCGCGACTCTGCACGGCGGTGCTTATTGATCCCAAGCCACGGACACGCGTGTTCTTTTCTCTTTGACGTCGCGCAACTAATCAAGATGGGGAGTCGTGGTTCGAAAAAAAATTTACAAAATGAGGAAGGGGGGCAACAGAAGAAAGCAGATAAAAAGTAGTGAAAAAGAGAAACACGCGGCAAGCGTTGCAGACACAGGAAACGCGAACCAAAGCAAGAGAAAGGAAGATAAATTCACAAAAAAACGTACCTTCCAGTAGCCTGGAGAAAGCCCGATCGACGCTGAAGTTTGTCTCTCTCAGGAGCGCATACAGGTAAACGAGGGGCGGCGCATCAGCACCGGACACAGCGAGAGCGTTGGCCAGGACAGGCGATGGCCTCTTGGACGTATCGACGCTTTCGCAAGTCCTCGAGCATACCTGGGCAAGGGGAACACGAACGTCAGGGACAAGCGCCTATATGCACTCCGATGGCGCTTGCATAGAACGCACCAACACTGCATGTCCATACGACGGTAGAAATTGCGAGTGACTGATCCGCATCGCGAACTACCGAATTGACCTTCGCGAAGGGCATAAAGTAGCCACAAGTATGCAAACCCTACCTCGCATGTACATTTTGAACGCGCAAGACAGCGCAGACCAACAGGGACAATATGCATAGAAAACAACGACACAGCGGGAGTTGAAGGGGCGTAAGAGTCTGAATTCTTGAAAAAATACCCTTGCAGTTGCACTTTTGTTAAGTGTACGTATTGAAATAACTCGGATTTTGCTACGCCGGTTACGTCCGCCACGCCAAAGAACATCTAAACCACACTCTAAAGCGCATCCTCCCAAAGCTGTAACGATTTACGATAGACAAGAACTGTTACCAGCCCGAGGCTTCATAAATCGTTGAGTGCTGAACAGGAAATGCCGCCCAATTCCCTGTTCAGCGATTTTTCATCGCTTTAAGCCTCCATATTCATCTGAACTTCTTTTTTCTTGCGTTTATTGTTAAAGACAATATATAAACATAGCACTCGTTTATGCCGAAAAACAGTGTCGCTCCTGCTACAGCCACGCTGTGAAACCATATGTCACCAGCATATAAACGCTTTACACGGCGCTTCCCTGGGTGCCACCAAGCTTGATCACGTGATGACAAGTCAATTACTTGTCTCATACGGCCACCGCTGCCACTGTGTATAATGACAGCGCACGACGCCAATGCGGCGAAGTTCGGCGCACTCTTTTTGTCGTAGCAGGCTTTCTTTCTTTCTTTCTTTCTTTCTTTCTTTCTTTCTTTCTTTCTTTCTTTCTTTCTTTCTTTCTTTCTTTCTTTCTTTCTTTCTTTCTTTCTCTTTCTTTCTTTCTTTCTTTCTTTCTTTCTCCGTGTTCAGCTGAGCGGCTATAGTCTGCTGCGCTTAAATCGATATGGGGAAGCCGTGCCATACACCACGGCTTAGCGGGAACTCTAGAGAGTATGCGCACGACGCACATGCAGGCAACGCAAAGTCTTCCCTCTATACCCTTCAGTCACGAATTAAGATGCGCATCTGCAAATGCGTCAAATTCGCATGGCATAATTCCAAGGCACTCAGAATTACATTCCGAGAAAGAAAATGAAGGAATGTGTTGTTTTCTGCGAGTTTCAGTAATTAAAATAAATTAGCGTGTAACTAATTATCTAATTATTCTGAAAATCAGTAAGCTTCAATACTTGCATAAAAAGAATGAACTATTAGGCCCGGAATTGCATGCACAGTTTGTTTTTTGGTCGTATTCGTTTCGAGCGGAGAAAAAAAATATTGTTGACGTTGCTCCTAGAACGCGGCACGTCGAACGATCGTCGAACATGGTAGTGTGTCCGCCGCGTTGGTGTAGCGGTTAGGGTGCTCGACTGCTGACCCGAAGGTCGCGGGTTCGATCCCGGCCGCGGCGGTCGCATTTCGATGGAGGCGAAATGGTAGAGGCCCGTGTACTGTGCGATGTCAGTGCACGTTAAAGAACACCAGATGGTCCGAAATTTCCGGAGCCCTCCACTACGGCGTCCCTCATAATCATATCGTGGTTTTGGGGACGTTAAACCCCAGATATTATTATTATTATTATTATTATGACATGGTAGTGTATCCAGCAAAGTGATCCTCTGCAGCAATACGCAGCACTATGAAGTTAAATAATCGCTAGTTGTCCACTCAGGAAGCCTGCAGAAATGTGCACACTGAGTTTCAGACCATTTGAAGAAACAGGCGCCGTGTGACGCGCCTCCGAAGTTCGCGTACACAGTTGTGTACGCCATGACTGAAGGGGCTATTTACCCATGGACGCATCAGTCGGCAGTCCATTTATTGATTTCTCTCTCCCTCGCTTGTCACCAGTGCCACAGAGAAGCACCCGATGCAAGTACGCAGAAAAATCTCCGCATGCAAATGACGCGAAGGTACGGAAGCACTCCAGAGGGAAGTACGCGTTGACCAGGAGAATAAACAAGCATAACATCGGGCTTGCTGCTTAACAACACGAGCGTGATATGCACGCGCGCACACACACACACGCACACACACACACACACGCACACACACACGCACACACACACACACACACACACACACTCACAGTCGAATGAATACACAGTCAAGTGATGTAGGTGGATCAGTAGACCGCTCTCGAAGATGAAACATAAAAAAAGAAATTCTCAAAGCCTCCTTATGAACACGTGGCAGATCTCGAAGCCGACAATGTACAGCAACCGGAAACGATGGCACACACGGCGCGCAAGTCAGAGGCCATGGCCCCTGTGTCGTGACGTATGTTCGCGCACTAAGAGGGCTGTTAACTCCGAGTCACGCCGCAAAGAATGACACCTGCCCGTTGGTGGGATGCGCCGATCAGCGGCGCACTGATGAACTGCGAGGCGGTCGCGTTGACTTCGGCAACGGAGAGCCCCTCTGAGCGACAGGGAAGCCGAGTGCTCGCGAATGGATGGGGCGAGAGTGTACTGCCTACCGTTGTCATAGCCGGGTGATCGGTCTTAATATGCGACACCTGTATCGAGAACCGCCGCCTCTGCTTACAGCAGTGGAGGACGATTTATGTGCTTTGATCGCTTCCCTCTGAACGCTCGCTGTGCGTGCGCCAAGCGAGAAGAACGCATGATCCGCTCCGTGCCTCACAGCGTCAGAAAAGTCCGAGTACAAGTGGATGCGCACCTTATTTCAACTTTCAGGCTGTTTTAACGGGAGCTCGTTTTTCTGAATCAATCTTGACGAAAAACGACGCAACTTGACAGACCCGAACAAACCCTTGCGTGTTCTTAAGTTGTTCGGAGTGTCAAGTAGCGCTGGTTTTCTTAAAGATGGTTGTTTTAGCTTTTTACTTGCTTATGTGAGTATGGCGCAACGCCCGAAGTGGTTTCGCGAAAATTGACGAGCGCTACGGACCCACATACGCCTAATCCCTTCCATCCTTCTAGCGCATTTTGGGGGCAGAGCGCTGACGAGCTCTTTCTTTGATGATTTGCGTCAGCTAGCATTGAGAGCTGTAGAAGCATATGATGAGCTCAATGTAGATTGGACTGCCCGTTGCGTTTTCAGAATAGTGAATATGCGATCTATCTATCTATCTATCTATCTATCTATCTATCTATCTATCTATCTATCTATCTATCTATCTATCTATCTATCTATCTATCTATCTATCTATCTATCTATCTATCTATCTATCTATCTATCTATCTATCTATCTATCTATCTATCTATCTATATATATTCCGAGTAAAGCAGACGCCAAATGGTTCGGATGGTTACAGCGCTACACATTAATTTTTAATTCGAAGTAATCAAGGTCCCTGTATGTCTCTACAAAGACATACAAGGGATTCCTTTAGAGGAAATATGCGGCATAACCATATCACGGTTTCGGCACGTAAAACCCCAGCAATTAATATTTTGAGGAATTGCGAAATCAGTGCAAGAAGATGTCCACACATCGTAAAGCGGCAACTGTCGCGGTCAAGCTAACAGTGAGACAGACGGATTGCGAGGATCTCGTGCATCAGCTTGGTTCGCAGGCCGGTGAAATGCGCAGAAATAAGAATTAAAAAAAGATATTTGTTGTCACATCGCGATGACGCAAAGTGTGAAGGTCGTTAACGCTGCTTGCGCACACAATACGCCTCACTATATATATATTCTGCAGGTCAGCGACGATGCATGACATGGCGAGGTAGTTTCGCGTTCATACATCCTGACATTGACGCTTCTCGGTAATGTTCCTGCGCGAAGGGGGGGTCACGCAAATGATTTATGCACTGCCGGGTGTTTTTTTTTTTTTTTTTTTTTTTTTTTTTTTTTTTTTTTTTTTTCCCCTTTAACTTACCACAAAGGCTCCAACTTTACATTCATGAGATGCGCGTCGACTTTCTTGAATCGAAACAACGGAATAAGACTGTTTCGCTGAATCGCGGTAAAGGCGTTTCGAAAATAACGACTACAACTTACAAATAAGAAAAAAAAAGTTCGTTTTATCCTGAATTTGGCCAAATGGAGGGTCGTTACAATGTAGCTTGCGTGTAACACCACTGTCACGCCACATGATTTCGTGGTAAGGATACGTTTTTAGCTCAGGGCGCGATACTACAGCGTCGTACAGCTTGTACCCTGTAAATCTATAGAAAGAAGCAGAAATTAACAAGAATCCACCTGTTCTTGCCGCATACGGAGCCAGCCACGACAACAACGAGCTTTACAGAAATAATGACCAAGCGCCAGCTTTTTCGCGTAAGTACATTTCGACCGCCGGTCATCTGTGAGCACATCTGAATTCCAGCGAAATTTCTTCACTCGCGTTTGCATTGTTAAGCTTCCGTTGTTTGTTTGTTCTTACACTCTTCTCACAGCCCGCGTCTTTCGAAAGCGCGACTGCCACCTCATAAACACCAAATGCGTTTTGCGAGCACTAACGAATTGAGCTTACTTTCAGCCACTGTTCTTTTCCAGCATATCAAGACGGGACAACGATGGCCAAGAATGGCCAAGATAGGACGTTGTTCGGTCCCGTTTATTTCAACGTATACCATTTTCGTCACTGTTAAAGAAAACAATGGTAAACCAACTATGATACAACGCAGAGAAAGACGCGGTAATTTTTCGTAGGGCTCGTTTCTTTGTCACAATTAGGCCACTCAAAGCATAGGGGACATTCACTGCGGCATTTAACTGCAGTGTAGTAACTATGACGTCAATTGAAATGGATTAAAGTGGACAAAAATCACTCTGATGGTGGGATCCCACGGAAATAGATCTAAGGGACTAGAATGTGCAATCAGCACAGTCTCTAGTCCCTAGATCCCTTAGATCGATTGATTTTACACGGTTAAAAGCTAACTTTCCCTCCTCTCTGTTCATACAGGGTGTTTCTTTTTTTACAGATTACAGCACAGATTTTTTTTTTTAATTCCTATGAGAATAGGGCTCCTGTCGTTTTCGTGCACAAACTCTACGTCGAGGCGGAAATGTTTTGCCCCAGCTGAAACAAACTTGTTACGATTAATTAAGAAAATTCGTTAACTTAATTTTTAATGATTGAGGGCTGTTGTTTGTATTGGAAAATTGTGGTGAATGGCAATTTGTGGCATACCCACTTTTTATAAATCACAAAAATTTCACGTAATTCCAGATATTCATCATCGAATTTTGAGGACGATATCAAAGTTGATAGCGCCCGGCGCGCGCGAAACGCGACAACTCTGTTACGTCAGACCGGCACCGCTCGTGACAAGGAAGTGACGAAATTTGAATGAAGGCGCTTAGCGGCCGTATCTTTTCGTGAAAAGTGGCAAGTCATCTCACTTGGACCAGCGGATCACCTGGCCTTTGCCTGTGGTGTTTGGTGCTTATCTGCTTTTTTCGTGCTATGCGTAAAAACCAGCAATATCAACATTTTCCTTCCTCTGTGCAGCATAAAACAGCGCTAGTCCTGTTGTGTGTGTTCCTTGTTGTCGTCGTATTTTTCGCGCTGCTTCTAGTTATTCGCATCATGAACGGACTCGCCCAAACCTACAAGTTGTTGCTAACATAAAATTCAGGGGCAGCCACAGCGGCGAGCCTTCTCGCATACAGGCGAAAGAGTTTTTCGTGCCTGTTTATAGTTTAATAAAGAAGCAGATAAGCATCACAAATCACATCCAAAGAACAAGCTGTTGACTTGTGTATTTCAAAATGCTTGCCGATTTTCCTGACCAGGTACTATTTTGGCGCGACTCAATTCGAATTTCGTCACTTCCTTGTCACGTGTAGTTTCGGTCTTACTTAAAAGAGAGTCCGCGTTTCCGGCGTGTCGGGGGCCCCCCAGTTTAGATGACACCCCTAAAATTCGATGGCGAATATCTCGAATTACGTGCAACTTTCGTGATTTCTAAAATATGAGTATGTCCATACGAGTATATTGGCACACACTACAACTTCCCAATATAAAAGACTGCCCTCAAGTGAATAATTAAAAAGTTAATTAACGAGTTGCTGTTAATTAGTCGCGTCAATGTCATTTTAGTTGCGGTAGAGTATCTCCGCCTCGACATAAAGTTCGTGTGCGAGAACGACTGTCATAATTTTTATAAAAAATCTTTATTGTCCAAAAAAACAGCATCTAAAATAAGACCAAATATGTACCTAATCACTACGCCTTCGCGTTTTATTCTTGCTATTGATTCCATCGGCACGTGTTTTCCGGAGGCGCGAATACGAAACCCGGCGCCTTCATCCACGCCCGAGCGAACAATTTCCCGCACTGTCTACACCATGCAGGCGTAAATGGCCTCGCAAAGTTCCAGATGAGCTGTCGTCGCCTTCGCCTGCCCAAATACCGAGCGTCAAACGAAAGGAATATATAGGTAAAAGGAGCAATTCTTCCACCGCCTTGTACAGTTGTTTCCTGGGTGTCGGTTGACGCGTTCTTCGTGAACGTGACATTCCTCGAATGCGTGCGAAATGTTCCACCGGCGTAAACAAGCTCATTTGAAGGGTGAATCTCCGCCGCGTAACTGGCGTGCTCGATGCCTCGCGCGAGAGGAACGCGAAAAATGTTCGCGGTCAATCGCAAGCTGTCCATTACAGGCTAGCGTCACGAGACACCGATACCGTCTTACTTCCCCATCTCAGGCATGCTATAGCCAACTTCGTACGCGTCTACATTTCAGCATCGGCGTTTCAGTTGCCGTGGCGTTCTCGTGAGTCCGCGGGTTCGCTCGTAACTGAAATGCCAATGTCTCTCGTGTCAGTATAGTGAACACTGTTTGACAATATTGGGGCAAGTTTCTTGCCGTCAGTTTAGGACTGGCTGCGTAAAATGTGAGCGTGAAGCTACAAATTTATCGACCATTTTTTTTTTTTGCCAACACGGCAGCAACAATTGGCACTCCATCCAGGTAATGCGCAATGGCTGTCTGATGTTTCAACGTTGCTGCAGTTCTAAGAAAAGAGAATACATAAACACCAGGTGTTCCAGCGAATACTTTCTAAAATTTCTAAGGAGTATTCCGAGAAAGCAAGCAATTCTCTAAAGGAGCAAGCTGTCGGGTTTGGCTAACGTAAGTATTTGTGAGAAACGTGCATTGCATAGTTCATTTTCTAAAATTGCCAAATGAATCTTTTTTTTTTTTTTTTTAATTTGCGGTGTATGGCAGTTTTTGCCGATGAATTGCCGACGGCGAGGTTGTGACCACGGAGACGACAATGCCGCATCAGCTTTCAAGATTGAGAAAAAGTCATGCTTTGAAGCTCTACAGCCCACAAAAATCTGATTTCCTTTTTTTTTTCTTTTTTTCGCACGAAATAGACACTCAGTGTATGAGGAGCGCCGTAAGTCTTGAGCAAATGCAACGTCCGCTGGTGACGAGTTGCAACGGCTGCGACAGCCAATTCAAAATATGCGTGCTATTTTCCCTAGGTAGCTCAAAACTCGCGACCGCGGATAACTAGTCTTTTTCTTTCCCTCTCCGAATGAGCGAAAGATAACGCTGGCTGCTGCCTATGCTGAGCGCCGAGGTTTCTTAGCTAGGGAAAATATATTTTTCATTTCGAATTTGCCCCTGCAGTGATTGCAACACACAAGCAGCGGATGTTGCGCTCGCTCCAGACTTCTGGCGCTCCTCATGCGCTGAAGTTTCCTTTTCATGCGGAAAAAAAAAAAACAGGTTTTGTAGCACTGCATGTCTTTATTTGTTTTAAAAACTTACACGACATCGTCCTCACCGTGACTACCAAGTCACCATTGTTAGTCCCACCTTGAACTTCCAACTTCGCAAACGAGAAAGTTATTTATAAAATGTATTTCCCCCCAGCTAATTAGCACGTCCTTGCAACTTCCGGTCAGTTTTCTTTTTCTCAAGGAGTCTTGTTTTCAGAATTTTTGAAAGTGTCCGCTGAAACACTTGGCATGTAGGTACTTTCCCAAACACTAACGTAGCCTAGGGGAGGGGGGGGGGTAAACACCTTTCCACGAAGTTTTGCAAATTTGCATGGCCATATATACACGCAAACACGCGCACGAACATACATAAAATATGAGTAACCCCTCCCCCCCCCCCACACCCCGAACCCGAAAAAATTTTCTCGCAACGACATTATCCCCATCGGAACCTTTTCTACAATGAAGGCACCAGAAAATGCGTTCCCCTAACATTGGATGACGAGGGCGAGTGCAACCCGCCACAGTGAGGTGGTTATGGCGTTCGACTGCGGACCCGAAGGTCGCGGGAACAAATCCCGGCCGCGGCGGCCCCATTTTGATGGAGGCGAAATGCTAGAGGCACGTGTACTCATATTTATGTGAACGCTGATGGAAAGCTGAAATGGTCTTGGAATTCTGCAAAATTTCGTGGTTAGCCAGGACATAAATTATTCTCAGCGATGTCACAATTATTTCCGCGGCTGCTGCAGCAGGAGCTTTAGAATACGCGAAAGGAAAGTTTGTCTAGCTCCGCCCGCTCGAGAATGCCAAAAGTGTGTGCGTGAAAACGAGCTGATCAGAACTACGTCATCTGCGGTTCCGTTGGCGGAGCCGCGTTACACTACGACAGCTGATTTCCGCCACTCACTGATCCAAACTGACTGCGAGAGCACTGTTTATGTACCGTAGGCACAAGTAAGTATGGACAGACGCTGAAAGTTCTGCAGCTGGATTACAATATCTGTCATAACGGCAAACGGCTGAGCGCGACGTGAACAAACGCCGCTCGTATCGTCAACCGTGGCCTCCGTGACTAGCTCCGGCTGCCCGCCGTTGCCGGAGCTAATCGCGGCGGCCACGCTTGAACAGTGCTGTTGCTGCAGACGACGCGGCATACCGACGATGACCTCACCCCATTTGCTCAGCATCTCAAGAAACTCTGCGGCAGCAGCCGCTGTTCTTTTGCCGGAAAAAGTACTGTTTGCGTTCACTTTTGAGAACTCTCGTATTGGTTTTCGAATTCAGTGGGGATTAAAGTCTGAATACACAGTCCCACGTCATTTCGTTTAAGTGCTTCAGTTTCCCTTTAAAGAACACCAGGTGGTCATCATTTCCGGAGCGCTGCACTGTAGTGTCCCTCATAATCATATCGTGGTTTTGGGAAGTAAAACGCCACCAATTATATTAAGGGCCAGTGAAAGATCACTTGCCTCAGGACATATACTGTATCTGTTCTTCAGTCACGTAAACTGTACTGCACCGTTGAATGCACCGATAATCAGTCGTCCATGTAAAAATTGATTGACGGCTCGCTTCTTTCGTTAGACTGAACCTAATGAAAACCAAAACACAACGAAGCTAAGGAAGGGTAGAATGGACATTACTTGTATGTATTAACTGTAGTGTAGTGATTATGACAAAGATGGAAATGAATTAAAGTGTATGAAAAAAAATTGGCCGCGTATCTACGTACTTCGCTGCAAATGTCGTCGAAAGACGATAGTCTTCTGCCGGCCATACTATTATGTTTTGCCTTGCCTCAGACAGCGCCTCCTCTACGTTGAATCGGCCGCATCTGGCTGGCATTGATAATATAGAGGAGGCGCTGCGTGAGATATGGACGCCATCTGGCAGTAGCATCGGGAAACACGAGCTTGTGCAGAACCCAGGGCCCCTGCCAGGCTCTTTCGTGCATAGCGTCGCCTTTTCAGCGCAGCCTAAGAAACACTAGGGTCTTTAAAATTACGTATCTATGTATTTTCTAATAAAGAAACACACCATCTAATACTAACGTATTGATGTTGCGCCTCAGTAATGCGTAACATTTGCTTTTTGATCGACAATGTTCACAAGTATCAACGCAGCCGCTTGTGCAAGATGAATGGGCGTTCAGAAAGTGGTTAAACTTTGGCCGGGTGACTGAATCGAGGGACGGACAGACAGACCAAAATTTCTGCGATAAAGTATCCCAAGAAAGACTATCGTCTTTAAAAAACTTGTTCCAGGTAGAGACCGAATCTACAACCTTTCATTGCAGGGTCGTTCCCTACCCGCACAGCGCAGCTGGATGGCCTTCCTTGCCTCTCTATTTTTTTTTAAATGCGAAGCATTTCTTAACGAACTTCGGCTAGTTTGAGCGTATCTATCTATCTATCTATCTATCTATCTATCTATCTATCTATCTATCTATCTATCTATCTATCTATCTATTTATCTATCTAGCCGCCTACGACTTTGTGCTCTCCTGGCCGTATCGTTAATGGGATTTATACCAAAATTGGTATGGCGTAACATGACAGTATGACGAACATGAATGACTGGTCGTATCATGAAAATCATGACCAACTAGTCATGAAAAGCATGATTTGCACGCCATGGCCGTAGTGCTCCTACGGCCGTTTTCTTAACTTGATATACCCAAAAATTGGTACGATGAGACATTTGTGCATGACCAACATAAATGACAGGTGGTAATATGAAAATCATGACATGCATGTCATGTACAACATGATTTACATACCACGCTCATGATCCGCTGACGGCCGTTTCGCTAGCTTGATATACACGAAATTTAGTATTGCGTGACGTGACTGTATGACGAACATAAATGACAAGTGTTAATATGGGAATTATGACATGTCATGTGCAACATGACTTTAATGCTACGCTCATGACACGCTCGCGGCCGTTTCGCTAGCTTGATATACACCAAATTTGGTATTGCGTGACGTGACTGTATGGATGGCGAACATAAATGCCAAGTGGTAATATGGGAATCATGACATGTCATGTGCAACATGACTTTAATGCTACGCTCATTGCACGCTGACGGCCGTTTCGCCAGCTTGATGTACACCAAATTTGATATTGCGTGATATGACTGTATGACGAACATAAATGCCAAGTGGTCATACGGAAATCATGACATGTCATGTGCAACATGACTTGCATGCCACGCTCATGACACTCCCGCGGCCGTTTCGCTAGCTTGATATGCACCAAAATTGGTATTGCGGGACGTTACTGTATAACGAACATAAGGGGCAGGTGGTAACATGAAAATCTTGGCATGCATGTCATCTACAATGCCATTTACAGGCCACGCTCATGGTGCGCTTGCGTCCAGTTCGCTAGCTTGATATACACCAAAATTGGTATCGCGCTACTTGACTGTATGATGAACATAAATGAGAGGTCCTAACATGTAAATCATGGCATGCATATTATGCCCAGCACGATTTGCTCCTTGCTAGCTGCTTCGCATTACATCGATTCCCACAGTGCGTGGGATCTGCCGGCTTTTTTCCTTTTTTCTTCTCTCGCTTTCTTTTTCTCTGTGCTTCTTGTATCTCTTTTCTTTTGTATCTATTTCTTCTTATTTATTTTTACTTCTGTCTTTCTCGCTCTATTTCTTTCTCTTCCTCACTCTTCCTATCTTTATTTTCTTTCTTCCTTTTCTTTCTCTGCCTTTCCTTGTTTCTCTTTGTTTCGCACTTTCTTTCCCTTTCTGTCTTGCTCTCTGTTTTTTCTATCTCTTTTTAGGGGCGAAGCTCCTTAAGCCGTGGGTCGTGCGTCCCCGTTGTATGTAGCCACCTCTCGTTTAGTACTTGTATATGATGAATATATTTAGGGGCGATGCTCCTTATGGCATAACCTCGGCGGTCCTCGGTTGTCCATGCATTCTGAGTAGCCAGTAGGCAATGGATTTCGACCTCCAAGGTAGTGCCGGTGTGAGATGTCTCCTGTGCGTGATTAAACAATAAAAAAATTCCCAACGTACATGTAAAATTAAAGCGAGCTGCGAGTCGCCATGACTCTCATCGACCCTTTAGTATAAATGCGCCCGATCTCACGTCGTTGATGATGTACTGCGGAGAATTCGCGGAAGATTACCGGTTTACCGACGCACCTCCGAACATTCGCCCGCTCATCATCATTCACTCCGTGGATATGGTGTCCTCATCTCCAGTTCTCGTCTCGTTTCCGAGAGGGCGCTGTTCTATAGACATGCGTACAATATGGCGGTTGGGTGAAGGTACGCTAGATGGCGTTGGCGGTGCAGCTGCTCTCCGATTGTGCGGACCGCCGTACGAGTGCGCTTGCCGGATCGTGCTGCTTGGCGGACCATGGATGACGACCGGTCGTTGAAGCTTGAATAAAATTTCACACACACTATCGCTTTGATTACTGCTGGGCGCAACCACTGAATATTTCACGGTGTAACCATGATTGCTTCAGTCACCATAACTCTCATCGACCCTTTAGTATAAACGCGCCCGATCTCACGTCGGTGATGATGTACCGGGCAGAATTCACGGAAGATTCACGGTTTACCGATGAACCTATGCAGCTTCGCCCACTCATCATCATTCACTCCGTGGATATGCTGTGTTTTTTTTGTATATATTTCTCTCTGTCTCTTTCTCTCTCTTTCTATGTTTTTCTATCTGTCTATGTCTTTATTTCCTTCATTTCTCTCTATTTTCTATATATTTCTATCTCCATCTTTCTCTCTCTATCATCTTCACGTGTTCGTATTTGTTTGACCCTCGTAACTGCTGTACACGAAGTGGGGTTCTGCCCAATTCCTGTGGTGCTTACCAACCTGAGGATTTTTGCTCGACAGAGCACAAGTTACCGATAACTGAAACATCGTCACTGTAAAGAGAATGAAGAGAGTACGTGCTGGTTCATGATGATGGTAGTTTTTTACTACGGAGCTGTCTTTCGAATAAAAAAAAAGTCTTTCGAATAAAAAAAAAAACTACGGAGCACAAGTTACCAACATCCTAAATAGCTTTGCTGTTCAAAAAAGCGGGGGGGGGGGGGGGAGCAGTGTGAATTATGCGCTCGAATTTACGAAGCTTTTCCTCCGTAAGGGCTACCACGGTTCATGGTATTGAATTAAAATCAACCACTCCCTCACCTACTGCAGCAAATGCTGACGTTCCATGTGCAAATGGCGACGTCGGGTCGGGCATCATGGCATCGCCCGAACTCCACTGCGATGGAGGAGGGATGTGCACTGGGTTAGCTGGCAACTGATCCGCGTCGTCTTCATCGTCGGTTATCAGCTGGCTGCCTGTCGATTCGGCAGCCGCTTGGGCCCTACGGACGAAAGCACGCACACTGTTTGCACGGGTGGATCCAGACATTCACTACATCCAGGCTCACAGCCCTGATGCATTTCTAATGCTCAGAAGTAACAAAAACAGCTTAGATTAGGAAAAATACAACGAGGCAGGATATAAAAGAAGATGCTGTGGCATTTCTTGTCTTCCTCTGCTTTATGCCGTATTTTCCCTCCAAGCGATCGTTTGAAACGTCTCAGATGTCACAGTTCCCGCTATACCAGATCTCTGACACAAATATGGTCTACGGTTAAACTATGCTTAAGCTCCAGGTAAAATTTGCAATACGACAGTTTTTACGCAGCCGATATCGAGATGCACTAAATCGCATTTAGCTGAAAGCCACTTTAGTGTAACGTGACCCGCTAGTGTAGGAAAGTTACCAATCAGTGTAGGGGCTTTTTGGAAGGCGTGATAGCTTTACCTTATGTAATTTTACAGTTTTCTCCAATATGAAATGATAAATGGTGCGCATAATACTAATTAGCGTTTACAGTGAAGTGCAAAGGCCAACCAAATCAACTGTAAGTACAACAAGAAGCACGTAAGACACGATATACTCAAGGTCGTCGTAAGCGTGGCAACAATTCCACATAGATATGAAGATATTACTTATCTTGCGTTGTAACCTTTAGTGCGACGAACGACACCAGAAGTACGTCTTTCTTGTGTCGTTTTGTCGAGCTAAAAGTTACTATGGATAAGCGCCACCTAGTCCGCCGACGCCTTGCGTTACACCACATCCCTTGCAGCTTGTTAGAATCAACCATTATGGGTCCAAATGAGTTCAACTATGAATTGTGTAACAAGCAATAGATGGGGCAACGAAAGATATGACAAGAATACGTTGTGAGGCGGTCTGTTAGACATTCTAATGAAGATTTAGGGCCGATTTTTCAGACGGCCTCTTCTGTTGCAGCCCTATTTTCTTTCATGTTAGAAATGCGTCAGGCCATCCAAAGGAGTTACTATTCAGAAGTCGCTAAAAAAATCAGATAACATTTCTCATCACTCATCGAGTGACTGGCCCTATTCACTACAACTTTCGAGCGGCTGAATAAGATACCGAGACTCCCCAAATGTTTGTGGCAAATAATAACCATGAAAAATTATAAAAAGCAAAAACAGCACAGTAGTCAACAGCTAAGGACAAGTGTGTATAGGTAGTGTATGCCGGCAAAATACTATACTTTCCACCCTGTGTTTTCTCTCGTGTATTCCGCATGCACTAATATCGCCTATGTCCCGCTCGGCTCCTCGCGAATTAAATAATGGCTGAGAATATTTACGCCTCACATCTGTTTCGCAAAATATAACGGCGCTTCCGCGCAACAAATACACCACGTTTACAATACTACTCGGGCAACTATTTCATCACCAAAAAAGCGCAGCCCCACCCCAACTCAACCAGCAGCAATCATTCGCGTAGCCAAGGGGTGAGGGTGTTCGAACCCCCCCAAAATTTCTTAGTTTTCCATGTGTGTGTACAGAGGCACGCATACAGACACACGCACGGATATGCATAAGGTGTAGTTGAACCCCCCTTATCCCCCCGATAAAAGTTTCTAGCTACGCCCCTAGCAACAACAACAGCCGCAGTCACTCGGCATTCCACGTGAAATTCGAGTTCTCTGCTCTCACTTTCGTCGCGTGCAGGGCGTGATTCGTTCGGCCCATTAAACGACGCACCAACGTGCACGAGCGCGCATACCACGGTCCGCAGGCATGATGAAAAAAAAAAAGAGTGGTTGGGGATTTTACCTCCTCAGGGCCACTTGCTTGGCCATGACCCGTTGGCGCTCGGCAATGAGCTCGCACTTCTCGCACGTGCACTCCCGAAAGGGACAGTGGCGCTTGTGGCCGCGCACCAGCCTGCGGCGACCGTGGTTTCGGCAGCGGGCGCACTTGGGCTGCCGGCCGGTGGGGGAACGCAGGGCGCAAGCCGCGGGCAGCACGGCGGCCGCCTCCGGCACACCGGCCGCGGCGTAGCGCGCTGTCGTCGTCGGACCTCCGTTCATGTCGGACGCAAGTTGGACGCAGTGTGCCCGAAGGAACGCCGGCATCGCCGCCCGACTGCGGCGTGCGGTGGGGAAGAGGCTCGCGAGGGGAAGGGAGCGCGAGCAGCGGTGCTAACTCCTCTCCCAACGTAGCTCGGAGATCACGACGGAGATGATGACGGCGACTCCTAACGACGATCGGAAAGGGTGGCCGAGACTGCGTTGGAGATATGTCACGTGATCGAACCGCGCGGACCTATTCAAACATCGACCAGATGCCCCAGTGTTTGTTCCTTTTGATTCTCCGTATTCCACGAAAAAACATTCGTAGGTTCCGTAATCGAAATAGGCGTATCGGAGAACAAAAGAACACGTCAGCCGGAGAAAACAATTCCCGTCGTCTGATGCGCTTTGTGTTGCGCGCCTTTCTTAATGTATGTATGTATGTATGTATGTATGTATGTATGTATGTATGTATGTATGTATGTATGTATGTATGTATGTATGTATGTATGTATGTATGTATGTATGTATGTATGTATGTATGTATATTGTGCGTGTGTGCGCAAAAGTGGCCACAGTGAGATTATTTGCTGCGCTTCTTTTGTATTTTAAGGTCGGTTGAGTTAAGTAGATGTTCAGCTCAAACGGTAGCGAAAGCCCCCGTCGTTCGGCGGTCTGAATTTAGAGCATTTCATTAGATCCAATTACTTCTCTAAAGGTGATCAAGTCGTTTGCCCCGGGCATACTGCAACTCTGCCTCTTGCGGCAGTTTGGATGAATTAGAACTGGAAATTTAAATTGAAAGCCATTGTTCGTCCAGCTAACATTCATACGTATCATACAAGTTCGAGCAACACGAAAACTGTAAGTTTTATTCACTTCAGCATACAATTTGAGTCCGTATTTATAAACGCTATTCCGAAGAAAACAAAGTTCTAGGAAAAAAGAGGTATGTTTTGAGCGCAACAGTGTAGATACAATATTTCTCCTGGACTAAGAATACAACAATCATTATTGCGAATTTCTTACATAACAATCGCATCGTCTATCATCGTGAGAATTTGGCTGGGTTCCATTGCTATGGAGCTCAAGACAGCACATAGTATTGCGCGCTGGATCTTCTGTTTGTTTGTTTGTTTGTTTTAAAGTTGAGATAACAGAAACACGCAGCACAATCACTTGAGTGAATATGTCGCAGGAAGCAGCCCCACAGAGTGTGTTCAAGCAAGTGCAATGTTTCACCTCATGCAGGGAAAAAATTAAGGCAACTTGGTACTAATGATGCCAAGCCTGAGAAAAAAGAGTGAAGTTGGACAGCCTTCATTGCTTCTCTTTAGTTTTCCCTTTGTTTCTTCCTCTTGCTTTCTTTTTTTCTTGCTTTCTTTTTCTGTGTTTTTCTTCTTTATTTATTTCTATTTCTTTCTTGCTCTCTCTATATCTATTTCTTGCTCTTTCTTGCTGCTTTTTATTTTTCTTCCTATTTTCTCCCTTTCTCTCTCTATCTCTCTTTCCATTTTACGCTAGCTTCCTCTTTGGTTCTATCTTTTTTTTTCACTCTACTTCTTTGATTCTCTCTCTTTCACTCTTTCTTTCTCTTTCTACATTTGTTTCTCTCTATTTCTATCTTGTTCATTCTGTCTACACTATGCTTTACTCTCTCCCGTCTTCATTTTCCTCCTCCTCACCCTCACTTCCCTTTCTCACGCTCTTCTTTATTTGTCACCATCCTTTTCTCTGTCTCTTTCTTGCTCTTTCTCTCTCTTCATTTTCTTTCTCTTTATTGCTTTCTCGCTTGCTTCCGCTTTTTTTTTCCTTCTTTTTTTCTCTCTCTGTTTCCTTCTGTCTCTTTGATTCTTTCTCCTTTTTTTTTCTTTTTCTTACTTTCTTTATCTCTAAGCTCTCTTTCTCAGTCTCTGTATGTTATGCTTTAGTCTCTTCCCTCCTCCTTTCCCTCCTCCTCCCCATCATATCTCTCCCCTCCTCACTTAGCTTTCGAACACCATCGCTATACTATGCTGTACAAGGCTATGCTATGCACTGTCAGCGTGCGTGGATAGCCGAGGGGTACAGGGGCTCGCCTTCGGATCGTGGGAACATGGGTTCAAAATCCCGCCAAGCATTCTTTTTTCATCAAGAATTTTTCTGTTTCTTTCTCTTCCTTTCTATCTTCTTTTTCTCTCTCTCTTGCTCTCTCTCTCTCTCTCTGTATTCGTTCTCTCGCCCATCGGGTTATTGTATCCCGCGCCGGAGTAATCGCCGCACGTGTTCTGGGAGCGACGCAGAGGAGGACGAATGTGAAGAAGAGGTCGAAGTGCGCGCGTACCGGTCTGTGATGATGATCATTTCTCTTTCCGACCGACAAATTACGGCGAGCGTCAACAGCTCCGCTGGTCAAATTGCCATTAATTATCTAATGCAAAGCTCGGTGAAGTTAAACAGTTCGTATCGTTAACACTGGCAGTGATCCACCCATCCGTGGTAAATGTGGCCAGCCACATTACCGTGCTTCCCATTCAGCTCCTATTCACGGAACTATACAAAACAAATAGGAAATAGATTTCCACTTTACCATTCCGGCAAAATACGCCGCAACAATATTCTACGTTAATTGGCAGGAATCCTCTATTTAAATATAAACCAGTGACGAAATTTTTTAGAGGCGTGCGTGGTTTTAATGTAATACTATACCCAGGCAATCTGTAGCAAGGCTCTTGAAAGAGGTTACTGCTGCGGTAGTGCCATTAAAAGAAAGCACTCGTCTCTCGACCCTTGGGCCTTCATGAGACCTTCGTGCTATTTCAGTATTTTCGCATTTTATTACCATGGTTATTTATAGTACATTCAACATCCATAGACCACTAAAATTGTCACGGTCGTAATTTTACACTATGCACAGGTTGACCTAAATATCACGCAGAACGATTAAAAAAAGAGGAACGTCGTTACGCGAAGCACACCTAGTGCATATTGTTCCCAGTATATGTAGTAGCCACTACTAATTTTTTCGTTAATTAGGTTTAGTTAATTAGTCCTGATGATGTTTCTAACTTGACAAGTACTCACCTAATCATTAAGATGTCAGTGAGGCATATGTAGGCATGCTCAAACGACATCTAACAGCGCTATGTTCAGCTACGTACTTTTGAATTTGAGCGAGTGATCAGAGCCTGCGGATTGCTGCATTCCCAGCTTCTAATCCGCCTGCCCTTCCTACACAGGTGATTCGAGTGCTTTACTCTTACATTTCTTTTTTTTTTTCTCGCAAGTCACGGCCAAAACAGATTTGCTCGGCTTTTCGGGAGCGCAAGAAAAGCCAATCCGCGTTAACGAGCACCTGACGTCTGACAATAAGCCGCGGTTTTCTAAGGCACTGTCCCTAAAAAAATGCCCCCCCCCCCCTCCCCGAAGGGAACCGTGAGGAAATGCGAAGGCATTTCTTGCGCCTTCACCGACTTCTGCCATCGCCTTGAGAGGCGCCCAGCCAGCGAACGGTCGAGAGTGAGGCGCGAGCGGACGGCAGAGTGGGGCGCAGGGAGGAGAGAGAGCGAACGGCGAGAGAAGGAGCGGCGAAGCACTGCACCTACCCTCTCCTACACTCTCTCGCACCACATGCTCCGGTTGCTAGGGGCGAGGATAAGCGCGCGCGCCCGCAGCTCTTGCTATGGGAGAGGGAGTGAGAGCGGAGAGATAACACCTGCCGGCGCGCGGACACCTCCTCAACCTATCCTCCTCCTCCGCGGACGCCGCCGGACAACGCTGCCTGACATAGCCCGACTAAGAAATGCACTCGCATTTAAAAAACAAATGAAGCGGGCTTTTCCGTGGACTGACAATAGTGTTATCAAGGCAAGACAAACTCTGGAATAGTGTGGTGCACAGAATTGTCTGTGACGCTGATCTGCATGTGTTCGACGCTTAGGCGCGAAATATTGTTAACCTTGGAAAAAACAAACAAAAATGGCTTATTTCCTCCCGAGTGATCTTAATAATATTTCTTCGCAGAACTGGGGTTTTTCTTTGATACATTTCAATGCCCGTAGCCTTCCTAAGAACCATGACAGTATTACCGCTCTACTAGTATCCCTTAATCATCAGTTCTCTGTTATCTGCTGCTCTGAAACTTGGCTATCACCTAGTCACGGTGACTGGTATGGCTTTTCTGGTTATATCAGCGAATTTTGTCACCGAAGTGACGATCCTCATGGTGGTTCAGCCATTTTTGTATCAAATAATATTCAGTATAAAAGGCGCTGTGATTTAAATTTAAACGTGGAGAAATGTGAATCTGTGTGTCTGGAAATTGATTTGCCGGGACTTTGTCAGAATCAACCAAAAACTATTCTTGCCGCTGTCTATCCGTCACCTTCCTGTGATCCCTCTGGCTTTTGTAATATTCTTCACCACTTGCTTGGTAAACTTACTGCTGAGCGCAAGAATGTAATAATTATGGGTGATGTGAAGTTTAATTTACTCGCTTCCTCCAGCCATTCTACCCTTGAGTATATGACCTGTATTTATAGCTTCGGTTTTCAATCGCTGATATCTGTACTGACACGCTGTACTGATGATGGCCCACAGTCATTAATCGATCACATCCTCACAAACATCGATGACGCCAGTCATGCTGGGGTAATTGAGAGTGACATAACCTATCACTTTTCTGTATTCTTATATTTTTAAAAAGCCATCACTCATAGCAACGTAACACGTCAAAATATCGGTTTGATTCGGACAAATACGGCAAGTTCATTGGCGATGAAGATTGGTCCAGTGTATATGCCGCAAATGATCCCGAAGAGGCTTTGCCCAGGTTCTACGACGCTATTTATTCAGCAGTTGAGCGTTCAACAACATTGCTAGAATCTAACAGACGCTACTTTGCTCCCCGTTGCCCTTGGTTGTCCGATTCACTGATACGATCTCTTCGTACACAGCGTAGCACATTGGCTACGCTTTTAAAAACGGTTAAACGAAAATATTATGAACTGGAACTACAGCATTGTAGAAATGATACAAAGAAAAAGTGGCAGCTTTTAAAATAGCTTTTAAATTCCGCCCAGTCGCGCAGCAAAGTGACCTTTATTCGTGTCGACGACGTCACCCTCACTGCGGCCAGTGATGTAGCTGACGCTTTTAATGCACACTTTTCCACTAGCTTTACTGTCGCCCCCCTCCTCAGATTATGTGCCTCCGTTTTCTCACAGTCCTCAATCGATGTTTCTTTTTCGTACTTGTGCTTCCGAAATTTGATCAATTATTTCAGGATTAAAAGCTACCGGAGCTGGGTTAGACAACGTCCACTCAAAACACATTAAACTTGTAAAATCTTTTGTTGCCCCTATCTTAAGCCACATTTTTAACCGTTGTTTCAAAAGTGGTGTTTTCCCAGATAAATTGAAAGTTGCAAAGGTAGTGCCAGTATTTACAAAAAAGGTGATCCACTCAGCATCGCCGATTACAGGCCCATATCCGTCCTTCCCTTCCTAGATAAAATTTTGAAAAAACTAATTGAAATAAGGCTCTCGAAATATTTAAGCAAATTTAAAATACTTTCTCCTTGTCAGTGTGGCTTTCGGGCTGGTCTATCCCCTGATACTGCAATTGCATGTTTCACTGATAAAAATAGATCATTCATTGATAATGGTAACATCGCAGGTTCTATCTTTGTCGACTTTTCTAAAGCGTTTGACAGTATTGACCATTTCATCCTTTTTCGTAAACTAGAGTACTACGGGATAACTGGTCCCGCACTAACGCTATTACAGAGCTTTCTTCTTAATAGGTTTCAGGTGGTCTCGGTCAATAACTTTACATCCAGTCCTACCCCCCATTAACAGAGGTGTTCCTCAAAGTTCGATTTTGGGCCCCTTATTATTTTTTATATATAGAAATGATTTACCGCGTTGCCTTAACTATTCTTCATGTTTACTTTACGCTGATGACACGACTATTTTTTCTAATCACTCGTATTCTGCGACTTTCGTGTCCAGACTTCAAGCTGACTGACCTTAATTCACTTGTTGAATAGTGAGAAAATAATCGATTATTGATTAATCCTTTCAAAACTTGTTTTATGCTTTTTCATTCACCGAACAAAAAACTACCATTCATTCCCCACCTCTTTGTCAACTCAGTAGTCATTCCTTTGAGTGATCATACATCATTTTTAGGAGTTGTAGTTGACACACATTTGAAATTTCGCCAACATATTAATTGTTTGTAAAAAGGTTTCATGTGGTATTAGGGCATTGGTCAGTCACGAATGTGTTTTAGCATCGGCACTCTGAAGGCACGTTATTATGCATTCATACACAGCCATCTCAGTTATTGCATTACATCATGGGGTAATTCATATTCAGTGCACATTTGGCCGTTAAAGGTGCTGCAAAAGCAAGCAATGCGACTCATAACTTTCGCATATCACGTCAGACGCCATCACATCGTTTTTTTTTTCAGCTCAATATACTACCCGTCTCCGAATTGTATGTTTATAATGTGTGTGTGTGTGTGTGTGTTTTTAAGGTTTTTCCCCGCGCCCTTATCGACATATTTCCTGCTGTCTTGTTGTGTAATCCCAATAAAACCAGGTTCGCGGGCTCTAATAACCTTTTGTTACCTAAAGCTCGCACTAATTATGGAAAAATGAGCATTGTTTTTTCATCAGTTTCCTTATGGAATTCGCTATCACGTGATTTGAAGAAAAAGTCACAGTTTCACCGCAAGGGTGAAGCAATGAATGCGATAGCAACAAATTGTAATGTTATACGAAGTGAGGCTGGCAGCTAACTCTTTTGGATCCGATCTCACGCAACTCTAGAAAACGCTCGTTTAAAAGAATACGGCCGCTCCATGGAAACTCTGCTCACCACATTCTCTTCGCGTTGAGAGCGCAGCACGTAGAAGGGTATACCGGCCCCCCGCTGTCGGCCGCCGAGAAGGGGAGACGCGCGCGCCCGCGACGACCGCGCTCGTAAAATCGAAGGTCGCTCGAGGGAGTCCCCCCCCCCCCCCCTCGCGTCTTTTCACGCTCACGAACGCCGGGCGGGGCCGTTTGCACATTTGGGGGGGATCTTATCGCATGCTCCTCGGAGCGACGGAGACGGGCCGGCTCTGTGATCTCCGCTTCAGCCGCGTTCATCGCTCCCGCTCCCCCGCTATTACCCGCTGGTGGAACGTACGATGCGCAGGGGGGCTCTTATCAATTTGGACTTCATACGCGACATGACGGCGACGGCAACGGCGACGTCAAGAACTCGTCGAGACGGTCCATATAATTGCTATCGCAATAATATAATGCAGATGCATGTTTTTAAGGGAAAATTAAAAAAGTGTTTATTCAATGTATAACTGCTGCATTTCCTTGCTTTGTATGTTGCAATTCGCTAAGTGCTGACCTGAACATTCGCTAAATGTCCTTGTTACTTGTAACACTTAAAAAACGCTCTTCTTATTCCATGTTCATCATTTAGTTTTTCTATTGTATTAACATAGGAGGTCCCGCCTGTGGTTTGTAACCTTGGGACCTCCTCCTGCATATTCACCAGCAAGTACTACATTTTTGACGCTAATAATAAAGATTGATTGGTTGAATTACGAGTTCATTTTTTTCCGGCTGATAAAGAAAGCGCACGAAATATGAAAAAATAACACGTGACAGCGCTCCCGCCCGCAATAGGTGGGAGCGTAGTCTTGACTTGCTACCTCACAGTGATCCTGTTTGAGGGCTCTGCTTCCTGATGCGCGCTGCAGTCTAGTCACGTGTCTTTTTTTTTCAGGTTTCGCAGGCTTTCTTTATTAGCCAAAAAAAAAACGAGCACGCAAATTGTACGTACTTGGAAATAGCGCAGTCAGATGTCATTTTAACATGCCTTCATAGGCCTCATTGACATTTTAATGATTAGGTGAGAATTTTTCGACTCAGAAACATCATTAGGACTAATTAAACCACAACTCATTAAGGAAAAAATTAGTAGTGTCTACTACTTTTTTCTTTTTTTTTGTGAGGTAGGAAAAGAATAAGGGCCAAACAACGAAACGTTCCTTTCCTCAGTAAGGAAGCCTTCATTTTGCTGAGGCCGCCTTATGTCACTCTGAAAGCTTCCTCACTGAGGAGCCCTCGGTGAAGGGTTCCTTGGCGCTTCCTCAGCTTAAGGTTGCTTTGGGGCTACCTTCGTGCGCCCTTAGGTCCGTTCCTGGCCCTGAACGAGTGCTTCACCTCACAGCTAGCCCACGTGATGAGCTAGCCCACGTGATGCTTGTTTCCGAGGCAGCCCTCCCACCCCACCTCTGCGGCGAGAAGGGTGTTTTCGCAGGCATGTCTGACTCGTGAAGCGCGTTTAGACTGACAGCGTTTAGAGGCGGGCGTTTCAGTGTTACTAGACCGCACCACGTTTTGCGCTCGACTACGGTGGCTTTTCACATTTAGTAATCGCAGTTGGAAGAAAGCGTACACGCGTCTCTATATTAACACTTCAATTTGGAAGTGATGTGGTGACCCAACTTTTTTTTACAGAATAAACGCTTGTGAGCAAAGCTTATATTCGATAATCTCGAGCGCAGGAGCGCGGCAACCATTCCTCCCGCGAGGACGGGTGAAGGGAGCTTTCAGAGTACGCTTGCTTCCTCCGTCGGTACTTGGCTGTAAGGAGGCCTCACGTAAGGTGAGGACGCGGTCGAAGGAAAGGAACGTTTCGTCGTTTGGCCATAAAGCCTCAGCCCGCACCATAAGAATATAGCAGGCAATGCCAAATATAAAAGAATAATGAACAGGGCAGAGCCAAGTGAAATTTTGAGGGGAAGCCTGTTGAGGGGAAGAGGACTCCACCCCCAGCGAAGCCGCAAAAAAAAAATCATCCTTTGCTTTTTGTAGAATGTTATTCTTGCTGCTAACATGTTTAGTCAAGTTTAATCTTTCGCTGATGAATTATTGCGAGTGGTAGCTTGGTCGCTCCTGCTTGTAATTCTGAAGTGCTTGAGCTCTTCAGTCTGGTCTTCCTGGAGTCTTTTGCTTGTGACGTTTTCTACTACAGTATACCGCGAACAATATGCACTAGGTGTGCTTCGCGTTACGACGTTCCTCTTTTTTTAAATCATGCTGCGTGATATTTGGGACACGCTGTGTATTTTACGCTTCCGTATTTTACGCCACTTTATAGCGACGTTCAATCCCATCATCGTAACTCATTGGTGAGCGCTAACGCCACGCTATTAGGCATGGCGCTTCTTGGCCATACCTGGCCCTTGCGTCAACAAGCATCCTTAAAAGGGGCAATAATCGCAACGAACAAGGTGCATAGAGCGACGACTCGAAAACATTCCGCGCTGTCCTACTCCCCGGGGTTTTAACGCTCAGGGTCACATTATTTCTTAACTTATTTAAGTAGATTTTCCCCCGTCAGATTCACTGCTATTCAGTTTCGGAACGAAATAACATTCTGTACTTATTTTCACGTTAAAACAACACATTTATTGACGTAATTTTCTTTTACATCTTCTCAGGCGCACGATACGAATTGTTCCAACGGTGCTAAAAAAATAATTCAAAATGCCAAATTTCAAGCGAATCGACGTTTATTGCATTCCAAGACGCGTATTTATTTTATTTTATTTATTTTCTATTTTATTCATACTGTCAGCATATGCCAAGGACAGGAGACATTGTTGTCCTGCACAGACATTGTACATTATTAAACAATTTCACAGAAAACACTCAAGCTAAGAATACACAAAATATTAATATAAGAAAACAATATATGAAACTAAAAAAATTAAAAAATTAAAATATTTACGTGTTAGAATACATCCCGTACACTTCACCGAAATAAACTGAGAAATATCAAAGCAATGTAATACGTTAAACATGTGCTAATGAGGCGAAACCCAGAATAAATACAATTGAAGAATGAAAATGTGCGACAGCGTACAAAACTGGGCGAGTTGGTTGAACTTCATGGTTTAAAACGCAACGCATCTTGTGTATCGTCTTTTTGAGCTGCGTTTTAAACCATGAAAATGTGCAATCACCATACGAGCCGCTTATAAATATTCTGCCACAACCTTTTCGAAAGCTTGTAAACCACAACATTCGACTGCGTTGGGAGGTAAGTTACTCCAGTCATCTATGCTCCGAACCAGTGTTGTACGGAACGGCGTTCCAAGGAACGACGTTCCAGGAACTAGTTCCTTTTGGCAGGAACGGAGGAACGCCACCGTTCCATTCAGGATCGGTGGAACTGTAACGGTAACGCGTTACGTTTAAGCAGGAACGGCAGAGGGAACGGCGTTCCTTCTGTGAACGTTCCACGGCATTCAAAAGGCGCATGCACGCAGCACATCATGCAGAACAGAGCTGATGGGCGACCGTGTGAGGCGCGAAAATGTAGCGCTTGCCCATCACGTGACTACGATGCATCCTGGCTTTTACTTCAAGGCGCCCGCCGAGGGCGCAGGAAAGCGAAAGACGCCGAGCCTGACTACGTGCGGGAGGAACAGTTGATTTTTTAAATGCGAAACATTTCTTAGCGAACTTCGGCGACATTGAACGTATCTATCTATCTATCTATCTATCTATCTATCTATCTATCTATCTATCTATCTATCTATCTATCTATCTATCTAGCTATCTATCTTTCTAGCCGCCTACGACTTTGTGCTCTCCTGGTCGTATCGTTAATGGGATTTATACCAAATTTGGTATGGCATAACATGACTGTATGACCAACATATATGACAAGTGGTAATATGAAAATCATGACTTCATGAGCGACATGACTTGCAATCCACGCTCATAGCGCGCTCGCGGCCGTTTCGTTAGCTTGATATACACCAAATTTGGTATTGAGTGGCATGACTGTATGACGAACATAAATGACAAGTGGTAATATGGAAATCATGACTTGTCATGTGCGACATGACTTGCATGCCACGCTCATGGCGTGCTCGCGGCCGTTTCGTTCGCTTGAGATACACCAAATTTGGTATTGAGTGAGATGACTGTATGACGAACATAAATGACAAGTGGTAATATGGAAATCATGACTTGTCATGTGCGACATGACTTGCATGCCACGCTCATGGCGTGCTCGCGGCCGTTTCGTTAGCTTGAGATACACCAAATTTGGTATTGAGTGACATGACTGTATGACGAACATAAATGACAAGTGGTAATATGGAAGGAAATCATGACTTGTCATGTGCGACATGACTTGCATGACACGCTCATGGCGTGCTCGCGGCCGTTTCGTTAGCTTGAGATACACCAAATTTGGTATTGAGTGACATGACTGTATGACGAACATAAGTGGCAGGTGGTAACATGAAAATCTTGGCGTGCATGTCATCTACAATGCCATTTACATGCCACGCTCATGGTGCGCTTGCGTCCAGTTCGCTAGCTTGACATACACCAAAATTGGTATATCGCGACGTGACTGTATGACGAACACAAATGACCGGTCGTAACATGTAAAACATGACATGCAAATTATGTAAAGCATGATTTGCTCATTCCTGGCTGCTTCGCATTACATCGATTCCCACAGTGCGTGGTATCTGCCGGCTTTTTTACAGTAGAGATGTTATGCTCGAGGTTTCCATGTGTCATAGAAAGAAAATTATCATCATCACGAACAGGCACGCACTCTCTTTGTCATCGCCATCCTCTTCTGCTTCTCTCCCAGAACACGGGCGCTGATTTTTCCGGCGCGAGATGCAAAATATGATGGGGCGAGAGAACGAGTAGAGAGAGAGCGAAATGAAGGGATATAGAGAAAGAGAAGAAGTCTTGGCTACAAAATGTTTTCGGCGAGGCGAGATGCAACACCGCCTATCCACGATCTGAAGGCTAGCGTCGTAACCACTCGGCTATCTAGTTTTAAGTGCGAAGCATTTCTTTGCGTACTGTAAGCACTTTTGCGTTTCTATCTACGTATCTAGCTATCTGTCTATCTAGCCGCCTACGTCTGGGTCCTCTAGCGATCGCCTCTTTAACTTGGGGTGTACCAAAATTTGTATGGGAGGGTAAGAGGTATTGACGAATATGTCTGGCTGGTCATGACATGAATAACGTGAAAATCCTGTCGTATACGTCGTCTAACCTTTTCCTGCAGACACGTGTGGCACATACCCTCATACCACGGGCCGCGGTAAGCGGGTGTGCGCCACAGGTGTTTGGCATTTTATGTCTACCCAGGAATGGCGAGGACAGATATTAGTAATTTAAAAACGACAGCGTTCAAGAAAAACTGACGTCGGCAGCGTTGACCCGACGAATGCAAATAATGAATATCAGAGTCCCAGCACGAATCGAACCCAAGCAATCTGCGTGGCAATCAAGTATTCTACCACAGAGGTCTCGCCAGGTCAGGTCTCGGAACTGCTTTGGAAAAAGACCTTATGCAGGCGTAATGTTGGTGAACCGTCAATTGTGGTTCCAGTGCTGGCTATATAATTTTATAAACATTATATATGTGCTCCTATGAGGCAGGCGTCATGTCGGGTTAACGCCCATTGTATATTTAAGCGCCATCCCCCGTAGTTGCATGGTCCCCGAAGCACTATCCAGGGCTACCAACCTCGCAAGCAGACGTGCTACATATCAGATTACCGCTTCTGGTGTTGGTGATACCAATGTTTCTGTTGGCATCATAACGCAATTGTAAACAACTGCTTTTATGAAACATATGCGACTGTTCAACATATGTCTGTGCGTACAACATTTGTACATATCTTTAACGTCATTTCGTAACGTTTCGCTCAATAAGAAAATTACAACCCAGTCACCTTGCCTCCGCATGCTTCGCATAACACCGATTCCCATGGTACTTGGGATCTGCCAAATTTTTTCTCTTTTTCTTTCATGGTATTTATTCAACATTGGCATGACACTTTGAAGCAATTAAATACAGACAGAGAACTAATATGTTCATTTTGCTCGTATCGCGACCCAACGACGAACACATAGTGCTGAAGAATTCTCATTCATCTCTAGAGCGAATGCATCAAATAACTGCCATTTCCCATTATACACTATAGAACGGTGGTAAGAAAAAACACCTCACCAATGTTATATATCATTCTGGCTGACCTTCCATTTGCTCGTATACATCTCTTAATTGAGTGGCTATATACTAATGAAGTAGGATGTTGAGTAAATTGTTGGAAGTGTGTAGCATATCCTGTGTGTAGCATAGGACAGTATATCAGGGGGTTGGAAGGAGAAGTGATGGTGAGGAGGAGGGAAAGAAGGAGAGGAAGACGAGTATAGAGACACAGAGAAAAAGAAAAAAAGCTAGATGGCGAGCGAACGTAGAGAGAGAGACAGAGAGAAAGAGATAGCGAGAAAAATATAAAGAGAGAGAAAGAGAGAAATATAGAGAACGAAAGGCAAGAAAGAAAGCAGAAGATAGAAAGACAGAGGACGAAATATACAGAAATATGTTCGATGGCTGTGAACCGGGGACTTTACTAAGGCGCAAATGTGTATCCTGAACAATATTTGCTGCTCACACTGAAATATTGAATCAGCACTCATTAAATCGAGAACTCAACGGTCCCCGGCCACCCCCAGCCCGTAAACCTCACGGAACCGCAGCAACCACAACTCCCTAAACGCTCGCACCACGCAAGAATACATGCGTTCCCTCCTTCTCCCCAGCTGGGCCGTCAAAGAAGTTGCACCTCGACACCTCCGCTATCCCTCCCCCCTGAGGATGGAACCGAGTTGGTTTCGAAACGTCCGGAATACACTCTTTTTTTTTTTATTTTTTTTGGAGCTTTGTCAAAGTCTTAATTAATTGAATGTGTCAAAATGTTCAGCTTTAAACGCCTAAGTATTGTCCCTTTTGATGAGATTTCCTGTGCAAGGAATTCAATTATATTGACGCATTGGTGGAGATTTCTATTAGAATATTCGAAGTGCGGTATCCTGACTGCGCCTTTGAAGACCGACGTTGAAAAGTGCCACATGTGTTGGACTTCAAATAGACGAACCCGAAAGTTGCAGTTACATGTATTTAGTAAGGCCAGTGGTCTCGAAAAAATTTGTCTAGGAGCATTTATTTAGATTTCTTTAACTATATATAACCTGCTGTCGGCAATGTTAAATTCGTTTGATACACGTAGCGCAATCAGAGCTTTAAATTGCTCACTTCATTTCGCCTGAGGATTATCCGACACTATATATTTATTAAAAACTCAAATGTAACGTTAATTAACGACACGTTCCAATTTTGGAAATGTAACTGTAACGAGTTCCTTTTGCATTTGAGGAACTTGTAACGGGAACTCGTTCAAAAATTGGGACGGAACGAGGAACGAGCTTTCGTTCCGGTTTTAGAGAAACGTGTACAACACTGCTCCGAACCAAGGAAGAATACTTCAATGAACCTGTTCTGTGGTTAAGCGTTTAACATGTTAATACATGTTTTAAGTGCGTTGTTCCAGAGATGGAAGCTTTCTGTAGTGTGACGTGTTTCTCTAGGTTTACCTTCTAGCCCCCGTTTAATGTGTGAAAAAAAGAATCAGTCTTTTAAAGTTGAAGTTTTTTTTTTTTTTTTGCTTCATCGTCGTTAGTCCAGCTTTTTCTCTAAGCTCACTGACAGACTGCGTTATGTAACCTAGGTAAACATGAAACGTAAGACTTTACCTTTTATGAGCTCACACCTTAGGAAAGAAGTAATTTTAAGGGCTCGTCTTCCTTTGTTAGACACAATATTTATTAGAACTAACAGAAAATAATGCCAAGGAAAGTATAGGGGATATTATTAGTTGTAAATGTAATGTAAATGTGAAGAAAGAAAAGTGGACGAAAAGATAACTTGCCGCGGGCAGGGACCGAATCTGCGACCTTCGAATAACGCGTCCGATGCTCTATCAACTGAGCTGCCGCGGCGGCCATCCCCCTCGTCCACTTTATGGGGTATATATGTGCATTAAACGTGGGAGCGTCAGTCAGCGCTGCCAGTAGCCATGTCGGCGAGAGTGCAACACTCTTTTTCTGTGCAGGTAAGCAGCTGCTCATTTTGCTGATGCTTTTGCCGATGATGATGATCAAATATGTCTGTGCGCTTTGTAATGCGTAGGCCCTTGAAACACCCACTCGTTGCGGAATTCACATGTCTTGACGCCTCGCGCGATTCTGCGCTTCTGCCACGCAATACTGCATGCCTTAAGGAGACTCCTCCCACTACATGACGTTCATAAAGTGTTTTAGGGGCGAAGTTCCTTAGGGTGTGGCTCTGTCCCTCCTCTGTAGTAGTAGTAGTACTAGTAGTAGTAGTAGTAGTAGTAGTAGTAGTAGTAGTAGCAGTAGTAGTAGTAGGTAGGTAGCCACGTATAGTGGAATGTACTCACACCACGTGATAAAGATGACGATGACGCAGTATAGTGGAATGTACCCACTACACGTGATAACGATGAAGTATAAGCGCGTTCCAGTATAGTGGAATGTACCCAATACACGTGATAACGCTGACGATGACGCTGATGACCATGAAGTATAAGCGCGTTCCAGACCACACATTCTCTTTCTGCCATGGATGAAAACGATCGAGCTTCGCCCACTCATCATCATTCACTTCGTGGATATGGCGTGATTTTTTTTTTCGAAGCAGTTTGAAGCAATGGCGTGGTTTTGTGGTAGGACACCTTCTTGCCACGCAGACGTTCTGGGTTCGATTCTCACGCCAACTGAAGGCTTTTATTTACATTTTTTTCGATTTTTCGATCACGGACAACGCTGCTTTATCCCTCACAACCAACGATGCCGACACCGGAATTTCGGCGATACGAGCTCTTTAAAGGCTACCGCATTAATATCCAGGATCGGATGAGATTTGAACTCGGGCCTTCTGCGTGGCAGTCGAGTATACAACCACACAGCCACACCGGTGCTTGAAACCCCTTCACAAAAAGACCCTATGCAGGCGCCATGTCTGACAAGGAATCGCATTATTATATGTCATGTCGCGTGGTAGAAGAGTAAAACAACAACCAGGCGTCACACAATGCAGATTGCGCAACCAGTGGGTCGTTGAATGCTTCCAATTCGTTACAAAGGGCTCAGGCCGAATTCTTCATCGTCATCAGCCACAGCAAGTGTGCTTGTATTAGTTGCCTCACGGGAGTTCCCAACGGCCTCTAGAAAGGCCGCTCTTCCTGCTTTCGCTGTGTCTGGGCTTCGTATTCGGCGCAGACGTGACGATTTTTTTGTGAATTATTTTTCGTATAATCCATGTTGTTTTTTTTCCTCTTAAGTTTCTTGAGGCGCTTTGGAGCAAATGGTTCTATTGATTTCAACAAAGCACTCCTAAAAATCTCTCAAGTGTCACTGACTGTTGTAGTATTCAGATAAATTAATTGATTGAATGAGTCGCTCTGAATGATCTATAATTTAGTGTCTATCATCTGCTGCAGAGAACTACAGGAATAACGTGGTTTTATTCTTTTCAGCCCCAGCATGTGCCGTAGCTAAAGGCGTGATCACCATTTTATGGTCAGATATTCCTTCAATTACTGCACACCGATATTTGGATTGCGCGACAGACCTACTCAGGACGACCAAATAGAGCACTGGTTCTTCCGATTCCTGGGTTCGTGTGGGTATAGTCGCAGTTTGTGTTAGATCAAGGGAGAAAGTCAGATCCAGAAGAACTCGAGACACAGCTGGTTCATTCTCGCCTTCTGTTTTTTTTTTTCTCTTTCTCTCTTTCTCTCTGTACTCGTTTCTCACCCATCAGGGTTAATACAGGCCACGCCCGAGAAAATGGCGCACGTGTTCTGGGGAGCGAAGCAGAAGATGAAGAAGAGGAAGAATTGGACGAAGAGCGCGTGCCAGTTCATGGTGATGATAGTTTTGGGTCGCGACATTTACGCCGAGCTAGAACACCCTCGCTGTTTAAAAAAATTCTCCTCACTTCGCTTGTGACATTTATACTTAAAGCTAACTAGCTATACGAATATGCATAAAATAAAGCTTGACATGCATATTATATTAGAAGTGATTTGTTTAATAGTTTGGTTTGGCTGGTTGCTTTAACGGGTTGGTTTCTCAAAGTGACTCAGATTAGTGGCGGGCCGCGAACGATTTTGACCACTAGGGGTTCTTTAGCCTGCAGTGACATCGCACACTACACAAACCTCTAGCATTTCGCCTCCGTCGAAGTGCTCCCACCGTGTTTTATGGTTTGGCCCCTCTTCACCTAGGTGCACTTCAACCACAACTCGCATAATTTGCCTTGTTGGTGTCACTTACAACTTGTTCAGAACCATATTTTGTCCAAAGCTTCGCGACCACGTAAATCAGTCTTGGCTGGACCCACCCCCCGGCACGATTGGATCACAAGTCGATAAGATAGAGATGCTTTATTTGCAGACTGGTGAATTGCGTGAAAGAGATAAATAGTAGCTTGATAGGCGGCTACTAAGATCCCTAATTTTAAAGGCTATCTGATTTCGTTGTGGGGAAAAAGATATCGTCCTGGAAAAAGCGACCAAAATACCTGAGCATCTCACCTCTTGAACATTGAAGCCTGTGCTTCGCAATTTTAGCTGTCATCTTCGGGGCACAAATGCGCAAGTGCCCACTCGCGTTCATCAGTTACGTAAGTGCGTGGAACTCGGCTACAGCAAGCCAACACCTATTGGCAGGAACCCCTCAAGGTCACTGGGATGGTTACGCTTGCCTCGTCATGAAGTCCAGTCAAGTATTTTATTACACCCAACGTGACTGCCCAAGCAGTGCTGGACTTCTCAGTCGACGTGATGGGCCTATATTATTCTACGCCGCAAAACCTACTGCGTAAAGAAGCGGTCGTGTACATGGAATGATACAGCCCCTTTAAATATTACAGAACTGTGCATGGATTAGCGCGAGCAAGTTCCTGTAGTGTTAATCTGAATCCTATGCTCACGAATTTTAATGATGTATTTCGCATTCACGCAGTATTTTATTGTGTATTCTTATTCCGTAGGAGGAAAAGTTTCACGAAAAAAAATGCTCTAGCCCATTCTTTTCGCAGTTTTAATATGATTCATGAGTTCTCATTGTAAAGCAACGGGTCCTAAATACTCACAGTATGCTTTCAAAGCTTCGTCCTAACTAGAATATTGTCACTGCCACCGGATTTCTAAGTTTTCGGGAAATATGCCTTAGACATGTCGTTCGGTACGAACATGAATAAGCCATCCTTATGAAAAACGGTTACAAGTTTAAGTTAGTAGACTTGCTAAAGCTTCGGGCAAACGAAAACGAAATTGAATCTCTAGCAGTAAAAAAAGAAAAGACAGCTTCGCGAAACCACTTGCTTCAGTCTGGAGAACTACATTTCTTTGCAATGATGGTGCTTCGATGCACTTGTTCTTCCTGCTTTATTAATCGTGTAAGTACTACACTTAGGCCGCAAGTGGAGCCAACTATCCGAAAAAATGCCCCCACCTCCCCGAAGGGAATCGTGAGGAAATGCGAATGCATTTCGCGCGCGCTTCATTCCATTTATATATGGTGGTTGTGGTTCGAAGAAGGAAAAGGCGCCTAATTTCTGCAGCCCGGTCGGGAGCACGGCGCAGCGCCTTTTTTTTTTTTTTTGCTTTTTTTTGTGTATTTTTTATTTTTTATTTTTTAAATTTTTTTTTCATATATAGCTCCGCTGAGCTCCCGCGATGCGAGCGCCCTCACGCGTCAGAGCGCGCTCCTCCTCTCCACTCACTCTCTTTTTTTTAATTTTTTTTTTCATATATACCTCCGCCGAGCTCCCGCGATGCGAGCGCCCTCACACGTCAGAGCGCGCTCCTCCTCTCCACTCAGAGCGGAGAGAAAACACCGGCCGCGGACAACGCCAACGCCGCACAACGCCGGATGCCTGACATAGCCCGACTATGAAATGCATTCGCATTTAAAATAATATCTACGAACAACAACAACAACAACAACAACAAATAATAATAATAATAATAATAATAATAATAATAATAATAATAATAATAATAATAATAATAATAATAATAATAATACATGACTATAAAACAGTGTCAAAAAACGTCACAAAAAATTATGGCACCTTACGCATTAGTTGCGCCAAGCCTGAAGGAAGAGCGGAGCTGGGTGCCCTTCCTTTATTTTTTTCGTTCTTTCTTCTCTTTGTTTCTTGTATCTGTCTTTTGCACCTCTTGCTTTCTATTTTTTTTCTTTCTAGTTCTTTCTCTCTCTTTCTAGGTCTTTCTATCTTTCTATGAATATATATAATTTTTTTTCGTGTCTTTTTCTTTCATGTCTGTTCTTTCTTTATCTTTCTCTTTTTATGTCGTTCTATTTCTTTATGTCTTGAGACCCTTCATTTCTCACTCTTTTTTCTTTCTTTCTCTCTCTCTCTCTGACGTGTTTCACGTGCTCCACTTCACCGAGCAGAACTTTCGTTTAACGCTCGCACCTGCTGTGCACGATATATGGGGCTTGCCCTGCGGCGCACACCTACCTGTGGTCTTCTGCGGACGCCGAAGTCTTTACGGCCCGCTCAAACAGCTCCGCTGTTAAGACTCCAAAACACCAACAGAGCAAGTTCACAGGTTACAGAGGGGGGAAAAGTGGGAGCCATTACACTCTCTTAAAATGGATGCCCAGCGAAGCTGTTTAATACACGCCACAGGATGTGAAACGGCGGAGCCGCCAGTTTTGTATCAAAGGCCGTGATTGTGAACCCATCAACGTTCAAACCGCTGTGCAGAGTCTACCGCGTCACATCGACGACGACACAGCCATCGGGATGCACGTCAAGCGACATTTGCTGGCCAAGCCCACCTACAAGTCCGCATCCCCCCGCTTCGCAACATGAGTACGCGTTAACACCGATCCCCTTAAAGTCGGCTTTCCTTCTAAACACAACTACGTTGCTAATAATAACTGCTGGTGTTTGACGTCCCCAAAACACGATATGATTATGAGAGACGCCGCAGTGGAGGGCTCCGGAAATTTAGACCAGCTGTGGTTCTTTAACGTGCACCTAAATCTAAGCACACGGTCCTCAAGCATTTTCGCCTCCATCGAAAATGCGGCCGCCGCGGCCAGGATTCGATCCCTGCGACCTGCGGGTCAGCAGTCGAGCACCATAGCCACTAGACCACCGTGGTGGGTGTAGCAACTGCGTTGCTGGGAAGACAATTTTCTAGGGACATTTTTTCTAGGGGGAGGGCAAGAGTGTGGTCCAAAAACTTTGCCCTTAGAGAAGCGAGGGGCGGCCGTATCGTTAAGTCTGTAATCTGTATGCGCCGTTTATATTAACCATACTACACAGACATTCATATACGGACATAAAAAGAACATCCCGCTGTACATTTTACCTGTAAAGATGCTGAAAATTTTGCATGGTATATACCTTCTTTTGTCCCCACGCAGAACGTAATAACCTTAACAAAGTGTTGCAAACACTCAGTGCTTCATTGTTAGCCATTTTTAGTGGCTTTTTTTACAATAGGCGCCCACGCCAACTAAAGACTGAGGCAGAAAACGACTAATCCTCTTACTTATCTCGTAAAGCCTGCAGAAAAATTGGCAGCTTTTGAACAACATGCTCGTTTCCAAGGACGGAATACGCTTTTATAACTTGTACAGCTTCGTAGTAAATTTTTGTCCTCCGCATCGGTTCCTTTTACGCAACAAGCGAGTGAATGGGGTTTGAGAATGCGCCCACATTTCAAGATCGAACTCGGCGTGCATAACAGGGCACGCAGGCACGGCTGTGCAGAAAACAAAAAATAGGTCGTAAAAAGTGCCAGCTTAAGTGTCCGTCCACAACAGTAACTCGCGCGTTGCTTGTGGCAATTGTCTCTCGACGCAGAAAGTTACTGCTGCGCGGATTATTCTGTTTATTGAAACCGGCAAAGGCCAGGACAATGCGTGCGCAATTCAACGAAGCCAAGATGGGTTCCGTCGCTTCCAGACAACCGGCGCACACACGATGTTGGAGCCACACGTCGCAGACGGTTAGCGAAGAAACACCGACCTAGCAGCTGCGTAATATACGCGAGGAAAACAAGAAAAATCAGTACACAAAGGAAAAAGAAGTCGTATCACCTTATAAAAATGGCAAAAATAAAGGGCTATTGCGTAGATCGCATGAGAGTAGAAACCTTCTCGGAGATACAAAGGTAAATGATGTCCGAATTCTTAAGGATAAATAAGGTCGTATATGTCAAAACACGTTTTATCTACGAATCATTGTGAATATTTTTTACTACCTCCCAATATTGTGCAATTTCTTCTGACCTGTTATCGACTTGTTACCTTTTTCCACCGTTCCCCTCTGCAAGACCATTGACCCTCAGGGTACATGAAAATAATGTATACATATTCATAGGCGTGCGCAGGGTTCCCATTCAGGGGGGGGGGGGGGGCGATGGTTCATTGCAGCGCCCCCCCCTCCCTATTAAGCCAACGCATGGGGCAGATTTTGCGCCCCCCCCCCTCTTAGGTGACTAGGGGGCACCCCCCCTAGTTAATGTATGGAACAGATATTGCGCCCCCCCCTCTTAGGTGACTAGGGTGGCAGCCGCCCCCCCCCCTCCTGCCCCCCCCTCGTGCGCACGCCTATGTACATACTGCCCCTTTTTCGTTCCAGCTTTTTGTGGTAGTCTAGCATTAAAAGAGAGTATTACTGACACTTCCAGTTATACGGGCGTACTCTTGATGATAATGAATCTTCCGTTTCATCTTAGTTTAAAAATGCTAGTGTCTAAGCAATTCTACCGGAACGAACTCATGCACTGAACGTAAAAATGGGTGAACATCTTGTACGGCCCACCTTAACCTCATCGTAGGCGTATTTTTGTAAACAAGGGGTCTAATAAAAGTTACCTAATGAAAAGAATTCTCTTGGCGCCTTACTTACGAAAACGCTGCTATCGCAAAGTTTAGGCGGGCCGTAGAAAATGCTGACTGATTTTATGTTTTTGTTTGTTCTTCATCGTCTACACTGTAAAAGGCTTAAGAAGAAGAAGATGAAAATGAGGATTACTTGAAAGAGGATCAAATTCTTCGACTTCGTGAGGAAACCACCCTTTTTTCCAGCCGCTAATGACGGTGAATAGTCTGTAAATGTGTTCTGTAAGCATTCCGTACATATATTTCACGTTTCTCTTATTTCCGCTAACAATATTTTCATACGGCACGTTCTGGAGACTCGCGCGGATAAAAACATGTGTGTGAATTTTTTCACCTAAAGTTATCATATAATATGTATCGAAAACAGTAAAAAAACACAAGCACACTTGCTCACCACGAGTCTTCGCGTTAAAATTATCTTCTTAAACAATGGTTGACTTAAATCATATTATATTACCGCGACTGCGCTTCAGAGATCAAAACATGATGTGTTATTCGGTGCGTCGCCAGGCAACTCAATGTATCGTCTAATTTTTAATTTTTTTTTTCAAATAGATATATAGTACGTGTGATGAGTAAGCAACATACGCAACAAATATTACGCCCAACTTATAAATAAGCATGGCTATAGTTCCAAGCTGCATTCTTTGTCAAACTCACCCAGGGACGTCCTAAGCGCTGTCACGCAACACTATTCGGTCCGGCTTCTGTTTGGTTACGCCTGACATCAAATTTATGTCCCGCCGACGCAAACGTCGACGGAAACCCGCAAAATTTTTCAGAACAACCTGTTCAGACGAACGTCTTGTAACCGGAAGTGTGGTTCTTTGCACGCATGTGTACTCAAAGAACAAAAAAAAAAGCATTAGCCATCACCCTTTTCAGTGATCGACTCCTGACCTCTCACACATTCAACTCTTTAAGTATACACGCTCACTTTGTCTTGGGGATTATTATACTATCGTCGTAGTCTCGTGGGAGGCTCGACTCGCCAAAAGAGAGTTGGCGTGTATCTTTGTAGACAGTTGTATATGTGGTCAGTACGGAGTCGTCAAAAAGAAAAAAAAGAAAAGAAAGAAACAGGACTCCACTTTCTTAGAGGGCAGGGAATAGGCAAAGGCGACATCACGTTGCACCTCATACACTCGGCTGAGGGGGTGATACGAAAGCGGGACATTAGGGTCTTTTAGCAAGTTACGGAAATACGGTACGCAAATACGGTAAGTCAGTACGGTAGCGCTCCTCCTTTCCAGTGACATTGTGTCCCCCCGGACGACGGGTTCCTCGTTAACAATGCGTAGGCTGACAGGCCACAACGAGGCGTGACAACCCCACAGTAATTTTTGAAAAAGCTTTTGTGTTGTTGGGGTGCCTTCACTGACAAAGGTCAACGACCGGGAAATGAGGCGCGGTACGGTAATACCGTACCGTATTTGCGCACCGTATTTCCGTAAATAGCTAAAAGACCCTATTGGAAGACGAGGGTTGCGCCTGCGTCTCCGATTGGTCCGCTTCCCGTTGGCTACGCATTGCGATTACCCGCAACTGAACGTTGTACATGGCGCATATTTAGGGCTGCGTGTTTTCGGAGTTAATTTTTCTTGAAATTCAGAGGGTGTTTTTCGGAGTCTTTTTTTTTTTGAAGAAATTCGGCGTTTATCGGAGCTTATTTCTCGTAAATCACAAATTCTCCGATGTTCGGTGTTTAATTTTGCATATTAAGTTGTTGCAATGTGGCCTTAATAATAATTATTTCCAATAAAATTGGGTTGCAGTGTTGCTGATAATCCTTCTTCTCCATTCTTTCATTTTTTGTTCTCACTTGCTGTTTACTTACCCTGTTAATAAGGCTATTCATATGCACAGCTGTATAATCGCCATAATGTACTTTTGGGGGGGCACGAGCTAGTCAAACTGTTCCTTAGCTTTTTCTCCCAGCCTCCCTCATCTTCATGATGAAAAATAAAAGACCTATTATTATTATTATTCTGAATACTCCGAAATCTTAGAGGAAAGGATATCTGACCACGAAAATATGCGAACCCAATAAGTTTATTTTAGATGTCTGGAAGGCTTGACCGGACAAACATGTATACATGCAAGCACAAGTACTTCAATACAAAAGTCCGCCGCGATGGCATAGCGGTTAGGGTGCTCGGCTGCTGACCCGAAGGTCACGGGTTCCGATCCCCGGCCGCGGCGGTCACATTTCGATGGAGGCGAAATGGTAGATGGCCCGTGTACTGTGCGATGTCAGTGCACGTTAAAGAACACCAGATGGTCGAAATTTCCGGAGCCCTCCACTACGGCGTCTCTCATAATCATATCGTGGGTTTTGGGACGTTAAACGCCAGATATTATTATTATTATTACTATTGAATACAAAACACCTTCGTTGGTTCGTATAAACACCTTAAAGCTTGTTGTAATAGACACAAGCATACTTTACGAGGTTAGTGCCACTGATGGAGGCCCGCTCCTTTCAATTGATGAATTCTCAGCTCTGAAAATGCACTTTGAACGTTCAGAATGCCCTTTTTAAATAGGAGTTTATCGGATAAAGTCGAATTGCCAAAAATTTTACCGGCGAGTGTTTATCGGATTTTTTCGAATTTATCCTGAAAACACGAAGCTCTACGCATATTCTAGGTTGAAAGAGATAACTGCAGAATAAAATTTTTAGGTTTTAACGTTTGAAATCGACTCAAGCTCTGAGAGACGCCGTAGTGTAGGGCTGTGGCTAATTTCGACCACTTGGGCTTCTTTTATGTGCACCTAAATCTAAGCACACGGGCCTCTAGCATTTCGCCGCCGCCACGAGGAAGAGTTGGCGAAGCGGTGTTGTACACACGTAAAACGACTCGAAAGCGTTATGCGACCAGGCGAAATATTTATTTCACGCAGGTACGTTTCTTGATAGACACGGGTAGCCAACGCTAGTACTAGATCAGTAGGCAACCATCTTCTATACCTAACTGGATGGGGCACTCTACAGTTATTCCGAAAAAGATCGGTGTAGCATAACACGAGAGCGACTGAGAGAAGAAGGCACATGCACAGTGGGAACTTGAAACTGCTGTGCATATGTCTTGCTCTTCTCAGTCCCTGTCATGCTGCGCTGCTCTGTGTTAAAAAAAAATGGTCGGCTTCCCCGTCATAGGAATCGGTATAACACGAAAGTAAAACGGGCCCTTACAGAAGAAATCGAATGTCTTACTGTGCATTGATATGAGAGAGTTTGCACAATGTATCTTGGTGTTTGGCAGCTACAGCACCGTTTAACGTGGATGCAACCGCTTTGACGCTTGGTGGTATACATCTTTATTCCTGACGACTAACGTTCCTGATCAATAATTAAACAAACCCTTGAGGTAGTTAACGGCGAGAGCGTAATCAGAGAAAGAGGTGTTATAGCAAGAAGAGCGTCGCATATTGGACGCCAGAACTTGGGCTAAGGTCGCCATCCCGCGGCATGTTAAAGAGTGATTGAACACCACGGCTGGACTAGAGGAAAACGCAAAGTGTGTCGTGTTGCCCAAGTAGCCCGGCTACGGTAGTCCGGCCGCGATTTTTCTCTGGGCTAGTGCAAGCGGGGAACGCAGTGTTACAGCCACGCGAGGTAGGCCCGCGTCGCAGAGTGATTTTTGGTATGGATGGATGCTATGAGCGAGGCCGACGCTTGGGCTGAGGTCGCCACCTCGCGGTGTGTTAAAGCGTTGACAAAATTGCACTTCTCCTACAGAAAACACGCCGAATGGGATGGACGCGTGGCAACACGCGTTGCAGTTGCTAAGGCCACAGTAATTATAAATTAATATACTTTACCGCTCCTAGAGGGTGACTCCATCCCGCCGACCAAGAGCACTGTGAGAGGCAAGTGTGAGCAACGCCTCCTAAAAAGCTATGCCTCGAACGTCGCTCTCTCATCCATCAAGAGCTTCCTGCCGGCGCGCAATCTCGGAGGCAATGCCTCCTGCCGCATGTTGCGACCGGACACCGTGGGAGAGCGCTCGCGCCGTACCTCTAAGTCACGTGACATAACCTTGATAGCTGCTCGGAGGCAGCTGTGAGAGGTTTGCGTGTTTACAATGGACGACCGTTAGAGACACTCGCCTACATACCGGAAGGGGAGGATAAAATCCGAGAACAGGGCAGCGCGTTTGCGGCTCACGTTCGAGGCTTAGTTTTTTTAGGAGGCGTTGGTGTGAGGTATAAAAGGCGCGTTTGTAAAGACTCCAGAGTGTTTGACCATGGCGCAGTGGATAGCGTGCCCGGCGTTTGTTGTTCCGGACCGAGCGGTCGGTTCGATGCCCATTTCCGGAACTTTTTTCTTTGCCATCTGGCCATGTACATTCTTTCGACGTCAGTTCCGTGACGAAAATAAATCACTGAAGTCTTGGTGGACCCCGGCATAAAAACACTTCGGTGTTAAAAGAAATAAAAAAAACATTGTTGATCCCTCCGTCCGTAGGAATGGGATAACACGACATTAAAATGTTTCCCTACAGAAGTAGATGAATGTTTACTGTACATTGATATAAGAGGGCTCATACTACTGAAACGGCGCCACAAGGGAAGACGAATGCACACGAAAAAAAGAGTACACGAAACACAAGCGCCGACTCTCAACTGAACTTTTATTCACATGCGCAGAACATAAATATATACCCACCCGTGGCTTCACACAGATAACAAACCCGTACATAAACGTATGAAAACCGGTGTGAACAAACAATAAAAATACAAAAAATAAACAAAAATATCTCTACCCATTCAAGTATAGGATTTCTGTATTCTGCAAGGCTACAGACGGGAAGCTGATGCATGACTCTTTTTCCTTTTGTATGTGCCAAGCCTCGATAATCTGTCGAGTTGTCTAGTTATGATGCCGTGACACTATGCTGGTTTCACTGAACTGGGGTTCACATCCACACTGCCGACAATGCGCAGACATATGCGATAGGCCATCGCTACGTACACCCGAATCATGTTCTCTTATCCTAACATTAACACACCTTCCTGTCTGGCCTATGTCAGAAGGACTGAGAACTTGCCCATTTGTGAACTTCTAAGATATAAGAGGGCTTGCACAATTTTTTTTTGTGTGTTTGGCAGCTGTAGTGCCGTTTAGCGTGGATGTACCTATGTTGACGCTTGGTGGTACATCTCCATCCTGACGGCTAACGACCATGATTAATGATTAAACAAACCCTTGTGGTAGCTGGGGTAGTTAACTGTGAGAGCGTAATTAGAGAGAGTGGTGTGACAGCCAGAAGGGCATCGCTGATTAGACGCAGAACTTGGGCTAAAGTCGCCATCCCGTGGCATCTTAAAGTGTTGTTGAACACCACGGCTGGACTAAAGGAAAATACAACGCGCGTCGTGTCTCCCTTGTAGCCCGGCTGCGATTTTTCTAGGGGCGAGCCTAAGTGGAGAACGCGGTGTTACTGCCATTAAAGGCAGGCGCGCTTCTCAGAGGTATTTTTGGTATGGATAGATGATATGAGCGATGCCGACGCTTGGACTAATGTCGCCCCCCTCGCGGTGTGTTAAGGCATTGACAAAATTGCATGTCTTCTACTGGAAACACGCCGAATGGGACGGACGCGTAGCAACGACGCGTTTCAGGAGCTAATCGCGGAGGCCACAGTCATATTGCATTGCTTCCATTTGCCGCTCCCAGAGGGCGACACCACACCGCCGACCGAGAGCACTATAAGAGGAAATTGTAAGATATAAAAGGCGCGTTTTTAAAGCCTCCAGAGGGTGTCCGTGGCGCAGTATATAGCGTTACCGGCATGGGTTCGACCCCAGTTGACGGAACTTTTTCTTTGTGATCTGATCACCTGCATTTTTTGTCGTTATTTCCGTGACGGAAATACGATGAAGTCTTGGTGGACCCAGGCACATACATATTAACACTTTCGTGTTAATATGTATGCACCACTTTGACGTGGTGAGTTTTCATCTGTTTTGTCACGTTGCATGACAGACAGGTGCTGATTGTGCAACCCGAAAATATTTGATGAATAGTGAAGGGCTAATGACGAGAGAGGCATATAATCAGAAAAAATTTATTCTCTTTTCTTAGACCAATTTATGCATAAGCAGGGATGTTTTCGTGGTCTTCGTTGCATCATGTGACAGAGAAGCGCAGTAGCCCTGTCGTTTTGCCCGCAGCTCGCGAAGGGCAAACGGCAAACTTCGAACAGTGAAAAACGGTTGAATAGCTCTGCGTTACGCCAATACTGTTTCCGGAATGAAACGTACCTCTGCAAAATAGTCTTTCTCACTTATTCGTTCATAACAGCAAAGCTGTTAGTCAAACCATAAAGACGGCAGTGGTGTTGCGAAAAAATCTCCGCGCCGTTGCCTAGCAACCGCCAAGCACAGCATGCGCTCTGAGATGGAGACCGCTGCGCGTAGCGACCGATGGAGACGCCGCGCACAGCGTCCCACGGAAGTTTAAAGCAATGGGCGCAAAGAGATAGAAAAGAAGATAGAAAGAAAGAGGAAGCAAGCATCGCGATTCTACACCGCACTACCTGACCAAGCCGCGCATGCGCGGTAGCTAAGCCACACCCACCGACGGAGACATCACGCACAACCTCCGCTCTACAGTGCATAGCCTGGACTGCGCTTGATCGTGCCGAGACAGCCATGGGGCGTCTTAAGAAAGTGCGTACTCCCGAGGAGGAAGCCGCGTGTCGGTCGACGGGGAGTTTACGAGCGGCGACGGGCCCGTGCTTCGCTGTGCCAAGCGCTGCACGATGTAGTTCATACATCACGAATTCTTTTTCTTTTTACAAAATCCAGCCTTACGAAATGCCTCAATACCCGTGAATTTAAACATATGAACCCATTAAAGAACCCGAGGTTGTCCAAATTAATCCGAAGTCACCCACAACGCCATGCCTCATAATCATATCATCGTTTCGCACGTAAAACCAAAGAAATTTAATTAATATTCTTCAAGGATGCGACTGTTGTGGTAGGTGACCTGATGACGCCCGCAATCGTTTTGAAAAGTTCAATCACCATTGCTAGATTAAAACTTTCTATAATGTAATAAATCACACTGTTGCAATCTTTGGCATAGGTGCTTACCTACTTTGTAAAGCTACAATGTGCACAAGTTTGCTGTCTCCTGATCCTGACAGTGTGACGTAGAATTATGGCCATCCTCAACTGAAAAGCCTATCATTCTTGTCTACAACGCAATATGATGAGCTGTGGAAGATTGCTCCGGTACCCACTAATCGACATCTTGACCGCACAAAAACTGGCCGCGTATCTGCGTGCTTCGCTGCAAATGTCGTCGAAAGACGATAGTCTTGTGCCGACTGCACTGCATGAGCGGCATGAGTACCACAATTTAATAGCTGGGCTAGCCGCTGGGCTCGTTTTTCGGACGTTTTCCGGGCACGCTTAGACGGACGCCGGCGTTTCTCCGCTGAAATTTGGTCGTCGGTCTTTTCTCTGCGTTCTCTGATCATGTCTTGTAGAGTGGGTCGTATTTCATCAAGCGGTCATATATGTTTTGCCTTGCCTGAGACAGCGCTCTTCTACGATGAATCAGCCGCATCTGGCTGGCATTGATAAAACAGAAGAGGACGCCATCTACAGCGCTACCGGGGAACATTGACTTGTGTTGAACTATGCTGCTGCCAGGTGGCAGCACCACAGCGTGGAAGTTAAATCACTGGGCGGAGACTTGTTTTGTACACAGCGGCGCATTTTCAGCGCCGCGTAATAAACACTAGGATCTTTATAATTACGTATCCATAGATTTTGTTTTAAAGGAACACTGTGAATAGTACTAAGGTATTGATGTTGTGCCTCAGATATGCGTAATATTTGATTTTTAATTGCCCACGCTCACCCGTATGAACACATGCTTTTCGGTCAAGATTGGAGGTCGTAAGGCAAGGGGTTAAACTTTGGCCAACTAGCTGAATCGTGCGACGTGCCGACAAACAGAGAAACAGACAGACAGATGGACAGACAGACAGACCAAAATTTCTTCGTTTAGGTATCCCAAGAAAGACTATCGTCTTTAAAATGACGAGGACAGAGGGAGGTACGACGACACGGGCGGTAAACATTACCGCCCGTGTCGTCGTACCTCCCTCTGTCCTCGTCTTTTTTGTGCGGTCAAGATGTCGATCAGTAAGCCCCAACCAGTGTTGTACACGTTCCTCTAAAACAGGAATGAAAGCTCGTTCCTCGTTCCTTCCCAATTTCGGAACGAGTTCCCGTTACAAGTTCCTCAAATGCAAAAGGAACTCGTTCCAGTTACATTTCCAAAATTGGAACGTGTCGTTACATTAACGTTACACTTGAGTTTTTAATAAATATATAGTGTCGGATAATCCTGAGGCGAAATAAAGTGAGCAATTTAAAGCTCCCATTGAGCTAAATATATCAAATGTATTTAACATTGCCGACAGCAGGTTATACATAGGTAAAGAAATCTAAATAAACGCTCATAGACAAATTTTTTCGAGACCACCGGCCTTACTACATACATGTTACTGCAACTTTCGCGCTCGTCTATTTCAAGTCCAACACATGTGGCACTTTTCAACGTCGGTCTTCAAAGGCGCTGTCAGGATACTGCACCTCACATATTCAAAGAGAAATCTCCACCAATGCGCCAATATAATTGATTTTCTTGCACAGGAAATCGCATCGAAAGGGACAATAATTAGGCGTTTAATGAGTGCTGACTCAATATTTCAGTGTGAACAGAAAATAATGTTCAGGATACATATTTGCGCCTTATTGAAGACCCCGGTTCACAGTCAGCGAACATATTTCTGTATATTTCGTCTTCTGTCTTTCTATGTTTTGCTTTCTTTCTTGCCATTTGTTAGCGAAAGCTGTATATGGCTAGGAGAAACGAAAAACCGTTCGGCATCTGTGTCACGAGCGGTCTCCATTGGCTGTGCTATCAGTTACGTCGTTCTGAGCGTCGTACCGAAGCTCGCGCGCCATTGGAGCGCGAGCTTGGGTACGACGCTTGCAAGGTCAAACGCTTGCAGCCACGGCGCGCCCTCTGGCGCGCCGAAGAAACGGCGTTGCGGGCAGAACATCGTCGACGTGATTCCGTGAGCGCGTTCGCCGGGGCGAACGCCCGCTTTGGGCGAGAGTTTCTCCAGCGGCACTTTGGCTTCGGCTGCGACGTCTGTGACCGCCTGTGGTTCGACCACAACCTGGCAACGATAATTGTGGAAGGCTTCAGTGCAGCGTCGGGTTGAACCCACTGCTAAACACTGGGGCCGCACATTTCAGCTTCGCTGGTTAACCATTTGTACGGAGTGCTTGGGCGGTGATTTTTTTCGCTATCTCTGTGTGTGTGTGTGTACGTTCGCTCGCCTTCTATCTTTTCTTCTTTTTCTTCTTCTCTCTATACTCGTTTTCCCCTCCACCTCACCATCACTTCTCCTTCCCACCCCCCTTGATATACTGTACTATACAAGGATATGCTATACACTTCTAGCGTGCGCGCATGTTCCAGAAAAGCTCATAGCCAATAATTTCCTCAACATCCTACTTCATTAGTATATGGTCTCTCAGCTAAGAGATGTATACGAGCGAATGGAAGGTCAGCCAGAACGGCATATTGCATTGGTGAGGTGTTTATCCATACCACCGTTATAGTGTATAATGGGAAATGGCAGTTCTTTGATGTTTTCTTTCTAGAGATGAATGCGAATTCTTCAGTACTATGTGTTCGTCGTTGGGTCGCGATACGAGGAAAATGAACATATTTGTTCTCTGTCTGTATTGAAATGCTTCCAAGTGCCATGCCTATGTTGAATAAATACCATGAAAGAAAAATAACTAGATAGCCGAGTGGTTACGACCCTCGCCTTCAGATTGTGGATAGGCGGTGTCGAATCTCGCCTCGCCGAAGACATTTTGTAACCAAGAATTTATCTCTTTCTCTATATCGCTTCCTTTCGCACTCTCTGTACTCGTTCTCTCGCCTCATCAGAGTTATTGCATCCCGCGTCGCACAAATCAGCGCAAGTGTTCTGGGAGAGAAGCAGAAGAGGATGGCGATGATGAAGAGAGTGCGTGCCGGTTCATGATGATGATAATTTTCTTTCTACGACACATGGAAACCTTGAACATAACATCTCTGCTGTAAAAAGTCAAATGTTCCTCCCGCGCGTGGTCAGTCTCGAAGTCTTTCGCTTTCCTGTGACCCCGGCGGGCGCCTTGAAGTAAAAACCAGGCTGCATCGTAGTCACGTGATGGGCGAGCACTACATTTTCGCGCCGCACATGGTCGCCCATCAGCTCTGTTCTACATGATGTGCTGCGTGCGTACGCCTGTTGAATGCCGTGGAACGTTTACAGAAGGAACGCTGTTCCCTCTACCGTTCCTGCTTAAACGCAACGAGTTACCGTTACAGTTCCACTGATCCTAAATGGAACGGTGGCGTTCCTCCGTTCCTGCCAAAAGGAACTAGTTCCTGGAACGTCGTTCCTTGGAACGCCGTTCCGTACAACACTGGCCCCAACTAGGCCAAACACAAGTTCTTCTGAAGGTACCCACTAAATTGAAACACAGCTTTCTGGCCCCACATTTCTTGATCTTTGCGTATTACAGTTTACAACAAAATTGCGTATTACAGTTTACAACAAAACACTGTGTATTATCAACCCCTTGTATTGGTCAAGTAAGTCGGTAAAGGGATAGCAACAAAGATCCATCTTAGACACGACAGTACGGTAAAGCGCAGTAAAGCACAGTGGGGTAAGTAGGTATTTAAAAACTTTGTTGATCCATGAAAGAATCATGTGAGGGGAGGTGTGCGGGGGATGTGGAAGCAGGACGACGATGGGCCCTCGGGCCGCTCTAGATGGCCGGACACTTTTGTGCTTCGGCGACCCCTCTGGCCCAGCCCACTGTCCGGAGCTATAACTCCGGTTGCGAGTTGCGCAGAGCAGCCTCCCATCGCTCCTGGTGTTCTGACCCTTACCACGGGGGCTTGAGTTTGTTCGGGCAATTCACAGAGACGTGATTGAAGTCAGCCCTGGTGCTACGACACAGGTTGCAGTTGGGAGAGGTTTCGCCATGCGTAATAAGGGAGAGAAGGAAAGGAGTCGCGACTGTGGCCGTTTGAAGTCTGCGCCACAAAACCTGGTCACTTCTGGAAAGGGATTTATGTGGTGGGGGGATACGTTAGGCGGGAATTTCGATAAAACAGTGTTATATCGTGGTAGCTGAGGAGTCGATCCCTGGCACCGCGAAGCGAAGGCCGGTCGCTTTGAGCCCGGTTGACGGGTGCTCGGGCTTGGGTGTGAGCGGCCATGTTGCCTGGGTGTCCACTATGCGCAGGGACCCAGAGGAGAGTGGATGAGGCGATCAGACGGAGGACATAACTCAAGGATTCTAGCAGCCGGAGAGTGGATTTTGAGAGTGGCGTAATTACGAATTGCAGTTTTAGAATCAGAGAAAATATACTCAGCGGAAGAGTAAACAATTGCTAAGGCATTGGCCGCCTCCTCTGCTTCTAGAGATTCTGTCGAATTTGGAATGGACGCACTAGCGATAAGGTTTTGAAATCCGTCTACAACGGCTATTGAGAAAGCCGGACGATCTGCATATTCGGCCGCGTCTACGTATACTGCCGGAGAATTAGGAGGGAAGCGCTCGTGAAGAGCCTTGGCTCTAGCTTCCCGTCGCGCTCGATTATGTTCTGGGTGAGTGTTTTTGGGGAGTGGCGGGATGCATAGGTTGTTGCTAACAGCGATTGGAAGTGTGTGCGTGGCCGTGGTATGACCAGGAACGTTGATTCCGAGTCGGCGCAGGAGTACTTGACCAGTTTCTGTAAGCGATAGCCTTTGATATTGACTGAAGAGATACGCTTCTACGAGCTCTCCCAGAGTGTTGTGCACTGCTAGTTGAAGTAATTTATCCGTGGCTGTTGATTTAGGGAGATGGAGAGCAGTTTTATAGGCAGTGCGGATGAGTCTGTTGGGTTGCTCGGTCTGTGTGGGTGTGAGATAGAGGTAGGGGATGGAATAGGTGATTCTGCATAGGCAAAAGGCCTGAATGAGGCGACGTGTGTCTGCTTCCCTCATGCCGCGATGCCGATTGGAAATGCGCTTAATTAAGGAAGCTGCATTATGAACCGAAGCACGACTTAACTTAATAGTCTCAGCGTTGGAGCCATTGTCGGAAATATTAAGACCTAAAATTTTGATTTTATTAACCCTGCGAGTGGGGGGTGTCATCTAGTCTGACTTGAATATTACCGGTATCCCGCTTTTTAAAGTCGATAACTAGGAGCTCCGATTTAGCCGCCGAGCAGGTGAGTCCAATACTTTTGGCTTGCTTAACAACAGTGTCAGCGGCCAACTGTAGTTTCGATTCGATTTCGCCATGGTTGCCGGCATTGACCCAGATCATGATGTCATCCGCGTACAAGGAGTGATTGACGGAAGGAAGTTTGGCAAGTTTCCGCGCTAGCGGAATGAGAGTAACGTTAAAAATAAATGGGAACAAAACCGCTCACTGTGGCGTTCTCTTGCTTCCTAGCGTGAAGGGTTCGGCTTTTGAACGTGCCTAATTGTAGGCGGACGGACCTGTTGCTGAGAAAGGCTGTGACATACTTGTGCGTGCGAGAGCCCACGTTTAGTTCGCTAAGAGACTGTAAGATGGAGAAGTGAGAAACATTATCAAAGGCCTTGGTCAGGTACCAATGCGAGGATGGCTCTGGTGATTGTGAGAAAGTTGGATTGAGCACATCCTTTTTAAGCTGTAACATGACATCCTGAGTTGACAGTCCCGCTCGGAAGCCATACATGGTGGAGGGAAATAGTTTTTCTTTCTCCATGTAGCGGTTAAGGCCATTTAGGATTACATGCTCCATAAGTTTTCCAGTACATGATGTAAGAGAAATCGATCTCATATTCTTAAGGTCTAACGGCTTTTTTATTTTTGGGAATGAAAGTCACCTTAGCTGATTTCCATTCCTAGGGGCAGCGTGCCCTGCTCCCATTGTTGATTCATGTAATTGGTAAGAGCGGCCAATGATTGGGAGTCTAAATTTCGGAGTATTTTGTTAGTAATTCCATCTAGTCCTGGAGCGGATGTGGTGCGAAGTTTCCTGAGTGCAGCCCACAGTTCCGCCTCTGCAATCGGTGCATCCAAGTCTGAATTGGTTGCTCCTTTATAAGTAGGTAAGATTCTCACTTTACGTCACGGAAATACATGGTTTTAAGAGCAGTTTCAAGGTCTTGCCCTTGTTTCTCTACCTCAAACAAGAGTTTCGTAATTTGCTTAAAGGAGCACTGACATCAAATTTCAAAGTCAAGATGTGTCCTTCATTCGATTGCTCTGTATGCATAGGTCGTCTTGGCCAAATTTGAATGCCGTCCGTCACGTGGAAGTTATTTTATTTCGAGGGCAAACCAGGCAAACAGCGTATGAACGCTCAACGGAAAACTGGATGCCCTGCGACATAGACACTATGCAACGTGTGAGGTGTGATAGAACACGTGATAGAATCACACTTATGACGTACGCTAGTGATACGCTAGTAACAATGACGTTGACGGTCTGAGTGTGTTAATTGTGGCGCCGACGCCCGGCGTGGTCTCAGTAGTGGCTCTTCTTGCTGTGTTGATCTGTGCGTGCGGTACATCGTGTCGCATCGACTGATTTGTCGTGCGCGAGTGCGATCATTCGGAGCGACACAGTACGTGCCAGGATGTCGGGGATATCTCACCGTTGAGCGTGGCCCAAGCGTGCGTCCGCAGGCAATTCCTCGTCGCTGCTCGGACCGGTGTCCATTTCCTCGTCGCTGCTCTCCAAAGGGTCGAAGCGAAAATAGTGGCTTTTAGCTTGTACGTATACATCTTTACGTTACCGGGTTACCGGATACCGGAAGGAATCTGCGCATGCGCGTTTCTTTACGGAACGTAGACTTTTACGGAACGTAAACTACTCGCCGGATAGGCTTTACGTTTTTGGCCCTATCTCACAACTCCACCTTCGTTCGTGGCTACTCGCGATATCCGCTTTCAGGAGACTCCATCCGCCGATGCCGAGTCAAAATAAGCCGAAGTGCGAGCGATCACCTTAATTGTTTCAGCAGGATTGCCGAAGCTAGTGATCTAGCAAGTCGAAGCAGTAAACGTGAGAGGCCTAAACATGGGCCTAAAGCTCCTGACATGCCCGACATGCTGGATAGGTGGCGTCATCTAGCGGGGCTAATATGAACCAGGCAAGCACAGAATTGGTATTGCAGAAACATCGTGCATTCTACTTCTGATGTGAATGCCTTGCAGTGGCATAACTACGAATGAGTCGCCTTTTTAATCATTTCATCCCTCAAAAACACTCGGCGAAAACAAACGTGTCCATGACTGTGGTTGCACAAATCGTCACAAGATGTCGACACCATCGTCCGGTAACCTGGTATTTTATACGTTTTATACTCCTTCGCGTACATTGGGATACCTTACACGCTAAAAAACCTTTTTGGTGATTTTGCCGCAGTAGTGATTCAATCTTATCTAAATTAAATATAGTTTAAATGCAGTTATCATCACAATTTGGTGGTTTGCGCAAACGTAAAGGTATACGTTTAAGTAAGTACGTAAACGTTTACGTATGGTGTGCTAAAACTTTTCTAAAACAAGCGTTCCGGTAAAACGGTAAACGCAATACGGTATTCCGGTAACACGGTAACGTTAAAAAGCATACGTACAAGCTTAAAGCCCCTAATGATTCGCAACGTCGCGAATCGCGGCAATTCCCAATTCCAAGTCGTCGTCATCCTCGCTTGTCGATGTTGACCGCGACGACGGCGAGGACGACGATGTTGACGACAAAGACATGGCTGCACGTGTGCTCCTAGCAGACGAAATGTCAGCGATGTCAGCTGGACGTGACGTCACCTTTTTTTTGGCAGCGGGATCAGCTGGGGAGCGGCCCCGACGTGGCCGCGAGGTAGCGCTACCAGCACTACAATTTGGCGGGTTTTCCTCCCGTTTTGAATCGCGTTCGATACCGGATATATTTATCAACATTACTGGTACTTATTCGTCCCTCCGCTGCATTTTGAGTCGAGAATCGTTACTTGGGGGTCGATAGCTACTCGCGGATGTAAAAAAATCCACATGCGTAGATTTGATGTTTAATACTTTCAGAGCGCGAGGAGCGTGGATCTAACATATGGCGAAGCAGGGACCATGAGTTCGTCATATGTAGAGTGCCGTCGAGGCGGTTGCAGATCTGGTTCCATTGTTGTGATGAAAGCTCGGCCGCGTGTTCAGTTACGAGTTGGAGCGTTTGTGCCATTTTCCGCTTTACTTTGCGATTATGTTTTTGCTTGAGCCATCGCTTCTCCAAACTCTGATAGGCCTCCCATAAGTGGAGCAGCCTGCTGGATCGCGGATATGTTCTGCCGGGGCTACTTTTTCGCTAAGAGCTACGTCCCGTTTGAGCTTAGACGCCCGGTCTTTGTAGTCCTCAATTTCTTTTGTCGGGATTCGGTCTCGGATTTCGCGGAATTTGTCCCAGTCGACAATAGGTTTCAAATGAAACTGCGGACGGAAATTGGCAATGGGCAGTGTGATTGTTAAGATGTAATGATCACTGCCGAGGTTCACTCCAGTGTGTGTCCAGTTGGCTTGTCGCACGTTTTTAGTGAAAGTAAGGTCCGGGGCGCTAAGCAGGATGGCCCGAGCTTGGCCCGAGCTTGGCCAAACTCGGGATCTTTCCGAGCTCTGGCGACACGCCCTTTTGAACGAGCCACAGTACGAAAAGGTCAGATACACCCTTCAGCGCGCGCTGCGTTCCATTGGTTACGATGGAATGCAGCGTCACGTCAAGGACGGTCGACAAAATTGGGCGGTGTTTTCAAACCAGAGGCATCTTCTTTCATTTGTTTGTCGTTCCACTGAGTGCAGAAGTGCACCCATGAAATAAAAGTGCCAGAAAGGTTTACTGATGATATTTTTTAAAGGCAGGGGCTGTTTAAATTCGTTTTGAAGCTTTTAATATCTGTACTAAGTATCCTTTAGAATAATTAGCATGGTGGCCTCTGAGATTAGTTCCGGCCGAGCACCTTATAATACCGCGACCGTAGCTGAACCCGAGGCCACGTGTACAATCATCATGGTCAGCCTGCACATTCTTGCGCGTTGCTCGACTGGCGCGCGCACTCTTCATCCCTTCATGGTGTGCTCGCTGCCCGAGGACGTGCGCCCGGCTGATTAGCTAAGTGGCTGGGCGGTACACCTAGCTAAATAAGTCAAGAGAATCTATGAACAAGCTAATTAAGCCAAGGCATGCTAAGATCGAGCTAATGAAGCCATACCTTAATAAGACCATGCTAATGAAGCCATGTAAAGCTATGACCGTGATGACTAATAGCAGGCTAATTAACGCGATGTTAATTACAAGCACGCTAAGTAAAGTCATCCTAATTAGACCTTAATAATATGATGCTAATCATGATCATGCGAATTAGGTTTATGTTAATTAGCTGCCTACTAATCAAGATCATGCTAATTGCACCCGAGGTAATTATTGTCGTTTTAATTAAAACCTCACCAATCAAGACAAAACTGTTCAATATTTTGGTAATTCAGTCCTGCCTAATTAGTATAATCAAAATTAAGACGGAGCTGATGCGTTCTTCGAAACGTATACCGAGCATACTGAGTAGACGACCGACTTAAAACGCTGGAAGAAGCTAGGTGATCACAAGCTCCTCTATGGCTCCAGCCTTGCACAAGTAGTAAAGGCTGACCAAATTATTTTATATGCAAAGAAGCTGCTGCTTAGCGTCCACCGCATGAAACCTTTGACGGTCACACCGGCACCATGACAGTCACGAGTTGAACTGGGGCCTTCTCAGAATCAACGAGTTTGTACCCGAGTTCACGCGTCAATCAGTTTGATTGACAGACGCCCGCGGCGAAGATCGGGTCCACCCACCGCGTTTGCGCTTTCCAAGGAGCAGTGCTCACGCCGCAACGCCAGCGAGCGGCAGGATTCATCTATCAGCTTTATCGCGCAGACTGTGCACACACGCACGAAGAAATAAAAGTTATATCATCACGTGGCTGCGATGTCTCGCACTCAATTTCACCGCGCTCACGACGTACCAATCACAGCCGCGTTGCCGCAATGATGCGAGCGCCCCTGGTGACAACCTGTCCGTATATTTATCCGCAATATTTGATAGAAGCGAAACGAGCTGCACGAGAGTGTAGCGTGTGCACCCTTGTTGCCTTCGAGAGTGGAAATTTCCATGCTGTGGGTGGAACGAAAGAACATGCCCGAAAGTGGAAGAACGCCCACGAACACGCCTGTGGGAGGCGCAATGCTGAGTTGGCAAAAAGATAGCGCGACAATCACGCTGACGTCGCTGCACTGTTGAATGTGGACTGAGTGGCGGCGCTGACGTGTTCGCACGCGGTGTTTCTTTGATTACCGCCGCAGATGCCCCACATGCGTTTTTGACGCCACGCTCGTTCATGTAGCCGTTTTTGTCAATGCTGCTATCACGCGCTCCGCTCTGTCTTTGTGCCATGACCGCCGCAGTGCGAGCTCGGAGCAAACTCGTGTGCCCGAGAAGCTCGCGCCATCCTGCATAGCACCCCCCGGGGTGGTATTTCCGCTGACACTGTTGCCAATGCGTATGGCTAGCATGCAACCAGTAACTAGGGGCGCACCTGCTTCGCTGAATGTATTGAAAGAGGCTGGTGCCTTTCCGAGTGTTTCTCCTGTAACCCCAATCTACGTACGGGGCATTAAAATCACCCGTTACAATTAAGGGAGCGGAGCTTGCTATTTGGATGGCCTTATCGATTGCTTCGAATACCGCAGTGAGGATGAGAATAAATATTTAAGACAAAATATGAGCGTTGTCCTGTACGACGCGGGAGAAGTTCGAGAAGAATGCAGTCAGAGTAAAGATCGGAGAGATCGTGTGCTATAAACGAGATATTCCTTTGTACATATGTGGTGGCCCAAGGGGAAATAGGATGCGAATGTACAGCCTGATAGCCTAGAAGTTGGCAAGCTTTTAAAGGCTCCTGTACGGAGATGACATCAGGGACGGGTATAGAGTGCTGTATGTATAGTGAGAGGTTGTCTCTCTTGTTTTTTTAATCCACGGCAGTTCCATTGCCATATGCAGAGTGAAGAGGGTAAGGATGAGGCAAGGGTGCAGGAGGGCCTTATGGCTGTGAAGGCGCTTGACAGGGGAGGGATGTTGGTAGAGCTTCCAAAGAGGGGAGCCGAGCAACTAACATGTCTAGAATATTTTTAATCTTAGTGAATGGTTCTGCGATTTGGGTAAAGCCTAAATCAACCTTTTGTCTGAGTTCCCGGTGTTCTTTCCGAATTTTTTTTACTCGTGCATCTAAGATCATCTTCCGATGATTCAAGCTGTTCCGTTCTTTTTTTTTTTTTTTTTTTTTTTTTTTTTTTTTTGCTAGGTGGGGGGGAAGAACTTGTATGATCGGGGCTGCCATATATGATATGGCAGAGGGCTGCCATATCAGGCTCCGTGATAGAGGGGGAGATGAATAGGGGCGGAGAGGATGCAGGCGGGACTGCTGCAAATGAACTTAAATGTTCCAGCACCAGAGCCAACTGTTGCTTTAACTCTTGATTCTCCCAAATTAGACGTTCCATAGTCTCCCGAGTTTTAGAAGTTTCTTTAGAATCGGAGCGCATGCCACAGGAGGAGGAGGTTTGCTCTACCCAGCTCCCCTTTCCGAATTGGGTGCCGAGGTCGCGGCTCTGTGACGCACTTCGTCCAGGGCTTTTGCCTTTGCTGCCACAGTTTCGTCCAGGACTTTTGCTTCTGTTGCCCCGATTTCCGTCTTGGATGCTTGGGAAAGACTCCTTCTCGAGCTAGAACTCGTGCTTCCAGTGCTGTTGCTCCTGTTACGGCCTCTGTCGTGGACGAGAGGGACGGCTGGAGCCACTTCGAAAGCGTTGTTTGCATGCCCTGTCACCCGTCATGTGAGCGTCCCCACAGATGACGCACTGCGGAGTGCAGGGGTGGTCTTCCGGGTGCTTCTGACCACAGCTTGAGCAAGTGGAGTAGAGAGAGAAGAGCAAAGGAAAGGCAGCGAGGTTAATCAGGTTGCACCCGGTTGGCTACCCTACACGGGGGAAGGGGGGACAGGGGAGGAAAATAACAGAGAAGGGAAGAAGGAAAGAGAGGACAAGTAATACGCTTGCACACATAGCAGCGTGCGCGGCGCAACTGTCACAGAGTACGAGTGCCTTCGACTGTCGTAGACGAAGTAGTCTGCAGTTCGTGATGTTAACGAAGGCTTGCAAGGACTGGCTCCAAGGTATCCAGAACTTGCAATGCGCTTCGAGCTGATGGGGTTGTCAATCCGGTGAGGAGTGTTCTCATTGTGCTTATCAATGACCTCAACACGGCAATGACACGTAGGTCTTTTGTCGCGGAGATCATTAGCAGAATCTTGTGTCGTCTCTCTGTGGACGCGCAGTGATGGTAAGGACGGCCACTCGACATCCGCCGCCGCCTTCATCCCTTCCGCATCGTTTTGACTCTCCGAACGTAGGGCGTTGGCTGGAGGTGGTGGTGGCGGCGGTGGCAGTGGTGGTAGCTGTCGGGAAAGAGACGTCTGGTGGTCCGCTGGATTATGACGTCGCGGTGAGGGTCCAGTTTCGGCAGCGCCATTCCTAGACCTCTGTCGGTGACGTGAACGTCGTTGTCGCTTTCTGACAATATCAGCGGCTTCTTTGTGTGTCGAGCCATCCCTTACCATCTGTTTTATTACACTCCATTCTTTCTTCACTGACGGACAGTCTCTTGATGAAGCTTCATGTGATCTGTGGCAGTTGGGACATGTTAGGGTAGTTGCTCGGCAGAATTCAGCATTGTGGTGCTCTCCACATCGGGGGCAAACCACCACGTTCCTGCAAACTCCGCTCACATGACCCATTTTCTGACATTTGTGGCACTGTAGTGGTTTTGGTGTAAACGGACGAACCACGTGTCGAAAATGTCCTACCTTCACGTGGGATGGCAAAGTGTCGCCTCTGAAGATAATCGTCACGCAGCGCGACTTTCCCAAGCGGGATACTTGAACGATGTTGGTGTGGTCACTCGCTGCATTGATCAGCATCGGAAGGTCGGCACAAGGAATGGTGATGTCAACATCGTATATTACACCAACCACCATGTCCTTGTTCAGTGGAATATGAGGTTTTACCTTGATACCATCGAGGTCTGTGATGCAGGTCAGAGATAGCAGAGATGGCTCGTGTATTACGTCGACGGCCAAGACATTCTTGCGGGGGTTGACTCGTACATCCTTTATTTCGTTTGGCGCCAAAGACTCAAGTTTTCTCGAGATGGTCTGTCGATTCAGGTGCCTCAGGTTGTCCGATGGCGAGACTGGCGCAAATATCACGGTGTAGTTGTTCGAAGTCACCTTCCGCTTCACAGTAGATGCGGTTGAGGGTGGTGAAGGACCCAGAGATCTTCGTTTTGGCTTACGATGCTAAACAGGGGTGAAGTCATCGTCGGAATCGTCACTGCTTGCCGAATACAGTTCGGTGGACTCACTGTCGGCGTACACAAAGCGCTGTTGTTGTTGTTGTTGTTGTCTCTATCCTGTGGCACATACCCACTCTGGGGGATTGGCCAAGAAAATGTATTGTATGCTATGGGTGATAACTATCGTATTGCTTGGCAACATATAATTTGAAATTGAGAAAAGAAAAATAATACTGTGGGAGCATTATGTGCTTCGCGTTATTCTAACATAATGGTCTGATTCTGACGCAGTATGTAATCTACACTCACCAGTTATACGGTAGCAGCCTCATAACGTCAAAAGTGCCTGAACCCTTGTCTTGCGCAAGGCAAGAGCAGTGCCTACGACTACGTTTCATTGTAGTCTCTCTTCATAATATTTATTTTACAAATGTGCGAAATGGTGGTCCCAGTTCAAACAACTGTCCATTATATCGGCCGAGGACGGAACACTTTCAAGGCATCGTCATAACGGTATTCACCATGCGAACTGTTAAGCCGTACGTTTTTCGGCATTATTACTATTCTTTTCGTTGACTTTCTACTCCGTTCAAATGACACCTACGTTTCAGTATGAGGTGTCACACTTCCAAAAGTAATATATAAAGCTGCAGAAATCCAGGATGACGCATTGTTTCACCTTCAACAACAAGGCACCAAAAATTTTCGGTTAAATGTTCAGTTCAGTTCAGTTTTATTTCGTTAAGAACCGTTCAGGAGATGTTACATAAGAGGAGGGATTACAAAATAAAAGACATACAGCGAAGATTCCATTAACATTGCAGATCATTAATTATGCGTTCTTGGAAAGTAGATGGTGAGGCAATGGTGACGATGTCGTGGTGTAGGCCGTTCCAGTCTGAAGTTGCTCTAATAAAAAATAATGAAGCAGTAAACGTAGTGGTGTGCAATGGCGGGCGGGCAACTTGAAGTGGATTACTGGTGCGGTGAGACAAACCTGCTGCGGCTGTGACATACGGGGCTTGATTGAGAGAAGAGGAAAATAACTTGCGTTAAAGGCTAAGGCTAGTAATGCAGCGGCGATAAGGAAGGAGCGACAGGCCGGATTCAGCTTTCAGAGGTGAAATACTGATGTCATATGTATATGAAGGATGAATCAATGGGCCCGATTTTAAAGGGCTTCCAATGCAGTGATTAGATATGCTCGATGCGGACTCCAAATGGCAGATGCGTATTCTAATTTTGGCCTTACTAGTGATTTATATGCGAGTAATTTAGCATGTGAGACACGGTGGAGGTGGCGTTTAAGAAAACCGAGTGCTTTGTTCGATGCAGAAAAGTTGTTAGTATTTTGGGCGCGCCGCGATAAATTGGAGGAAGGGTTGAATCCTAGATATTTATATGATTCTGCCAATTCGATGAATGAATTAGAAATAGGATAATGAAAGTAAAGTGGATTGTGACGATGAGAAAAGGACATGAATTTGCATTTAGTGGGGTTGAGAATCACTAGCCATACGTTACACCAGTTTAGTATATTGTTAAGGTTGCTTTGAAGAATGTTTTGGTCACGACAATTACTAATAGTATGGTAGTAATGAGAACTAACAAGCAATGATGCCAAGGAAAGTATAGGGGCTGTTATTAGTAGTAATTGTAACACAAATATCAAGAAAGAAGAGTGTACGAAAAGATAACTTGCCTCCCATGTTTAGATAATACGCCCATGCTTAAATGCACATATATACCCCATAAAATGGACGGCGGATGACCGCCGCAGTAGCTCAGTTGGTAGAGTATCGGACGCGTTATTCCAAGGTCGCAGGTTCAGTTCCTGCCACCGGCAAGTTCTCTTTTCGTCTACTTTTCTTTCTTCACATTGACATTACAATTGCTACTAATAACATCCCCTATACTTTCCTTGGAATTATTGTCTGTTAGTTCTCATTAATATCGCGTCTAACAAAGAAAAAATGAACCCTTAAATTTCCCCCTCTTTCCTTCATTCGTAGCGAGGGTCTCGTTCTGGCAGACTTGATGCATTCAGGTGGTGTGCGACGGATTATTGGTCAGCTGCCAGCTCATAATAAGATAACGTGCTACGTCACGCCAACAAGCAGAAAAAAGAGTGTTCCACACTCGCCGTCATGGCTACTAGCGACGCTGACTAACACTCCCGTGTTTAAAATGCACATATATACCCCATAAAAGTGGACGGGGGATGACCGCCGCTGCTTCTCAGTGGTAGAGCATCGGACGCATTATTCGAAGGTCAAAGGTTCGGTCCCTTCCAGCGGCAAGTTATCTTTTCGTCCACTTTCCTTTCTTCACATTTACGTTACTATTACTGCTAATAACATCCCCTATAGTTTCCTTGGCATCATTGTATGTTAGTTCTAATTAATTATTGTGTCTAACAAAGAAAAACAAGCCCTTAAATTTCTACTTCTTTCCTTCATTCATACGGTAGATTACACAATCATAGAGATGACATTTCTGAAACTTTCACGTTCTCAGATTCGTCGGCAGGAACCATATGAGGCACAGCTCTGTTATTCTTGTTATACAGCTCCATAATGCGCTCATCTTCAGCTTCTATAGCAGCAGGTTTTGCTAGCAGTGGGCAAACTCCGCCGGAAGAACTACACGCAGCTGTGTGTGAAATAGCAAATTCAAGGGACGCATAATCATACTGAAAGATGTACGCCCGTAGCGGAAACTTTCATCACTGTTTGTGAACATCTAATCCGTAACGTATATCCAGATGACGCTTTAATGTGCCCTATTTGATATTCTACATGAAATTTTTTACGCAATGTACCACGCTTGTTTGCAGATGAAGAAAATCTTGCCGCTTCACCTTTCTTATTAATAAAATGCTTTGTTGGGCGCGTTGGTACATACTGGAATAGGTTGGTTGGTTGGTTGGTTGGCCCTTGTTAATCTGGCGCAACCCACCATGGGGGATCGGCTATGAAACGGGCGGTGCCTTCTTATATAAATGAATTTGTTTATATTCTTAAAATGTTTAGCAATAGATTGTTTTTGAAATAACTCATTAGCTTAATTCAGGGAAAGAAAAAAAAGAATATTGTTGAAGAATGAGGTGGATTTAGATAACTTCAGCATTCAATTCGTTTTGTCTCCAGTGCGAAATCGCATACAGCATCGCAAACGTTCATGTGGCTAAAACCCAGTGCGGTAGCTCCAAAGGAAAGAACCACCGGAAATGACACATTTAAACCCATCCTTCGGAGCGGTTCTTATAGAAGTCTTTTTCTTTGATTGGTAAATAACCTGCCTGCTAGGAAGAAGTGAAGCAGGGATTCACTCTCATTGCAATGGAGGCATAAAGGTGACTGCACCAGACCAGACCTGTGTAGGTAAAAGTTCAGTGAGGGGACCCGGCATCGTATTCTGGTGACTGATATTTCTGCTCTTCTAGAGGAGCACCATCGATTATTCCAATGATAATTGAGATGAGAAAACTGAGATGCTGACAAAGAAGACTTAGCGAAGTTATCCTATGTGGCAAATTTTTCAAATCGCGCAGCAGATATAATTAAAGGCCAACGTCGGCAATATAGAAATGATGGGACCATCATGTGATGCTACTGCGCGTGCATCCGCATATTCATGGAGTGTTATACCTTTGTGCCCTAGTACCCACCAAGCGAATGATACATATATGTCTTGGAATAGAGTAAAATATAATTCTAAAGAATTTGAAAAATTTTGGTGCAGTTAATGAAAAACAGACAGACAGGCTGTCTGTCAGAATGGCGGCTTCTGATATTGACGGTGGTAATTTCCGTAAAGCTAAAACAATTGCAAGTAATTCCGCGTGATAAATAAACGTGAAGTCGGGTAAACGTTTCTAAATTTGACAAATGGTCTTCCAAGATGCAATTTAAGTATCTACTCGGCAAATGTTTGCAAATGTTGGGAAATATATCGTCAAATTCTATTCTATTAGTTTGTACAGGTCTGCTTATGATTAGTACTTTACGGAGCTGAACTTGTAGTGTTTCCAATAGTTTCCGTGCGAAAATGACTTGTGGACAACGTAACCTTGACCACTGATGGTTAAAAAATGACGTCGGTTGATTAATAAAAATATACTGCGACCTCCTCAGTGGTGATGCATAAATCTTTAGGAATGTGCGTACTGTTAGTATGTGAAAGCAAGTTAAAAGAGAGGGCAGGCGTGCTTCTTTGTATAAAATATTATTTGCGACAAATTTAGAAAGTCCATGACATAATCGTAATGATTCGCGCTCTACACTGTAAAAAAAAATCCCGTGAGAAAAACAGAAAATGCATGGCAAATTTAGTGACATAACAGTTCTGTTCTTGTCTCTTTTCTGCATTAGTAGTTTTCTGTAGTTTTGCGTACATTCTCTGTTATTACTTTTCTGCTTTTCTACAGAGATTTTTCGTTTCTAATTTCTTCCCAGAAAACAGGCTTTTTTGTATTTGCACACGTTTTTTCTGTTATTAAGTCGGAGACATCGGTCGCAAAAGTGATGTGCTAATCAAGTGGTTCCCGGCCCACATGGGCAGTGACGTGTCGGAACGCGGGAACGCGAACCACAACGAGACGGCCAACGCGGCCGCGCGAGAACTAACCAACCGCGCAGCTGCAGATACGGCTGACTCAGAGTGTTGGTCGCGGTACAGTGCCAAGGACAAGATGACCACTTTCAACGAAATAGTGAAATGGTACAGACTAAACAGACAGACTATGCCGCCACCTCACCCGGGGCTTACCCGCAAGGAGGCAGTGTTGTACAGATAATTACAGACAGGGTCCCTGCTCACCCCGGTGCTAGCTAAGCACGTGTGTCCGAGTGTGTACGAGAGTGACGTGTGTAGACTGTGTGCGAAGGAGAGAGCTACCGCGGCTCACGTCCTTTGGGACTGTAGCGTAAATCCGAGAGAAGCCAGTGAACGGTATTCGCTCGCACGATTACCCGAACGAGTACTTCGCAACGCACAACTGCTATTGCTATTTCTTGTACGCAAATCCGTCGTACTGTTAAAGTCAATTCATTTCGGTAAGTAAATTATAAGTACACGTGGGCGAAGCGAAAGGCAACGACACATTGTATTTACATATATGGGCACTGTCGTTGTTGTCAAGTAAAGACAGTTTTCTCGTACGCCGACTATGTATATCTCAAAAAACGCATCCGCATCGAAAACGTGCCCTCTCGCGTAAAGTGTTTCCTCTGTGGACACTAACAGCATACAGAGGAACAATAAATCAGCGGGGAATGGAAAAACACAATCTAATTTACGTCAGCCGTAATGGTTTCATAGGTGGCTGCACAAAGGGGGCCCAATTGTGGCAAATATAGGAGGCCACCGTTGGCACTTCAGGAACACTATAACTAAAAAAATTATAGAATGAGAATACGAAAGCCATCGGATAAGAACTCACGATCAAAGAAAAATTGATAAAGGAGCTAGTCCGGCACGGCGTCTGAACAGTGGAACAAACGTTCACTCTAGATAAGAGTTACAAAACTTTTACGAGAATTTAAAATTACTGTTACTTCCACAGTTCTTTGCCGTATACAGTGCGCTAAGGTGAGAGCATCACCACTGTATATATTCGTACTTCGATTGCAATGAACCATTTTGTTGAAAGTTAGCACACGTGTTGTGTCCTCCCTTCTGGTCCTTGTGTTACTTTGCATTAAATATTGCCTAATAGTAATCCTGTAATGGCAAACGGTATATGTGTACATTTTTCCTCATGCTAATCAGCACTTCGACCAATTAAGCTAAAATGTAATCCCTTAACCTCATCTTTTCACATAAATTCCTGCACACAAATATTTGTATGGCAGGAATAAACAAATACTTTTGATACGTTATTTCATGTCCCTTGAGAAGGGGCAAGCGTGTCATCTACATAGCAAGCAAAGCCTTGTTTGCACTAAGCGTTCTCTCAATCCTGCTTCTTCAGACTGCAGACGTTTAGCACACACGGAGCTAGTGCCTTCTGACATGCATTAAGCGCTGAAAACTTGACACACAGTATGTAGACAGAGTTTTGATGTGTGGTTACTGTGACATTCACAGCGCCTGAAAAGTCTGTACCGAACTACCCAGCTTTACACCTAGCTTTTTATGTTCACTACTGGTACGTTCTGTCCAAGATCATCCTAATTAACGCGATAGCATTTAGGAGCCCGTATCGCAGAAAATACAGTGTCGGCGTTCGTGGTGCTGTCCGCGAGCGAAAAATCCCGGTGATAGCAAAGAATAAAAATCGAGGTGCGAGCCGGAATCGAACTCAGGTATTCTGCGTGGCAGTCAAGTATTCTATCACAGAGCTAAGCCACTTTTTTAAGTTCGTAGCGCTTTAGGGGCCCGGCTTGTCGTCCACCGTCTCATGCCGCATTGTCACACAGTTAGGCCTAAGACGAGGCTAAGAATATTTAAAATCAGTGCAAAATAAACTAACAAGGTCTAAAATAATATAGACTACAGAAATAACCAAGAATTTATCGTCATAATTCACCTGAAATCACCAGAAAAAAGTTTGCGCACGCTTGAGCTTCGCCTTCAAGAGTAGAACGCGACAGCGTTATCGGGCTCCGTGCGCGCATCGCCTTCTCAATTGCTATCCCGGTTTCCGTTCTCGCTGCATGCCTCAACTGTTCCGTAAGGAAACGAACGACTTTGCGCGTAGCATTGGTCGTTTCAAAGTATCCTAGAATGCATATTGCAAGCACAGTTGAGAAGTGCCCACTGCGCCATAATTCTTCCTTTTTTCGGATCAGCGAAAGGCCCACTACGCGTCTGCAAGGCAACACGCGAACCTACGCAGCTGCTCATTTTGTTGATGCTTTTGCAGCTGATGATGAATAAATATTTCTGAGCGCTTTGTAATGGGTGGGCCTTTAAAACAGCCGCTCGTTGCGCAATTCACATATTTTGACGCCTGGGGCGATTCTACGCTTCTACCACGCAATATTAGCCTACGTGCGTTAAGGAGACTCCTTCCACAACATGACACTCATTTAGTGCTTTTTCCTAAGCAGTTTGAAGCAATAGCATGGCTGTGCTTCAACCTGCGTGCCACGCAGTGGGACTGGGTTCAACTCTCTCTCGACCCTAAAATTTTTATTATTTATTTTATTTGCATCTTTCTCGATTTTTCGGTCACGGACAACACGATTTTTCGCTCACAAACAACGACGCCGACACCGCAATTTCTGCGAAACTAGCTCTTTAACGCTATCGCTTTGAAACGCTTCTAAAACACGCGGCTGGTACCCGCGTCGCGCAAGAGAGGCGCTACCGCCTCGGCAAGCGCGCGATCGACGAGGCAGTGGGAAGCGCCAAGAGAATCGATGGGTTTCCCGCGCTACGCACTTCCTCAGCTTTCACGGCAGTGGAGCTCTATTAAGCGCAGGATTTAAAACTACAACAATTTGTTAACTCTTTAACATTCTGCGGGAGGGCCACCTTAGCCCAAGCTCAGCGCCCAATCAGCGACGCTCTTCTGGCTGTCACACCACTTTCTCAGATTACGCTCTCCCCGTGCGGAAGGAACGGCCTGAGCAGCGGCGTGTTTGAGGAAGCCACACGTCAATCTTTACTCGGTGAATACCGCAGTGCAGAAAGCAGATTTATGCCAGATTTTATCCGCAAGGGTCACTTCTATCTAATACAAGAGAAATCATGTCAGCATTTGAAGCTTACGACAAAGCATTGTGAAGCATCACATCTGAAAAACAGAATTACCAACTCGTATCTGAGTTTCGGTCATTTTTCACCCCTTTGACTGAGGAAGAGTTGGTAACTATATTAGCGGTTAAATTACTCAACAAACACCAAGACCCGACATAATTTCAGGCGATTTCCTTTCAATCCTTAGTGCGCCAGGTACTACTCGATATTTCCACCGAGAGTTTTAATCTGGAGACCTTTTCTCAGCCATTTTCAAGAAGCCATACTGAGCTAATTACAAATTACTGTGACAAAGAAAAACTTCATCAAGTCCACAACTACAGGCCGAGTACGGTACGTTGACTATAACATTTTTGCGAAATCACTAGCTAACAGACTACCATATCCATAAAGTTGAAAAGTTGGGTGAGCTGGTTAAAGATCATCATAACGCCCGAAGCAGCGCACAGAAACAACCTCCGCAGCGGACCTCCGCAGCGGTGGTTCGGTCCAATCGTTTGTCACTTATGTGTCTTGTTCCTGTGCTCTGCTTCACACGTTAAGAAGAATATCATTTGCGATGTCAGTTCTTATTGGCGCCCACCAGATTTCCGGTCTAAAAGGTGGCTCATTACGAACATCCACAATACCTGTAAAACACTGGAACATTGTTCCCACTGGAATGAACAACTGGCAATGCTACATGTAGATATAGGCGAAGGGCTTTTGATCGGGTATGTCAATCTTCTCGGTTTTCTCATCTTAAAGATGCTAACGTTGGCTCCACTATAGTTAAAGAACTATGCTACAATGATTGTTCGACTGGTTCGCTTGTTAATGGTCACCTGTAAAAGCACTTGTCGATTCACTCTTCTGTAAAGCACGTTGTCCGCTGTCGCCACAGCTTTTTGCCCTTTATTTACAACCAATGTGCTCAAGCGTGGTTTGGTCATGCAATGTTCGCTGTTTCGATATTTATGGGAATATGGTAAGAATTTTAGCTTATGTAGATGACCTAGCGTTTATTTGTACAGGTGATTCTGGTATAAAAAGACATGACTGGTCCCTCCGTTATAAGAATCGGCATAACACGAAAGCGAAACGTGCCTACACAGAAGTAGGTGAGCGTTTATTGTGCATTGATATGTGAGAGCTCGTACGATGCCTCCTGGTGTTTGGAAGATATAGCACCGTTTGTGGATGCACCCACGTCGACGCCTACAGTGGTACAGGGGGGGGGGGGGGGGGTCAAAAGTTCCCAGGCCGCGCTGCCGTAGGAATACATGGGATAGTGGCCTGGGAACTTTTGACCAGCCCTGTACATCTCCATCCCAACTACTAACGCCCATGATAATGATTTAACCGTTGTGGTAGCTGAAACTGCTGATATATACCTGGACACAGCACATCGTGAACCCCGCGCAAAGATGGCATCAGCAAGCACATGAAAAAGTCATAGTTTCGTCGCAAAGGCGAAGCAATTAATGCGATAGCTACTAATTGGAATGTCATGCGAAGAACGGCAAGCAGCTCAAAACTTGCAGCGCGCTGCTCAAGCAAAAAGGGTGCACCAAAAGAACACACACAGGACGAGCGCGAATTAACAACTGTCACAGCTCGACACTCAAAGCGCGCTGCTCAAACACAGAGAAAGACGCACGAAACGAACGCACAAGTATACACAGGGCGAGCACGAACTAACAACTGTCACAGTTGTCCGCCAAAGTGGATCAGTGGCTACGGTGCTCGGCTCCTGACCCGAAGGTCATGGGTTCGATCCCGGCCGCGGCGGTCACATTTCGGTGGAGGCGAAATCGTAGAGGCCCGTGTACTGTGCGATGTTAGTGCACGTTAAAGAACGCGAGATGGTCGAAATTTCCGGAGCCCTCCCCTACGGCGTCCCTCATAATCATATCATGGTTTTTGGACGTAAAACCCCAGACATTATTAACTGTCACAGTTGTTACTTCTTTATGTTTGAGCAGCGCGCCCCTTTCGAAAACGCGGCCGCTGCAGCGACCTTCGTGCGCTCTTAACTTCCCCTTTTGCGGTGAAAGCATAAGAAATATACAAAACGTACCCATCCCGAGATATGCGCGCGAGCACGGACGACCATGCCCTGCTGGGCAAAGTGCAGATCGTATAGGCAGGAAGCGCGCATCGCGACTAGCGGGGCAACGACCTTTAAAGCGCGCCCTTCGCGCTCTTCACGCCATCTCACTAGTGATAACGAGAACAAGCTGAAGTGCCACCTAACTCCGAGTTCCGCTAACGGTAAGCGGTGTATATAAATAACTTGCCGTTAGTATGATGGAGAACGTACGCTTTGTGGTCGAGTCGTTTAGCGCCGCGCGCTGCGGAGTGAGGGGTCGTGGGTTCGATTCCCGGCGTGGGAACGTTTCTACCAGTTTTTTTCGCTGTCATCTGTTAGTTTACATTTTACAGCGTCATATTAGCGACGGAAATACGTCAGTAAAGTCTTGGTGGACCCCGGCATAAAACACTTTCGTGTTAAAAACAGTGGTGTCCAGAATACGAGAATTTGGGGCTATTACTGGTGCACGAATGAAAGCGCTAAAAGTGTAGGACTGTAGTTTGGCACATGGTCATTTAAACCAATGAATTTAAAGAATATTGAATTGTCTTCCGTGTCACCAAAATACCTTGGCGTTCCGTCGGATGCATACAAGTGGAGTGCACATGACTGGAGAGAGCGCGTACCCAGCCTAAAGCGTTAAGCCCAGACTTTTGTTCCCCATAACCTCTCAATATATGACAGAACTAAAGCATGCCATATATTTTTTGCCAACAAAAATATTGCGCGTACTGCAAGTACTCCATTGCTCTAGGATTTATATTCAGAAGTTTCACTGATTGTTTGCTACTTTTTATTTGAGCATCAATCTGTAAGCCAGTGAGGCGTGACAATGATTCCACACCATTTTGTGCCGGTGGTCTGGGATAGGTGCACCTTTTACAGCAAAGTTGTTATGCTGGAGGTTTGCCGTGTGTCGTAGAAAGAAAATTGTCATCATCATGAACCCTCACGTGATCCTTTCATCCTCTTCATCTTCTTCGCCTTCCGCTTTACTCTTAGAACACGTGCGCCGATTGGGCCGACGTGGGATGCAATAACTTCCATGGGCGAGAGAACGAGTACAGAGAGAGAGGAAAAATTAGAACCAAAGATAAATAGAGAAATTCTTGGTGAAAAAATTTCTTGCGAGGCGAGATTTGAACCCGCGTACCCACGATCCCAAGGCGAGCGTACTAAGCACTCGGCTATCTAGGCACGCTAGTAGAGCATAGCATAGCTTTCTTATAGTATAATATAGCAAGGGTGTGGGCAAGGAAATTTAGGATTAAGAAGACATATCTGTGGGCGAGGAGGAGAGAAAGAGGCAGGGGAGAACGAGCACAGAAAGAGAGAAATAAAAAGTCACAGTTTCACCGCAAGGGTGAAGCAATGAATGCGATAGCAACAAATTGTAATGTTATACGAAGTGAGGCTGGCAGCTAACTCTTTTGGATCCAATCTCAAGCATCTCTAGAAAACGGTGGTTTAAGAGCGTAAGGCCGCTTCAGGGACACTGCTCACCACATTCTCTTCGCGTTGAGAGCGCAGCACGTAGAAGGGTACACCGGCCCCCCCGCTGTCGGCCGCCGAGAAGGGGAGATAACGCGCGTGCCCGCGACGACCGCGCTCGTAAAATCGAAGGTCGCTCGAGGGACCCCCCCCCACCTCGCGTCTTTTCACGCTCACGAACGACGGGCGGGGCCGGTTATATATATACATATACATATACGGGGGATGACGGCGGCGGCCAACGGCGACGCCGACGGCAAAAACCAGCCGAGAGTGTCCATATAATTACTATCGCAATAAAACACAGAAAGAGAAAGAAAAAAATGCAGAGAAAGAAAAGGAAGAAAGAGAGAAAAAGATAGAAAGACAGAGAAATAAATAGACATAGAGAGAAAAAGATAGAAAGAAACACGCACAAATAAGATAGAAAAAAAGAGAGAGGGAAAAATGGTAAAAACAGAGAGGGAAAATGGTAAAAGCTTAGCCAAGCAAGAGAGAGAGAGAAAAGTTAAGTGAAAGGCAGGGAGGTTAACCAGAAGAAAATTTCCGGTTTGCTACCCTGCACTGGGGAAGGGGCAAGGGGGGGATAGAAAGGTAAGGAGGGAAAAAGAAAAGAGGAATTGATGAAAAAAAGAAAGAAAACGCGCACACACTCAAGCACGGGAGTGTCATAGTCGTTTGCAAGTCCGGTGGACCGCAGAAACCTCAGCAGCGCCTTCGTCGCTTTCTGGTCTGAAGCTCGAATGCTCCTGCACTCCAAAATTGACTGCTCGGAAAGCGGCCGGTCATCGAGCCGTGCTAACGTTGCCCAAAGTTGTTGCCTCTGGGAGCTGTAATGATGACAATCACAAGGGTCAGCTAGGTGCCCACCAGCTCGGCTGTGACCAAGCCTTTTACGACCAGTAATCACACTGATCACTTGCGCAACGAGTGAAGCTACCCACCTATTGCAAAGGGCTCAGATATAATTAATTATCATCATCATAAATATCAGTCGCATAATCACCAAGTGTGCAGCTACGTAGGTGCGCGTTGTGGATACTTCGCTACTTCGCAAAGTAGTGAATAAAGGCGTAGCCTGTTCTTCGCAACTGTACTTGCAGTAGGAGCCCTAGGAGAGTTTACAGATGTCAGTTCCACGTGCACAGACGTTTCTTCCGTCACGACACAGTTGAAGTGTTCACCGAGAAGCGAAGTTTGGCAAGCGACCGCGAAAGCGTTGCGAAAAGGGCCCGATCACGCTATCCCGTTCCGCTCTAAAAGGCGAAGTTTAAGCGTCCTCCGAGTTTTTTGGTTGGCCTTCTCATACCATTTTGCAGTGCATTAGGGCACTAGCAAACTTGCAAGAAAAAATCATTTAAATTTATTTTAAGCGGTCTAGATTTAAGCAGAGTGGAGCGAATCTATTCACAGCTAGCCCTAAAGAGTAAGGTCATTGCTCCTCAGGCTGACACTTCTTATCAACACCTTATGAAGTACCTTAGGCCTTGGAACGCCGTAAAAGCTATAGGTACAATGCTAATCATTTCAATATTTTTTTCCTTAGGCGTTAAGGATGGAAGCTTTTACTCAATATTCTTACTAACAATGACCACCTAAGTTTTTTTTTTCTTTTGGTGTCTTGTGAATTTTATTTCACACTCTTCAAATCACAATGTTGTTTTGTAACTTTTTTTTAGATATGCGCATACGCAAGCAACTTCAATGTGCGTCAGCTCATTGTTCAGATGTTTCTTACGTTCCGATATCCCTCGCATTATGTTCAGTCCTTTTTTGGTCTCGCAATTCTAAAATTTCTCCATTACTACGTTCTCATTATGAACTTACGTTTCGTTCTTTTTTTCTTTTGTCATATTTTTATGTTATTGCACTGCACTAAAGGCACAAGAAAAAAAACAGGACGAGACAAGCATTTCATTCTTGTGACAGCCAGTAGGCCGCATTTTTACTTATCTTGGTGAATCCTGCAGCACAAATTATGCATGCGGTCTATACAATTGACCGATTTCTTCCACAACACAAGTAAACGTTAGAGCACTCATTTGTTTCATTAAATATTCTAAAGATGTGAGAAATTCTAATAATTTTCCTCATAACACAAAATGGTTCTTAACACACTGTGTGCCTATTCTGTCAATAATTTCATCCCCGAAAACTTTCCTTCCAAATTAATTTCTAGATAATACATAGTTATGTGAATATGTCTCACGCAGAAATATACAGAACAATGCGCAAGAAAACTGTCTTTCTTTGTGTGCACATTATCGCTATGCTCCTTCAGGCTAGCCAGTATGCCTTTGCCAGCAGGTAAAATGTAGTATTGGCCATAACTTTTACTGAATCTTTAGAGGCTACAGTTTTGACGTGATCCACAACACTTAATTCTATGATTGTTTGGGCAGCTTGTTGGGAGCAGAAAATTCTATCAGTACCTCTGCCCGGCCCACTGCTTGAGTAATGTTGAGTTAAAGTGTTGTTTGTTATTGAAAAAAAAATGTAATTAGTTTTTTGTAAGCTAGATTTTCTTTTGTAAATGCTGAGTCCGATCAGAGCTGCTGTCGGTGTTCTCGCGCTACGTGAGAGAAATCTTCTGCAACAGCGATATGCTTGCTCATTGAACGCCTAGCTTTGCACAGAGCAAGCTGATTGACGTTGCAGTTTCGATGCGTTTAAACAAAGCATGATTTCGACAACAAAATCATTTTAAAAAATTTAGATTACCAGTGCATATTTTGGAAAGCTCGAATAATGAAGAAGAGTGAAAAAGTTAAGCTTCGTCCACTCTTGTCTCGCAGTAGTGTATCTGATCGAAAGTTTTAACTAAGCCTTTCATGAGTCCTAGACAGACCGGTGAATTGTGACAACACAATCGAATAGTTTTGCCCGGTGCTGCACAGCGCGAAACACGCTCACGCCGGCATACGTAAACCGGAGAGCAACCGTCTGGTGCAGAGTCAATTGAGTGCAGTGTGCGGGTGTGTTCACTTAAATTTTTCTACATTTTTGCGGACACGCTGACATGTTGCTTTCGCCCCAAACACCCGTCAAAAATGACGAACCAATGCAGTTCTTATGCCATACGTGAACGCGTGAAAGGTGGATGAAGCGTGTGTACCACGAGAGAAACTCGGGTAAATCTACCTACTGTCGAGCAATGTAGGTCTCATGACGCCCAGCTTTGCGTTTGAAACAGTCGTACGTACTTATTAAAGAGTGAAGTGAAGAATTCAGAATTCATTGGTCCGTTAAAATAGAGTACTCTCACAGTTTCCGAGCCTCCCATGGCCTGAACTATTCGATTAAAGAATCTCAACCCCATTCATTATTCAGATGCAGTGCCTTCTAATTAAGATACAGCGCCTTTAAGAAAAAATGAAACAAAAGTTTGTTGCCCTATTGTATTACGTAATATAGCTGTCAGAAATGTTGTTTTCAGCATGCTGGCACCAACATAAATTGTTGCATTCAGTGAATTCAACAACAATGTTCACAAAGAGGACTCTTTCCTTGCTGCAGATTGCAGCTTGAACATATATGTTAGAGTTCCTGGAAGTCAGTCTGATATCTAGCAGTGTTAGAGCAAAATAAATTATTCAGAGAAAACCATTGTCAGGCTGGGCACAAAGGGTGCTAGTGAATCTGCCCGGCTACGAACAAAATACTTTTTTCTTTCTCATATTGTATTTCATTTATTGTCGTCTAAAATATTCATTGTATGTTGGAAATTACATGTGTATACACTGTGTCGTCCCAAGATTTTTTTTTCTGAGTATGGGCTAATATGAACTTCCCTTCATTGCCGTTGTGGTAATCAAGTGCTTTTGTCGCACTCATCCGTTGTTATCTCATTTTCTGAGCTTAAACTACAGCATTATTGACGTAGAATTTCTTGAACATATGGTACCTACACGGATCAGGCTCTTGAATACCGCGAAACATACGCACGAAAAAGTTTCAAAGGCCATAAAACCAAAGCACGCTGTTGCACAAACCCCAAAGATTTCCCAACAATCTTGATTCACTCGACTGTATTCTTTTAAATGCCGCGGCGTTTTACAACGCATTGGGAGTATGTGACAAAACGAAAGTAGCGAATGCGCTAAGGAAGGCGAGACCCCTACCATCGAGTTTCCAGAAAGCAAGTACGAAATATTACCAGCTATTTGACAGGGTATGAAAAACCATGAATAGATATGGAAGAGACTGAAGTGAATTACTCTTTGTCGATGATGTCAACAGACTATAAGGACGTCATTTGAATGAAGGGGGGGAAAAATCCAGTGTACAAAGAAAGCGTTTTTGTGTGTTTTTGTGTTATTATTCAGGCGAAAGATTTAAGCGCCTTATCAGACGAAAAACGCGGCGTGTGGTAAGAAAGCTGGCAAAGCCCACGTATTGCGGGAATCGATTACATGCGAAGCAGTCAGGCAAGAAGCAGCCTACACCAGATTTTCCGCTTTGAGCCAAGCGCTACGTGGTGGTTCGACGCCTTTGTGTAAATTGTGTAGCTGTGCGCTACGAGGCATGCCGAGAACACTAGCGTATAAATGGTAGCTCATGGTCCGGCGTAACGGCGGCAGTCATGTTGGAACAGAGACGTCAGTTTCATCGCCACGATGTGCTCGCAACGGGGTGATTATGTGCATATCATAAGTAGCGATCGAAGGCGTATTCGTGTTACGCTTGACTACAGCTTGAGGAGTCATAGATATGTAACGTTTATTACATGGATGTAAACGCGGATAGCCGACACTGCCACACAAATTGGCGTTGGCCGGGCGTGACACTTGCAGAGGGTCTTTTTTCCCAAACAGCTTAAAGCACTCGCGTGGCTAACAGCAAGCACTGACTCACATTTCTACGCGACGCTGACCACATTTCGACATTTAGACTTGAAATCGCCCCAACGGAGCCCTATCAACCCGCCATGTCTTTTTTGGGCATTGCCTGTATCTTCAGGGTTCCTAAGCTGCCGGCGAAACACACCGTTCCAGCTGCGGAAGCAAAATTTTCTCGTGATGGACCATTTGAGCACCATGTACCACGATCACCTACAAATGTACACCGACGGATCTGTGCGCACACAGACGGATAGCTGCGCGGCGGCTTTCTGCATACACTCCCTGGGCGTGTCATGGTCGGACCGCCTGGATCGTGTCGTGTCGTCCACAACAGTAGAAAGCGCCGCAAACACTGCGGCTTTGCGAAAATTGCGGTCCTTTTCTACACAAGGTGTGCTGACAGATTCACAGCAGTCGGCATTACAGCGACTGCACTGAGGCCTACCTCAAGAAAAGTTCACAAGGCAATCTGGCGCTCATTAAACACCTGATCGGCAAGGGCTTCAATGTAAAGTTTTAGTGGATCCCATCCCACGTTGGAATTGAAGGCAACGAAAAAGCTGGTGCCTTTGCACGCGATGCGCGAACTTGTGTTCCAAAAATAAGAGCTCCCAAAACGTACCAGAACAACAAGGATGTAATACGCAATCACTTCAGGGCGATCCACAAGTTTCCACATCAGTCATGCGTAATCCACGGACTTTCTAGAGAACAAGCGACGCTGCTTTACCGGATCAGAACTGACTCCGCATACACCCCGGATTGGCCATTCAAGACTGGCTGAAGCATTTCCCCGTTTTGAGCCTTTTGTGGTGACATCGGTGACATTGAACATTTTATTTGGCTTTGCCCGCAGTTTGATAGGGAAAGAGCAGCGATGGTACGCGGCTTGCAAAAAGGTTGTCACACGCACGGGACATTTGAAGATGTCCTTTTTTTCTGAAGGGCCCACGGCAACGAGGAGGAGCGTGCAACGGATTCTCATGGCCTTCCTGCGAGACACTGGGCTGTGTAACATTTGGTGACGGACGCCTATAATTCAGGAGGAGATGCTCAGGCGGAACAACTGCCGGCCATTTAAGCCAGGCTAACCCCACCTGTTGCAACACCACAACCATCACTACCACCATCTATAGAATATTTGACTGTCATGCAGAATGCCTGGGTTCGATTCCGAATGAAGCCATGATTTTCATTCTTTGCTTCCATCGGGAAATTTAATAGATCGACAACATCGCCGACCCCGGCACCACATTTTCTGTGGTGCGGGCTCCATCGCATGTCGGGTTAGCATTCCAAAAGTCTGGGTTAACATATACTGTAAATTACCAGTGGCGCATACCCGCACACGACGGGCCGCGGTGTGCGGTTATTACCAAACGTGTCTGGCGGTATTTCATGACGCACGTGACAAGGAAGTCACGTTATTTAAATGATGGCCTGCGAATCGTCATGGTTTCACGTCTTCCTATGCCGATTGCGGTATATACCAAGCTAAGGGTCGAGACAAGCACGAGAGCGATAAGACGTAGATAGATAGATAGATAGATAGATAGATAGATAGATAGATAGATAGATAGATAGATAGATAGATAGATAGATAGATAGATAGATAGATAGATAGATAGATAGATAGATAGATAGATAGATAGATAGATAGATAGATAGATAGATAGATAGATAGATAGATAGATAGATAGATAGATACGCTCAAATTGTTTTTGGTTTGCTAAGAAATGCTTCGCAGCGCGGATGAGCGGCGTGTGGTGGAGCGACGGAAAAACTGCATTTCTGCGCCACTTACTGTCACGCGGCGTAGTGTTGAGCCTATCGGCCGCGGCCTCCGCGATTCAATCCGGCAATCGCGCCGTTGCTGACAGAGGAGGCCGCGGCCTCAACACTACGCCGCGTGACGGTAAGTGGCGCAGAAATGCAGTTTTTTCTCGCTCCGCGACACGCTGTTGGTCCCGCAAACTTTTGCGGCCGTCAGTACGTTGCCACGAAAAATTCGAACACTCGTATTGGAATGAGTTCCAGAACGTAACGAAGGGCATTTGGCCTTAAAGTGAAATAATAATAATAATAATAATAATAATAATAATAATAATAATAATAATAATAATAATAATAATAATAATAAGAATAATAATAATAATAATAATAATATCTGGAGTTTTACGTCCCAAAACCATGATATGATTATGAGAGACGCCGTAGTGGCGGGTTCCGGAAATTTCGACCATCTCGTGTTCTTTAACGTGCACTGACATCGCACAGTACACGGGCCTCTGCCATTTCGCCTCCACCGAAGTGCGACCGCTGCGGCCAGGATCAAACCCGCGACCTTCGGGTCAGCAGCCGAGCACCGTAGCCATTATATCACCGTGGCGGACGCCCTGAAGCGAATGCTAAAAATATTGCATAATTGATCTTACCTAACTAATGAATCGCAATGTGAAAATACCCTAACAAGCGCCACGTGGACATGAACAACGGCCAGCGTAATAAGGAGAACATCCTCACCCGCAAAGCTTGTAAATTTGCCATGGGACTTTCACCGACCACATCCACGACAAAGCTCCTCAAGATGGGGGTTCACAACACCTGGGAAGAGTTAATTGAAGCGCAAAAGGTGAACCGTTTGTAAAGATTAAAGCTTACAAAAACAGGACAAGCACTTCTAAGGGATCTTAGCTATACAGTGGAAAAAGAAGCATACCTGCCCCAGTCTATTCCCCACGAAATCAAGGATAATATACATGTGTGTAAAATACCTGTAGTCGGTGACAGCCTAGGAATAAATGTAGGCTCCTCCCACGAGGCCGCATTGCCCTTATTTTTCACGCTTCCGCCGTGTTGCTGCTTCACGCTGCGAAAACGACGGAACGCAATAAAGCGTTGCAAAACACTCCGAGCTGCCGCCGCTTCGGTGCACGTCAAACGCGGCACAATGACAAACTTGAACTGCATCGAATGACGACTGGTGAGGATGATGCTGTGTACTTGTGGATAACAGTTGATTTTTTTTATTCGCTCGTCCTAACCATTACGTCATAGCAAAAGGCAGCTCTAGTTCGACGCGCATAACACACATGGATAGTGGTACACTTTACTTTTTATTCTTAGCTTGTCACCGAATATAGCAACATGCACCCGGAACATGACAAGGGAAGAAGACATGCACGAGCACAATTGTTACAGCAAATGCTAGCGAGCTATAGCAACAATGACAGCGTACAATACACGGATGCTGGTAAATACCGGGGAGTGGACAAATATGTAGCCAGCGTGGAGGATGAAACAGGTAGAGAGCTCGCTACCGCTAGACACATGCAAATGATGTAACCACTGCAATGTAACTGGGTATTGCGTTAGCAAACAGCACAAGTTCTTCGTCAGTAACCATCGCGACGGATTCGCAAGAAGCGTGTCCAAGATTCCTAATAGAATCACTTAGCAGGTCAGCCCTCCGAATTCTCCCCAAGTGCGACTTCGAAGACGCAAGTATCCTCTGGACACCGGGGCATGAATCCCTAGCGGGGAATCGAGAGGCGCATGCCGCAACCCGAGAGCATAGACACCGGGCTATTCCGCAGCGATATTCGGACTAGAGGTGGGCACGGGCTCCGGGTAGCCCGAAAGCCCAAGCCCGGCCCGGCCCGCGGGCCGGGTTCGGGTAAGCCGACGTCTTCTCACCTCGGGCCCGGCCCGGGCTCGGGCTACTTTGTTCTTTATATCGGGCTGGCCGGGCCAGCTGCAAAGCCCGAATCAAACTTACGACAGATTATTTCTCCGCTTTCAGAAGAGAGTGTACAAAATTGTGGAGAGCAGCCTGCCATGCCTTTAGCCCCAACATGCTTTTGTTTCTTGTTTCTTGCATAAAAAAACAATAAAACAAATTTTGAAATTGAAAAAAAGAAAAAGGAAAAGAAATGCTTAGAATTATTTTGTGAGTAGAGCGACAACGACAATAATTTACCGGTCACACAAGACGTGCTTTTTCATTATCTATCGATGGAATCATCCTCCTGTACTGCTCTGAGGTACTAAACTCCTGGAAGAACAAGCAGCCTAAATACTCCAAGCTTGTTATGCTTGCAAAAAAGATATTGGAAATTCCTGCTACCAGAGTGAGCAGCCATGATGTGATAGCTGCGCCAATTGCGCCAAACTGCGCCAAGATGCGAAACCTGCTACATACTGCTACATATTGGCAAAAATTTCATTATTTGCGCCAAGCGTGCGCCAAAATGTCGTTTTTGCGTTCTTTCAGCGAGAAACAAGACGACAGGCGCTCGAATTCCATACTTTACCCCTGCAATTTCGAGTGGTCATCGCAGCAGACAGGAAAATTCTATGCAGTTCAAGTAGTTAGTCTCTGGGCACAAACCTTCCAAACAATTTTAACTCACCCGTACTGCGTTAGTTTTCTATTAGTACTGGACCTTACTGATTTCAATAAAATCGTTCCTTAACTGTTGTGGTTACAGTTAGAGAAAAGTAATAATGACCTGGTTGTTCTTGGACGACAGTCTTATTTGACTGACTGAATTAAGATACAGTAATTAAGCGCGTGCATGTAGAAGCGACCGTTTATTTAATTTGTTTTTTTCATTTGTAGTGCTATTTGGTCTAGTTTACTTCCAAAATATTTCATGCAGGGTGTGTGTTTTAACGCCATAATATGGGCAGACTTTATCAACAATACCATGTGCTATGCAGTGACTGTTACTCTGCTGAGAAAGCATAGTGTCCCTGTATTCCGGTATATCTCGGCTGGGCTTCTCACCCTCGGCAACTGTACATGTCAAACAGCTTGTCAAATGTAAACACGAACTCCCCCTCCCCCCTTCACCATAGACTTTGTCGAGCACACATTAACTAAAGGGAAAGGACCAGTTATTAAACCTTGTTCACTATTAACCGCCCGTCAACCAGGACCTCAACGATTCTGTACATAAAGCACGACAGAAGACACTTCTCCACACAATGAAGGCCTTGGTTGTACTAAAAGCACAAACGTAATCGGGCTTTTTCTTTTAAGTGCGGATAAGTTTAGGGGACCGGGATGTCGTATGCTGTCATCACTTGGCGTAACACAGGCAAAACGACGTACAGCATAGCCATCTGTAGCATAATGAGCACGCAAGCATTGATGATGACACTAAGTGCGGAGCACTTTAGGTGCCCAGGCTGTCGCATACTGTCGTCGCTTGGCGTAACGCAGGTAAAACCACGTAGAAGAATAGAAAAGAAAGAGAAAGAAAGGGAGCAAGCGAGAAATAGAGAGAAAGAAAGGGAAGAAATAGGAAGAAACTAGAAATAAATAGCAATAAAGAGAGAAAAACGACATCAAAGAACGGAAAAAGAGAAAAAGAAAGAGAGGAGAAAAGAAAGAGAAAACCGCAGAGAAACGAAGAAGGCTGCCCGGCTCCGCCTTTCCTTCAGACTTGGCACCACTACTGCAAGGAAAAGTAAATGGAGTGCATGGAAAATTTAGACAGCTTGTGCGTCCAGTATTGTAACTAAAGCATCAAGCAAAGCCATCAAGTCTGTTAGTTCTCATTAATATTGTGTTTAACAAAGCAAAGGAGCCCTTAAATCTACACTTCTTTCCTTCAAGCAAAGCCAGAGTCATTTACAAATACTAAGTGAATTCCTGGGAAGTGTTAGGTGGCTTAAGCTGACTGGACTTAACAAAATTGGTGATGTCTGCAGAAAAATGACGATCAGTGAATTTCAAGTGACAAGTGAATTTCATGTTTAGGAGTACTGCAAATGAACATGCATGCATGCGTGCATAAATGGATTTCGTTTGACACGTGTTGCAACTGCTCCGGTTAGATTAAAATATTTGCGTCTGAAAATGTGCGGCAAGTAACTGCTCCAGACGGTTGCTATGCTGCTCCAAAAGAAAATTTTATCTGGTCCAGAAACTGCGCCAGAACATCTTTGGTCAATCACATCACTGGAGCAGCGAACGGAACTTCAGTCTGGCTAGATATTTGATGCAGGAGCGCCGCACTTCACTAAGCCCGAATCGTTGGATAGCTTGTTATATTTACGCAACTTCCAATCTGTGTATGTAGTGACTGTCATGTGTCGATTGCTTATGTTTCGCTTTGATATGTTGAATAATATGCCACATTATACGAAAAAGATATTTGTATCCGCAACGAAACTTCATAAGATCGGGCCGGACCGGGCCGGGCCCAAGCTTTTGTTTTTGTACGTCGGGCCGCGCCGGGCGGGCTCGCAGCCCTTTAGCGTCGGGCTCGGGCGGGCCTTCGATGCAGTAAGCCTGCCCGGGCTGGACTCGGGCTCTAAAATACGGCCCGTGCACAGCTCTAATTCGGACTCCGGAAGCGCAGACGAGCGAATACTAGGAAAACACTCAGAAATACTCGCGCACTAGCGGAAGCAACGACGTAACTATCCACCTCCTCACAAAAGGCTGACTAGAGAGCAAGCAGCGACTTGGAGCTCGAGGCAGGAACATATCCGCACAGTACGCTACTGCACGCATCGTACCCCGGCAACTTCTACAGGAACTGCAGACACTGCCCGGAGACTGCTAACACCCTATACCACATGGTATGGGGATGACGAAACAACCCAAGTATCCCGCCCATAGACGAACAGAGCATCCAAGAAAACCGCGAAGACCAGTGGGAGGTGCTGCTGACGTCACTAAACCCTGAGGACTTGCTCCGGCTGGTGGACGGCGATCGGGCGTCTGCTGCAAGCCGTGGCTACCTGGAATAAGGAAGTCGCCCACCTCTGGGCGAAGAGAACACGCGCCTGGTCGTACAATAAAGTTTAATTCTTTCTCTAACTAATTAGTCGCTATATAAATATAACTTAACAAGCGCCACATGAAGGCATATTATATGTCGTTAGTTGCATTCAGTTGTGGTTAACCACATTTTTTTTTCAAATCCTTTGCCCTTATTACGTGAAACACTCGGTATATACACACGGAAAATGCATAAATGGAGGAGGGGGGGGGAGGGCAACCCTCCGAACCAGCCCCTTGGCTATGCCACTGGCTAACAGCAGTTATCAACTCGTACCTGAGCATTGAAAGCGGAACAGTGCAGGAAACGGAAGGCAGCAATAATGTTGCCACTAAACAAGATTTCGAATCATCTATGTGTGTTGGAGAAGTGAATTGTGGCATCTGTTTTGAGCGATCGAGATATAACGTACAGCATGTTCCTCATGTGCTTGTGTTCACATCGTTCTGTGTACTCTTTACTGAATGTTCTCACTTTCCTAACTTCAGTTAAGCATCACAGCGCCATATGTTGTTAGAGAATAGAATAACGACGACGAAGAGCGTAACGACGATAAACAATAGAGAATATGTATCTGTGTTTCAAGACGCATTTGTATAAAAGAATCAAAATCGTAAAAAAAAAGAGGACAAAAGAACACAATTGCTCGCTGGCTACGTACGTGTTTAGGACTGTAAAAGCTGCAGATATAAAGAGTTTTAATGTGCAAGTGCGGCGCAAGTGCACCAGCAAGTTCTTCAGAAATAGCCGTGTTCAATCGTTCCCCGTTGTTGCATTCTCTTCGTTGTAATAGGCTCGTTAATAAAGCGAATTACGCGAAAACCGGCCTCAGCAGAAATGTTGCCATACGAAAATACATTTGCCTATTCATTGTTACACAAAGGATGAGAGAAAATATTTCGACCGACCGTTTATACCTTCTGCGCCCGCACTTCTGAGAAAACAATTACTCGTAAGACTTCAAGATAAACAGAACCTAAAGCAAGCGGAGACCAAAAACAAAGGGCTGAATAAAACATAGCCACATAATACAAATGCATGACAAGAGCTTTTCGCAGTTATCGCACCTGTAGCATAGTGTAGCATAATGTTACGAATTAGTACATCAACACATCAGGAACGCAGATTGTGAAGAAAAAAAAACATTAGGGGAGCTTCGCACTAGTGGTATCAAGCCTGAAGGAACAGCGGAGCTTGGCGGCCTTCCTTAGCATACCAGCCAAGCCTAGCCTAGAGATAGCCAGTTAAGCCTAGATATAGCCACATGATAATAGAGAGGGGCAGTTAAGCCTGCGAAAGCAAAGTTGAGGCTTTCTCTCTCTCCCACTCTCTATTTATTTGTCTCTCTTGCTTTCCCTCTCACTCTCTTTCTTTCTATTTCTTTCTCTTTCTTCGTTTCTCTCCCTCTGTTTCTCTTTCTCTCTCTCTATCCTCTTCTAGTTCTCTCGTTGATAGCAACGCAATCATATGTCTCCCATAAACGCTTGTTTTGCTAGCGTGCCTGGGCCGGCTGGTTACGACGCTCGCCTTCGGACCATGGGTACCCGGGTTCGAATCCCGCCTCGCCGGGAAATATGCATCCTTCTCTCCACTTCTCTTGTCCTCTACTCCTCCTTTCCTTCGTCCAACGTGTTGCTAGGCGACGCATGGTGACGTCATCGCTTGACGGAGTTTTTGCCAACGCCAACATACCAAGCGAGAGCTTAAACAGCTCCTGTGTTAAAAATAATATTTTTACGATTATGTTGGCGACGTATGACGCGGCCATATGCCTGGCATGCCGCTTCCATTATGGGGCTAATACACGAAATGATCCGTTCGCTTGGCCACACAATCTTATGAGTAGAGACCGGATTATAGGCAAATGCCTATTTTGTTCCTTGCATTCCTGTCGCGCCACATTGATATATGAGCATGAATTAGAGGTTAAGAAGGGCTTTTATAATGTTTTTATAGTGCCTATAAATGCCTATTTTCGGCGTTCGTGCCTAAATGCCGATAAGTGCCTATAAATGCCTATTTTCAAAATCGGCGCCTATATGAACACTATTTAAGCTCAAATTTCGTTTTCGAGTGCGGTTTGTGATCGTTATTCATGTCACAGGGCACGATTGACCTTTCCGAACTCTACAAGGTTCAACCAAGTTCTCTAGTTCAACCAACTTCCGAAAAACAACCGATAGCAGCAGTGAAATGGGATGTGGCAGCCACCACACGCGACAGCGCCGACATGCTGCGAGCGGCTGGAAGAGAGGAAACGACGCCATGTCTGGAGCCCTTAATGGGAGCACGTCTCAGCGTCTTCGGGGGGAATGAGGAGGGAGAAATAAATATAGGAGAAGGAGAGGAGAGTGGCGTCCATGGCCGAGGATGTACCGAGGGGATGGAAGAACCACCCTGAAGGCCTGGTTGTGGCGGTGGGAAGGGAACAGGAGGTCCCTCTGTGTAGCCGCGGAAAGGTGCAGAATGAATGCAAAACCGTGGAGAGCCGTCAGGGTGAAGGAGAGTGTGCATCAAGAGAAAGAAAATTGTGATGTTCACGCGGCTTTTGTTTTGTTTGTAATTTACTTCTTAAAGGGCCCCTCACCAGGTCAAAGAAGAAATTGTACTTTGACACTGGAAGCTGTTGCGTACCCAATGAAGAGCAGTGTACCACGATAATTTTTCAAATTGGTTGGTTACGAGCCACGACCATGATACGAAGAGGCAGACTTGAAACCCTTGCAATCGCCCTGTGTAGCCATCGCAAGCCTAATTCCTTTCCTGCCCTCTTCGGTATCAGAGCCGGAAGATCGCATGACGCATCCGCATCAGCACGTCATGTGCATGTAAGGTCACGTGCGCATGACGCGCCCGAGCAGTATGCCATCAATGTTGTGTCGTTTCGGCATTCTCGGTTGTTTATTGCCTGTTTTTGTGGGATGGATTCCTCAGTGCGCATATGTTTGGAGAGGCTGGCACGGATCATGTATCCTTACCGCTATACACCGCGTCGCACCGCTGCAACTGCTGTCAGAGACGATGCACCAAAAACACGTCAAGAGTTGTCAGGGCTGGCGCCGGCACGACGCGAGAACGGCGAGAAGACAAACGCATGTGAAACGGAGGCCAATTAGTGTATAGCATCTCGCTGTGATTCGAAATAAAAAATAAAAATACTCACATTTTGTATGTGTGTTTTATTATTTCTTTCCGCTTTCATTCATCTGCTCAACTACAGATTACACAAATTACACGTCACCTCGAATAATTCTCGCAATGTCACGTGCTATATACGGTGAGCGACGTCAGAGCGCCAATGTCTACGTAAAAGAGCGGCGGGAGAGCAGGACCATTCCTTGTTGCACATCATCCCCTCCATCCTGGGGCGCGCGCCCGCGAGAAGGGCAAGCGGCGTTCAGTTTGAAATTTCACGTATTTCCGCGACGCGTGTCGTTGCAAATCTTGGCAGACGTGATCGTGAACGCCCAGTGCATGCATTAATTACACTTGTCAGCTCGAAACGCTCAAACCTGGTGAGGGACCCTTTTAGGTGTTCACCGACAGGAGAGAAAATGACCCAACGCGATTAGACCCAGCTAATGCGAGGCATCCCTCCGCGGTCTGGCTATCTCTTCCTGCGCTGCCCTTCTCAGCCTTGCCAAAAAGAAAGATATCCAGGAGTATGTTCATTTGACGGTGGACATTTGACTTGCCATGCTAGACAAAAAAAGGAAACACTGTATCTGCGAACTCTGCGGGAAATGCACATGGCTGTGTTCAACCGTTGGCGCCTTTCTGCTGTCATAAACAATAACATTTTCTTGCTTCCTGTTGTAGATACAGGTCGCACACGTCTCTGTTTGAAATTATTTGAATTTATGTAAAAATTTATTGTGCCTATATTTACGATTTTGGAGGCCTAAAACAGTGTTTTACCTGCCTATTTTTGGCGCCTAAAACGCGGTTTTTCAGTGCCTAAAAATCCGGCCTCTACTTATGAGACAAGTGATCAGATAATAAAACTGCATTCCCGCGATGCCTCGCTATCTATATCCTCCAATTCCGAATTTTAGTCTTCAGAAGTTGTTCTATTTACCTGCATAGTGCAGTGCAGAGAAACATGAGACAACGCCCACACTCTGGGCCGGCTATTCTTATTCTCTCCCTCGTGTTCCTAGCTCAACTTCGTTCTAGCCATCAGCGCGCCCGTAAGCCGGTGTCGTTCTTCGTCCTCGCAACAGATATTATTGCGATAGCAATTATATGGACACTCTCGGCTGGTTATCGCCGTCGCCGTTGGCGTCGCCGTCATGTCCCGTATATGTATGTGCATCTATATATTTATAAAAGCCACAAAGAAAAATAATTCAGAAAAATGTTTCCGACGGGCGGCATCGAACCACGGACCTCTCGCTCCGCAGCGCGCGGCGCTAACCGCTGAGCCACGAAAGCGCACGTCCTTCAACGTGTAAACGGCGAGCTATTTATATACAGCGAGTTTTCAGCGTGTTTTCAGCCTTACCAGCGAGATGGCGCAAAGGCCGCGCTCGGCGGGGCTTAGCTGGGCGCCCCGTTTGTCGCGACGCGCGCTCTCAGGCGCTCCCAGCTCTCCGGCGCGCACTTTGCCCGGAGGGGGGAGGGGGTAGATGCCCGTGCGCGCGCACTTATCTCGCGGTGGGGGGAGAACTGGCCTTGGGCTTTCGCCGGAACGATTGCGTTGTAGTTACTGGGCGCGCGAAGGTCACTTCGCTCGCTGCAGTCCCCCCCGTTTGCGAAAAGAGCACGCTTTTCAAACACAGCGAAGTAACAACTGTGACACTTGTTAGTTCGCGCCCGTCTGTATCTGTGAATACGTTCCGTGCGTCGTTTTTGTTTGAACAGCGCGTCTAGTGTCGAGCTGTGAACGTTGTTAGTTCGCTCTTGTCCTGTGGGTGTTGTTTTCGTGCGTCATGTGTGCGTGAGCAGCGCGCTGCACGTTTCGACCTGCTTGCCATTCGTCGCTTGGTCGCTTGACATTCCAATTTGTTGCTATCGCATTCCTTGCTTCGCCTTGTGGCGAAACTGTGACTTTTATTCAAATCAACGCGCTGTGCTAATTAAGGGAGCATAAAGTCACATGTGCCATGGAACTAGCGATTCATGATCGTTCATGCCTGACTTATCGCCAAGTTCGGGTATACTGTCCGAAGCTTACAGGAACGCGAAAATTGACAGCCCTCGGCGATCTGGTTCTCCACTCGCAGGACCCCCCTTCTTGTAGGGTATTAAACCCTCGACCACTGAGCGTGTAGGGAGCGGAGCCTTCGACCGTATAATCATGTAGATTTTCTAATGATCGACCTTTTGAGCGTGTAGGGAGTCGAACCCTCGACCTGGGTCTGAGTATGAGTCTTTATTCCAGGCACGCATACACAAATACATGGTTGACGACAAGAGCAAAAAAGTCACTCAGTCGCGGCTTGACAACGTTCCCTTCCCTCACGTATACATCGGTACTGCTGTATGCACCGAACAGAAACAACACATGCTAATGGCGTTGCAAGAAAAAACCCAGAAAAAAAATAATGCCATATCCACGAAGTGAATGATGATGAGTGGGCGAAGCTCCGGAGGTAATCTGGTAAACCGTGAATCTTCCGTGAAATTCGCCCAGTACATCATCAAAGACGTGACAAACACTGTGTGTATATATACAAGAAATTTATATTTTATTCGTGAGCCTTGATTTTCCGTTTTGTTTTCGTTTCTTCGTTGGTCGTGGTTACCGTTTACATAAGCCGTGGCTTGCGTTCCCCCTTCATTATAACGGCTTTATGGCCGGTGAAATGGAGGGAGAGCGGTTCCAGTATCGTTTTCATCCATGGCAGAAGGAGAATGTGTGGTCTGGAACGCGCTTATACTTCATGGTCATCAGCGTCATCGTCATCGTTATCATGTGTAGTGGGTACATTCCACTATACTGGAACGCGCTTATATTTCATCATTATCACGTGTAGTGGGTACATTCCACTATACTGGAACGCGCTTATACTTCATCGTTATCACGTGTAGTGGGTACATTCCACTATACTGCGTCATCGTCATCTTTATCACGTTGGAGTGGGTACATTCCACTATACGTGGCTATCTACCTGCCTACCTACCTACTACTACTACTACTACTACAACTACAGAGGAGGGACAGACCCACACCCTTAGGAGCTTCGCCCCTAAAAAGTACTAGGAAAACACGGTTCACAATAAAATGGTTCACCTCCTGACTATGCAGGGGATGTAAGCCAATTGTGTAATCTCGTTTAATTAAACGTGTGTATGGGTATCACCGCGATGCTTCCCATATCGTTGCAACACCTAACGGAGTCTCTACTGCACTTTTAGGGGCGAAGCTTCTTAGGGTGTGGGTCTGTCCCTCCTCTGTAGTCGTAGTAGTAGTAGTAGTAGGTAGGTAGGTAGGTAGGTAGGTAGGTAGGTAGGTAGGTAGGTAGGTAGGTAGGTAGGTAGGTAGGCAGGTAGCCACGTATAGCGGAATGTACCCACTCCACGTGATAAAGATGACGATGACGCAGTATAGTGGAATGTACCCACTACACGTGATAACGATGAAGTATAAGCGCGTTCCAGTATAATGGAATGCACCCACTACACGTGATAAAGATGACGATGACGCCTGATGACCATGAAGTATAAACGCGTTTCAGACCACACATTCTCTTTCTGCCATGCCTGACTATGCAGGGGATGTAAGCCAATTCTGTAATCTCGTTTAATTAAACGTGTGTAGGGGTATCACCGCGATGCTTCGCATATCGTTGCAACACCTAACGGAGTCTCTACTGCACTTTTTCTACATGGTAGCTACAACGTTACCAGATCAACACGTTTCGCGGTAATTCAACGATTACCGGAGGAAATGATATCCAAGATAGATGGATGGATGCAAAACTTTACTGATAGTCCTGAGGTGCAGGACTCAGCGCGCAGCGAGCAGCTCCCACGTTGGGACAGTCAGGCCAAGTTTTTTTTTCTTTTTTTTTTATTCCCCCCGAAAAGGTTCAGAGCAAGAATACCACTGTGACAGATTTAAATGTAGTTTTTCGCATTTATGGGCTGTTTTGGCCCATAAAAAGTAAGCTTCCCTGTAGGTTACAAACTTTTGTTTCTTACTAATGTAATGTAGTAGATTGTCATGTGGTGCGTGAATGGCCGATAGCAAAATGAAGACAACGAAGGAGTCACCAGAACGCTAATCCCCCTGAGTGGGTATGAGCCATGGCAGAGGAATCATCATCATCATCATCAACGCTCTTGAGACACCGGAAGATGAACCACGTGAAGGGAAAAAAAACGAGCGACGCGAGAACGCCTCGTGGCGCGAGGATCTGAAGAAATAGAAAAAGAAGTGGAGAAGCAGCGCGAGGAGGGAGAAGGACAAGGAACGGCTTCGCTAACCGTAGGAAAAAACATCTCGAAATTTCATTCCAAAAATTAAGAACTTCTCTCAATTCTGAAAACATTCTCTCCCTTGGGGCTTCTTCTCTGGGCCACAGCAACCGGAACGTGTGCACTGCCGTCTGCGAATTTCTTAGAGACTCAAGAAGAATTCCTTGTTAAGATTTTCCCAATAAAAATTTATTACTTTCGACTTCTCACTAATTTGTTAGTATTCTATAATATAATCAACACTTCTATATTCCATTTATGACCGGTTAATTCATTTTCCTCCAACAAAATTTTTAAATATTCCCTCATCAACCGCCGGTTTAATGGCCAATCCCCCGTAGTGGGTACGAGCCATATATAATGGAACAAACAAACAAACAAACAGACAAACAAACGGCGGAAGAAGTAGCCATGACGACGTGCAATCCTGGCTCCTGCCGATGCCTGTTATCCGTGATGCCATGGTTCTAAGCGGCTGGCACACGTCCCAGGGCACCGGCTGCAGTTGGCCTGCGGTGCGCCACCGGTTCCTCGTCGTGACACGCCACCTCCCCAACGGAGTCTCAATCAACAGTAGATCACAACGTCTAACAACTTCGTAGCATCGCTTCAGTGACGCTCCTGACTTCTGCAGCCCGTGCTAACGGTGACGTGTTTTCCCGACTTATTAACCTTATGTGCGAACTGAGGATTGTATAGACTAATCTTTGTGTTATGTTGATTGTGTATAACGCGAGGTGTGGGCATTTATTAAATGTCTGTATATGTGTGCGCTACCGAGAACGCCCGCTTCGTCCTTATGTCTTAAACCTGCACTGTAAAAAAAAATCGTGTGAGAAAAACAGAAAATGCATGGCAAATTTAGTGACATAACAGTTCTGTTCTTGTCTGTTTTCTGTATTAGTAGTTTTCTGTAGTTTTGCGTACATTCTTTGTTATTACTTTTCTGCTTTTCTACAGAGATTTTTCGTTTCCGATTTCTTCCCAGAAAACAGGCTTTTTGTATTTCCATACATTTTTTTCTGTTATTCTATAGAAATTTTCTCTTCCTAGTACCAAGTTGAAATAGTAAAGTAGTTCACGCTTTGTTCTCCATGGCGTCCAGAATCCACAATGCTTTGCGGCATTCCCTGTAACTTTACTGTAATGTATTCTTAGCGTTCGTTACCCTCACAAAACCTCTTAAGAGAAGGCACATGCCGTGACCGCCAACATGCATCTGGTGTTTGTCGAGTTTGGCGTAAATTTTTCTCGAAGTCTGAATTTTACTAATTCGCAAGATGATCAATGTCGGCTTCACGCTTTGCTCTAGAGAAGGCTTTTATTTTACCAAGCGTCGCACTTTTGCAGCGGATGAAGCAGGATAGAAAACTTTTAGGCGAATTCATGTGATGCCCAAGGTCTTGAGAGCTCTAACATAACTTTTCTGTGAAAGAACAGGTAAAATCTAACAACGTTTGGTATTTATTACGAAGTGGCTCTGATATTTACAGAAACTATTTGTTTACAGGGTTGAACTGACAAATTACATCATTTCAAAAACAGAGTATCTATTTTTGCCGAATCCAAGAAATTTCATGTAGGTAAAACAGAAAATACCAGTAAATTTTATGTTATTTAACATACATTTTTTACAGTGTGCTACGGGAATACAATACACCGTGACATAGATATTTAGCGATAAACATATGTGTACTTTAACCTAAGTTGTCAAAATTGATAACGTCACGGCATGCGGGAAGTTGGGGGGCGCAGTCCCCTTTGGAGTTCGATTTCTGCGGCTTTTCCTGCTCACCCATAATCATCTTGCACTGAGACTAGCTGTTTTGCTCTTGCAGAAGCGAAATTAACTAATGCAGCTAGGCTTATCATTGTCACCTTTAGTGTCATTCTAATAAAGGGCTCCAATTCGAACTCACCCGCTTAGGGTTACCAGGTCGAAAAGGCAGAAAATAGCCATAAAATTGAAAAAAACTAGCCAAAAAGTAGCCAACTTGAGCCAAGGGTAGTAAAAATAGCCAAAGCAGCCACGCGTGTGTTAAAACTGCGACACTTTTTATTTAACTGACTAAGTACACTAGCAATCTGGCAAAAATTTGAATGAGTACTGTGCATATATACACCCTCGACAATCAAAATTGCTGAGATTGAAGCATAAATTTTTTACTTAGCAATCAATTCGTGAAGGATGTCGAAGTTTGCAGCGCTTTTGAAAAAATAATAGTCTTTTCACACGTGTTGCGTAACTCTTCCTTAAAGGTCTAAAAATAGCATCCCGCAGTGACAACGAGTGCGGTATGAGTGCGCTAAAAATTTGTTTATGGGATTGAAGCATGCAATGTTGCTTGGTAGTCATTTCACCCATGATGACACGAGGCATTACAGATGACACGAGAAGTTCGTCGGATATCCGATTTGCATGTCGGTGATCCCTAGACGCAATTGTCCTGCTCACTTTCAATCACCTTTTAGATCTGTTCAGTGATAAAGCCTGCGAAATGAGGCGTCATGCAACAGTTTTACCAGTCCGCCAGCTATGTAACCAAAAGCCTTTTCTTTTGTGTAATGCGAGTGCCAAATTCGACTTTAATAATATGTGGGGTTTTACGTCCCAAAACCACGATATGATTATGAGAGACGCCGGAGTGGAGGGCTCCGGAAATTTCGACCATCTGGTGTTCTTTAACGTGCACTGACATCGCACAGTACACGGGCCTCTATACCATTTCACCTCCATCGAAATGCGACCGCCGCAAATTCAACTTTCGGACACGCCTGGGCCACCACGTTCTGACACCGCATACCAGAACACCTGCGGCTGCGATGTCACCAGATATTGATAATTTGATTCGAGTCGCGTGAACAAGATAGTAGTCAAAAGATAGCCAAGTATCCAAGACGTTTCTCTCTGCCGTCACCGGCCAAGTAGCCAAATTGGCGCAACGTAGCCAAACCTGGCAACCCTGCCTGCGCTTCGACCCTCTCTCAATATGGTGACGCATGAAGGTTGCGTTATCACTCGCGCTCGTAGCGTAGAAGGTAAGGTGTCGCGCCGCTAAGCTCGAAGGACGCGGGTTCGATGTCCAGTCTCGGCGGCCGCATTTCGGTGGCGACGAAATGCAAGCACACTCGTGCACTTCGATTTAGACGAACGTTCGAGAATCCCAGGTGGATCAAATTTAACTCGGAGTACCCCACTAAGGTGTGCCTCGTATAACTATACCGCGTTTTTTACATGTAAAAACCCTGAAACTTATCGCCTATGTCTTTCCCCAAGCGCGGTCTTCCTTGTGGAGCTGTTGTTATGGTGCTCGACTGCTGACCCGAAGGTCACGGGTTTCAATCCCGGCCGCGGCGATCGCATTTCGACGGAGGCAAAATGCTAGAGGCCCGTGTACTGCGCGATGTCAGTGCACGTTAAAGAACACCAGATGGTCGAAATTTCTAGGAGCCCTCCACTACGGCGTCTCTCATAATCATATTGTAGTTTTGGGACGTAAAGCCTCATATATCCTATATAATATCCCTCAAGCGCGCATTAGTATAGTCCTTAAGAAGATTTGTTGTCTTACCACCCCATTTTCTGAAAATATCTTTTCTTTAGTCAATAATTTTCTCCTTACTCAACGGTCTATATAGGTGACAAACCTGTTCAACGTTGCAGGCTTAACGAAATTCATCACACTGCAAAATGTACCCTGATCGCAACATTCCAGTCGCGCAGCACACTCACTGCTAATGTTACAGCTCGTTTCGTAAGCTGTTGCAGTAACCGTCCACACGCCACCCTCACTTCCTTTCCGCCGCATACCAAAGCGGTGCATTTTTTTTTTTTAAGAAACGCTTGTTATCGTTATGGGGCCACCTTCAGAGCGACATTGTATACCAAACAACTATGTTGCGATGCCGTTTGCATAAACAGACCTGATGAGGCTTGTAATCCCATCCGAGCGATTAAGCTTCGACTCGGCAAACAGACTAGGCCTCGGAGGCGCACTTTCGTCGTATTTGTATCTTCTTTGAGTCGGAAGGAAACATGCTACCCGCGCTCTCGGCGTATCTTTTTGCCTCGGCGAAGCAAAGACCGCATGCGAGAAGCGATAAATATTCGCCTAGCTTGCAGGAAAGAGCCCAGAGCCATCTTCGCGTAAAGCGCGGCTCATAAGGAAACAGACCATTCACGACGCAGGTACGGCCGCACTTCTTTGAATCGAGGACGTGCGTTCGTATCTCTCGCTGTCATGTTCTTGACGAACTGGATTACACTTGTGGTGCTTGTGCTGGGCAAGAACGTAAGTCACGAGGATCGCCATGTTTTAGCACGCGCAGTGCGTAATAGAGCACATACAGATGCTCAAGCATATAGGCTCGGTATTTGCGAGAATGAGCTCTTGGATGCTTTCGAGTTCCATATTACGTTCGCTTCTTCGGTAATATAATTACGCGATTTTACGCGCCAAAACCACGATGTGACTATGCGGCACACTGTAGTGAAAGATTCCCGATTAATTTCACGCCCTGGCGTTCCTTAACGTGCACCCAACTCCATGTACAGGGGTGTTCGCGCATCTATATATATTCGAAATTCAACAATTTTTGCATTATATCGAGAGTAAGCTAATTTTGCTATAGTTCTTCGAGGATCTTGCGTTTTTCTGTCTGATGCGTTAATATTATATTGGCGTTTTTCCAGCTTAAGTGTACATCTGAGGTATTCACTCATTCTATGTACAGTGTTGCAATTTTCTTAAATCTGGTGTCTGCTCCATCCTTGATCTGGTCGTATGTTGTGCTGTCTTCTCTGGCTTCTTTTTTCCGCGGGACATGTCTCGCATGGCCTTTCTAACTTGATTGATAGTAACACGCGGAACTTCAGTATTATGTTCTCGACTTCGATTTCGTTTAAGGTTGGATGACTTATCTGCGAACTGATGAGTTCAGAACAGAAGTCTTCTGCGACCTTCACTATTTTGTTGAAATTGCCAATAACACTGCCCCGCTGCTCTCTTAATGCGTGCATTTTGGTCCTTCCCTTACACAGCGTGTTTTTTGGATGCTGCGATTCTCCCGCCATTTTTTACTGCTCCCTCTTTGACGTCATAATTACGCATGTCATTAAGACAATAAGTAAGCAAGCTCTCTCGAACCACCAAACGCTTAATAAAGAAGCGACGGCAGATGAAGGTCACTATCGCAAATTATAAAATAAAAATTTCCTAAGCTTTCAAAACTGATCAACAAGCAGAAACGCCAAGCACCAAAGATGGATGACGGTGCACGTTATTAAGCCAATTCGACAGATGTTTAATAGTGTGGGACTCACAATACGTTCAAAATGGTGACTGCCTGGCAACTCTTCTTACAAAAGGTTTGCCAGCCATTTCAAGAATAAGTGCTTTTCTTTTCTTTGTTTTTTCTTTCTTTTTTCTCGTGAAAATGAGCACTCAGTTTTAACAAGGTTGTTGCACTGAGCCGACTGCGCGCACTTCTTTTTCTTTTTTTTTTTCAATTCCCCAATATCGATTTTGATAAAGCTATATTTCACTAAGATGAAATTTCCCAAGCGTACAGTTAGGCTTTTATTTCATATTACGCCAGAACTACATTGGATATTATAGCAATGATCGGTAGCCAATGGTAAAAAGAACTTACTATTTCACTAACAGAAAGCAGAGAAAGCTTTGGAACTTCTGCTCCTGATTCGGTTTCTTCTTCTTTTCACAGAAACTTTAACCTCTAAATAGGCTTTTAGCCACAGCAAGTTTATGCCCGTTGACACCGAAATCCGTTTATTTTCTCATTATAATACATGAATGTGTTCAAAGTTGATCACGTTACCCATTAATAATATGCTAATCTAAATTAGTTCTTGAAAGCAACACTTTACAGTAAGTTTGTCAATAGCAATTAGTTATAAAGTCCAGAAGTCGGAGTTCCATTACTAAAATAGCCCGCGGAATGTTTTTTTTTTTCTTAATTCTGCAGTGGCCAGTGGTGCCACTTCACCCCCCCTCTTAGGTGACTAGGCCAGTGGTGCCATTATCACCTAAAATGTGGGGGGGGGGGGGGGGGGGGCGCAAAGTCAGCCCCATACATTGACATAATAGGGAGGGGGGAACCCTGCGCACGCCTATGCCCAGAAGTAACAGGTTATCGAAGCTCTGTTGACATTTTATTAAGGCGTCTGACTGACACGTGAAGGGCGGACGCCAAGTGAACGTTGGGAGTGCACTTGGAGAGAGACTTCCTTCTCGACTTACTGTGTGCTCGAGAAACTCGGTTGCCGCATGTGTTAACATCTGTTCAAACGTTTAAATGTTGCACATTCCACGTCATTTTCTTTTCTAAAGTGTACTCTCACTCTGATTTTTAAAAAAAAAACAATATTATAGTCACCACCAATAAACGCTGTCGTGTGTTATATAACACGTGACACTTCACCCAGAGTCTTTTATTTTCCGCATCTAATCATTGTGGCGCGCGTTTGCCTTAATTAATTTCAGGAGTGCGACGGATGGACAACACATTTAATCCCTTCTTTCGGCCATCCACGACAAAGCGGTAAGTAGAAGTCGGCTCTAAGTTATAAAGAACCATGGAAGTGTCTTCACTGAGAACAAAAAAAAAAACTCTTCTGATCCACTTTTTGAAGTATGCGCAAAAATGATTCATAAGATTGATTGTAAACTTCGTTTTGAAGTTTATAGACTGTTCGCATAATAGTTGCTAACACCAAAGAAATTCTTTATTCATAGACATTGGGAACTTTTATAAACAGGCCATCCAAACGCATGTGTGTAACACGCCCTGCTTACGTTAGCTATCGGTGCGGGTTTTTTTTTTTTTTTTTTTTTTTTTTTTTTTTGTGCCTGTGATTTTCACCACCCCAACTTATGGTGTACACCACGGAGATTCAGTTCAGGGGCAGCAAACATTTGGAGCACCAAGGAACTTTTCGTGTGCTAGGTTGAAGGCGACTCAGGAGGTTCAAGCTTTAGAACAGTGTTTTTGCGCTCACTGTTTGCGTCTTGCACTTGCCGCGTTACGACAACTAGAGAGGCAAGCTACGATGAATAATAACCAAAGGCAGCACACATATTTTGGGAAAAAAATTGAAAAATTTACTTTTAATAATGAAAAATTTACTTTTAATAAGCTCGCTTGTAATAACCAGCGTTCTGTATCTAACTATATTGCCGTCATCGCCTGTCAAGGTGAAAACTTACGGATCCCTGCCACCTCATACCTATCAGCCCTCAATGCGACCACGGATTTTAAACAGTGACTATCAATGGCTAAATATTTTATGGCTAAATACTATTGGGGAGATGAGAGAAGATGGTAAATAAATCAGAATGTATTTGTTAAGAACGTCATCAGTTAGGCCATCTTGCTGCGCCATTGTTTCAATGGGTGCCGCCATGTTGGTTGACGAAAAGCACTTGACGTTAATCTCTGGCCTTCCCAATAAATCCGAGTACTGACGTGCCCGACGCACTACCCAAACGCTTTTCGCTCCTCACGCATGTTCAGTAGCGTCAACGCTATTTTTTCTTTGGTGCGCAAGAACGTTCCAGACTTCTATTCTGAAAATTTTTGATATCTAAAGCTCTCTGTTAACGTCGTCGTACTTTCTCGTATAGGCTTGCTGATCATTCACTTAGACGAGGACGATTTATTTAAGAGGCAGCGAGAAACCAAAGCGCCAAAATACGAAGACAAAGAGTAGACACGAAAAAAAATGATGCTTTTTAATTCGAAAGTGTTTTATGCCGGGGTCCAAAAAGATTTGAGTGACGTATTTCCGTCAAGGAAATGACGTCAAAAAAAATACACATGATCAGAAGACAAAAAGTTCCGTTAACGGGAGTCGAACCTACGACCTCTAGGTCCGCGACAAGAGATGCCGGGCGCGCTATCCACTGCGCCACGGTCGCATACTTCGCAGGCTTTAAAAACAAGCCTTTTATATCTACCACTGTCCTCCCACAGTGCTCTTGCTAAGAGAAGTAATGCATTATGACCGTGAAATGCACGATTAGTTTCTTCAAAGCGTTGTTTCTCTGCATCCGTCCCATTCGGCGTGTTTCGAATAGTAAACGTGCAATTTTGCCGACGCATTAACACACTGCCAGGTGGCGACCTTACCCCTAGCATCCACACTCGTAGCATCCGTCCATACCAAAAATAGCTGTGCGACGCGCGAGTGCGTCGCGTGGCCGTAACTCCGCGTCCCTACACTGTAAAAAATGTATGTTAAATAACATAGAATTTACAGGTATTTTCTGTTTTACCTACATGAAATTTCTTGGATTCGGCAAAAATGGATATTCTGTTTTTGAAATGATGTAATTTGTCAGTTCAACCCCGTAAACAAAAAGCTCCTGTAAATATCAGAGCCACTTCGTAATAAATACCAAACGTTCTTAGATTTTACATGCTCTTTCACAGAAAAGTTATGTTAGAGCTCTCAAGACCTTGGGCATCACATCAATTCGCCTAAAAGTTTTCGTGCTTCATCCGCTGCAAAAGATCGACGCTTGGTAAAATAAAAGCCTTCTCTAGGGCAAAGCGTGAACTCGATATTGACCATCTTGCAAATAAGTAAAATTCAGACTTCGAGGAAAATTAATGCCAAACTCGACAAATACCAGATGCATGTCGGCGGTCGTGTTATGTGCCTTCTGTTGAGAGGTTCGACTGTCTGCATGGTAATATCACTAATGCACGCTGAGAAGTAAATGAAAGGTGTTGGGAATGCCGCAAAGCATTGCGGATTCTGGACGCCATTGAGAATAAAACGTGCACTGCTTTATTATTTGAACTTGGTACTAGGAAGAGAAAATTTTTATTGAATAACAGAAAAAATGTCTGCAAATACAAAAAGCCTGTTTTGTAGGAAGAAATTAGAAACGAAGAATCTCTGTAGAAAAGCAGAAAAGTAATAACAGAGAATGTACGCAAAACTACAGAAAATCTACTAATACAGAAAACAGACAAGAACAGAACTGTTATGTCACTAAATTTGCCATGCATTTTCTGTTTTTTCTCACAGGATTTTTTTTACAGTGTAGCCATGTTCCTAGCTCGCCCCGCGAAAAATCGCAGCCGGCCAACGGGGAAGACACGACGCGCGTTGCGTTTCCCTCTGGTCGCGCAGCGTTGTTCAATAACTAGAATATGCCGCGAGTAGGCGACCTTAGCCCAAGTTCGGCGCCCAATCATTGACGCTCTTCTGGCTGTCACACCGCTTTCAATGACCCCCGCTCTCCCCGTACAGCTACCACAAGCATCTATGACCACAAGGGTTTCTTTAATCATTCATCATAGACGTTATTCGTCGGTATACAGATGTACCATCAAGCGTCAACGTGGATGCATCCACGGTAAAGGGTGCTACAACTGTCAACACACCAATAGACATTGTGCAAGCTATTTTATATCAATGTGCAGTAAACATTCGACTACTTCTGTAAGGACACGTTTCACTTTCGTGTTATACCGATTCCTATGACGGAGGGATCAACCATGTTTTTTAATAATCCGTAGGAGTATTTTATTCAGACGTCAAGCTCCTTCGCACCCATACTTGCTATATGTTATAATTGTTTTGTGCCTCAATATTAACTAATACACGTTTGTGGTGCTTCTAAGATTACAAGTTCATTGTCCGGTAGGGCCATAAACGCTTGGTTAACACACATACTCCAACTGCTTTATACACAGTGTCTCCATTAATTCTCCGATTAACACATCTTTGTGAAGGTACGATTCTTGCGCTCCTTCAAAGTTTATTTCTTTAAGAAGATTGTTTTGTTGTTCGAAAATTATTTTTTTAAAAAAAAACGGCGCTTGTAAGTGCGTGATCTTGATGTTCCGTGTAAAATCTTCGTCTCCATGGTTTCTTTTTTTTTTTCGTGATACAGTATTAGCTCGTTAATTCGAATTTCACGGGACCGGAAAAAAGTGTCCTAATTAACCGAATTCCGAATTATCGAATATATAAAGAAAACAGTAAAGTGTGTATTACATCAATGCACTTTCATTCTTCTTTTACGGTTGCGCAAATGCTGTACTAATTTTGTGTAAGAGCTGCGTAAAAGCCGCAATTTTCGTCATCCTGCGATTTCTTTCACAATGTGACCGCGGCGCGAGAACCCCGCGTCTTAATTAGCCCGAAACGCGCTCTGCAGGCACTACTTACTACCGCCGCCACCAGCACGCTCACGTCACGATACCTTTTCTTCCCCTGTAAAAAAAAAAAAAAAAAAAATTGATGCATCCCCTGTGGATGCCGACCGCGGCTTTTCGAACACCCGCGGCCAACGAGGTGTCCCACGCGGTGGTAAACGCAAATAAGCTTGAAGAGTTCTAAGAGTTCTGGCTTTTCAGTCGTTGCCGCGTGGTTCGCACTGATGACGATGATGTTGCCGCCTCGTATCGGTTGTTCGCGAGCGTCGTTTTCTCTCTTTTGTGCCGCACATATGCGGCGCTTCACGCACAGCGTGCTCCCAGGATCGTCCGAATTAATCATGTTGCGACCAATTATTACCAAATTAATGAGAGTATGATTCCATTAAACAATGTATATGGTGGCCGGGATGGGAGAACGCATCCGAATTATCGCGTTTTCCAAATTAACGAGGGTCGAATTAAGGAGCTTTCACTGTAGTAACATTGAATCAATGTCAACTAGCCGTTGTCCTAAGGAAAGCTGCGAAAATAATGCGACCCACTTCGATCAAAAAGCTTTGCTCTCCGATAAATCAGCGCCCGCTGGCGCAGCCACTATTTGTCTCGTTTTTCCTTGTCGCAATTTGCCTTCTACAATTTGTCTCTACTTCAGCCTTTCTCTGGGCATAAAACTGGTCTTTCACTTCGTACATGCCATCGGCATTTCTTTTTTAGTTCATTCTGTCTCTCTCAATCAATATGTTCAACCTGCCAACTGCTGACGGACTCACAATGAACAGATCTCGCTCGGAGCCGCCATCCCCACCATCCACCGGCGGTCTTTCCACCGCGTCTCAATGTGCTTGGGGCTGGTTGGCCTTCATGGTTCACACAGTGGTTCGATCCCAGGCATGCCGAGGTTGCCAAGTCACTGCCGAGGATATCTCGCCCACCTGTCAAGCCCACCGGTGGTCATGCCACAGAAGGTGACGCAATAGCACAGTTTGTGCACTCCATCTGTTCACTGCACCCCATTAACTCCAAGTTCAAAGACGACAGAGTGGTTTATTTCTAGCCATGACTACCCTATCTTACAGGCACTATCTCCTCTTAGTCACTTATTTCTTCATAAAACACGCAGGCAATGTCAGCACTAAGCGTTGAGCCTATCAGCATTTCGCACTTTTCGGCTGCACGCTATCTCCCCTTGGCAGACCAAAGCGCTCAAGTCGAAGTGAAATGAGTTAATCGCGCACGATAGTCATGCGAGACAAGGCAGAACGGGCGTGCGCCTGCATGGCAAAGCAGGGTAGGAGCCAACACACAACTGACATCTCTCGTATTTGGATCAATCGAGAGCTTGTTTCTTCGAGACGTCACGTGAGTAGACTGCTGGCGTCACGAATAGTGTCGAAAAGACGGCATTCGCCAGAAGAGAATAACGCGCCCTTTCTTCGTATTTTCAGAGGTTGTTTAATGCACCAAACACTTGAAAATCAGACTCCTTTGTCGGGATGTGCGCTACTCACGGTCTTTGTCACAGCTGAAAGCTGCGAAAGCATGCCAGGAAGTCAGCACTAGGTTTTATCAGGCAAATGCCAGGATGTTACTACGATCATCGCGTCCGTTTGTTTACCAGTAAAATTCCATGAGGATGCGCAATACTCATTGTGATTGTGCCACTCAACGTAGTGCATGCTTCTACTGGTGCGTAGTTCCTATGTTTTTTTATTGTGTGAGCTCTGCAGTGTGCACGGAGTGTTGTCAAATCAATGCTAAGCACCGTGAGAATATGTAGAGAGCGTTAGCCTCTACCCCATAATGCGCATCATCCATTTTTCTTCTTTTTTTTTTTTTTGGTCCTGCGTTTCACATACTGGAAACTTGACGGCATAAATTTTAATTAAAGAATATTTGTGACAATCTTGTGGAAGTATAAAAAAGTATGTTCGCGACGACTTGATTAGAACAGCTGAGCAGCAGGTTATTCCAATTTTGATATTTTGTCGCTACTTCTTGTTCTTACAGCTCGTCGAGGTAACGTACCTGTGCCAAGCACGAGGTTGCCCACTTCGAATCATACCATACGGTGAGTAGCTCAGTGAATGAAGCACCTCTGACGCTGTTCCTTAACTAATGTTCCAAATTAATGCTCAACCTACCCTGACAAAGCAGAGTGTTTACGATTATTCTCCAGGAAGAAGACCGTATGTTTCTGTAGCGCAGATTCACATCCCTTGACGTCGTCAGTGACGATTTTGATTGGTGTTTATTGCCGCATACATATATCCTAATGAAACCAGCAGATAATAAAGATAAGGAAGGTATAAGGGCCATTACTTGTACGTTTTAACTGGAGTATAGTAATTTTGACATAAATGCAAAGTAATAAAAGTGGACGAAAAATCAACTTGCCGCAGGTACGGCCCGAACTTACAACCTTCGGATAACGCCCCCGATGCTGTACCAACTCAGCTACACCGGCGGTCGCTTTCCCATCTACTTTATTGGGTATTTATGTTCATGTAATCCTGGGAGTGTTAGCCAGCGCCGCTCGCAGACGTCACGGCGAGCGTGGAACATTCTTGTTGCCAGCCGGAGTCACGTAGCATGTAATCTTAATACGAGCTGGAAGCTGACCGAAAACTCACAGGGTTCCCCTATGCACTCACCTAAGACGAGTGGAAGGCGAAAGCCATTTTTTTTCTACATCAGTCGATGTATTGTTCCTGCCACGCCGCCCTCCGAAAGCTTGCTGCACCAGACGTGGTTTTGCATTGCCTCAAGGATCGGAGGCACCTCACCTGGTCATGCACTGCCTCCGTGATCGGCCCACCGTTGACCAAGCTACGTTACTATGTGATGACGTCACTGTGACGTCACGAGTTATGACGATCTATGACGTCACGATGGCGTCGTATGGGGACGTGATCACGTGATGATGATATTTTGCATCAGTCACGTGGACGCCGGTAGACTTTCGCGTTCGAAGTGGCATCTAAGGCTTTCTCCTTAGGTATACAACCCAAGACATCAAGCTGCCGGAACGAAACCGTCGCTACGAATGAGAGATTGATCGAGGGCTCGTTCCTTTTGTATAACTCCCAATGATGTTTCGACACCTCCAAGAGCTAACGAGTAGCCAGTGCCTTAATTTTGAGCCAACATCACCTTATATCATGTCAATACAGACAATGAAGCTGAGGAAGACCGAATCTACAACCTTCAGAAGACGCATCGGACGCGTTGTCCGAAGGTCGTGGGTTCGGTCCCGACCTGCGGCAAGTTGATTTTTCATCCACTTTTTTTCCTTTACATTTATGTCATAGCTACAGTCGAAACATACAAGCAATGTCCCTTACATCTCCCTTAGCTTCATCGTCTGTTGGTTTCATTGGGTTGTGTCTAACGAAACAAACAGGCTTACATCTGTCTCACCTCTTTTGTTGACATATATAGCCTTGTGTTTGCCCATAAAAAGCGAGAAAGAAATGGAAATTTGTGCATGCATTCACAACAACAGCGCTTGTGCAGTCGGGAAATTTTTTCTCATTTATGATAGCTTGAGCGGAAATGAAATTTTAAAGGCCGAGAAGTAATTTGCTTTCGATCTGAACAACTGTCAGACAAAATATTTCACGCGTAAAACCACTGAAGGTGAATCGCTGGCGTCAGAACACTGGGGCGACATTCAGGGCACTCATCAAGCATAACTGGCACCTCAGGCTGAAAAAGACGGAGAGAAGCGAGTTGGTCACTGCTATATGCGAATCGGTACACCTCTAAATATGTGCCCATCTGGACGAGCACGGGGGGAAACCCGCCTTTAAATCATTTATTAGAGCGTTTTAGTCTGTTCCGCACACCGCTATACACAAAATGCTTTGCGTGTACCGGGACAACGGGCGTGAACTGCGCATGCGTGCGTCCGCTGAACGTGGCCGCGCCGACGAAAGTGATTGCCGTCCACCTCGAATCTTTCAAGTGTATCGTAAAGGTTTAAACTGCGCGATGAAGACGGGACGGAAAGAGGAACGCATACACACACACACAAGCGCAGAAATTTTACCGTGGTGCCTTGCTTCAATATCTTTGAAGTGGCCGTTGTCCGCTCTGTAGCTCGTTTGCTCCGAACTAATGCTTTTATTTGCATTAAATTCATGTCCTTAAGCTTCGACAGCAAATTATTCGTGTCGATTCGGCACCGTTTTCGAGAGCCATACTCAGATAACCAATGCTGTAGGCTTAGCGAGTGGCAATCCTGGAATTTCGGAGGACATAAATTACGTGTTTGCTAGTTGTTTTTATCCTCCATAGCTGGCGCTATTTGACGTGGTGTTAGTGTTAGCTATATGGCACACGCTATCCGTTACCGGCCAGACTAAAAGACGCTATTAGGCATCTGCAAGCACCTACCGTGGTGTTTTAGCGGCTGTGGCGTGCAACTAATAAACACGAAGTCGTGGGCTCGATTCCGGGCAAGTACGGGCGTCTCAATAGCTGCGAAATCCGGATAAAAACGGTGCACATAAAGTTGTCAAATCCTATCAAGCTAACAAGCAAATAATCATCACAAAAGAAGCCCGAAAGAAGCGGAAATTTAATGACTTCCTTATTCTTGAAAATATTTTTAATTATGATAAAGAAATGTTGCTCAAATACGAAGGGGAGTTGAAAAAAAATCGCTTTAATTATTTTGTGCAGCGAAAATATGCACAACTATTAACGAAAGCAGATATTTACTTCTTAACATTGTCCATACTATAGTCTCCATTCGGTTGCATACACGTTTGTCAGTGCATGATTAGCGTTACGTGTTGATTCCCCCAACGTATGTTTGACTTCAACACGCAATTACTCAATGTCATCGACAAACGCGCTATTACTGAACGTCAAACACGCTATTGGTGAACGTGATGAACACTAAAATAACTATATTTGCTAGTAAAATGTGAATTAACCCCCCCCCCCCCCCAAAAAAAAAAAACGCGACAAGCGACTGGTAAGTTCTACAAGCGACTCAGCGAAAAAGGAAGATCAAATCTGCTTGTTATAAGTGGAACTGGCAACTCTGAGTTGAGTGCAGATTGAAGAACCCCAGGTGGGGCAAATTATGAGGGTCTACCCCCCCCTCCCCCACCTCCGCGGCGTGCCTCTCAATCATATTGATGGTTTCATGCGTAAAACTCCAGAATTTACTTTGTTTAAGCGCTCCATCAAAAGTTTCTCGAATAGCTTAGTTCGAAATATTATCAAAACGAAAGGAAAGAAAGGAGCTGGTAAAAGTATTAATCTGCTAATAAAGTTTCAAGAAAACATGTATTTTGATTAAGCGGCGAGTAAATCACGTGCCGTAATAGCTTTTTATAAACCAAATTTAATTAAACTACCCAGAGACAAGCGTCATTGCCTGGTACCATATCATAAGCACTCATATATTGCAATTATGAGAGGTATTTCTTGAGCCTCTGTACAGGCAGTCCGGTGATCTGTACTCCAATTTTCATTTTGCAGCCTTCGAGGAGGGAGGCTGCCGCACGAGGGCTTCTTGGAGATGAAAATCACAGGGAAGTGGCAGTCGCTGTGTGGCGATGCGTGGAATCAACGACTGACAGCAATGGCGTGCGCCGAAATGGGCTTCAACAGGTGAGCTTTCACCGCGAGCGAGGCCCCGCCGTTTTTCATTACATTTACCCAATTTTTCCTCAAGAGGCGGAGTATACGTACAAAGAAAATATCCCTGGCTGACTGCTCGGCATGGTTTTGAATTGGACTGCCCGAAGGAGGTGAACAATTTGGCACACTGCACCGTTGGAAGAACTATGTGCACCAGCATGCGGCGAATCAGGATTTCTTGCCATCGCGATCCTGGTGAGACCTCCGTTTATAAAGCGCCGTACGAGCAAAATCACTTGACATTCGGTCTCTAGTAAGATCAGTGAACAATGTCTGGGTACCAGCTAGCTTCGCTAGAGCAGAAATGTCTACGTAGAACACGTTCTCGAGGGTACACCTTAAAATGCATGAGACGCGGAGTCATCTTTGCTCAAGGTGGCGCACCCCTCCCGCAGCGTCTGCCTGCAATCCGGGAGAACACCCTTTCCAAGGCATGTGTCACCTGGTGATTGGGACGCCCAGTCTGTCGCATGCGGAAGCCAAGTTGTTCTGTGAATCGAGGGGCTCTCGACTTGTCAGCATCAGGTCTGGTGCCAAGAAGAACTTCGTGTCCGAATTGTTGCTAGCCCTTCAAAAAGGTAAGCTGCTAGCATGTGTTCTGAAGGCGCGAGCGCGTTTTTGACTGGTGGTGGTGACAAAATAGGTCCTCTGCTTGACGAAAGTCACTGGCACTAGGAAGACGTTGGCATGAAGCTGCAAAAGAAACACGTGAAAAACACCATACTACTAAGTGGATACGTCCCATATGGCGGCTCTCGTCTTGTATGACGTTGACGTCATTTACCTCTAACGTCTCCCGCTTGCCAGTGTTTTCCGTCAAAGGCATGCGCTAAATACACATGCAGTCCCATAGCGACAAGGTCATTCGAGTTCTGCCGTCAAACCATGACACACAATCGTTCTTGGAGGACTCGACCGCTGGCACACTGATGGTGTTCGAATCAACGGCGTCTGGACATGGGAGGCGACCAAAGAGGTGCTGACACCAGACCGGCCATGGCAACTCCACAATGCGATTCCCCCCGGCAGCGCCAGAGTGCCTCATTCTGGAAAGAGTGTTCCAAGAAAGCTCCCGCGGAACACTGCTCGACGAGGCGCGACACAGGTGGAACACAGCCCACTGCTCAGAGAGGCTGCCATTCGTGTGCGAGAGAGCGGCCTTTCCAATTGGCAAGTTCATAATTTGACTTCTCTTTGTTTTTGTTTTGTTTCTTTTCTCACAGCGATGCTGTAAATGGCGAGGTTCTGGCGAATTGCATGCGTGGTCGAAACGACGCGTAAAGCAATCTTCGGCGCCTTTCACACCTCGGCACAGATGTCCCTCGCCCCTTCTCCACCACCACCTCTTCCGCAGGTGTCTTGATACTCGGCGGCGGCACTTTCCACCAATCGTTGTGCCCCTTTGTCTCGTGACATATAGAGATCGCGCTAGCGCTGTTATCAGCAGTTGCACTTTGGACTCTCTATGGGGCGGACGCGTGTCGTTCGCTTTAAAGCCCCTTAAGATATCCAGGGACTTCAGTTCGCTCCGAGGAAGAAGAGCGCAAACTGAAGGAGCTCCAACGCGCACAGAAGTGCGCGTTGGCGCTCTAGAATGGGTGCGAAAACTACCTTAATCCGCTGCCACAGAATATGCAGCCTCAGCCACGGGCTTCCAGATTCCCACTAGTGAAAGGGCACTGATTTTTTTTTAGTTTATGGTTCTTTCTTTCTTCGGCGACGCAACTCAAATACCCGTAGTTGAAAGTAGAGGAGGAGTTTGTGACACTTATTTACATCAAAAGTTAAAAATTCGCTCGAGAAAACTTGCCGTTTCTGCTGTTCGTGTGCCATACTGCTCTGGTACTATACCTTCGTGGGGTAAAGCCAAAACTTCTAAAAGCTAACTAGGCATACACTTTTTATCGTTTGTTTGTTTCGGTGTACCCCGATTTCAAATGAAAATGTGGAGCGCTGCAGTGACAGAGTGACTGCCGACGACGGCGCAGAGGGGTGTGGAGAAATACTTTACTTTAGGGAATGGCGTGAAAGTTTGACTGAATGCTTTGTTACAGGTTGTCGTAAACCTCATGGGACATACTTTGGCTCAGCGAACGTTACGGAAACTGGAAAGCCTTGCTTACGCTGGGGGGGATCCTCGCAACGGCCCCTCTGTGAGCAGACACTACCCCCAAGCGTACCAAGTGAGTGGCTTAGCTATCGTTCGCTCTCTGAGTGCTTACCATGTACTGAATATATGTATAGTGCTTGTTGGTGTGGCGTTAACCACGGAAAACGACCGTACCTGCCTTTGCAGTCTTTGTTTATTTTCCGCGGCGTCCTTTCCCCAGAAATTATTGTACAGCGAAGCGTCTTGCGAACCATGTGCCGGTGTCGTCGTCGTTCCCGATCCTGGTCGTTCGCTTTGACGCACGTTGTCGACGGCGCAGGCTAGGTGTGACTGAAGAAAGGAGCAAATAACGAAATAAATAAAACAAAATGAACTTCTTTTGCGAGGCGGGGTTTGAATACGGGCCCTCACGGTCCAAAGACAAGTGCCGTAACCACTGAGCCCACGCTTGCACAACTTGAATTTAGGGTAAGCGTATTAATGTACCGACGATAGTACCGACAATCACGTGACCAGAGGAAAAGGAGGAGCCTCGTGAGAGGGGGAAAGGAATTGAGGTCGCGTGATCGACCACGCACATAAGGTGTGACTGAAGGGGGGGATTGAAAGAAGGATAATGAATAAGCTTTGCGGAAAGTAGGCTAACCGGAGAGGAGGCAGCTAGGCTCCCGCGTCGGCATTGCACGGTTTGTCCCGAGCGACTGTGTTGCGCTGTGGCAGAGTCGGCGCTCCTGCATACTTACTCCGTAGGAGTGACGCACGCAGCGCTGCATCGTCTGCATCGTCGCACCCGGCATTACGAGAGTTGGAGGCTCAGTGGAACGCTACCAGTGTGGCCGCGCACGTCATGCACAGCAGCAGCGCTTGCAACGCTGCTTGCCTTCCAGCGCAACTGCGATAATGCGCATTTTGAGGGAGTGCGCGGGTGGAATGGGCCACGGCCGCAGTGGAACGCTATGGTAGCGTTCCAGCGTGGCCTTGAATGACCGTATCGTCGCGCAGGATCCACCTGGATAAGCCTAAAAAACGACAAAAAAAGAAAACAAACGACAAAGATATGCTTGGTGAAAACTTTGCCGAAACTTAGGAGCAAAATGTTATCGACATAAGGGGCGGCAGCTTCGCTGTCCAACGGTTTTCACTGCGTGGAACTGGCTGGAATTTTTCTTGGTGCTCTTGCAACGTGAGAAAAGTGTATTCTACTAAAAATCACGAGAAGCGGATTACCTTCGCCGAAAGTGCCACAGAGAAGCAAAGTAATATCCGCGAGTGAAGCTTGGTACGTGTTAGGAAGGCAAAAAAAAAAAATCACAGCATATCCGCGGAGTGAATGATGATGAGTGGGCGAAGCTCTGGAGGTACACGTGATGGTCGTTGGTTGCATGTGGTCAAACGATATGCATGTGAGACCATATCGCGATGCCATGTGTTGTATGGCATCGCGATCGTCATCGTCATCAGCGTCATCGTTATGACGCATAGTGGGTACATTCCATGTGGTGTGCCGTGATGGCAGCTTGATAAAACGGATGCTTGGGCTAGTTGGTGATCTGGAATCAACATTTTTGCACAGCGCAAGAAAACGAGGACGTAGGGAGGACACAACACGGGCGCTGGCAGCGTCATCATCAACACGGGCGCAGCGCCCGTGTTGTGTCCTCCCTACGTCCTCGTTTTCTTGCGCTGTGCAAAAATGTGATGGCAGCGTCATCGTCATCACACAGGGAGATACTGCTGGTTACGCAGGTGGCTACTACGTACTACAAACTACAAGGGACGCACGACCCACGGCAAAGACGTGATGGTGGTTGTTCGCATGTGGTCAAACGATATGCATGTGAGACCATATCGCGATGCCATGTGTTGTATGGCATCGCGATCGTCATCGTCATCAGCGTCATCGTTATGACGCATAGTGGGTACATTCCATGTGATGTGCCGTGATGGCAGCTTGATAAAACGGATGCTTGGGCTAGTTGGTGATCTGGAATCAACATTTTTGCACAGCGCAAGAAAACGAGGACGTAGGGAGGACACAACACGGGCGCTGGCAGCGTCATCATCAACACGGGCGCAGCGCCCGTGTTGTGTCCTCCCTACGTCCTCGTTTTCTTGCGCTGTGCAAAAATGTGATGGCAGCGTCATCGTCATCACACAGGGAGATACTGCTGGTTACGCAGGTGGCTACTACGTACTACAAACTACAAGGGACGCACGACCCACGGCAAAGACGTGATGGTGGTTGTTCGCATGTGGTCAAACGATATGCATGTGAGACCATATCGCGATGCCATGTGTTGTATGGCATCGCGATCGTCATCGTCATCAGCGTCATCGTTATGACGCATAGTGGGTACATTCCATGTGGTGTGCCGTGATGGCAGCTTGATAAAACGGATGCTTGGGCTAGTTGGTGATCTGGAATCAACATTTTTGCACAGCGCAAGAAAACGAGGACGTAGGGAGGACACAACACGGGCGCTGGCAGCGTCATCATCAACACGGGCGCAGCGCCCGTGTTGTGTCCTCCCTACGTCCTCGTTTTCTTGCGCTGTGCAAAAATGTCATGGCAGCGTCATCGTCATCACACAGGGAGATACTGCTGGTTACGCAGGTGGCTACTACGTACTACAAACTACAAGGGACGCACGACCCACGGCAAAGACGTGATGGTGGTTGGTCGCATGTGGTCAAACGATGTGCATGTGAGACCATATCGCGATGCCATGTGTTGTATGGCATCGCGATCGTCATCGTCATCACGGCACACCACATTCCATGTGGTGTGCCGTGATGGCAGCGTCATCGGCATCACGCAGGTGGCTACTACAAACATGGGACGCACGACCCACGGCATAAGGAGCTTCGCCCCTAAAATCACAGCATATCCGCGGAGTGAATGATGATGAGTGGGCGAAGCTCCGGAGATACATCTTCAAAGACGTGATGGTGGTTGGTTGCATGTGGTCAAACGATATGCATGTGAGACCATATCGCGATGCCATGTGTTGTATGGCATCGCGATCGTCATCGTCATCAGCGTCATCGTTATGACGCATAGTGGGTACATTCCATGTGGTGTGCCGTGATGGCAGCGTCATCGTCATCACACAGGGAGATAGTGCTGGTTACGCAGGTGGCTACTACGTACTACAAACTACAGGGGACGCACGTCCCCCGGCAAAGACGTGATGGTGGTTGGTTACATGTGGTCAAACGATGTGCATGTGAGACCATATCGCGATGCCATGCATTGTATGGCATCGCGATCGTCATCGTCATCACGGCACACCACATTCCATATGGTGTGCCGTGATGGCAGCGTCATCGTCATCACGCAGGTGGCTACTACGTACTACAAACATGGGACGCACGACCCACGGCATAAGGAGCTTCGCTCCTAAAAATCATGCCATATCCACGAAGTGAATGATGATGAGTGGGCGAAGCTCCGGAGGTAATCTGGTAAACCGTCAATCCCCGTAAATTTTGCCCACTCGATCATCATACAAAGAACTGACACACAAACGCGGGGGTGTGGTGTGATTATACATACAGTATATACACAATATTTCATTATTTGCATATTGATAAAGTATATACACAATGTTTTATTATTTACATATGGGGTAGATGGTGATTTCAAGAGCTCTACGGACCACAAGGAGGGGGTCCCCCCTGATTTTGTTTTCCTCATATATGACGTTAAGCTCAGGGGAACGTTTGTTGTCTGCGTTGCCGTTTTGCCTTTCGAGGGCGAGAGCGCGTTCACGATCATTTTCATCCATGGCAGAAAGAGAATGTGTGGTCTGGAACGCCCTTATACTTCATGGTCATCATCGTCATCGTCATCGTTATCACGTGTAGTGGGTACATTCCACTATACTGGAACGCGCTTATTCTTCATGGTCATCAGGTGTCATCGTCATCTTTATCACGTGGAGTGGGTACATCCCACTATACCTGGCTACCTACTACTACTACTACTACATACTACAAAGGAGGGACAGACCCACACCACAAGGAGCTTCGCCCCTAAAAAAAAAAAAAACTGCAGGAGGCTACAAGAGTGGCCCTAGTCTTGGATTAGCCATAACACAGGTGGCTCATGCCGTCGCGCAAGCAATCGTGGAAGCGAGTGACGGTCCGATTTCCCATTCGTCCGGGCTTAAACCCTTAAAGGCAAGATGTGTACCTTTGTTTTATTTGGCAGTGAGTCCAATAGTACAGTGGCCATCTTAGTTTTTATTATGCACTCTCAATTTGCCTCGCATCGAAGGTAAATCCACGTGACATCTTTTCTCGAGGCTTTTTCTTTCTTTGTGCATCCCCGGCCCTCTCGGGGATATCTTACGCTTTTGTGAAAGGCATCTTTTCAATGTGCTGCAATAATTTTAATCGTTGTTGCCAACCTTCTTATGAGTCCTTGCGTTTTCCGTCGTCGTTGCATCAGCATTCAAGTGGGAAAGATGCCGGCCCCCCAGTTATTTTATTCTGTGAAGCGTAACCATGAGGAAGGCCATCAGTGGATGTCGATGTGCACCGAATGCTCCTTAGGAACAACAATAATTGCCCGTTAACGACCGCTCGCGCACGGTTCTTTGCCATCCCATTCATAATTACCTTGCCCTGGCTCGCACTCTTTATCTGTAGACTGGGACAGTGTGCTCGTAGTAATTCTTTGCGACGTGTCGGCCTTTATCCACAATTCGTGTTCCCATTATTTTTGGGCTATAGGAGGCATTGTACTGGGTATTCCAAGAAATATGTCCGGAAAATTCCGGCAGATGCCACCACGCATTGTGGATGCCAGATTTATCGCTTAGAGCCAAGCGTTGCGAGTTGGATCAACGTCTTTGTGTAAATTTAGTGTTCGTCCGCATATTATGGGCTTGCCAAACGCCTCGACTACACTGGTGTGTAGAGTGTAGTTCATTGTCAGACTTACTCGTAACGTCGGCACTAACGTTAGAGCAGAGATGTTTTATCACAACGAAGTGCACGCGACGGTCCGATGATGTGCATATTATAAGTAGCATTCATCGGCGTATTCGAGCAACGCTCGGCTAGAACTTTTGTAGTCAATTTTGATTACAGTGTTATAAAATTGGATAACCAGCACTGCAACCTCAACTGGCGTTGCCCAGACATGGCGGTTGTGTAGGGTCTTTTACATAAGAAGTTGGAAGAACCGGCGTGGCCCTGCGATAAAATACTTGACTGCGATGCATGAATGAAAGAAGGGGAATGTAAGGGCTCGTTTTTAAATGTGAAGCATTTTTTAGCGAACTTCGGCGACTTTGAGCGTATCTATTGGCTCATTGCCAATATCTTTGAGCGTATCTAACGGACCATTGGCCCAGTCGAGGTGTTTTCCCAACAGCTTTTAGCCAATGGTAACCCCCAGAACCCTTGTATTTCTGAAAATAAATCTGCATTATATTGTATTGCTTACTTTTCATGTGGTGGACGACATCTTAATGTGATAGTAGTTACGGCTGTAATTGTAGAAATTAAGTTATCTACTTTTTTAATTAGAGGAAACAGGTGGTTGGGTCCACTTGGAGATTTGAAGTTATTCCTGCGAAGTGCCCATTGCCGCTTTGATATTTCCAAAAGACGACCCGGGGTAATTGTTACAGAGTGATGAAATCCGACCAATTTCGCCAGTGAAACCTAGACCAAAACGCCGAAAAGTGCTATTTCGATACTCTTCCGAGATGCTCAGAATGAGCAACAGCCGCTGTAGTCCACTATCGGTGTGCGAGCAGCGCTTGCCGTGATAGCAGGCGTGGCGCACATAGAACGAATACGGAAGAACTAACACCGCTGCAATCGTTTTCTAAATCAGTGACGTCATTCTGGTCGTCTGCTACGGTATGGACTTGCACTTTGTGCGCTTCGGTTCGGGCTTCGCCAGTGAATTTGGCCGAATTATACCCCTCTGGTAAATTTACCTGGTGCCACTTATTGGAAATATCAAAGCGGCAATGGGCTCTTCGCAGAAAAAGACTTCAATTCTCTCAACAGACCCGACCGCCTATCTCTTCTAATTAAACATCTAATTATTTTAATTGTATACATTGCTGTAATTAATGTCTCCAGTCACCTGAGAATGTCGGTCGCCATTGAAAAAGCAATTGTAAAGGTAGTGCGCAAACATCGCGTTTACGTTATTGTTCAGGACTTTCGGACACATTTCCTGAAACACCCTGTATCATAGGTCGGCAAAAAAATGTAGAGCTCACTCAGACTCACTCAAGAAACATATTTTGAGCTTTGGGCTCACTCGGACTCAGACTCAGTAGAATATTTCTAAACCGGACTCACTCGGACTCAAACTCACCAAAATATTACTCACCCGGACTCACTCAGACTCAGACTCACGGCTCGATCTGACTCTGAGTGAGTCTGACTGAGTCGACTCATGAGTGAGTTTGCCGACCTATGCCCTGTATATACCATTAGCGCTTATATGTGACTATCATTTAATATCATATACTGGTATCGTATAATATCGTATACAAATGTCGCTGCTAACGAGCGCTCCTGTGAGTTTCGCGTGGTCGTTCTTTGCCTCTCGCATCTCATATTTCTAGCGTCTTTGTTTTCACTGATGATATTGAATGTTGTGATGACGTTGTGGGCTCAGGCCTCTCACACACAATGATTGCTCAACGGAAACATAGATGGCTTTAATATGGACGCGGGATATGGAGCTTACGGGCACGTTCCACAAGCAGAAACAAATAAAACACACTCCAGTCTGGCGTCTGGTCTGGCGTCTATAGTCTGTATCGTCTATCGGCGAGCGACGACACACACTCAGGTCACGTCGGTCCGCACGACGACGCTGTCACCGTAGGTACAGGCGTGCGTTGGGACGGTGGCCGGTGCTGGAGTGGTCTGGGCCGTTGCCCACCACTGTACCGACCAACGACACGGCTCGGCCACAGCGGAACCCGGGGTCGCCGGGAAAGCACTTGACCGAGGAACACAAGCCTTGGGGAAACCCAGGAGCAATAGCACTGCTGACGACCGGGAACGCAGGTCCCGCCCAGGCAGCTCAAACTAGCGCCATGACCGACTGTCGGCATCTTCAGCAGCATCTTCTTAATTGCCGCACCATGATATACACGTGCACTAGGCCGCGCACTATAACTAGGCTAAATTCCTATCACATTTCCCCCCCAAGTTTGAGAAGTCGTGCCGGGGAGCAGCAAGGGTGTAGACAAATCCGCACACAGCACAAGGGCGACGCGCATGGGGCTCGAGGCAAACAGTAGGTCTTCCGCGCACAGTTCATTCTATCACTGTTCATGTCATGAGTCTAAGTTCGTCATGTTCTTGTAAGAAAATCACTGCTCCGAGACTTCTCGATGAGGGGTCCATTTGTACCGAAAATTTCTTTGCACAAGTCTGAAGCCTTTACCAAGTGGAGGGCGTCCTACGAGGTGGCGTGGAACTCTTCGCTTGTTGACACACGTCGCATGACCGAAAAAATCGTCTGGTCATCGACTATACTCCGGACCAGTAAATACAGCGATGATTCGATTGATCGTCCGCGTCACACCCTGGTGACCAGCGCGGCTCTATTCGTGAGCCGACTTCATTTCGATTTTTCGAAGGTATTTTGGCACTACCTACTGGTGGAGTATTTTCCCACCTGCCATTTTGTGCTTCCTATGTAGGATGTCGTTATGCCAGAAATATTCGTTTTCGTATCCGTCCGTGATCGTCGTTCTGCCGACCTCTTCAGAGCAATGCGTCAGGGATCCATTATCCTTTTGTAAGGCCTTTAGTTTCATTGCTCTATCCCTGTGACTATGGGCTGCACTGGAGGCAGCGTGGGATGTGACCGTGTAGACATTCCCTTTGTCACAGCGATGAGGTCAGGGCCCGACACGTCCTGGTCCTCTTCCTCTGTCTAGCTTGAGGCTGAGGTTTTAGCCACATACATCGGCCGGTCCTTCATGTCTGGTTGGTGTGATTATGGTGTAGATGACATCCTCATGGTGAGGTCAGTCCCATCGCTCTTGCGTTCCTCTGAAATGACCGGGTCTTTAGCGGACTCTCTTTCTTTGAGGAAGACTCGAAGAGGCGCAGAACAGCCACTCAGGAACTGCTCACCAGTCATAGCGTCCCAAAGAGAGCCGAAATTCTTCTGTATGTTGCGCACTTCAATCTAGAGGTCGAAGTAGCCCGATATTCTTGCTGCGTATTGCATGGCGGTCTCGCTGTTTTCGTGCCTGGCGTTTCGGAACTTTTCTCGGTACCCCTCAACGGTGTACCGGAAACGCTGAAGTAGGGTAGCCTTTAGTTGGTCCTAATCCAGAGCTGTATTTGAGTCGAGTCACCCTATGACCGTCAAGGCCTCGCCTGTCAGACACAGGCAGAGAGAGGGTGCCCATTTCGAGCGGGCCATTCTTGGCTTGCAGTAGACGTCGAGATCGTCACGTTCCTCGTTCAACGGCGGTGTCAATTTGTGGGGGCTGAACACATCGGGAAGCCGCCCGGGTAGGAGAGTGCAACGAAATTGCTTTAATCGACGCGTCATGCATACTGCCAGTCTTTTGCTGAAGCGTGATGTTGAGCTTGAGCAGGCATTCTTCGGCCTCCAACATAAGGCAGCCTTGCTCTGCCTGCACTTTCTCGTCCTCTTGATTTTGGGCACGCTGTTCTCGTTCCCTCGCAATTTCCGCGTCAGCCTAGCACTTCAACTCCGCTACTGTCATTCCTAGGTCCTTGCATATGGCACACAGCCTCTCTAACTCCATCGTTCCTCTTGTGTGCTTGAGAATACTGGTAGGAAAATTGTGATGATATTGTGGACTCAGGCCTGACTCAGGCCTCTCACATGAAAGGGTGGCTCAAAGAAAACATAGAAGCATTTAAGACGGACACGGGACGGAGCTGACGGATACGTTACACAAGCACATTCAAATAAAACACACTCCAGTCTGGCGTCTAGTTCGTCGTGTCTATCGGCGGAGCGACCACACACTCACACACACTCCTGGCACGTCGGTCCGCACAACCACGCTGTCACCGCAGGTCCAGGCGTGTGTCGGGACGGAGGCCGGTGCTAGAGTGATCTGGGCCGTTGCCCAGCACAGTACCGACCAAAGACACGGCTCGGCCACACCGGAACACGCGGTCATCGGGGAAGCCCATGAACATGAGCCTTGACCCATGAACATGAGTCTTGAGGAAACCCAGGAACACGAGCACTGCTGACGACCGGGAACACGGGTCCCGTCCAGGCAGCTCAGATTAGCGCCACGGCCGACAGTCCAGCGCGACGGACACTCATCGGCATCTAATTGTCGCACCATGATATACACGTGGACTAGGCCGCGCACTGTAACTAGGCTAAATTCCTATTGATACGTATTCCCTTTCTGGACAGGTATTCACCGCGACGTCTGCGCAAATAATAAACACCCCTAATGCAAGGGTTCTTCTAACGAACGCTTGAAAATTGTGACGACTGCCACGATTACGAGACATGTATGCACTGCTACAACACTATAAAGGTCTATGAGGCATGAAACTATGAAAGGCAGGCAGAATTCGAGTTTTATTACTGTTTCACTACACAAGCTCGAAAGGTTAGGTGTTCGGAAATAGCACATTGTTTGGGTGTATACTACTCAAGTTACTCATGTTTAATGTTGCATTATATGAGTCGATATGACCATAAGTAGCTCCAAGGAGTTAACAAGAGCCCGAAAAGCCTATGAGCCACTTGCGAAGAAAACATCGCCTGTTTGTTTCAGGAAATGAAATGGCACAATCACTGCCGTTCTCCCGACGGTGACGATACGCCCTGGTGTTACGTGAGCGAATCAGAGTACGAGCACTGCGATATACCGGAGTGCTCGCAAGTTCAAAGTAAGCATTGCCTGCACAACTTTCCTGATCAGCGATAAGAACAAGAGCAGCCGTGAGAGTTGATGCATTTTCCCCATTTTCTCAACAGGTCCGAGTGTTGCCATTGTGTTGACGAAATGTGCTGACAACGAGTTTCAGTGTAGCCCTGACCAGTAAGTACGGATAAGTAAGCCTTGTCTCCCTGCCCTCCAATGCCCCTGAACGGGTAGCGTACTGCGCAAGCACGAAGGATAGAAGAAGAAAGAGCGACAGGAAAGAGCCCAGACTTCCAACTGTTTATTTCTTCAGAACAACAAGTTTACACAACACATGCGCTGCCCGTGTGCTCAAGGCCGCCTGCCTTTGTCAGCACGCGTTCTATTTTAATTTCGCACAGAGGAGTTGAGTTCCTGGATGGTTACGTTTAACTTTTAGGTTTTTTTTTTTTTGTCTTGTTTACATTCGATGTCATTCTTGTTCTCCAAAGTTGATCTTGCAGTGTTGTTAATTGTTATCGGTGTTTGATTTTTCATCTGCTGTGGTTCTTTTGCCTCTGTCTGTCGTGTTTTTACCCTTGTTGTTTTATAGCTTTCTAACAAGGATTACATATGCCTCGTAGTTGGGGGGGGGGAGGGGAGGGGCTCGAGGTTTTTAGGTTTTTGGATCGTGCCACTGTTACAGTTCTTTTTACAAACAACTTTTTTTAGGTGGCTCGTGTTGATCGGAGCAGTGCTTTGTGATATCTTGAAGAGGCGGCTTGTCTGTGATGGTGCGAAGAAGATGATTTCCTGTTTTACGCAAACGTGTTGTATATGCGTATGTGCGACGCGTGGTGCCTAAACTTTGGTGCATACGCGTGGCCGTTTTTCTTGTGACACTTGCGCAACGGCGTTGACAAAGACTGGGGTTTTTGTCAACAAGTCAATGTACCTATAGGTACATTGACTTGTCGTTCTGAGGTAACAAACAGTTGGAAGTCTGCGCTCTTTCCTGTCTCTTTTTCTTCTTGTATCCTTCGTGCTTGCGCGGTACGCTACCCGCGTTCAGTCATATGAAGTAACTAGCCTGCAATAAGGCATTATTTCTCCAATTCCCGCCCTGCTCAGCCCATCAACGCACCCATACTATGCATCGACGTGACCTGGAGGTCATGAAAGCGATAATTCGCAACCACCCACTTTTAGCACGAAGCCACAAGGAAACGCATGCAGATTTCTCAGATTTAGCTAGAATATTTCCTTTCTAAAAAATTTTGTGGATTTCCTTGTGGCTTCGTGCTATTAACGGTTGTTTGCCAATTAACTGTTTCGTAATCTCTTCAGCCGCCTTGCGGGATTTCCTTACAATTCATTCGCAATAACATGGAGGTCAATGTGGCCCTATCTTCCCTCGTGCCTGCTACCCAATTCTACAGGATATGCTTCTACGTTGTTGTATACCTAACACTCCAAAGACACGTGCGAAGTGCCGAATAACGATAAAAAACGTGGCATTAACTGCTGAGTTATCAATAATCAAATCAGACGCATTCTGTGAAACCTTTCTCTCCCCTATTTTGGATAAGGGAACGAGAAGGTTGAAAATGCCCAGCACAGTGGCTCCACGCGGAAAAACAAAGGCTGACGAAAAAGGCAAAAAATGTGACCTCTGTAGGACGGCGTTGAGGGTGACGGATAGAAAGCGAGAAATTGTGCGCATTATGTCCGAGCCTTCTTTAGCTATTGTGGCAAGCTTGGAAACATGGAATTGCATTTTTTTTTCAAGATGCATTGTTCCAATTTGTCACGCACCTTTTTCTAGAAAACTGTATGCGAAATACTGTAGTGAAACTTTTTACAGTTTATAGTACATTGTATTGGCGACAATCTTAACTTAAACCGGTGCAATGCCTCGTGTATTTTATTCGTTAAAGAATTAATATTCTAGTGTTTTTCTCCTATGTTATGACAAGTGGAGTAATATTTTTTCTTCGCACGTTTCCAGTACAACGACAGTCACCTATAGGTTCCGTATGAAGACAATAAGATATGCAAAACACCGCGTGTTTTTCCTAGGGCCGCTAGCAATTCCTAAAAATAGAGTACGTAAGACAAATATTCACTTCTTTAATAAGTTATCAGAAACGGCGGTCGTCAGAAAACAAGTTATATGTCTTACTTTTCTAGCTAAGAATGCTAACTTACTTTACTGGCGTAGGCAGTGTGCAAATAATTTCAGTTTGCGTATGGCAGTTTCCGTACACAGTCGAGCCCCCCTTATAACAATACTCAAGTGCCGCGCAAATACCATTGTTATAACCGATAATAGCTATAAATGGGTTGCATGAAAAAGAAAATAGAGGGGCGGCAGATTCTTCTGAGAAAATTATAATATCGGATGAGATATGGCAACATACATCAGTGATAATGATGACAAAGCTGCCGATTTTTCGGACATCCTTGAAAATTCGGAAGCTTTCACGGGACCGCCACAAGCCAGATAGAGCCAACGTATGAAGACGTCTTAAATTTCAGACGCTGAAACTCTTCTAAGTCTCAACTTTTTACTCAAATTGCATGTCCGAAAATTCATTGACAGAAGCGACCCCGCGCTGTATCGGATTCCAAAAGTCAGCTTTGCAGCAATGCCATATCGCTATGCGGTGAAGGTTATTGCAAATCCGAGTGCGCGCTGAGGCACGTTGGAGTTGTGGGCGGGGGTTCAGCAGCTTGAACTTCTCATTTTGTTCTTTCTTTTCAAGGATTTCACGTTGCATTATCTTTCAGCACGGCACCCAGAAGCCAGAATTCGTTGTTATATTCGATAATGCGGCATGCGGGCATTACTGTAAGCGGGTTACTTCACCATAGCAAACATATGAAAGTTGACGGTGCAGCGGCTTCTCATTCTTATAACCGATATATTTTTGAAAACCGGTATCGTTATAAATAGGTTCGACTGTATGTAAGTTTCCAAATCACGCGAAAAATCATTCCCCTCTGCTTTGCAGCGCGATAAATTTTGAGACTTTTCACCGGAGAACTGAAACAGAGTGCTTGAGAAACGCGTTGTTTCTTCTGTGCTCTCTCTCTTTTTCCCTCTAGTTATTGTTTTTTTTTTTTTTTTACGTTTCTGTCTCGCCTTGCCTATTCCCCACTGCGAGGAAGCAAGCGGATTATTTATCGTCTGGTTAACCTCCCCGCCTAGCGCAATGCCGTTTTCTTTTTATTGAAATACTAATAAACGAAGGAGTTGTTGCCGTCGTTTCTTGGCGATGGCTACCGCTTTTCACTTGATTATTGGGAGACCCGAAGGTCGCGGGTTCGATTCCGGCCGCGGTGGTCACATTTCGAGGGAGGCTAAATGCCAGAGGCCCGTCTGCTGTGCTATTTAAGTGCACGTAAGAGAACACCAGATGGTCGAAATTTCCCGAGCCCTCCATTATGGCGTTTCTCATAATCATATCGTGCTTTTGGGGAGTAAAACACCCGGTATTATTGTTGAAGGAAAGAAGTGGAAATTGTAAGGGCTCGTCTTATCTTTTTAGACACAATAATAATGAGAACTAACAGACAATAATGCCAAGAAAAGTATAGGGCATGTTATTAGCAGTAAACGTATTTGTAAATGTGACGAAAGAAAAGTGGACGAAAAGATGACTTGCCTTTGACAGGGACCGAACCTGCGACCTCGGAATAACGCGTATTATCATTGTTGATTCTTGGGAATGAAAATTAAATTTAAGAAAATAATAGTCTTGCCTTCGTGTGAGTTCAAAAAATTCTCCTTTTAACACCACCCGCAAAATGTTCGGCACACACAAGCACAATGCACACACGCGAGGTAAAGTCACTATACTCCTCACAAATAGTCATGTCTTCAAAGAAGCGTTCAAGGACTTTTACCGCCTTGTGGTGAACTTTTGATGGCCATAGGCCCATTGGCGACGAGATTGGCCTATACGAGGCAGCACCGTCGCGGCGGTAATGTGAATAGACGGTCGGCGCTTCGTTGTGAGCGGTTTGAGCCGATTGTCGGCAAATGAAGTGCGTTCATGGCAGCCTAATGGTGGTATATAAGCTTTCCATTGCCAGATTAAGCGCGAAGCCGGCCTAACGTTATTATCATTGGCGTGCGCATGGGGGGGGGGGGGGGGGGGGCGAGAAGGAGGGGGGCGCAAAGTCAGCCCTATACATTGTAGGGGGGGGCGATAGGGGGGGGGGGGCGCAAAGTGAGCCCCATACATTGACATAATAGGAAGGGGGGGGCGCTGCGACGAACCTTCGCCCCCCCCCCCCCCCTCCTGAAGGGGAACCCTGCGCACGCTTATGGTTATTATTACGTGTGAGATAAGCGCAATCTGCCAATGAATGGTGTGCTGGCCCTCGGCGACAGTCGAGTGTTCTCGCACTGTGCTTGATGCTTCTTTCTTGTTTTATTTGTACGTGTTTAGTTGTATTTGGCCTATACTACAGTAGCATTGTTGTCGCGCGACTGAACCAATAATTTACGTCTTGTTCGAGCGGCTGCTAAAAAAAAGAAAAAGCCTGTATTCCTGCGTAATGAGTTGTGGTAGAACTTTGTGCACTCTGCTTTTCTGCTTGCACATATACGCATCCGTTTTTTTTTTCTTTTTTTTTTTTTTTAATTCTAACCGGCCTTTGCAGACTAGTTCATGCTTTGCAGTAGCACAATGATTTCGAAATCGCCGACACTTCACGAGATGGGGTCGCTAAAATTCTGCATTCACACTTCAATATTTAGTACTTGTTTAGTTTAGGACGACGCCAAACGCTCCATGTGACGTGCTTGCACGACAAAGCGGCACCCACATTGAAATGATGTTGGCGAATGGACGGTACGACGATCACATCTAGCGCCAAACCAACATGTGCATGCACTTACTTATCAGAGTGCAGAGAAGCCTCGGAAGGCGAAAAGCTTGTGTACAGTGGCGTAGCCAAGGGGGGGGTTGGGGGGGTTCAGACCCCCCCCCCCCCCGAAATTTTTCAATTTTGCTTGCGTATATATACGCGCACACATACAAACGCACGCACGAACATGCATAAAGTATGGTTGAACCCCCCCCCCCCCCCCCCGAAAAAAATTTCTGGCTACGCTCCTGCTTGTGTATATCGTGTAGGCTTCCGTACAAGCATTTGATACTGGGCTAACACAACGGAATAAGCCACCCTCTGAGGACGTTCATCATATTCGCGCACATGCAAACACGTTGTGGATAGCAGACGACTCCAAGAGCCATCCACACTACGGGGTTTTGTCCGCTCGCCGCTAGGTGCCGACTCTGTTCTATCTCGAGGCCATATTCTGGTGGAAAAGGTAGTTTCTGAGTCCTGTGAGCGGAGCTCTCGTTCGAGTCGCGATCTGCGTGAGTTGTGCTGGGGACAGTCGAGGGACAGGTGATAATGATCCCCGTCGCCATAGTCGCATGAACGTGTTATTGATTTCACAGGCGGATATTCTGGATTAAAAGTTCTTACTCGTATATTAAACAGCACCGAGTCGTAGGCGACGCGTGAGTGTGTCGATGTGTCGCGAAAGCTGTGGGTTTAGTTGGTATTCCAGAAACCATTTATCCCTCTCTTGAGGAACGTAGAAAACCATGTATACAGGAAACGCACCTGCTGACGTCTTCTAACATTTCCCGATCTGCCCACACAATCTTCTATACTTTAACGTATTGATGAAGGCTCACGGCACGCGATTTTATGTAACATTATTGAAGCGCCATACTGTTTAGCAGTGCTTTGGCCATGGTAGTCAAGATATGCTTGGTGGCGCGGGCTATCGGGATTGGGGACGTCTTTTATATTCGAAGCATTTGTCGGCGAACCGAAATCACTTTCACTCTATCTATCTATCTATCTATCTATCTATCTATCTATCTATCTATCTATCTATCTATCTATCTATCTATCTATCTATCTATCTATCTATCTATCTATCTATCTATCTATCCGCTTACGTCTTGGTGCCCTCATTGTCGCTTCGTAAACTTAGTATACGGGATATCAATATTGGCATGGCATCATATGAATGTATAACGAGCATGAATAACACACAGGTCATGATACGGATAAAATGACATGCACAACCCCTACATATGATTATATGCAGTACAAGATGGCATCGTGATTCCCTGTTGTGTGTGTGTGTGTGTGTGTGTGTGCGTGTGTGTGTGTGTGTGTGTGTGTGTGTGTGTGTGTGTGTGTGTGTGTGTGTGTGTGTGTGTTTGTGTGTGTGTGTGTGTTTGTGTGTGTGTGTGCGCGCGTGTGCGTGTGTGTGCGTGTGTGTGTGTGTGTGTGTGTGTGTGTGTGTGTGTGTGTGTGTGTGTGTGTGTGTGTGTGTGTGTGTGTGTGTGTGTGTGTGTGTGTGTGTGTGTGTGTGTGTGTGTGTGTGTGTGTGTGTGTGCGTGTGTGTGCACTTTTAGGCACATTTTTGTCAATAAGGTCCTTTAAAGGGAAACAGGGAGGAAAAGAGGCGAACGGAAAGGCAGGGTGGGTATCCACCCCTCCGTAATAGGAGTCGGTATAACACGGAAGTGAAACGCGTCTTCACAGAAGTAGTTGATTGTTTATAGCGCATTGATATATGAGAGCTTGTATACAATGTCTATTGCTGTTTTGCAGATATAGAATCGCTTGGCCTGGGCGCACCCACGGTGACGCCAAGTGGCACATCTCCGTTCCGACGACTAACGTCCATGATCATGATTTAACTCTTGCGGTAGCTGAAGTGTTTAACATATTCCTGGACACCGCATATGGTGAATCCCAATGCACAGATGGCATCAACAAGCACATAATAAACACTGGTGCTCGATACGCACTCCTTCAAAGCGTTGTGAAACGCACAGAGAAACGCGTCACGCCTCGCCTGTGGCCTAGACGTGATTTCTCACAGGGCGAGCGGGGAACGTGGTGCGACGAGCAGGCGAGAGTAGGAGAGCTTTTTTTTTATATGGTTGGATGCTATGAGCGAGGCTTGGGCTAAAGCCGACACCTAGCGGTGCGCTGAAGCGTTGACAAAATTACACTTCTCCTGTTAAGGCCGAACTATATGCAGCGTTTTCCCGGCGTTTTCCCGGCGTTTCGTACGCCGGCGTCACTCGGCGTCGACGCTGCCGGTGACGGTGGCCGAAACGTCCACTTCTGGACGGTCCAGACATCACCGGGTCACCGGCGTCAGCGTCGCCGCCGGAAGCGCTTCGCTGAATGAATAACCAATCAGCGCGCAGCTGGCAGCGACTTCCGCTACGTAACGGCGTCGTCGCTGCTGCCAAAATGGCTGCCACCCGCCTCAGATCTATTAAGTCGTCGCAGTGCTCTGTGTGACCCACAAGTTCTCAACTGATGCTTGTATTTGACTTAGCTTGTTCCTCAGAAGCTTCGACAGCAAGCGCTCGGGATTTCTTCGAAGAGTTTCCGAGCGCCATCCTCAAGTTCATTGGTAGGCTTAGCAGGCCTGAGTGTATAGGCCGAATACGTGGCCTCAAAAACGTGCGACAACTTCAAGCTCAGAGGCCATAATTACGAGTTCGTGGTTCATCTTATGCTCAATAGGTGGCGTTACAAGTAAAATAAACAAAAATAGCCTTTCGACGGCACTGTGACTTGTTTCCCTCAGTACAGAACCGCAAGTTAGACATAAATCCTGTAATCAGTAATATTTTTGTTGGTCCAGAGACGGATACTTCACACTGCTTTGCGAGGTATCAGGTTCATTCCCTTTGGTCGCATGCGTGACGCTGGGCTGGCGCTGGCCTCGGCGCTTTCCATGTGGTTGGCCGCCCTCTCTGACGGCGTTGATGTCATGACGCCGAGAGACGCAACGTCAGAAAACGCCGGAAAAAACGCTGCATGTGGTTCAGCCTTTAGAAACCCGCCAAATGGGACTGTTGTAGCAGCGGCCGTTGCCAGAGCAAATCGCGGAAGCCACGCATTACTTCACTCTACCGCGTCCAGGCGGCCACACTACCGCGCAAACCAAAAGCAATGCGAAATGAAAGTGTGAGAGATAAAAGGAACGTTCGTGTAGCCTACTTCATTTGTTTGACGGTAGCTCAGTGGTTAGAACGCCCGCCAACCATCGTCGCGGATCGAGAGCGTGGGTTCGACTCCTGTAAATGGAACTTTTTCTTTGCCATCTGACCGCGCTCATTTTGCTGACGCGTTTTCTTGGCGGAAATACGTCATGAAAGTCTTGGTGGACCGCGGCATAAAACACTTTCGGGTTAAAAATTCGGCATGCTACCCTGCATTTTAAGCAGGAGAGGGTAAAGTTGCAAAATAGCAAAGTTAGAGAGAGAGAGAGGGAACGCAGGCGCGAACTATCACAAGCGGTGACAGCCGGAGCTGACTGTCACTGTGCAATAACACTTGTACAGGTATATCGCAAACAGCGACACCAAGACAGGCTCCAGCCGTTGGAGCAGCTCTCTTCTCCTTAAAAACTGCAAACAGTGCCTCTGTCACCCTAGGCTGCGATGACTTGCGAGATCGACAATCTTATATTTTTCTCCGATACTGGTCTTTGACGAAAGTGAGCTAGCCCTAACAATTTACAGAGAAACATTATTAGGAGGAATAAACAGTCTTTGGCACCCCGAAGTTTACTCAGCGCGATTATGGTAATATATTTCTTTTTTTAACGCACAACAGCCGCATTGTACCAGATGTTGTGTATTGTAGATGCATTCGAAAGGAGTGGATCTGTGATGGCGACGTAGACTGCCATAATGGAAGAGACGAAGCGAACTGCGGTAAGTATTGTATATTCGTGTGTCTTTCCCTCTTGTGGACATTATGCAAATCGCAATTTATGGACAATAAGCGGGTATTACATAATAGAAATAACGAACGTTAGCTACTAAAAAGTAACGTCAACAAATTCTACAATTAAAATTATTTTTTCCCATGAAGTCCTTATTCTTAGCTCGGAAAACATGAGTGAACGACAGTGATCCGTTCAGTAGTTCTACTTATACTTGTGAACTTCTTTCAGATCGTCTCCTCGAAATGTTCCGTAGGACGCCTACGACTAGAATGAGCAGCTACGAGTCAGCGAGGTATTTTTCTGTGAGCGTCACAAAGGTATATACTGTGTTACTCTATTGAATTATACACTAAGCCAGGACGGGCAAGCGAAGCCGCACAACAATAACAAAATACCAGTTGGCGCTCAAGCTTCCCGTTGGCCACGACCATACTATCCTACTGCTAATATTTTGTCAGCCGTCAGTTGCTAATATTTTGTAGTGTGTCAGTTGCATGTGCTCTCATACAGCCCTTGAATGCATAGTATATTACTAGCGGAACTAAAGCAGGGACAAAGAAAGATGCACACAGGACGGTCCGCTAGACTTCCAACTGAAAATGTTTACTCCCGACGCATGACATACAAAGGGATAACCGCACAATCTCTCTCCCCTCCTTTGTTTTCTTTTGTGAGGACAATTGAAGGTACATATACGCACATGTCCGCTTCTCTGTGTATGTGCATAGCCTCACAGATCTCTCATCGGATCTGGTCACGACCCAGTGTCAACAGCCCAGTTGCATTAAGTGCTGGGAGGCACACACCGACCGCTTACATTGGTCGGCCATGTGGCCCCCCGCGGCAAGGGATGATAGCGCTGCTCGATGCTCCCTTAGCCGGCCATTTAAGCAGTCCTACGTAACATTTGACGAAGGACAAAGGGATGCTGTAAACAACGCCTTCAACACAAGAAACGAACCTGGTATAGCGTGTTTCTTTGAGCACCCTTGACTTCTTTTCTCATACACAGCTGGGAACAACCTCATCAGCTTGCCCAGTGCTGTGCACAGCGCATTAACACCGCATTTCTTGCCCGTTTGTTTGTTTTTTTTTGTTTTTTTTTTGTTTTTTTTTTCCAGCGATGCTTTGGTCTCTGGTTCGCGGTGGCGCCGCCGGAACGATTTGCGCTTTTTACACCGCGCTCGCCTGCCGCGCAGCGCTGCTGCTTGAAGCACACGTGTCGCGGTCATAATTTCGCGCGTGGCTCTTCGTGCACGCATCACAAATGATTTTAACTACAATTTTGGCGACGTACTAGCGTGGCGTAAAGTTTCTTAAATGGTTCTCTGGGAAAATTCCTCTCGTTTTACGGAGCAGCCAATGTAACGCGAGCACCTTAAGTCCACTCAGAAACATTATGCACGCTAGCACGTCGCCGAAAGTCGAAATAAAATCATTTGACGCGCGCGCACATCCAACGGCTGCACGTATGCTTCGAGCGGTGCGGCAGGCGGGCACCGTGCAAAAGCAATGGCTTGCAGTGCTCCGGCGGCTCCACCACGATACGCGGACCGAACGACTGTCGGCCAGATGCAGCTTCCACACGTTACCAACCCTCTGGCACTCAGCGTATACCACAATGCTGCACCACGGCCTCCGAGATGGCGCACTCCGCCGGCGCGCAATCTAGGAAACCATGGCTGCACCAGCTTATACATTAACGCTCAACAACCGCCGCCGGCCGCGCACTCCGAGTATCGCGCTTCATTCGCTGAGCACTGTACACGTGTCACCATTAGTACAGCCGACGAAAACTCACTGATTAATCTTGTCGTCACAATTCAATCCTCCGAGAATGCTTTCTCAACTGAGCGCATCAATGGACAACTGATTGGCACGATGTTCGTCGCAGGTGCTTCATCTTAGAAAATCCCACAATAATGTTCGGTTTCCTTATTTTTAGACATTTCTGTTAATTTTGCTCCCCATTTATTTCGGTGGTTTCGTTCAGTCTAATTTCGGCACTCAATAGCAACAACGTGCCCGTCCTCATACGCAATGCCATCCTCTATCCACTACACTTGAATACTGGCACAACATTTGCAAAAGCGCACTACGGAGAGACCGGGGTTGGGGGGGGGAGGGGGGGGGGGGGGCAATGTGCACCTGAAACTTATTTAACTATTTGAGCATCAAATGTTGCGAAATTAAGCGCCGGTATGTAATTCATTGTGCCAATTGCAGCACTTCTTATCGAGTACTTTAACGTTGTTCGAGTACATTATTAAAAAAGGAGCGTGGCTTGCACTAGTGACGCAAGGCTAGAGAAACAGCGGAGCTGATCGGCACCTAGCTGATCCTGTCCTTTGCGAGGTTATGCTCGGCTTTGCTAGTTCTTGCGAGCTGATGCTTGGTTTTGCTAAGTTTTTATTACGAGGCATTACCAAGTAACCCATAGGCTAGGCATTTTGGGTTCAAGCTAAGTCAACCAAGCATTATATAGAATAACCAAGCATTGGTAATTATTCTATAATCATTTGTCTATAGATTGGCTATCGATTGGCCAATGCAAGGTGTTGGCCATGCATTTTGGGCTAAGCTAAGCTCGACCAATCATTTCCTAGATTTTTTTTGTTATTGATCGATTATAGATTAGCTATTTATTGGCTATTAGATGGTATCGATTGCTAGATTAAGTCTAAGTAGTCTCAATCATGTTCAGCTAGAATTAGCCACGCTTAACTAATCTTGACTTTGACTATGTAGGCCAGTGGTTCTCCGCCATGGATGTTTTACGGACCCCCCTGTGGACCGGTGGAAGTGAGGGACTCCTTGCAGTGAGAGAAAGGGGGAAGTAATAAATTAAACAAAATGCATTGTGAAATAGGTGCATCTTGTTTCTCCCTGGCAAAGAATGTTCAATGGTGCCACGCCGATTCGATCTCAGCAGCTTGTCAATAGGTTATGAGGTCCGCAGCCACATTCAACCTGTTTCCAGCTATGTTTGCTCTTCAAATGTGCAAGCCTGGAAAGAGCATGCTAGCGTGCACATGTCGTGAAAAACTGCAACGAAAGCTTTACAGTCATTTCATGGAAAAGGAGAAGCACAAGTCAGCTCCGCCACATTGGGAAAATTGGTTATGCAGTCAAGCATACGAAAAGGCGGAAGGTGCCACTGTCACGGGACATAGAGTGGTTCCAAAAGAACACGTTTTTTTTTTTCTTTTTTTTTTTTCTTTTTTTTTTTTTTTTGAGGCTCAGGGTTTTGCGGAACACTTGGGGTCCGTGCACCCCCATTTGAGAACCACTGATCTAGGCTAAATATATGCAAATCCGGGACAAGTTTTTGTGAACGCCGCACGGACCAACGGCGCTCTTAAACACATCCGCTGCTAATCGTAAAAGTGCCGTGCGAATAGAATCGAATACCGACCTATTCGAATCAAATATTCGCACACCCCTAGTTTTGATACATAGAAGTTCTAGCGGGCCTTTCACTATGTGCTTTTCCTTCGTCTAGTGCGCAGCCAAGTGTGTCAACACAGCAGCGTTCACCTGCCGATCCTTCAGCTACATGGCGTCCGGCAGCCTTTGTATACTTAGCGACCGCAACGTGGCTCAGACGGGTTCGCTTGTAGGCGACCCTCGGTTTGACTATTACGAAAGCACGACTCACTCTGGTAAGTAGAATGCTGCGCACTTCACGCGTACACTTAGTTAGTTAGTTAGTTAGTTAGTTAGTTAGTTAGTTAGTTAGTTAGTTAGTTAGTTAGTTAGTTAGTTAGTTAGTTAGTTAGTTAGTTAGTTAGTTAGTTAGTTAGTTAGTTAGTTAGTTAGTTAGTTAGTTAGTTAGTTAGTTAGTTAGTTAGTTAGTTGAAATTGCAAAAAGTTCATATGAACAAAAAAGTCTCCAACTCCTTTCGACCCGAGAGATACGATCACCTGCCGTGGAGTAAGAATATGAAATGCCAGCACCTTCTCTGCTGTATCTTATTTACATAGAAACAACTTCCATTGTATGAAACACTTTGATACGCGTGATACATAAGCAAGAGGAACACTGTTAATACTCCACGTAAATAAAACACTAAAGAAGAGGGAGGTATCACGCAACCTTCCCTCACACTCTTTACTGTTCCTTGAACTGTGATCACTCCCGTCTGAGGAAGGCGCTCTCTTTTAAATGCGAAGAATTTCCTAGCGAACTTCGTCGATTTTGAGCGTATCTATCTATCTATCTATCTATCTATCTATCTATCTATCTATCTATCTATCTATCTATCTATCTATCTATCTATCTATCTATCTATATATATATATATCTATCTATCTATCTATCTATCTATCTATCTATCTATCTATCTATCTATCTATCTATCTATCTATCTAGCCGCCTACGACTTGTTCTTTCCAGACCGTATCGTTAATGGGATTTATACCAAAATTGGTATGGCATAGCATGACTGTATGACGAACATGAATGACTGGTCATATCATGAAATTCATGACTAACTGGTCATGAAAGGCATGATTTACGCGCCATGGCGGTGGTGCTCCTGTGTCAGTTTCCTTAACTTGATATATCCAAAAATTGGTATGATGAGACATTTCTGCATGACCAACATAAATGACACGTGGTGATATGAATATTGTCACGTGGTCGTGACGTCGACGAAGGCAGCAGGCTACGTGTCTGGGATGAAACTGTTTATTAGGCCGAACTTGTGGCCGGTAAACGGAAAGTAAGATTACAGCAATAAATGCTGGCACTGATTGCGGCGAACAGAGCGTCGGCCGTCGATCAACTGAACTTCGTTGGAACGCGCCGGCTTTTATAAATCACGCGTCGAACATTCTAGCCTTATCACTAGTCGTCGCGCCAGCTCTGGAATAATCTTGAGTGTTAGCGTCGTGCGTGCAATCTTAAGAAAACGATCTACTACAACCGAGAAGCTTCTGGAACATTAAGGCGCGGTCTGCGCCGAGTACTGCTGATAGTCTTTGTGGGCGGAAACCGAGTACAGTAAAATAATAGCGCGTGGCAATATCATGACGTGAATGTCATGTGCAACATGAATTGCATGCCACACTCATAGCACGCTGGTGGCCGTTTCGCTAGCTCTATATTCACCAAATTTGGCATTATGTGACGTGACTGTATGACGAACATAAGTGACAGGTAGTAACTTGAAAATCACGACATGCATGTGATGTACAACGTTATTTATATGCCACGCTCATGGTGCACTTGCGTCCAGTTCGCTAGCTTGATGTACACCAAATTTGGTATTGCGCGACGTGACTGTATGACGAACATAAATGACAGGTCCTAACATGTATATCATGATATGCATGTTATGTACGGCATGATTTGCTCCTTGCTGGCTGCTTCGCATTACATCGATTCCCACAATGCGTGGGATCTGCCGTTTTTTTTTTCGCTTCAGGGAACAGACAGTAATGGTATCGCGCGCAGCGTATTCTTCGGCATAACCAGGGATTGGACGCTCCGAAACTACCTTTCTGGTATCGTCCGCGAGGATAAGAGCCAACAAAATATACGCTTGATCTCAACGAATGGAAAGCTTGCAATAGAGAGAAAGGGTACACAGTTCATCGTAGGGGTAATTGTTGTAGCATGGAACAGCCAACGAGGGCGAGGAGAAGGCGTAATCTTGGTTTTCACTGTTCCCAAACGGGACACCAGGGCTTTGGGATGTTAGGCCGGTCGAAGAAGCTCGCGCGATAGCCTTCATATCGCGCTCGACTGTACAGTCGCCCAAATCTTTAGCTATCCTTCGCGAGCGGCGATTTTTTCTGTGTATCTTCGCCGTATGACTGAATTAAGTTACAAAAATTGTGAGGGTAAGTGCATGCCCACATACCACATGCCCACGAAACAATTTTTCGGCACTTCGTTCCATCACAGGGCGCTGACACACAGAAAAGTCGCCACTGCGCGGGATAGCTAAAGATTTGGGCGACTGTACGTCCTCACTTGCGGCAAAAACACGTGCGACACGCTGTGCGCGGCGAATAATACCGTCGCGAGGGCCAACAATCACGAAAAGCGACACCAACGTGCGGCAAACGCTCGAACGGGTGTGATACCCATTTTATGCGGCATGCTGTCCAGTGAGAACCAATCAGAAGCGAGCCGCGCAGTTGTGGCGCCCATAGGCCGGCAAACTCACTCATGAGTCGATTCACTCAGACTCAGATCGGGTCGCGAGTCTGTGTCTGTGTGAGTCCAGGTGAGTAATATTTTGGTGAGTAAGTCCGAGCGAGTCCGGTTGAAGGGAATTTTGATGAGTCGGAGTCAGATTGAGTCCTAAGCGCAAAATGTGTTTCTTGAGCGAGTCTGAGTGAGCTCAACCTTTCGTTGCCGACCTATGGTCCTATCTACTCGTCTGCAGCATTACTATCAGCTTCATATTTACTTACAGTTATACTCAAGTCTATCTACACATATCTCAGCACACTAGCGTTCATGCGCTGCATGAATATTTATTGATCATAGGCGTCAGTAAAGAAGATGGGTGCCATGATCTCCCCTTGCAAACTTTTCATGGGAAGTTATTGATAAAAAAAATCACGCCATATCCACGAAGTGAATGATGATGAGTGGGCGAAGCTCCGGAGGTAATCTGGTAAACCCTCAATCCCCGTAAATTTTGCCCACTCGATCATCATACAAAGACCTGACACACAAATGCGGGGGGTGTGGTGTGATTATGAACGTTTGTTGTCGGCGTTGCCGTTTTGCCTTTCGAGGGCGAGAGCGCGTTCACGATCGTTTTCATCCATGGCAGAAAGAGAATGTGTGGTCTGGAACACGCTTATACTTCATGGTCATCAGCGTCATCGTCATCGTTATCACGTGTAGTGGGTACATTCCACTATACTGGAACGCGCTTGGTCATCAGGCGTCATCGTCATCTTTATCACGTGGAGTGGGTACATTCCACTATACGTGGCTACCTACCCACTACTACTACTACTATTACTACTACTACTACTACTACTACTACTACTACTACTACTACTACTACTACTACTACAGAGGAGGGACAGACCCACACCCTAAGGAGCTTCGCCCCTAAAATATCTCGTGTGAGTCGCGTATTTCATTTAAAAAAAATGTCCTTACTGGATTGATACTGATAACTCGTATTTGAAGGTACAAGATAAAAATTTGGCAGATCCCAAGTACCAGTGGAATCAATGTTATGCGAAGCATGCGGAGGGAAGGTGACTGGGTTGTAATTTTTTTCAATGAGAGAGACGTTACGAAATGACGTTAAAGACATGTGCAATTGTTGTACGCACAGACGTATGTTCAATAGCAGCATATGTTTGATATAACCAGCTCTTTACAGTTGCGTAACGATGCCAACAGAAACATGGGTATTAACAACACCAAAAGCGGTTAGCTGAATGTAGCACTTGTGCTTGCGAGGACGGTAGCCGTGGATAGTGCTTCGTGGACCAACTACAATGGACGGCGCTTAAGTATACAATTGACCTTAACCCGACCCGACGCCTGCCTCATCGGAGTACATATTTAATGTTTATAAAATTAGATAGCCTGCACTGCAACCACAACTGACGTTTCACCAACATTACGCCCTGCATAGGGTCTTTTTCCAAGGCAGTTCCGAGACCTGGCGTGGCTCTGTGGCACAATACTTGATTGCCACGCAGATGGCTTGGGTTCGATTCCTGAGGGGACCCTGATATTTATTATTTGCATTTGTCAGGTCAACGCTGCTGACGTGAGTTTTTCTGAACGCTCTCGCATTTAAATTACTACTGTCTGTCTTCGCCTTTCCTGGGTAGATATAAATTGTCAAACACCTGTGGCGCATACCCGCATACCGCAGCCCGGGGTATACAGGTATGTGCCACACGAGTCTGCTGGAAAGGGTTTGGCGACGTATGCGACAGGATTTTCACGTTATTAAATGCGAAGCATTTCTTTGCTTACTGCAGACACTTTGAGCGTTTCTATCTATCTATCTATCTATCTATCTATCTATCTATCTATCTATCTATCTATCTATCTATCTATCTATCTATCTATCTATCTATCTATCTATCTATCCGCCTACGTCTGGGTGCTCTCATGATCGCCTCCTTAACTAGGGGTAGACCAAAATTAGTATGCAAGGGTAAGAGTGTTGGACGATTATGACTGTCTGGTCATGACATGAATAATGTGAAAATTGGGAGACCCTTAAGCTTGGCCTTTAAGAGTTGAACGCGATAGTGATATCCTGTCCCGAGTGTGTACTTCAACCACTTAGTGCGTACTTGCTATGCACCCACTACGTGGTGTTAAGGGAATACGCGCAGTAAGGTCTGTGCCTTTTGTAATGGGCGGCCGGCTTTAAACTACGTAGGCGTTAAGATAGTCACATGTTCTGACGCCCGATGGCAATGTACGCTTGTACCGCGCAATATTACTGCAATATTACATGTTATATAGCGACGCATATATAAAGGACGCTTGCGTTTGCGAAACATGAAAATTATTTTCACTGCATTTTCAAGCAGAAGAAGTTATTTTCACTGTATTTCCAAGCAGTGGCCTGGCTCTGTGGTAGAACGCCTGCTTCCCACGCAGACGGCCTGGGTTCGATCCTCACTCGGACCCGGAAATTTTTATTATTTATTTTATTTGCATCTTTCTCGATTTTCCGGTCACGGACAAGATGATGATTTTTCGCTCACAACCAACGACGCCGACGCCGACGTCGGAATTTCTGTGAAACGAGCTCTTTAACGCTCTCGCGTTAAAATCTCGTCTCGTCCGACGTCAAACCGTTTCTTAGAGACAAGTGCGGCGCATATCCGTATAGCACGGGCTCCATGTATGCGGGTATGCGCCACAGGTGTTTGACATTTTATATCTACCGAGGAACGACGACGACAGACATTGGTAATTTAAATGCGAGAGCGTTAAGAAAAAGTGACATCGGCAACGTTGACCCGACGAATGCGAAGAATATATGTTATGGTCCCAGCAGGAATCGAACCCAAACATTCTGCGTGGCAATCAAGTATTAATGCGATAGCGTTGAAGGGCTCGTTTCGCAGAAATTCCGGCGTCGGTGTCGGTGTCGGCGTCGGCGGCGGCGTCGGCGTCGTTGGTTGTGGGCGAAAAATCATCATCTTGTCCGTGATCGAAAAATCGAGAAAGATGCAAATAAAATAAATAATAAAAATTTCCGGGTCCGAGTCAGGATCGAACCCAGGCCGTCTGCGTGGCAAGCAGGCGTTCTACCACACAGCCACGGTTCTGCTTGAAATTACCTTGAAAATAACTTCATCTGCTTGGAAATGCAGTGAATGTAACTTTCATGTTTTACAAGCACACGCGTCCTGTATACAGGCGTCAAAATACAACATGTAATATCGCAGTAATATTGCCTGGTACAAGCGTACATTGCCATCGGGCGTCAGAACATGTGAATATCACAACGACATCGTGGTTTAAAGCCGGCCACCCATTACAAAAGGCACACACGTTACTGAGCAAGACTTTGATTTGGGCGAGTTGGTACATGCTTAGTCGGGGAATACAGCGCAAAAAGTACGAGGACACAGGAACACAGTACACAGGACGGGCGCTGAACTTACAACTGACGTCTTTATTTACTCTATTTTACTCACTGACGCTGAGATTCAATATCTCAAAGGTTTCATATAGATCATTTCTTTTACCGTGTTTTCTGTTGGTCATCTTTTAATTTTCCATCGATTCACTCACATTGTTATCGCGGTAAGAGATACTGTGCCTCGAAAATGGATAGTTGATTGTTTGTTTTCTTCTTTTCTTGGTAATCCTTGTTAAGGCGTGGCTTTATCTGTTTTGCACAAGGTTCATTTTTATCTCAGTGCGAGATGCGTGCGTACGGTGTATTTCGGGCGCACGTGCTGGCTGTCCGTGACGATGGAGTTCGCTTACCTGATGGCTGTGATGTGGCGATTTTGATTGGAATGGTATGCGTGGTTTTGTGCACTGTAAAAACGAGCGGTTGGGGCAATAAAGACGTCAGATGTAAGTTCAGCGCCCGTCCTGTGTACTGTGTTCCTGTGTCCTCGTACTTTTTGCGCTGTATTCCCCGACTAAACACGTTACTGCGCGTATTCCCTTTTAAGATCCCGTAGTGGGCTCATAGCAACATTTTTGCACAGCGCAAGAAAACGAGGACGTAAGGAGAACACAACACGGGCGCTGTGACCCTTCAGCGCCCGTGTTGTGTTCTCCTTACGTCCTCGTTTTCTTGCGCTGTGCAAAAATGTCGATTCCAGATCACCAACTAGCCCAAGCATCCGTTTTATCAAGTTACACTCATAGCAAGTTCGAAAACATTTCACGCGCTTAATTGCTCGTGGTTTAAAGCATGCTACCTAATACATAGTATGCACTAAGTGATTGAAGTACGCACTATGAACAAGATATCGCTATCACGTTTAACTCTTAAAGGCGAAGCTTAAAGGGGTACTGACACAAAATTTCGCGGCCGAGACAGCCTGCGGGTTCAATTTCCGTGAACATGTGTATGTCATCTGCAAAATATCAACAGCGAATATAACTTGGAGGGTATTTTAAATTAAGTTTGAAGTTTGCGTGAGCGATCGACTCCCTCGCGCTACTGACACCATCAGAGGTGACCCTTCGTGACACCCTACTTCCCTCACGTGACCACGCTGCAACAAGTTATGATGACGTCATAGCCGCCATTTTTATTTTGGCGCGTTTGTTCCAGCAGTCTATACTTCTCGGCGGCTGGTCGCGAGTCCGTGGCCGCGGCGCACGCGCTGACAGTTTTGTGTTTGGCAACACTGCTGTCCCGTTTCCTAGAAAGGACTTCTTGATGCGGACCGTGCCGAAGTGCGTCACAGTTCTGTGTGCTGACGTGATCGAGAGCTGCGCACGCGCACGCCAGGTGGTGATAGTTGCACCCGGTGGCTTGTCGTTTTTCGAGCTCTCTCAAACCGAAACTGAAACTGGTCGGCAATGAGGAGCCTGTAATTAAATATCTGTCGCGCGCTGCAGCAAACGAGGTGCCATGTTATGACTAACAGGCCCCCAGCAACACATTGCAGCAAAAAAACGCGAGACCAAAGTTTTTGTGTCAGTACCCCTTTAAGGGTCTCCCAATATTTGTACCCCAGAGCCACGCCAGGTCTCGGAACTCCTTTGGAAAAAGACTCTATGCAGGCGTAATGTTGGTGAAACATCATTTGTGGTTGCAGTGCTGCCCATCTAATTTTATAAACATTACATATGTGTTCCAATAATACAGGCGACACGTCGGCTTAACGTCAGTTGTATGCTAAATCACCATCCATTGCAGTTGGTCTACGTAGCACTATCCAGGGCAACCATCCTCTCAAGCTCAAGTACTACATTTCAGCTTACCGCTTTTGGTGTTGGTAATACCCATGTAGCTCTTGGCATCGTTACGCAACTGTAAACAACTGTTTATATAAAACACATGCGACTGTTATGCCTGTGCGTATAACATTTGTACAGACGTCTCGCGTCATTTCGTAACGTTTCGCTCAACAAAAAACTACACCACAGTCACCGTTCCCTCCGCATGCTTCGCATGACATCGATTCCCATGGTACGTGGGATCTGGCAATTATTTTCATGTCATGACCAGCCAGACATATTCGTCAATACCTCTTACCCTCCTATACAAATTTTGGTCTACACCAAGTTAAGGAGGCGATCACGAGAGCTCCCAGACGTAGGCGGCTAGATAGATAGATAGATAGATAGATACGTAGACAGATACGTAGATAGAAACGCGAAGGGGCTTACAGTACGCAAAGAAACGCTTCGCATTTAAAAAGGCCTATCGTATAGCACCGGTTATGTGAGATGTTGGCGTTAAAAAACCTTGGCACCATGATCGAAAGAGCTAATTTTGCACCAACGGACTTATGAATCGACTCACTCAGGCTCACTCAGACTCAGGTGAAGCCGTGAGTCTGAGTCTGACTGAAACCGGTTGAGTAATATGTTGGTGAGTTTGAGTCCGAGTGAGTACGGTCGAGGAAAATTTTTGGTGAGTCTGAGACCGGAGAGCCTTCCGAGCAAAGTATATTTCTTGGAATAAGTCTGAGTGAGCACCCCAATTTTTTTGCCGACCTATGGGGGGAGCCACTTGTCTTGCATGGCCTCTGAGACTGCAAGACGGCACAGTGACATGCACGCCGTGAAATCTCAGAGGTCATGCCCAGCCAATGGGCCGTTGGTGCGGACAAGCTGCTTCGCCGACGAAGCAGCTTGTCCGCACCTTACTGCACAATTCCACTTTACGCTTAGGCCTGTCGGCGAAGCAGCTTGTCCGCACCTTACTGCACAATTCCACTTTACGCTTAGGCCTGCTACGCCCACGAAGCGGTACATATAATTTTAACTTTAGTCGGCCAGTAGACCCGTGCAAGTGCAGGAGTGGTGTCCAGGAGGAATGATTAACTCAAAGAGTACACCGGGATACTAGCTATTGGAAGCAAAGAAGAGGTATCTGCTCATGAACAGGGCATGGGCCCATGCACAAATGAACGGAGTAAGAATGCGCAATGAAAGAAACACAGCAACAGAATATGCTAGAAACTTGAATGCGAACAAGGTGTAATGTTACGAATGGAAACAAACGGACATTACAGAAAGCAAAACAAATACGTACTACATGTTATTGAACTATTATTCTACTCTTCACAAATTTGCAATATGATGAATTATAGCGTAGTGGGTACTTACCAACTGCCCTTGCAGTAGACATGCTTTCTAGGAGAGTTTCAAATGGGCCAATATTTCGTGCACCGACGTTCATTTCCTAACGGCACGGTTGAGGTGTTCCACTTGGAAGCGAAGCCTGTTCAAAACGAATAAAAAGTCGATGCGAACGCGGCCCGATCGCGTTCTACTCCTGAAGGCGAAGCTCGAGCGTCCCCAATATCTTTTTTTTTTTTTGTAAATATCTGAAGGCTAAATGTGGCAATGTTGCTTACCGGCATTCTCTCCCGTCATTGCGCAGACAACTGCACCGGCATGTTCCGCTGTCGCAACGGCAAATGTATCGAGAGACAACTCGCGTGCGACATAGCCAATGACTGCGGCGACAGGTCAGACGAAACGAATTGTGGTGAGTTGCCAGGAGTCACGTATATCGCCAGGGCTGCCACGTTAGCTACACGCGATAACTAGAGTGGTTTCGTTTACAGTGACCCGGATGGGCTTCCAGGTGCGCCTTCGCGGTGGACCCCAAACCTCCCTGCCGCCAGCCGAAGGCCGTGTGGAGGTCAAGGTTCACGATCAGTGGGGTCTCGTCTGCGACGACAACTGGGACACCGAGGCGGCCAACGTTGTGTGCCGGGAGCTCGGCTTCCCGTTGTGAGTATAGCAGGCCGTACACATTCACGGCGAAGACGACGGATTGGACTTGGACTTCGGACGATTTCATGATCAGGCTGGTCGACGTACGACATAAAATGCGGCTTTTTTAAAAACTCATTGAGTATGTTATGTAACAAGCACCGCTGACACTAGACGGCTAAGTCACAGCTGCCAGAAAAAGAATTACGTTGTAACACAGTCGCAAGAAAGCAATCATCTGCCTAGTGACGGCTCTCAACAACCCAGGAATCGGAGTGCATTAAGACAATGACATCCCTTGCTTTCTCCGTGCGTACTAAGCACCTAGCATCAATCGCACGGAACTATAGCATGCTTATACAAAGCTAGGTAAACTATGCGTCACCAAAATATGCCGAAACAACTAGATCTATGGACCATCATACGTGAGTACGAGGTTCGTTCGATTCGCCTCTCTCTTAAACCAGTCCACGGGATGCTGCACCATGTCATTCATTTCAGCAGAGCAACATTGGCACCTGAACCATACCGTTCGTCTCAGAAGGTGTAGAAAAGATGGAGCACCCGTTCATAATCTTATTGCACCATCTTTGCTGCCGGTACAGGTTTCGACACTTTCGTGCGTAGGTGCTAAGAAGCAGCGCAGTGTACGACGTCACGAATTGGACTCAGAAGCCGTTTTAACCCCACTTAAGCGCATCTGCTCAGTCTATAAAATTTAGGGTGTGTTTACACCCCCGAAATCGACCTACATGCGGTTCGCGACCTTTCAAACTTACGTGGAAGCGGACAAAACACATGGCCTGTTTCGCGTCGTCACCTCACCATCCTTTGTGAAGACGTGTGCCTGCACCACAGAACTCGAACCCTGAACCTCTAGTGCACCACCGTGAACCGCTTCAAGGGTGGTGCAGGTGAATTAAACGTACAACCTACGTTGACGCGCAACGGTGTCGGAATGTTCCTTCGTCGTGCGCAGGGGTGCCATCGAAGCAACCAAGGAGTCGCAGCACGGACTTCCTCCCGAAGACGGCGTCGCTGAGATATTCATGGACGACGTTCTGTGCGTCGGCAACGAGACATCGCTGGCCCACTGCTCCTTCCCCGGCTGGAAAAAGCACAACTGTTTCGTCAACGAGACGGCGGGAGTGCGGTGCAGAACCAAAGGTATCGCCTGGCAATGAACAGCCGTTTCGTTATGTAGACAACCGTCCTTCATTAATTACACAATTCAACAACGTGCGCTAGGTCGCGCATTAGGGAGGACCCCCCCCTTTAGGGCCGCTACAAAAAGGAAGAAAGAAAAGCTCACTTGCACGAGTTGCATTATTTATCTCGGAAGAAACGTGGATTTCCACGTCCTTATTTTACTGCATTTACAATGCAGGAACGACAGCCAAGCGCTTTGCTAAGCTGGTGTCTGGGGCAGTTGGACACACTGTCAAACAGTTGCACGAAATGCCGCCGACATTCATACGTTTTCCAACTGCGGTACTGTTTGCACATTCTAGCTATTAAGAACGTTTTCAGGAACTCTTAATCGTAATTATAACTTAGATATACCAGAATCCATGTGCCGCTTGCAAAATGTCAAGTTAGGAGGCCAAATTTTCGCTCACCACTCATCCCCCATTAGGAAGGGCCGTAACCCACAAGGCCCGCTCTCACAGGCCCTTCCAGTGCGCAAGTCTTTGAAAACGCATAGAAGGTTTTTCATCTAACTTGCGCCAACTATTGAAGGAACAAACGAAACGCGTGTCGAAGTGGCCCAGTATTGTTCTGAGCCATATGCAGCACGTCATATTTTTATTGCGATAGCAATTATATGGACAGTCTCGACGGGTTTTCGCCGTCGCCGTTGCCGTCGCCGTTGCCGTCGCCGCCACCGTCATGTCGCGTATGAAGTCCAAATTGATAAGAGCCCCCTGCGCATCGTACGTTCTACCAGCGGGTAATAGCGCACGAGCGGGAGCGATCAACGCGGCTGAAGCGGAGATCAAACGAGCCGGCCCATCTCCGTCGCTCCGAGGCGCATGCAATAAGATCCCCACAACTGCTCGACCGACCGGCCCCGCCCGTCGTTCGCGAACGTGAAAAGACGCGAAGGGGGGGGGGGGGGGTCCCTCGAGCGACCTTCGATTTTACGAGCGTGGTCGTCGCTGGCGCGCGCGTTATCTCCATATCCCGGCAGCCGACAGCGGGCGGCCGGTATACCCTTCTACGTGCTGCGCTCTCAACGCGAAGAGGATGTGATATGAAGAGTGTCCTGGAGCGGCCGTATTCTCTTAAACCAGCGTTTTCTAGAGTTGCGTGAGATCGGATCCAAAAGATTTAGCTGCCAGCCTCACTTCGCATAACATTACAATTTGTTGCTATCGCATTCATTGCTTCGCCCTTGTGGTGGAACTGTGACTTTTTTTTTACAATCCGATAAGCTTGGTAATATGCAGATTAGGCCTACGTAATTAATAGTAACTCTGGCGAAATATAATCGATACAAAAGTTGTAGCGCCTGTTCAGAAACGTCGTGTTATTTCATATGTGCTAAGATAACTGCCCTGTTTCATTTTTTTCCTGCCTTTCTTTAAAGTGCGCGAAATTTTAGAAAATACTTGGAGCAAGTTAGCTGTAACTTGCTCCAAGTATATTGGCTATACGAAAGTACTGAACGTTTCTTTTTTTTGTTCGTTTGGTTCTTAACTAGTAACTCTGTTTTTTCATTTATAATACTTTAATGTATCCTGCTTTGCAAGAGGAAAGCTGTTCAAATGATAAAGAACTTGTACATACCGCTGCATTAATCGCTTTTATATATACAACTATAAGCATCGAATGAAAAACTTGCCGTTTAATCTTTTATCAACAACTTGTCAATAGGGGTGTGCGAATAGTGAAATTTCATCTCGAATCGAATTCGAATCGAATAGTGCCGAATAGTGGCCAGGAATGTCGAATATTGAATCGACCAAGGATTTTGTTGAAAATTGAAAGAAATAACTAAGAAATGCAATCTGCTCATGTCCTCGCACACATAACGTGGTGAGTGACTGCCACCGAAAGGCTACAAATTGTCATGCACAAACATAAGCTGTTCCACATGAACTTGCTTCAAACTTTTTACTCTGATGTAATGGTGCGTCCTGCGGTTTGGTTGAAAACATGTACTGAGTGGGTGCCTCCGTAGCAGGGATGAAAAGGTATGCCAAAGAAATTTTGGCAATACCTGGATAAAGTGCAGCTCTATGCGCTTAACCCTATTTCAAGGGATCATCCTTTCTTGCGGTCAGGAGCTCATTCAAGTATTTTTGAACCTCTTGACTATAAGGTTTCAGCTCAGTGCTGGTTATTTTTTTACTCTAGCAGTTGGACAGTCTCCCAGACTGTTCTGTGGCATTTTCTGCTGGAGCCATGACGGGAGGAAATGACATAATCTCCTTTAAATTAAACATGCGCTCACGTTTGAACCAGTATATTGGTGAAAGTCTTAACGGAAGGCCTTCTGTAACAAGGCAGTGTTAGATTTAGCCACCCCACCCTAAGTTGCACCATTGGCCTTTGTTGCGCTTTAGATATTCGTCCAGTCGAATTATTCGAAACTTCGAATACTAGGTATTCGAAACTCGAATCGAATTATTCGATTAAGTATTATTCGATTCGAATTCGAAACTCGAATATTCGCACAACCCTACTTGTTAACGCTCACACACGTTGGCGCTGCATAAGAAATGTTTGAAAAAAAAAACATTCTTTTTAATCGCATAGTTGTTGCCGTATAAAAACGGTATGCCTGTGTCGAATGATGGATTTTCGGGGCTTTGAGTTCATCTTCACAAAAGTTCCTTTTCGAAGTTGGTGATGACCGCAGCGGAGACACCGGTTGCATAGACATATGTGAGCGCATTACTTGCCGTATGCTTCCGAAAAAAATGGATCTCAGTTGCAAGTTTTGTGAACAGGGGTCTTGATGTGCTAAACGTCGGCCTCGTGCTCAATCACATAGCTTAGCTTACTAGACGTACGAACATTAAATAGTTATGAAAATCATCCTAACTGTCATGATTAATATGATTTTTCTGTCAAGTCTTGCACGACATAAAATATGCAAGATATGATAAATATGCAGAAATATGCAACTCGGCGTAGCTGTAAGTGCAAGCACAGCATAGCGTAGTATAGCAAGGGGCGGGAAAGAGATGTGAGGGTGAGGAGGAACGAAAGGGAGAGGGGGAGAGGGTAGAGCACAGCATAGCCATGTTATAGCAAGGGTGTGGGAAAGGGAGTGAGGGTGAGGAGGGGTGATGTGATTAGGAGAGAAAGGAAGAGGAGACAGGTTAGAGCATAGCATAGCCTTGTAGAGTAAAGTATAGCAAGGTGCGGGAAAAGAAAGTGAGGTTCAGGGAAAGGAGGAGGGGAAGGCCACCAGCTCCACTGTTTCCTCAGTCTAGCGCATAGCTGCCCAACCTTTTCGACACCATTGCAGCGTGCGGGCGGTCGGAGCTGGAGTGTTCCGGAGCCTGCATCCCGTACTACCTTGTTTGCAACGAGCAAAGAGACTGCGCCGACGGTGCAGACGAGGAGTTCGAGTGCGAAAGTAAGCCCAGCCAATGGCGCAATCTGCGTGGCAGCCAAGCAACTCCCGCCGTGAATGCTCAGCATTATGATTCTTCTCCCCCCGAGGTAAGCTGGCCATCCGGCTCATGGGAGGACCACACCCGCTCTCCGGAAGGCTCGAACTGCGCAGACACGGCATCTGGGGCACAGTGTGCGCCGACGGCTTCGGAGCAGCGGAGGCTCGCGTGGCGTGTGCCATGTTGGGCATAACTAAGTACGTGGTTCCTAGTATATACTACGACATGTATCATGTGCATGCGTACTTGTGGAACTGATTTGAGCGTTCTAACTTTAAAGGCAGTAAGCAACAGCAACTTGATTTCGGCAAGGTGGTTCTGCTTGAATATACAGTGAAACCTCGGTGATGCGAACACAGGTCATACGAATTTCGGGGTGATACGAATTTTTCTTTGGTCCCGGCCAAGGCCCATTGGCCTGCAGTGTAATGGAGTACGGTTGTTGCGAACCGACTTTCACCCGCGGCGTTTGATACGAACATACGCTACCGCCCAGGTACGAAGAGGTGCTGTCCGCGCTGTCGCGGAAGACGCGCCAAGCACGCGCGAGCGTGGGAACGCAAGCGCGTGCATGCGCGCCGCACCGCCAAATCGTCAGAATCACGTAAATACTTTTCTTACGGTGAGAGTAAACCTTCAGAGACGCGGCATGACATCCAAGATTGTGCGCTCGAATCCTTGAGGCTCTAATGTACAGTCGTCAGCAAGCTTAACACGAACGCTCAGCGGGGTGTCCTGAAACAGTTTGATTGACGCTAGCGCCGCGTAGCTTTGGGTTCTGTTGCCGAGATATGTTACCCATACATGCCGACATACTATCCAAGCATACCGAGGTATTATCTCGGCAACAGCGCCAAGCGCATCGCAGCTGGCATCAGTCAAAGTAGTCCAGGTCACGCGTCGGAGCGTTCGTGTTAAGCTTGCTGACGACTGTACCTCCGTGTGCCTTCGCGTTTAGATTACAAAAGGCATTGGCGCCATGCTTCTTCTTTTTTTTTTTCTAGCGCGTCGACGCGGGCTGCTGTCGCTTTACTGTGTGTACACTTGCCTGCCTCGTGCATCAGACATACCATGAAAGGTGGACGAGGACCAAAAGAAGGCGAGGACGCGGTCCCCACAATGTCAACATGCGCGACTTTTGAGGTCTCACTTGTGCAGGCACGACCATAAATCTCCCCAAAAAAAACATCCCCATCGCCTCCGCGATAACAAAATCATAACATGGGACCGCGGTTCTGAAATTTTGTGGCCTTGGTCTATCGCGTCAAAGCGCTTCTTCCGTTACTTTGGCCGCAAAACATCTGAAAACAACTTAACTGACAGTCATACAGAGTTCTTCCTGACATTGCTGTGGCCCTGAAAAACAATAAATGAAAAAGTACGACAGCTTTCTTTTGTCGCATGCTAATCTTCCATGCTTTCTGGTGATACGAATTTCGGATGATACGAATATTTTTGTTGGTCCCGTGAGATTCGTATCACCGAGGTTTCACTGTAACTAGATGCAGCGCAAAGAGAAACGAGGACTAGGACAAGAAAAGAACGCTTTGTTTCCTGCGGTTTTTTGCGACAGATAGCAAATTGGTGATGCTTCCTCTAATTAAGTTCACTTTGCAATCAACGCTTGTCCTTGTCCTGTTGTGGCTGTTCCTTTTTCTTTTTTTTTTCTTTTTTTTTCTTTTTTTTTTTTTGTGCCTGTCCTTCGTCCGTTTCGCCCTGCATCAAGTTGTATTCAACGTCGAAGAATTTGCGAGGCGCGCGCTTGCATCAAAATCAGCGCAGACAGAGAGACAGAGAACTTTATTTAGGTCCCGAGGAACGCTACCGCTCGAGGCGGTAGAAAAATGGGGGGGGCTGTCAAGTCGGGACGCAGAATGCAAAAAATTGCACGTGTGTATTACGCATTGCGTCTGCGCTGAAGAAGAAATCAAGGAACTTAAATTAATCCGGAGACTTCAACTGCAGTTTCTCTACCAAGCTCCCTTGTTGACTTGAGAGAATAAACCCTAGCTAGCAACTGATCACTCTCACGCAGTTGGTTTGTTTTGCTTGTTTGTTTGTTTGTTTGTTTGTTTGTTTGTTTGTTTGTTTGTTTATTTATTTATTTATTTATTTATTTATTTATTTATTTGTTCGTTTGTTTGTTTTTTGACCTCGGATTATTAAGGTGCATGAGTCATTTGGATTCGTTGTCATATTCATCACGGGATTTTTGTAGGTGTTCCGCGGAAAAATGTACGAAAATAAAAAAAGTATTACAATGCAAGTATTGAAGCTGATTGTGATTGCGAACAAGTCTTCCGCGCGGGTTCCGAAACGTCTTTTAAATAGAACTCTACGAAAGGAAAACTGAAAACCACCTGTTGTCGTCAATTTCCCTTTCTTAACCTTTGCGCCACGTTACGGGATTCCGCAGAACTTATTTGAAGAAATAAATAGAGCTCCATTTACCTCGGTCGGTGCCGTTCTTTTAATTACTGACACATGTTTGATGCATCGTTATTTCTCCCCGCCACGCAAACGTATATGCCTTTCTCCTTGCTTGAACTCTCCAGGATTTAAGGGTTGCGATACGCAAAAAGAGGAGAATACACTCATCCTCGTTAATGCCTTCACGAACCAGCTTAGGCAATCCGTAATGAGGCATCAACTGCGTTCAAACACAGAACGACCGCCTCGTAGTGGTCGATGCTGGGGAAGTATGCCTAATGTTCGACAGAAAGAGGAACGACTCAGGACGCCGGCCATAGCCCAGTAGTACTTAAACAAAATTAAAAAATGAAAGCGCACGAGGACAGAGAAGTGGATTCGAGAGCGCTGAAGCCTCTCAAACTCTATGCTCGTTTCGTGCGCTCTTAGTTTCTGTCATGACTTATCGACATGACCAAACAGCCCCATTAGTGAGCTTACCCAAGGCTGCTCGTCTTTCTCTCCACACTGGTGTAGTGCCAGCGTCACCGTGCTCGGAGGCCTCCCCTACGGTCCTGGCAAAGGTCCCACTTGGCTGGAAGACGTGCACTGTTTCGGTACGGAGAGCTCTCTGGAAGCGTGTCGCAGCATCCCTTGGGGATACAGCGACTGCAACCACGATAAGGACGTGGCGATCGCGTGCAGCTCGTACCACGTGCAGCCCAAGGCACCAAGTATCGTCTCATGTACGTTGGCCTTCGACTGAACTATGATATCCTCCGCCGCTTTGTATAAGCCAATCTATTAAGGCACGTGCTTCGAGGACATTGAAAGCCGCGGGCGATTAGGGTGCCTCAGCGAACACGCGTAATGCTTTAGACAGTAAGAATGAAAGCTGGGCGAGTTGGTAATTGATCGTCATGCTAGCCATGCCGTATAAGGTGAAGTAGCGCACATTGACGAAGACGAAAAGGACACGAAAGACGTCACACTCACTACTAATTTTATTTCGGAAACGATACTTCATAATATATGCACCTGCGCAGCCCGGACGGCACAGATAGGAATTAACAAGTCAAAAGCACTCTCATCCATGAAACAGGGGCGTAGCCAGAAATTTTTTTCGGGGGGGGGAAGGGGGGTGGGGCACCTCCTTGATTCCGGAGTTGCACCCCCCTTGAAATGGTCATTTTGCGCTCTGTATGCAATGGCGAAAAACAATTTCGGGGGGGTGCACGTGCCCGTTGTGCCACCCCCTGGCTACGCCACTGTCCATGAACATACATCGCACACACTCAAGCGATAAGTAAAGGCATGCCATTTTAAACATACAAAGAACGAGGGTAGCAGCAAGATACGATGTATTACTAGTAACATACAAACGCTCAAACCGGGGGTGGAAATAGGTAACATGACGAGGTGCATGACCGTTGCAATCGCTACATATTCAGTTCAACAAATAAACTTAAAACCAGTGTCTTTCCAGGAAGGCGACTTCCCGATGGCTCAATGAAACAGATGATTGACTAACGCAACCCTCCCCTCTTTTGTTAATGTGAAACGCTTCTACAATTTCCCTCGTTAGTTGCTTCCCATGTTCGAAAACAACGGTGGTGACAATGAAAAGCCGAGAGCATTTCGCTCCGAGTACATGTCCTTTTACGTGGGAATGAATGTTTGCCCCTAATGACATCTTAGGCTATAACAGTTTGGTGTACCCGCCTGGCCGACGTATACTATTCCACACTGCTGCGGTAAATGATATACAACAGATGATTTGCCTTTAACGAAATTTTAGCGTACGCTTTACAATGCATCTATTAATTGTTATTTTTTTCTTGCTGTGTTGAAACATTTGCGGTCTAGACGTTGCACATATTTTACCAAGCTTGTTGGGTGTCGAATAAACTACTTACAGAACCATATTTGAGACCTACGTTGGTCCAGAGCAGTGCCCCCCCCGAAAAAGATTTCTGGCTACCCCCCTGGTCTAGAGGTATCTATTTCGGCGTCCAACAAGCTTGGTAAAGCAGAGTGAATGCTACGACATGTTCCTTTTAAAGGTGCAGGGTGGTGAGGGGATGGTAGTTATGAGCTCACATACAAAAGCCTTTTGTGTACCACAGGACCGGTTGTCGATCATTATCACACTCATGTTCCTTCATCCATTTACGCAACGTACCGTGGCGCCGCCTGTAGGGCGGTGAAAGGCAGTCATGGCGTTCCGACGACATGTCACCTCGCTCGGGGGTGGGCGATTTAAACTGCGCTGTGGGTGCACGGACTTCTAGAACTTTTTTTTTTTTTTTTTGCCAAACCATTTCCCTCTCGCGAAACAAGCGCTGGGGGGATTTCTAAAATGACCTTTTAACAATGCACATCGACTTCAATATTTTGCTGTCAAAATTGTTTTCCGCACAGATAGGGATATCTGCGGAATGCCAAAGTACCAGCCCCGAATGGACCAGGCATCTGTGCTTTTCCAATATCATGCGAGCAGGAACAGGATTCTGCACCAGAACTTCAACCCAGGTAACAAATTTCCGACTATTCATACAGATTCGCACGCCAACATAACGTATAGAGGGGGGGGAAAAAAACGTGGATATTGCTATATACGTGCGTCAATGCTCGCCCGTGAAAAGCTCGTCATCGGATAGAGCACCTTTTTTGGGGTTTCGAGTTGCAATACCACGATATTATTGTGAGTCACTCCGGAATAAGTTTGACCACCTGAGGATCTTTAACGTGCACCTAAATCTAGGCACACGGCTGTTCTGTGCATTTTGCGCATAAAAATGCGGCATTCGTGACCGAAAATCACACCTGCATGCTCGAGCTGAGCAGCGCGACACCTTACCTACCAAGCTTCTATGGCGGGTGGTTCGGTTAAGTAAAAAGGACCGGAGGAGCTCTGGGTGCTGCAGGCATCTGGCTTGAAAAACAATGTCGCATTATTATACTATGCCGCCTTTCTACTTTTATTTCCAACGCACTATACTGCGAAAAAAAAATCGGCAGATCCCACGTACAGTGGGAATCAATTATATGCAAAGCTTGCATCAAGACGTTTGCTATGTGTCACTTTTAAAATGAGCATAACGTTACGAGGCGGGTGGATGTAGTACTGAGTAAACATATGTAGAAATTCTATGCGCATTCACGCATCTAGAAGACATTCAAACGTGAGAACTAGGTTGTTCATAGTTGCGTAACGACGCCACCACTAACGTGCGCACTACCAGCACCAGCAGTGGTAGGCTGAAATGTTGTTCTTGTATTAGTCCGTGATGGTGGTTACGCGCACAATGTGCGCGTAACCACTTTGTGATGATATTCACGAATCATCACGAATATCACCACTTCGCGATGATATTCGTGATGTGTGTGCGCCGCACACACATCACGAATGTGCGTCGATGTGTCACGTGTGTCCTTGTGTCCATGTGTCACGAATACACGTTCAGTGGGCTGTTGACACTTCGCTAACCTGGGCAACATCATTGTGAAAAGTCAGCCCCAGCAGTAGAACTACAGTTGTTACCATATTCGTCCGTTATGGCGGCGACGAGAGGCCTATATGCACACTGAAGTAAGACGTATAGTTAAGGCGTTGAATATTGTTGATGTCTCTTATGAAGAAGCGATCAATGACACCTCCGTTCCTCGTCGTGGGCACGAGGTCTTGGGAGGCACTGTCCACATCGAAAACGTCCTTCATGTACTGTGTGAACCAGGTGTTGCTAGGTTGTGAGACATTCACATTAAAGTCACCGGCAATGATGAGCTGCAAGCTGTTCTCGGCAGAATTATTGCTGCGAGGAGTCACTCGGGTTCTGGCGTAATTGCCAGGGAAAGTAGATAAGAATCTTTTTCCCGGAATTCTTTTGCGCTCTGGGGCTCAGGAAAATCGCGGCGAACGCGGTGTCGCTGCCGTTGTAATTTATGTGCGCAACACAGACGCCGCCGATTCGGCAGCTTGCGTCTGTGTTTTCGGCGTCCGGAGGCTTGGCGCAGTCCGATGCCAGCAATGTTGAAGTTTGCACATTGCTGTGTTCCTATATATGGCCATGCCGGCGCATTTGCAATGATTCCGCTTGCTGTGGATGACGCACTGGAATCCCCTGATATAGATAGGTTCCTCGCCGTTCCGGGGTAGATATAAACTGTCAATCACCTGTGGCGCATACCCGCGTACCGCGGCCCGTGGTATACTGGTATGGGCCACACGGTTCTGGAAGAAAGGGTTTGACGACGTACGCGACAGGATGTTCAAGTTATTCATGCCGTGACCAGACAGTCATATTCCTCAAACCCTCTTACCCTCCCATACCAATTTTGGTCTACACCAAGTCCGCCGCGGTGAAGAAGTGGTTAAGGTGCTCGGCTGCTGACCCGAAGGTCGCGGGTTCAATCCCGGCCGCGGCGGTCGCATTCCAATGGAGGCGAAATGGTAGAGGCCCGTGTAATGTGCGACGTCAGTGCACGTTAAAGAACACCAGATGGACGAAATTTCCGGAGCCCTCCTCTACGGCGTCTCTCATAATCATATCGTGGTTTTGGGACGTAAAACCCCAGATATTATTATTATTATTATTATTATTATTATTATTATTATTATTATTATTATTATTATTATTATTATTATTATTATTATTATTATTGGTCTACACCAATGTTAAAGAGACGATCACGAGAGCACCCAGACGTAGGCGGCTAGATAGATAGATAGATAGATAGATAGATAGATAGATAGATAGATAGATAGATAGATAGATAGATAGATAGATAGATAGATAGATAGATAGATAGATAGATAGATAGATAGATAGATAGATAGATAGATAGATAGATAGATAGATAGATAAAAAAGCTCAAAGTGCCTGCAGTTAATTAAGAAATGCTTCGCATTTAAAAAAAGAAAAGGTTGCATCTGACAGGTAGTCTCGTTTCACATTTTTTTTATCTGTATTTCTAGACGGGGCAGAAACTTATATGCATAATAAAACAATCAATCGATCAAATCCTGCGGTTCCTAAGTGTCAGAAAAGCATAAATGAGATACCAAGTAGGCTAGAAATCCATGTCACAGGCGCCAGATACGAAGGAGGGGAGTGGTGCATGTGGGTGATGGTTGCCCCCCCCCCCTCCTCTAGGGCACCCCCACATAAGCAGCGGCTGCACTTTCTCGACGTGTATAATTCTGGGATGCTCTTGCGCAAACAAACTTCCAGATTCTGATCGTGACAATGATAGATTTATTTCATGTACTTCCGTCCGAATGCACAGTTAGTCCGGCTTGGCCCCCGATCGAAATGCGGCAGCCGTCGTCGGCAATCGAACCCGCGTCCTCGTGTTTAGAAGCCGCTGCGCTACCACGTAGCATCACGTTATCCTTTTAATGCGTTAATCTTAGGGGCGAGGGAGAAAGAGGTGCCCGAGTTCCTGTGAGGCCGACCGGTGTCTGGGCTGTTTGCGGCTGTCTCAACGTCTCTACTCGTAGTAATACCCTATAGCTTTGGGCAATGTCAGCTACAGTTGCCTAGAGCGTTGCCTCTTAAGGTAATGAAGATAATTAGACGTAATTAAAGCTAATACTAACGCAGGTCTCTCGTATTTACCGCTGAATTTTTGTTTGATTCGCCCCCATGCAGCCAGGTCGCCGAGGAGACGCATCAGCGGGCGCATCGTTGACGGTATACCGGCACATTACGGCGCCCACCCATGGTTGGTGGACGTGCGTCTGCGGGACCTCTCAGGGGAAACGCTTCACTGGTGCGGAGGCACCATTCTCACCCACGACTTGATTCTCACTGCTGCCCATTGCTTTAAGTACGTCAGCTTCCTTTCTTTCCCTCTGGAAAATCGAGCAAGCTCTGATGCTGCTCTCAAATATCGTGTTATAGTATTTCAAGTGCCGCAGCTACTTTGAGGATGAAAAAACGCCAGGTCTACGCGGAACGCGCAGCACAGTCACAGCGAAAGCTGGAAGAGCGGCCTTTCTAGAGCCTTTTTTTTAAACACTCTTGGGGCAACTACTACAGGTACACTTGCATGGCACCCACTACGCCATAAATCATCATAATTTTTGTGAAGTAGGCAAGCAGCCACTACGCCATTATTCGTTCTTCGGAGAAGCGTGCTACCCGCTACACACCTGTAAGGCATTATGTGCACTTGTTGGCGCTGTCGCTGATGACGATAAAGAATTATGGCTGAGTCTTTTGTAATGGGTTGAAAGCATTCAAAGACCCACTCGGTATACGCAATTCGCATTGTGCGACGCCTGGTTGTTTTTTTGCTCTCCAGAAGCGCTCTACTAGACATGTAGAGCGTTGTGACAGCTTTCGCTCTAAAAAGAAACACCCTTGTAGATCTATCAATCGTTTCACAAAGAAAATATTATAATATATACTATCATCACAGTGCGCTAACACTCGACATATTCTTTTTTTTCTTTGTGCCTGACAGGTTTTCGCCGAACGTGTCGCAACTGGTCGTGCGCGTCGGGCAGTACAAGCTATACGCACCCGACCCTTACGAGCTCGAGTTCCAAGTCGAGGCCATGCGCGTGCACAGAGATTTCAATCCAGGTGAGAAGGCACGCCGCTTGTGTATGCCAACACGCTCTATAGTGTCTACAAGAAACAGGGACTCGCTGTGACGACCGCAAACAAAGTGGTGTTCCCATCGCATCCCAACCTCCGGGCTCTCCACAGTTTTTCGGAGTTTGTGGAGGCGACCGGGATCACCGCCTTCCATTGAGCGCCCGCGACTTGCTGGTCTCCCTTCACCATCGGCCTCCCCCATGAGTGGACGAGACCCGGGCTGTTTCTCTTTCTCTTCTTTCGCTGCCCTCTTTATTTCCCATTTCCCCTTTCCCTGACGCTGCGCCGGGCTGCAGAAACTATAGCGTCATTTCCTCAACTAACCCCTACTACTATAGCGTCTAACACTACAGGGTATTTGCATTGAAAGTTGGCTAATTAATTGTTAGCTAATTATCTAAGCTCATAGCGATGATGTTGTTACTGTCTATGTAAACCCTCCTTTACCACCGCCCCCCCTTTGTAATGCCCTTTAGGCCCTCAGGGTATCCAAATAAATAAATAAAACACTATGTCATAAGCTAAAGAGAAAGAAAGTGGGAGTAGGAGAGGGGGCGAATTCATTAAGCCCAAAAATTTTACACATCAAAGAGTGTCGGTCGTCGGCCAGCCGCTGTCTTTAAAGGGACCCTGAAACGGTTATATGAAGTTTTGTCAGCGTTTAGGCTAGAGCATCATCGAACCATTGGCACCACAAATTTAGCGGCACGCCGTGTACCAAGGCGGCTACGGACAATTATATCATACCCTCCTTCTCACCCCCTGCCTTGCCTCCTCAACTCATGAGACACGCTGGCATCGCTGGCGATCGCAGAGCTCACGTGAGCACACTCGACGATTTGAGCTTCGCCCAGTGATCACCTCCGAGATTGCACGCCGACAGGTTGCGTGCATCTCGGAGACCATAGCCCAGTGCGCCCGGCAGCACGCACGCCGTCTGGCAACAGAGACATCGCGGAGTGGTTTATATGTGCTCCGACAGGTGCCGCCACCCTGCCAGCCAATTTTTCGTGCGCGCACACCGCAGCTCCAGTGACGTCGCCAGCAGCCCCAATGACGTCGTGCCCACACTGCATGTCGTACTCGCAAGGGGCGGTTGAAAACGCGTTGGGCTGAGCCGCAGTGATCTGCAGCGATTCGCAGCTTTATAGCGTTGTAATAAATTACACAGTGTAAGCAGAGAGCTTAAATTAGTCTGTAAATGAGCCTTAGGACTTGGTCTACTGGCCCAATGTGTTTGTACAAAATCGTCAAAACCGTTTCAGGGTCCCTTTAATGTCACTGCCGTTAGCACACTTTACTAGTATCTGTATATAGCTACCTGCATTTCAGGTGACCAGTGAAAAGCTCTAAAAAATGTAAGGGTGCACGCGTTACATGAATGCAACCAAGTTAGCATAGCATTTAGTCACCTTGAGCAACCAAAATTACATCCTCGCTATGAGCTTAGATAAGTAACTAACAATTAATCTGCCAACTTTCAGCGTATAAATACAGGGTGCGCCAGCTAACTCTAGCCAGAGTTTATCATTATGCAGACGCACTCTATATATGACGAGGCGACTGAATTCACGCATGGAGTAAGTCGCACTACTTTTTTGTATTCTCTTCAATTGCTTAATTAGGCAGGAATAATTAACCAACTTTTGAAGTACCGAACCTGGGCAATAAACTACAATTAAAAAGTTGTAGATTCGTTTGCAAGACGTTCGATTAGACAGTTTCAAACTTTCTATATATTAAGTATTAATGTTTTTCTGCTTCCTGCAGACACCACTAAAAAAATTAAAAAGCGGCGTTTGCATGATATTGTCACGTGCGTTCATTGTTCTCTTTTGATGTGTCCGGGTTCCACCCGCAAACACTGTTAGCAACGCTCGGCGCAGAACGCGCCGCAATGTTTTAGAAGCTTCGCGATTGTTTGAGTTCATTCTGTTACAACTACACGCAGGACGAGAACGGTCAAGTTTATTCGACGCGCACCAGCGATAACGCCGGAAGGTTCGGTGGCTGCTGTATAAAAGACGACGGGTTCCGCCGATGATGAGATTATCGACGGCCGACGCTCTGTTCGCCGCTATCAGTGTATGCACAGTGTGCGTTACTTGCAATTTGACGTCCGTTTCTCGGGTACAGGTTCGCCCAAATAAAAAGTTTCGTCTTAAAGGACGCCTAAACAACCTCTGAAAGTAAGAAGAACGAGTGCGTTATTCTCTCCCGGCACAATTCGTGACACCAGCTATTTGTTCACGTGACGTCAGGGGGGAAAAAATGCTCTCGATTGGTCGATATGCGAGAGATATATGTTGTGAATTGTCGCCTACCCTGTTTTGCCATGCAGTCGAATGCCGGTCTGCTTTTTCTCGCATGACTGGCGAGAGCGATAAACTTCGTTTCCTGCGTTTGCGACTGCGCAAGCGCAGATAGTAGTGTGTAGTGGAAAAGCGCGAAATCCTGACTGGTACAGCGTTAGCTCTGACATTCCACGTGTTCTTTAGGAGGAGATAGCGCTTGTAGGAAGGGTAGCGAAGGCGAGAAAGAAACTACTGTCTCGCCTTTGAACTCGGTGTGCTTTAGGCATAGGTCGGCACTTTAAGGGAGTACTCACTCAAACTCACTCACCACAATTTTTTCAGCCTTCGCACTCACTCACGTTCACACTCACGTCCACTCACACTCATGAGTACTCACTCACGTTTGACACTCACCTCCACTCACACTCATGAGTACTCACTCACGTTCACACTCACGTCCACTCACACTCATGAGTACTCACTCATACTCAACTCACCACGTTCAAATGAGTGTGAGTGAGTGTGAGTTGAGTGCACTCATGAGTGAGTGTGCCGAGCTCCATAGGTCGGCACTTTAAGGGAGTACTCACTCAAACTCACTCACCACAATTTTTTCAGCCTTCGCACTCACTCACGTTCACACTCACGTCCACTCACACTCATGAGTACTCACTCACGTTCACACTCACCTCCACTCACACTCATGAGTTCTCACTCACGTTCACACTCACGCCCACTCACACGCATGAGTACTCACTCATACTCAACTCACCACGTTCAAATGAGTGTGAGTGAGTGTGAGTTGAGTGCACTCATGAGTGAGTGTGCCGAGCTATGGCTTTAGGGGCCCTTTAAACCCGCCGGCTGCCTTCTTCAACGTAACGACCATGTGATAATATAAAGTGCTCAGTAAAATAGACGGATAGACTCGCGGGCGGATTATTTCCGCCCTCGAGTCGTCTTAGGAGAATGCAAAATGGACCATGTGATTTCCTCTCTCTCTTCCCTACTTTTATTGCGATAGCAATTTTGCCGTCGCCGTCATGTGCCGCATAAAATCCAAATCAATAACATCCCCCCCCCCCCCCCCCCCCCGCTCAGGTAAAAGCGCGCGAGCACTGCCGACGAAAGCGGCTGAAACGGAGATGAAACGAGCGGGCCATCTCCGTCGGGCGAAGGGCGCATGCGATAACATCGGCCCGCGTGTGAGGGCTGCCGAGGAGCCGGAGGGAAGTTCGAGGTTAGGGGGGGGAGGGGGGGGCGAGGCGGCTTTATGCCTTTGGGAGGAAACGCGTTCTTTCACTTACAAGGCATGGTCGCCCGCGACCATGCGCGCGGTAATCTCTGGAGGCTCTCACCACTTACTTCGCGTTTAAGTGACAGCCAGCATGAAAACCGCTTCCCTCGCTGTAGAGGCAGTATTCCCTTACTCCAGCGTTTTGTCGAAGTACGCCAGATTGCGTCATCAAGGAGTTAGCTGGTAAGGATACCAGCTACTCGTACTTCGTAAGGATTCACTGATTCGCCCTTGGGGCGAAACTGTGACTTTTTACTTTACTTTTTTCCAATGCATTGTAGACGCGTGTGAAAGAAACCGAGAGAGAGAGAGAAAGAACGAAAGCTCTTTACCGAAAATCAGACTGATTAGCCAGTATATATTCGCTTACATTCTACTATGTAGACTATGCGATGCAGGAAAAAAAAAACCCTAGGAAAATGTAGGCAGAACAATGTGTAACAAAAATCCTGCTTTTGTAACTTACCACTAGCAGAGTTTCCCATAGACAATGAAGGCATCAAATAGGTCTTGACTATTAGTTAATGTAAAACGAAGTAATCTTAAAAAGGAACACGCACGAGCATATACACACGCGCACGCGTTCGTCACTCAACGAAGGCAACCTCGTAGACACTGAATAACAGTGCTGTTCTTGCAGACTTAATTTCTCGTGGCATGACTTAGAACAAGGGTCTCAAGCTCACGTCTGCGAGCGGGCCGCAGCGGCGAACTTTACTACGGCAAGTGCCCGGATAGTGAAGGTCGTCGGACCGGGGAAGGGCGAGGTGGGAATGTCACGTCGGTTTCATTGCTGCAGCTCCAGCGGCGTATACCATTCGGACATCCAGCAACATGCACGCGACATTTTGTCGAACTATCGTCACAGCGACTTTCATGAGCGTGCAAAGCACACGCAGCAGTTCGCGACACCGAAACTGCCCCTGAGACACGACCGCACGAGCGAAGTGCAGTTCGGTGAAAACGGAACTTTTGAACAACTCGCGCCGTGCCCAATGGTAACGCCAAGCGGTTCTTCTTACCATGAATCAAAGAAAAACGGAAAAGCAGCCTTTTATTACGTGTTCTAATGCACAGAAAGTTCTTTTATATTGTAACTTGTTTGATTACTATTGATTTATTTTACTCGGGACTCTTGACGTCATCGGGATCATTCCAAAATGTCCCACTCGTGGCGCACATGGTGTCGTACATTTACCTTATTTCTCGCTTAAATAGAGCACGTGCTGTTGATAATATTGTTGCGTGTAAGTAAGAGCAATGAGTCCGTAGTAAGCCACATCACAGATCACACAACAATGTCGGCTTCTTCACCTTTTGTCTCAGCCGCCTTTTCAGAGTATATCCCACTATGTCCAGTCAAAACCACACAACACAACCCCCCGGCGGCGAAAGCGCCGACCCGGCGCGTATATGGGGCCACAGCAGAAGGAGTGTGGTATCGCTTGAGCCTTGATACATGGACGACGTCACGGGATAACAGAGCAGAGGAGGTTGAGGGATCATCAGGAACATTTCCTTATGTAACGTCTGTGACTTGTCGAAGCACGCGGTATGGGCCCGTGAAACGAGAAAGGAGCTTCTCAGAAACACGTCGCGTAGGGGACCAAAGAAGAAAGAAGAACAAGGGAACCCGCAGGAAATTGTTCGTCGCGATGCCCCTCGTCATAACGGTGCTTCTGTGTTTCTTGGGAAGCCGTTAATCTGTGGCGGGCAAGCTGACGGGCGTGGTCAGAGCGGGCAAAAGCGTCGCGTACGAATTCTGTGGTACACTGTGCAGCAGCTGGCAGGAAGGTATCCAATGGCAATATTGGTTCGCGTCCAAACAAAAGGCAAAATGGTGAGTATCCAGCAGTGTCGTGCCGGGAAGAGTTGTACGCGAACGCCACGTAGGGCAGTGCAAGGTCCCAGTCACAATGGTCGACCGAGACGTATTTCGATGGCATGCCCGTCAGGGTCCGGTTTAAGCGCTTTGTAAGCCCGTTTGTCCTGGAGTGGTACGAGGTCGTGAGCTTATGCTGGGTGGAGCAAGAACGCAGGATATCATCAAACACTTTAGAAAGGAACGTAGGGCCTCGGTCTGTCAGCAGTTGACGAGGGGCACCGTGCACTAAAATAAGATCACGTAGTAGAAAATCAGCGACGTCTGTAGCACACCTTGTTGGCAGTGCTCGTGTGATTGCATAGCGGGTCGCGTAATCGGTAGCAACCACGACTCACTTGTTTCCGGAGGTGGATGTTGGAAAGGGACCGAGAAGGTCCACATCGACACGGAAGAAGGGCTCCGATGGGATGTCGATGGGCTGAAGATACCCGGCAGGAAGTCCCGACGGCTTCTTGCGGCGCTGGCAAACTTCGCAGGCGTTGACATAACGGCGTACAGAGCCCGCAAGGCCAGGGCCAGTAGAAGCGGCGGCGCACGCGGTCATATGTGCGAGAAACTCCAAGGTGACCAGCGGTTGGTGCGTCATGAAGCTCGCAGAGGACTGTGGAGCGCAGGTGCTTTGGTATGACCGGAAGTAAGTCGGGACCGGCAGGTGACAAATTACGCCGATATAAGGTGTGGTCCTTCAAGGCAAACATACGTACAGAAGTGTCGTACGGTGAAGATTCTCGCTGTTGTATTAAGCGACTTATAAGCGGATCCCGACGCTGCTCGTCGCCGAGATGAAGCAGCTGGGAGAGGGAAAGGATGCAGTCAACGGAGTCAGTGCTCGTAGAGTCCCAGTCGGCCACAGGGTAGCGTGACAAGCAATCCACATCTTCGTGCAGTCTTCCAGACTTGATGTTTTAGACGTTCTCAGACATTGATATTTCGCTCTGACGTAAATTGCTATTTGTCTTTAGTGTCCCTTTAAGAAAATTATATCATATTGTCACGGGGTCGTCACGTTGCCGAATGAAGAGGCCGGCTTGTTCAAGATGAAACTCTTTATTTGGCCGAACTTGTGGCCGGAAAACGGAAAGTCAGACGACAGCAAGTAATGCACGCCGTACACAGATATCGGCGAACACAGCGGCGGCCGTCGATAAAACTGACAAGCGGCCAAGCGCGTCGGATTTTATGCATGTATCATGGATGATTCCAGCGTTATCGCTAGCGGCCCGCGTAAGTTCCAGAACTAACTCTAATGTTCGTGTTGTGCCCGTAATCTCATCGGAAGGTACTAAGATTATCTAGATAGTTCCCAGTCATTCGGGCGCTCTTTGCACAAGGCAACATTATAATGGGGCGGTAACTTGAAAATAGAAAGAAAGGAGCACGGGTGGCAATATATACACAGTAAAACCTCGGTGATACGAATCTCGCAGGGTAACGAAAAATATAGTATTATCCGAAATTCGTACCACCAGAAAACATGAAAAATCAATATGTGACAGCACAAAGCTGGCGTATGTTTTCATTTATTTTTTCTTAGGGCCACAGCAGCACTATGAACAGCTGTGAATGATTCTCAGTAAAGTTTCTAGACGTCAATGATCATACTTGTATTCGTAAATATACGGCGCGTGCGCGGAACCAGATGTGCAACGACACGTCACAGCTAGTAGCCCCTTCCTAATCTTATCAAGCTTTTCCGCACGACACCAGAGTACTGCGGTGAAAGCGACCTAAGCAGCGCTTTTCACATGATATATGAAAGTCAGAAAATTTTAGAACCGTTGTTCTTTGTTGTTTTCTTATCGTGGTGGTGCGGGGGGCTGTATTTCGGGAGGTTTGCTTAAAATTCAAGTCTCCCGTGCGAATCGGAGAGTTGGCAGGTATGCGCGTCCCCAACAATCGTGCATGTTGACGTTGCGAGGCCTAGCTAGTTCACCAAGATTGTCCCCTTCCTCTTTCAGTCCTCGTTCCCCTTTCATAGGATGTCTGATTGCGAGGAGATGGCTTGTATAGACGTGGAAGGATAGCACGCGCCGCTGATGGCCGATCCTGACAACGACCTCCTCAAAGAGTTCGTGATCCTGGCAAACTGGCAGCGCGGTGCGAATGCTGACGTTTGGACTCCCGTGGCCGCTCGTGATGGCCGTGTCTTCCACGGCAGCGCAGGCAGCACCTGTTCGAACCTGCGCGGTAGTGTACGGTCGTATCAAACGTCGGGGGGTGAAAAAAGGTTCGCAACAACCATACTCCGTTACATTGCAGGCTAATAGGCCTTGGCCGGGACCTCAGGAAAATTCGTATCACCCCGAAATTCGAACGAGCCGTGATCGTATCACTGAGGATCTACTGCATACGAGACGATGACAGTCATGTGCAGGCCGCGCCACTAGCGAAAGGTTCGCGGGCCCCTTGCTGCCCACGGGCCACGTGTTGTGCCCACGGGATCCCTGCCTTTAGAAGCATTGTTTCTAGGCTATTGATCGTCCCTCCGCTTGTTATTTTTTTTAAATGTGAAGCATTTCTTAGCTAACGAAAGGCATTTTGAGTGTTTCTATCTACGTATCTATCTACACATCTATCTATATATCCAGCCGCCTACGTCTTGGTGCTCTCATGATCGCCTCCTTTAGCTTGGTGTAGACCAAAATTGGTATTGGAGGCTAAGAGGGTTTGACGAATATGACTGGCTAATCATGACATGAACAACGTGAAAATCCTGTCGGGGTACGTCGTCAAACCCTTTCCTCAAGACACGTGTGGCACATACCCACATACCACGGGCCGCGGTATGCGAGTATACGTCACAGGTGATTGACAGTTAACATCTGCCCAGGAATGGCGAAAACAGACATTGGTAACTCAAGTTCGAGAGCTTTAAGGAAAACCGTCGTAGGCAGAGTTGACCCGACGAATGAAAAGAATAAAAATCAGGAATCCCAGCTGGAATCGAACTGAACTGTTTTGCGTGACAGTTAGGTATTCTACCACAGAGCCACGCCAGGTATTGAAACTGCTTTGGAAAACGACCCTATGCAGGCGTAATGTCGGTGCAACATAAATTGTGGTGGTACTGCTGGCTATCCAATTTTATAACAAAGCAGTAAGCATCACATACGTGCTCCTACGATATAGGCGTCATGTCTGGTTAACGTCAGTTGTGGTTCCAGTGTTGGCTCCGCTTTTATAGCAGTCTAATAAACGTTAAATTTATATTTCTGTGGTTCAGCAAGCTATATTCAAGCGTTTCTCGACCCTGGAGAAATACGCTAACAAAAGTTACGTATGATATTCACTTCATCGTGCCGTAAAGTTTCACATCATTTCGATAATGCTGACGTCTGTGCTCTAACGTGAGTGCTGACGTTACGTCAAACCATAAGTTGCCCTTTAAACGCCAGTGTATAGTCGACTTTCCCGGTGAACCCACGATGTGCGGACAACTACTTTACTTATAAAACAGGCCGATCCACCTCGTAACGCTTGGCTCAAAACCGAAAAACGCAGCACAGACAATTAACAATTACTCGCCGACTGCTTTGCATGAAACCGATTCCCACAAGACGTGGTATCACCGGAATTTTTTTTTTCTATGAAAGTTACGTTTCTCGTTGTGTCCAAGCCGATTAACGGTCCATATAACGTGACAACTATTTATTTATTCATTTATTTATTTATTTATTTATTTATTTATTTATTTATTTACAGAGCCACAATGACGGTACCAAAAGGTCCGTGAGGCAGTTCTTAAATGAAAGGGATTGCGGGTTTTGTTCTCTTAATGTTTCGACGCGTCCTCCGTGTCTAGGTATATTGATTCAAGCTTCAAAAGTACAACGAACTGCCGAACCATACATTATTGCAATGCAAACCTTTGCTATCCACGAATGAGTTCTGCCAAACACCTCGCCTCTAACAATAACTTCTTTTTGTTTGTTTGTTTAACACGTGGGGATCGAGCAGACACCTTCTTCAGCGACATCTGCCTGCTGAAAATTCGCACCACGGAGCAACATCGGATACTGTTCAACGAATACGTCAAGCCCGTGTGCCTGCCGACGAAGCAGGACACCTATACTGGCGGCAGCTACTGCATCATTGCCGGCTGGGGAAAGACCTTCACCACTCAGCGAAGGCAACCTCGTAAGCAATGATTATTCGTACCGTAAAATAATTGATTGATGGGCTAGTTGGTCACGCATAACTGGCTGAGATCAATTAACGCAAATTTCAAAAAACGACAAGGAACAAAAGCAAGTTGAACTCTTCCCTGCTATTAAACAGCTGTGAGTAGCGCTTGTCCTCGTCTGCTTGCTTGTGCTCCTAGTCGTTTTTTTTTTATTTGTGCTAATTTATCTCAACCAGTAGTAGTGCCGTCCCTGCCTACTTATTTTGTGTTGGCCCGGCTAGAAAGTTGGAAATACGTTACACGCCTAGGGCAGCATTAACAAATAGGTGGGGTTCAGAACCAATGTTGACTGGGAAAACAAGGCGGGAAAAAAATGCGGGAACTTTGCACTAAGTTGCGCAAAGCTCAATTGGCACAGAAAAGCTGGTCGATCCTCGGCTCGTCGTGCTGCTGCAGGCCGGAATCACAACTCCGGCGGTGATTGGATCCAGCGTGCTTGGCTGAAGAAGCGGCAGCCAAGAGACGGGTCCGGAATACGCGCAAAGCTTGCCGCTCTGAATGTGTTCACATCGCTCGCTGTCCCTGAGCCACGGTGTAAGAAACTGTGGCGGTTGCTATGACGACGGCTCGGCGGCGGCTTCTCCTCGGCGCGGCGGCGGCTTGGCTATTTTTAGCACAGGCGGCGCGCAGCTGTAGTGGTTGGTATGGCAACGGCGCAGCACAGCTTTTAAATGCGAATGCATTTCTTAGTCGGGCTATGTCAGGCATCCGGCGTTGTCCGGCGTTGTCCGCGGAGGAGGAGGAGGAGGAGGATAGGTTGAGGAGGTGTGCGCGCCGGCAGGTGTTATCTCTCCGCTCTCACTTCCTCTCCCATAGCAACAGCTGCGGGCGGGCGCGCGCTTATCCTCGCCCCTAGCAATCGGAGCAGGTGGTGCGGGCGGAGTAGCGGAGAGTGAGTGGAGAGGAGGAGCGCGCTCTGGTGTGTGAGGGCGCTCGCATCGCGGAAGCTCGGCGGAGCTCCCGCGTGTGTGGAGAGAGTGTAGCAGAGGGTAGGTGCAGTGCTTCGCCGCTCCTTCTCTCGCCGTTCGCTCTCTCTCCTCCCTGCGCCCCACTCTCCCGTCCGCTCGCTCGCACGTATATATAAATGGAGTGAAGCGCGCGCGAAATGCATTCGCATTTCCTCACGATTCCCTTCGGGGAGGTGGGGGGCATTTTTGTTGTTGTTGTTGTTGTTGTTAACGGACGTCTCACTGCCAGCTTCAACAGCTTCGCTGTTAAAAAGTTTGGACGCAGATGCAGGAAACAAACGAGGACTAAGCGTTTGTGCTTGTCTTTTCGGAGTGTGTTTCCAGTTGTTATTTTTTTTCTGCGCATATTTTTTCCGGTCCACGTGATAAATTAAATGTAGTCCAAGTTATTAGCGTTCCATAGTCCATGTAGGACTTCCTCTTGACAAATGGAGCCCTCCTTCCTCTATTCTCAGAAATTGGGGCCTAGAGCCGTAGCACTTATAGCATCTACTGGGGGGCAACGTCGCTGTTCTGGAAAACAGGGGCACGCGAACTCACCGTGCACATCCAGACGTCATCATCAGTGTCCACTTAGGTGCGATCATCTTACCCAGGAGAAGCAGTGAACGGCCAAAAATAAGGGACAATATGCCACGCCAATCAGTCTCTCTCTCTCCCTCTGAATGCATAGGAAACTTGCGCGAAGCCACAAACATTAGAGGTGTTACCTTTGTATTGTATATATACATTGAATGATATTACGCGTTGCACGAAATGAAAGTAAGGAATTATAAGCATCGCCATTTAGATTATTAAATAACCAGTTCACAAGAGCTCCACAGAAAGTTCCAACATGCGCTTGATGGACCCGGATAAGCGTTTTATTTTATGGTCACTGTTATCGGTTGTTGTGCTTATTATTCTCTAGAAAACCTTTAGGGGAGAGTCGGGAGGTTTGGGACAGTTGAAGGAATGGGACAGCTCGTCTACCTCTCCTGCAGCTACTTCAAAGACGTTAGCCAACTACTCATGAGATGGTGCTAACATACCAATCGCCTGGCTGTAATGGCGGGCGTCTTCCACGTATGGAGCTTCCTGTAACTGGAAATCGCCTTTTTCCCATGTCAAAAGTGAGTTTCTGCTGTCTCAATTGTAACGCTCTCAGATATCAACCACTTTGTGGACGCTAACATCAATTTTTCTCCGAAAACGCGCATCAGCGCCGTGCTTTTTCAGAGAGAAAGTTTAGGCATTACGACTGAACATTAGCCGCTGAACGTTGGGCAACGTAGCTTGGAAGGAAAGGGACCGTTGAGTTGGGGGAGGAACGGGACACTGCCCCATTCCTCCCCGCAATAAGGTTGGTGCAGTGACTGGCAAATCAGCTGCATGGGTAAGTCGCATTGGTCCAGAAAGCAGTTATTTTTGTTTATTTCGCATTTTAAGCGTAATAGTGTTCGGTTCCGTGAAAGTTAGACTAGAGAACAGACACGCTGTGTAGACTACAATTCAACTTTACAGAGTTAAGCTGAATAAGTGTTTGAATGCACAATGTCTCTATTTAAAATTTTTACTACACAATTGCAAGCGCTCCGGGATAAGCGCGTGAATTGTAGGCTACAGCAGGAGTGCTGCTGATTGCTTAAATTAGGGTGAAGGAGTGTAGTAAATGAGGAGAAATAAAGCCCAAGCAGCTTTGTGTGTGAACGTTTACATATGGAAGTTATTACTATATTTCAATTTTCAAGACGATGCTTAGGGTGTACACGACAAAGCATCCCGACAAGCCTAACACATCAAACAGCGTTGAAGTAGCCAGGGGTGGGGTTTAAGGTGGTGGGTTCAATCCTCCTCACCCCCCCCCCCCCCCAACCGGAATTTTTCACGTTTGCATGCGCAATCCTTGCCACCACCAGAAAGAAAAAAATCTGGCTTTCTCCCTGTCAAACAGCGTGATGCTGTGAGATTAGTGTGCAACGAAAATAAAGGTAGGAGAGACATAGCAGAGGCTATTACACTAGAAAAATCATCGCTTCGCCGAGCAGTGATGAAGTCCAAGGATTGAGGTGACAGAGACAGCTTCTTATTCAAGTCTAACTTGGTCCGCTGAATGGTCGTCACAGCAGACGCTTAAGCACCCTTGAACGATTATTTGCTGATGGCAAAACATATGCATCATGGTTTTACGAGAATTCACATGAGTTCACAGGCGGACCACTTTGGAACAGCCTTACGCTCAAAGAACCCCGCTTGATGGGAAGTCGGCAAGCTATAGCAGGAAAAGGCTGGGTTATGGGCCATAGAGACCGCCATCCTGAGCTATCACTTCGGTTACCGGAAGTTTCGTACTCCCGAGACAAACACCAACGGAGATCGAAACATCTGTACGGATATCTTACCGTCCGCTGTCGATAAAGCAGCCTCGGTGTCAACTGCTTCTCCAGGCAGAATTGTTTCAAGTGACATTATAGAGGATCCTATCCTACTGCCACATCGCGTTGCACAGCGCAAAACGGAAAAAAAAGCTAGGACAAAAGTCCTTACATGTACATCGGGGAAGCATACGACTGAACAAGAATTCGCAAAGGTTAGCACGACAGTCATTCAAAAAGCAGCGCAACGCAGTCAAGGCTGCCGCCACAACCTGTCCAGAAAAGAAACGGTGTATGCTGAAGGACTACAGTTCTTCAAGTGACGAAGACACACTTGCCATTGCTTTTGACGATTCTGACAATGACACGTCAAGTTATGATAATGACAGCCATGACATTTGTGAAATCAATTGGCCTAACGCACATATTCAAGTGTCCGCCACGGTGGATCAGTGGCTGCTGACCCGAAGGTCGCGCGTTCGATCCCGGCCGCTGCGGTCGCATTTCGATGTAGGCGAAATGGTAGAGGCCTGTATACTGTGCGATGTCAGTGCACGTTAAAGAACACGAGATGGTCGAAATTTCCGGAGCCCTCCACTACGGCGTCTCTCATAATCATATCCTGGTTTTGGGACGTAAAACCCCGGATATTATTATTATATTCAAGTGAGAAACGGCGATGTTTTTCTTGTGAGCTTTAGTAAAAAAAAAAAAATGGCGTTCATTACATGGGTAGAGTAGAGTAGGAATAGCACGTCAGCGTCAGTGAACAGTTCCTGCGAACTCAAGGAAAAGAGCTCTAAGTTCTACAGTCCTCCTAACAAAGATATGGAGGCTTTACCAATTACTGACATTGTGATCAAGATGCCAGTATCAAAAACTGTCGGGGTGGCAATGTTTGTGCAACCCTGTTTACTGTTGAACTATGAGCTTATAACGGTCGCTGAAGACGTTTGGGCCATATTGTTACATATTCACTAAGGTTGAGCGTTGGGCTAGTTGGTGCAGCATAATTTTAATGTTTCACAGCGCATGGAACGCTGTGAAATGCGCTCTGCGTGTCTCGTTCAGCGCTCTGTGTCTCATCTTTGTTTGTCCTCGTTCCATGCGCTGTGAAACATTAAAATTGTTACACACGTCCCACTCCTCGCAAGTCATTTCCCAATCACCCCACACAGACGGTTGGAACGGGACAGGTTTTAGCTATCACACACTATTTTTTACAGCCGCACCAGGAGTGGTAGGAACCAGTGCGTCTCGGAAGTTTTGCAGCTTGTTTAGACTTGTATTATCATCCATCAAACATCGTTCTGCGTCCAACAAAGCTAAGCATATAATAGTAAAAAGTGTCCCAATCTTCCCGACTCTTCCCTATTTCCAATCCTTAAAGACAAAGTGTGTGTGTGTGTGTGTGTGTGTGTGTGTGTGTGTGTGTGTGTGTGTGTGTGTGTGTGTGTGTGTGTGTGTGTGTGTGTGTGTGTGTGTGTGTGTGTGTGTGTGTGTGTGTGTGTGTGTGTGTGTGTGTGTGTGTGTGTGTGTGTGTGTGTGTGTGTGTGTGTGTGTGTGTGTGTGTGTGTGTGTGTGTGTGTGTGTGTGTGTGTGTGTGTGTGTGTGTGTGTGTGTGTTTACGCGCGAGAGAGAGAGCATTGATTTCTTAACGCCTATATGGCAGAAAAATATACTACTTTTCGATGCCTACCGGCAAAACAAAACCTCGTGGTAACCTAGCTGTGCTGTATTCTCAGGTTCCGCCGTGCTTCAGACAGCAGCGGTGCCCCTGTACCAACCCGGAGAATGCGAGCAGCCTTGGGTGTACGGAAACAGAATACAGCGGGGCATGTTCTGTGCGGGCCACGCACAAGGCGGGATGGACGCCTTGCCACGGGGACAGCGGGGGGACCGCTCATCTGTCGCTCCGTCACTGGTAACCACAGTTTTAATTGCCATGTCCATATGCGTATAGCTACCGGTACGTTTGGTTACCGGCGAGCGTAGCATCTTTCGCAGGCACCGTTTTGCACGTGACAGAGAATAAAAACGAGAGTGAGGAGGGTGGCAGCGGTTGCGCCTGGCACCCCTTGTTAGGTTTTTTAGGGGCGAAGCTCCTTAAGCCTCGTGCGTCCTCAATGTATGTAGTTGTAGGTAGCCACTCTCGTTTAGTTCTTGGAATGTCCGCTAGATGGCTGTACTTGTATATGATGAATATATTAGGGGGCGAGGCTCCTCACGGCATCACCTCGGCGGTCCTATCGGTGATCCATGCATCCTGAGTAGCCAGTAGGCACTGGATTTCGACCTCCAAGGTAGTGCCTGTGTGTGAGATGTCTCCTGTGCGTGATTAAACAATAAAAAAATTCACAACGTACATGTAAAATTAAAGTGAGCTGCGAGTCGCCATGACTCTCATCGACCCTTTAGTATAAATGCGCCCGATCTTACGTCGTTGATGATGTACTGCGCAGAATTTGCGGAAGATTACCGGTTTACCGACGCACCTCCGAAGCTTCGCCCACTCATCATCATTCACTCCGTGGATATGCTGTGTTTTTTTCCGTGGTCGGGACAGAAACGTAAGCAGCCGGGTTGTAGGCTCTATCTGATGATTGCGTCGCGAAGTTCACAAGCAGTGGTGTCTCCGCACCATCAGGCATGTCGGCACACGTATTGCCACTTATGCAATACTGTCTTATCGACGATGTAGGAGTGAGAAGCCGCGTTTGTGGCAACGTCTTGAGGCGCGGACACTTAACGTACCCTGCCCAGAGCTATCAATGCAGCGGTCAACCATCATCTACTTGTCTGCAAGGTGTAAAGCGTCGGCACTTCTTTCAACCAGAAAGCTTCATGAAATATGAAAAAAAAATTTGCTAATTACCAGAATCACAATGACAAGATGATTTGTCCAGCGACACTGCCGGCTAAACCAATGGTAGCCTGGTATTCCATTGAAAGGTAATACGCATACTGTACGGGACAATGCTTCGTTCAATTGGAGCCTTGTAGTACGTAATAGCTGAGCAATGCCGAGTATATACATACCGGGTGACTCGACAGATGCGTTCGAACGGCCTTAAAATATGAAAGGTGAAATAATGATATGATTTCCTCAAGTGCTATTACAGCATTCGCATACATTTACATGTTTATATCTGTTTATATAGCATGCTTATGTCCCTCCTGTTTGGGCCCTTACTGGGTGCGCAGTATGTCGTAAATAAAAAGAAAATTTCAATACTACTTGAGCAAGCGCTTAAACGAGTAATTGTGCAAATCAGACTAATTAACCTTTAAAGGGGACCTGCAACGCTTTTTTCAGTAATCATCGAATGGATTGATTACAGGAGTTCATTGCCTCACGAATGGACTGCCGCAAAAAAAAAAAAAAATTAGAACCCGTCAAGTGCGAGCGCGGTTACGGGATCTGTCCCACGCTTGAAGTGCTTTCTCTCTCCTTTTGTGCCAGCGAGCCCGCTGAAAGGTGTGTAGGGGGGGGGGGATGACAAGGGGTCAAGAAGCTCCGTTCGTCGGCGCGCGTCATGACTTTAAGATCTTTTCTTTTTTTGTGCGTGTGTTTCTTCGAACGTGCGGGCTACATTCAGTGTGATCGCGCGTGCGTGGTAGATGCAGTTACTGTGCAGCTCACGACGCTCAAATTAGCCCAAGCCTTTCGGTTCATAACGCGGTCATTTGGCTTTACGGCAAAATTCGTCGAGAGAAGAACGAGCGACTTCTAGCTGACTTTGAGAAGTAATTGCAAATTCCAGGCCGCGTGCTGCGCTGTGATGTTTGGCTCACATATTTTCAGGAGCCTCGATCACCGATCGGCAGAGTTTCTGACCATGCTGAAAGCGTGTTGCCGTGCCCCTTTAAACCCATGCGATATCTCCCAATGGAAGACTAATAGCGCGCCATCCAACTAGCTCATAACCGTTCCCATAAACACAAAAAAAAAAAGTTGATGAGGCTGTGCATTTTTTGCAGCTTTTGTAAATTCCTGCTAATTTCACACTGAATAGCGAAAGTTAACTGTTGGAAAGCGTCCGCATGAGTGAACGTGCAAGGTGTACGTAACTGATTTCGCCTCGCCATCAGTCGAGCACGAAGCGAGCTTCCTCTTGAAGCCGCGATATCGCTGATTTCGTGCTCGCACGAGAAAGATGCGGAGGCATAAAAAAAAAATGGTGCGACACTTCCGCTCTCCGTCACTTCACTTTCGTTTTACTTCAAGTCTTCCATTGCTGCCACTCGCATGGCGTTTTCTTTTTTTTTTTTGTCTAAAATTTAGCCTAATGTGCATAATGAATTGCTTAATTACCAGCCGAGTCACTTTCAAGTGAACGCCTATGTAGTAAAATCAATCTAGAAATAAATCATATAATTCTCTTTTTAACTTTTCCAACGCAACAGGGTAGTAGCGTATCCATGGGGACAGTGGTTTGGGGTGTTCAACCTCCTCCCCGAAAGTTTTACATTTCGTATGCATATACAACAATAATGAATATACACAAAGGAAAAGTTGGACCTCCCCTCCACCCTCCTCCGAAAAAAAAAAAAAAAGAAGATGTCTGGCTACGCAGTCGGCGAACGGTGGAAAAGGTGCCGCTCATAGCGGAATGCCTGCCTTTGCTAATCGTGGCAGCCACAGCTGTTTTGTCTAATAGCTCACAAAGGGGAAAAATAGTCACTAATGGTGGGATCGAACCTCGGTGCTACAACACTACAGACAGCACTCAAGTAACAAAAATTGTGAAAGCGAAAAAACAAAACAAGGGCTGCCTTATATATGGGACCAAAGTGAGAATTTCGTTGTACACTGAGCTCCTCGCGCTTTCTTGCCCCCCAAAACGTGTGCGGCGCCTCGTCTCACCCTCCCTTCCTCTTTGCGTAGGTCGGTACGCTGTGTTCGGTATCATCAGCTGGGGAGAGGAGTGTGGCCTACCCAACCGTCCGGGGGGTGTACGTCAAAGTGCAGGACTACCTGGACTGGATCACAAGGACTGCTGACGAGCTCCAGCACTACAGAGCATGAACCACACAACAGTCAACGGGCATTTCAAGAGATGGTATTCGCAATAAAGAGATAGCGCGTGCACGAAGCGTCTGTACACCGCCTAAAGATTAAACGGGCCCTGAGACACAAATCCAACACGTCGGTTTCGACGGTTTTTCTGGTACTGTGGAATGCACCGATATCTTTGCGCAAGTGGCAACGCCGAGAACAAACTCGTTATTTCGTTTTAAAAGAAAAAAACACGTTGAGATCGGGCTACACTGACAGACAACGGCTTGTGTGTGTGTGTGTGTGTGTGTGTGTGTGTGTGTGTGTGTGTGTGTGTGTGTGTGTGTGTGCGTGTGTGCGTGTGCGTGCGTGTGTGTGTGTGTGTGTGTGTGTGTGTGTGTGTGCGTGCGTGTGTGTGTGTGTGTGTGTGTGTGTGTGTGTGTGTGTGTGTGTGTGTGCGTGCGTGCGTGCGTGCGTGTGTGTGTGTGTGTGTGTGTGTGTGTTTTGATTAGCTTGACACGACAAGTCGCACGTAATAGTATTCATATGGTCTCAACCATGTCACACTATTGTGCGCTTAGAAATTCTGAAAAGCACTTTCTATACTTCTTCAAATACAAAAATATTTCAGCTTTTATTTATCAAATCTTGAAAATCCATTGCAAACCGACGTTATAGGTGCGCTGCGCAAAGGCCACCATGTGGCGAGGCCTCCGGTGTATTTTCTTCACGGTGATTGGAAGTTCCAATCAACCGGCGACGTCCGTGGCAGAGTGAAATGCGAAAGGGGGCGTTTTTAAAAAAGGCGAAAGCCTTAGATGCGTCACCAAACGCGAAAAGTGACCACCGGCGGCGTCGGCGGTCAGCGGCGTCGGCGTCAACACCTATACTCGGCGACAACTTTTCTTGACAGCACTGTGGAAGCTACAGAACCGAAACGCATGTCCTGCTACCGCGCCAAAAAATTATTATGTTTACCGATAATTTATCGTTTTGCCTTGATGAAATAAACGCGGATTTCTTTATTATGAGACTCAAACAGTTGCGGAAATTCGTAGGTAAAATACAGTTGTCATTCACTTTTGAAGACTACCTTCCTTTTTATTCCATTTCTTAGACAGCACCACCTTTTCAGCACGCCCATTTTCCAAAGTAGACACGGCGCCCATGACGTAGTGGGCCGGTGTGCGGCCGCAAACGCGTTGTTTAGTTCGCCAAGAAAAATGTACTTGTAATTTGGCACTGAACCATCGAAACGTTTACTCCCATTCACATTTTCATGTAATTTTCCGAACGCGTTAACGATGCGAGCGAGCAAAACCGAAATCAGCCGCGAGCTGGCGTACCACTTGCGGAGCAACACGAATGTGCGGAAGCCCCGCCTCCGTAGCCTTCGCTCCAGTGTCAAGACAAGTTGTCGCCGGAGTATAGTGAAGCAAAAAAAATCATCTCGTGATCACGTCACCATGCGACGTCGTCATAACATCACATATTGCCAAGATCTGCGGCATCATCATGGCGTCGCTATGACGGCATGATGAGGTGCAAGTTAGGTGAACAAGGTGAGGTGCTTGCAATGGCTCCTATCACAGAGTCACTGCATCCGGATCCTGGGCGGGGAAGATCAATTTATCGACTTATTGAAGGAAAAGAAGATAGCTTTCACCTTCGAATCATCTTATGCGAATTCATAAGGGGCCCTGAGAGTTTTGTCGTCTTCCGCTCGGGTTTTGAGCTTTCAAGGCTTAAGAACTTCTGTCCCAGTGCACCAACAATATTTTACCCGTTAATCTCAGTATTCAACACTAAATGGACGACTGTGATATACAGAAGGCACACAAAAAAACGTTGCGGGGCCCCTTTAAGCTGCCATTAAAAGCGCTAACAAGACGGTGAGCTGCGGAAACTCGAAACTGCCCGCACGTAGCAATACATCCACTTCTCTGAATGTCTCTCGGTATATATCGTCCAGTGTTTACACACCAGGACAGGACAGATAGGTTAGAATCAGGGTTGCAAACCGTAGGGTAATTACCCTACTTGTAGGATTTTTTCGGAAGTTTTCGGCCAGCGTAGGGTAGTACGGCGACGACGTAGGGTAATTTCAACATTTCGTTCGTCACTGATCAGTGAAAAAAGTAGAAGATCCACGCGACATATCCGAAGGTTACATTCCTGGAGAGATCCGAATTGGAATTGTCTTAATTCCAATGTCACCAGCACGAGAGACGAAAGATAATACGCCAAACATCCTTGTGCTAGGTCGATTGTTTTTTTTTTTTTCTTTCTCAGGGATGTTTTTTTTTTTTCCCTCTCTGTCGTCTCCGATCTTTTTGTTGCGTGGAGGGGATTTTAAATTTTTCGGCGGTAGGTCGGCTTCGGTTGTTAAGGCGAAAACTTTAGATGCCCCATCATGCACGAAAATGTGATGGTCGGCGTCCACGCGAGTGTAGCAAAAAATCATCATGATATAACGACGCTGCCTCATCATGTGATTGTGGCATGACATATCGCCAGAATTTTCGATGCCATCATAAAGTAATTTTGACGTCACTGCGGCATCGCAATGTGACGTCAAATGATGGCGTCATCAGATGTCATCGTCGCCCGGTCATAGGTGGGCCGATCGCGGAGGCACCCCATACGTCTGAACGTCGTAGAGTGTACGTTTATCTGTACGTTATCATTGTTACACGGCGTTCTAGGTGTAGGGTAATAAAAAAATGTAGGGTAGGTTAAAGTTGGGTAATTTTGGCCTTGGCGCAGGGCTACTTTGCAGAAATTAGTTGGCGCCACTGGTTAGAATGTATATCAGTTATTAACCAGGCTAGTTGCGTTTCGCATGAAAATTATGTATTTTTTACATTCATGCTGGTCTGAAAAAAAGAAGGTTTTCCTTGTTAAAAAAAAAAACATCATAAATAAGGGACAAGAGCAGCTAGTATACCACTACACCTCAGCCGCGTTTGAATGGCCTTATATGGCTTAATCCTTTATTGGTACTTTTCACTGCCGATTCTTCAACATATATAGATTAGTCAACCATCAATGAGACTCTGGTGCTCCAACTGCACTGGCTATCATTTCTGCAGCGCATATTATGAAGGTTACGAAGGCACAGGCACAAGAGATGACACGAAGACAGGACGAGCGCTAGTTCTAGCAACCAATTAACTAGCTTGCACAGCCGCTTGTACTGCCCAACTGCACGCGCCTGCATAGCCGCTTTGCAGGCCCGTAGCCAGGAATTTTTTTCCTAGGAGGGGGGGAGGGGCACTTGCAAAAAACACCCAATTTTCATTATTTATTTATTTTATTTATTTTCGGTAAAACACCCCTCTCCAGAATTTCGGGGAGGGTAGGGGTGCCTAGGGCACCCCCCTTGGCTACGGGTGCACCGCTTTGACTGTCCAACTGCACGCATGGGAGCCGCACAATTACATGTGCGCAAGCGGTTCGTAACATGGCCTTTTTACTACTTCGCGGGCTTTCGCTTCCACGCTGAAGAAAGGACATGGTGAGACGTATTGTGCAGGAAACAATTCATGCCGTGGTTTCTGAAGGCGCCCTGGAACTCCAAAACCATACTTTTCCGTCTTGAGCCAATCATTAAGAATTTGGGTAATTAAAAAATTGAGGCAGCTTCGCACTAGTGGTGCCAAGCCTGAAGGAAGAACGCAGCTGGGTGGCCTTCCTTCGTTCTCTTCATTTTTTTTTCTTTCTTCTCTTTCTCTCTGTCTCTTGTCTCTCTCTCTTTTTTTTTTGTATCTGTTTCCTTCTATTCCTTTCTTTCTCTCTCTACTTCTTTCTCTTTCTCGCTTTTTCTTTTTTATTTCTATTTCTTCCCTTTTATTCTCTCTCTTTCTTTGTTTCTATTTCTCTCTTTCTCTTTCTGTCTTGCCGTTTTTTTTTTCTATCTCTCTTTCGTGTCCGTTTGTCTTTCTCTCCTTCCCTGTCTTACTATCTTTTTGCGTCTTCATTCCCTCCATTTCTCTCTATTTTTCTCCTCCTCTTTCTTTCTATCACTCTCTTTCTCTGTTTCTATCTTTCATTCTTTCTCTCTCTCTCTGTTTCACATGTTCGTTTTCGTTTGACACTCGCACCTGCTGTACACGGTAGTGGGACTTCCCAATTCCTGTAACGCACACCCACCTGAGGAGTTTTGCACTACACTGCAAAGACAGTGAAGAGAGCGCGTGCTGGTTCATGTTCAGTTTTCTTACGACAGAGCAAACGTTACCGACAGCTTAAGCAGCTTCGCTGTCAAAATAACGGGTTAGTAAAGAAGAAGAAAAAAAAAACTGCCCGAGTAACTATATAGGATAGTGCGAATAGCATGCGTTCGGTGCAATTCGCTTCCAACGCGTCCACGTGTCTTTCATTTTAATGGAAGCTTCTTCGAGTTACAGATTCCTGCGGCGGCGGCATACACCGCATAGCTCGCGAAAACCCGGCGCCGGCAGGTGCACAGAAATGCGGGATGTGCTATCCTCGTCAAATGAAACCCGAACAGCGGCAAGCATTCTCACTGGTATAGTGCGTGCCGTCCAGTTATCACCGTGGACAGGCGCGCGCATCTGCTTCGGCAGCACTGCGCATGTATGCGCGCCTGTCCGTCGCGATAACCGGACGGCGCGCACTACACCACTGCGAATGCTTGCCGCTGTTCGGGTTTCATTTGACGAGGATAGTACAGAAATGATGCCCTCCATGAGGCGCCGGTCACATGCGTATTAAATGCGAAGCATTTCTTAGAGAACTTCGGCTTTTTTGAGCGTATCTATCTATCTATCTATCTATCTATCTATCTATCTATCTATCTATCTATCTATCTATCTATCTATCTATCTATCTATCTATCTATCTATCTATCTATCTATCTATCTATCTATCTATCTATCTATCTATCTATCTATCCGCCTAGGACTACGTGCTCTCCTGGCCGTATCGTTAATGGGATTTATACCAAAATTGGTATGGCATAACTTGAACTCTATGACGAACATGAATGACTAGGTCACATCGTGAAAATCCTGACTAACTTGTCATGAAAAGTATGATTTACACCCGCCATGGCCGTACTGCTCCTGCGGCCGTTTTCTTAACTTGATATATCCAAATAAAAGTCACAGTTTCGCCACTAGGGCGAAGCAATGAATGCGATAGCAAGATATTAGTTTGTCACACGAAGAACGACAAGCAGCTCGATACTTGCAACGTGCCGCCGCAGCACAAAGAAGGACGCTCGAAAAGGACGCATAGGTATACACAGGACAAGCGTGAACTAACAACTGTCGCAGTTGTTACGTGTTTGTATTTGAGCAACGCGCTCCGAGTGTCCACATTGCAGAAGCCGACACTGTTGTTGTTGCGTCTGATATGGCTCATACCCGCTCAGGGGGGATTGGCTAAGGATTGATTATATGATTATATGACTTTTCCACGCTGTTTGATACTTCTTTTTCTTTTAAACTGCGGCACGTGGAATGATCCCTCTGCGTCTCCTGCCACGCGGTGGCGTCTGACGCCAAGTGTGCCCGGTGTTCTTTTTTTTTTTCCTTCTACATCATAAGTGGTATTCGCGAATAATTTGAGCCGATACGCCACCTAGCCGAGAGCGCGCGAAACAGCCCATTGAGGTCCATGTAGCAGGCGACATTAACTTTCGCACGTGCGGTGGCGGTTCTGGCAGAAGGATTCGTCGTGAGCAAAGAAAAAAAATGCATCGCGATCGCAGTTTTTCTGCGTTTCGTTATGGACGTGGTTGAGGCGGACAGGTAGGTTAGTATCTTTTAGCAATTTTGTGTTTTCTGAGTGAACGGCGAACAACGGCGTAAATAACCAACCTCCGCAACGGCAATGTTACACCGACTATGGGTGTTGATTCTTAGCACTTCAGGAACAGGTAATACGTCACTGTCCTAAAAATTTGCTTCACTCTTCGAATGGAATCATCGAATCCTACGTATAACACCGCTGGAAGTAATCGGAATCGGTTTATAATAACGCCCCGAAGCGTATCAATTCGCTACGAGAGACGCCATAGTGGAGCGCTCCGATTAATCTCGACCAGCCGGAGCTCCGAAATTAGTACGCGGGCGCATAGCATTTCACCTCCATCGAACGGCGATCGCCGCAACTATGGTTCGAACCCGCGCCTCTCGGGAGTAAAATCGCCTAATCATGCGCTGTGAAACAGCGGCGGACAAAATTGAAAACTTCGTAGTGTTGTTCTTAGCGTGGCGTAAATGTCTCGTACGCGCACTATAGATTTGGCCTCATGTCAAGAAATGCTTGCTATATTATGTGTCTCATAGTAGCTTAGGGCCTGGCTCTTGAGATGCTATGTGCTCGATTCCCTTGACTTGTGGGCACGCGTACGTGGCAAAACCTGGCCGATGTCTCATCGTAGGGTGCAGGGAGCTATGAAGGGGCCAATTCACTCCTACCTGCAATGAAATTGCTGTGTACAATAGCAACAGGTAAGCAGTATTGTTTGCGACCACCTCAATTTCTCTGACGTATGTGGATCAGCCTAGACGCACGCGAACACACAGAGAGATCAATAAGGCTACGCGCATTAAAAAAAAATTGTGAACAAGTTTCCTATACCATCATTTTTAGCAGTTCATAGTCGTTTCTCTCAGCCTCCTCTTGTGGCCGCACCGAATACGCAGCACGAAACCTTGTTATTTTGCTCAATGTACCGTCCCCGCCTGATCCTTTAAGTTTAAACGTAGACAAGGTCGCGCGGAAGTAATTGACAGACTAAGCCGCTAAAAAAGAAGTGACATGTCGCCGTGTTGATCTAGGCAATCAGCATTTGATAAACGATGCCTGCGGCCACTACCGACTGTAACCCACCTGCCTACAAAACACTGCCAAACAGTTTGTCTGCCTTGCTGATTGACACGGCCTGTGACAGTGCTGCAGCTCTTACCTAGGAGTGGATGAGAACGGTTGATACGCGCTTGCATTTCGCTAGAAATCCAGTAATGCAAGAACGTGGGCCATCGGAGATCACAGGTTCAGTAACAACACTTCAATGCCGCACTGGGATTTCTTGCGCGTCCAAATTCACACCAGACGTTCACGTGCACGAACAGTGCGACATTTATTTCATCGTCGACCTTGCCCTTCCCGACGACCAAAATGAAGAACTGCGAGGCAAAGACGCTCCCACCTTCGACAGAACACCGCACACAGACGGGAACAAATGAAGGAAAATGTCACCCGCGTCCATACTTACTTGTATTCACACTCATGGGCGCTCCCGTTAACTCACGCTTGCACCTACTTACTCACTTTCATTATCTCGTCTGTTCATACTCACAGGCACTCACTCACGTTACTCACGCGCTTTACTAGCGCTCATTAAGACACAGCGCTGATACACCACGTTTTGACATCGCAATCTACAAAACACAGCATTTCCAGCAGCAACAATCCGCACATGGACCTCAATACAGCTGCCATCTTTGCCAGTGTTGCCTAACTTCGCAGCGCCCCTGGATTTCGTTTTAGGTGCCAATAGAAGGGAGCCACTTTTTCGCGCGCATCTCAAGGGCAGTTTTCAATTTGAAAGAAACCGTAAAATCGTTGCGTGATAAAAAACACGCTCAAGCTGTTCCGAGATCTGCGTACCGCGAGCGGCAAACGGTGCATATGAATAGCTCGCCGTTATATCGCTAGCACGAGCATGGCGTGTGGCTGTGTTGGCTAGCGCAGCAGTCTGCGGAGCGAGGGGTCGCTGGTTCAAATCATCGGTCAGGTGGTTTGAAATTTTTTTTCTGCTGATTTATTTTTCTTTATGCCTTTTTAATATAAACATACATATAAATATCCAGGACATGACGGCGTCGACAGACGGCGACGGCGAAAATCAGCCGAGAGTGTCCATATAATTGCTATCCCAATAAAATTGGTACGATGAGACATTTCTGCATGAGCAACATATATAACAGGTAGTAATACGAAAATCATGACGTGCATGTCCTGTACAACATGATCTACATGCCACGCTCATGGTGCGCTGACGGCCGTTTCACTAGCTTGATATACACCAAATTTGGTATTGCGTGACATGACTGCATGACGAACATAAATGAGAAGTGGTAATAAGGAAATCATGACATTTCATGTGAAACATAACTTCCATGCCACTCTCATGCGCGCTCGCGACCGTTGCGCTAGCTTGATATACACCAACATTGGTATTGCGTGACGTGACTGTATGGCGAACATAAATGCCAAGTGGTAATATGGGAATCATGACATGTCATGTGCAACATGACTTTAGTGCTACGCTCATTGCACGCTGACGGCCGTTTCGCCAGCTTGATATACACCAAATTTGATATTGCGTGATATGACTGTATGACGAACATAAATGCCAAGTGGTCATACGGAAATCATGACATGTCATGTGCAACATGACTTGCATGCCACGCTCATGACACTCCCGCGGCCGTTTCGCTAGCTTGATATACACCAAAATTGGTATTGCGGGACGTTACTGTATAACGAACATAAGTGGCAGGTGGTAACATGAAAATCTTGGCATGCATGTCATCTACAATGCCATTTACAGGCCACGCTCATGGTGCGCTTGCGTCTAGTTCGCTAGCTTGATATACACCAAAATTGGTATCGTGCTACTTGACTGTATGATGAACATAAATGAGAGGTCCTAAGATGTAACGAACATAAGTGGCAGGTGGTAACATGAAAATCTTGGCATGCATATTATGTACAGCATGGTTTGCTCCTAGCTGGCTGCTTCGCATTAGATAGATTCCCACAGTGCGTGGGACCCCTGCTGGTTTTTTTTTTTTGTGTGTGTGTGTGTGTGTGTGCGGTTTTTCAATCATTGATGCTCTCTCGATCACGGGCTTGTCGGCGATCAGCCGTTACGGATATGACAACCTGATCTTCTATCGAAGTCACTGGTCACTTCGCGTTGCCACGTTTCATTGATGCCTTTCATGGTTGCATTTCATTTATTTCACGCATGAACGTCGTTGTTACCTGTAGCAACTGAAGTGTGACGTTGCTCTGCACGTGGGTGAAGGTCCCATTATCGGCATGGAGGAGGGAAAAAGTTATATAGGATGGGGAGCACTGCGCAATGAGAAAGAAAGAAAGAAAGAAAGAAAGAAAGAAAGAAAGAAAGAACGAAAGAAAGAAAGAAAGAAAGAAAGAAAGAAAGAAAGAAAGAAAGAAAGAAAGAAAGAAAGAAAGAAAGAAAGAAAGAAAGAAAGAAAGAAAGAAAGAAAGAAAGAAAGAAAGCACGCACACGCTAAGCTTCATTTGCCCCATTTTACCGATAGGGCAACAGCTAAATTTTAGCCTTGGCTCAAGTTACGTGGGGCGACTTGTATGCTATGGTGATGGGGATTATTAGCATCCTCCTTGAAACGGGGCGTTAACCGAAAGTAACATAGTCTGTTTCCTTTTTACAGCGAAAGCTGTTATGAAATCACAACAAGGGCCGTTTTTGGGCCGTAGTTGTCCGCCGCCGCCGCCGCCGGTGTCTGTAAGCACTATCGCGCGAAATTAAAAAAAAAAAGCTAAATAAATAAAAAAAATACCTATGACAGAAAGGAAATCGAACCCGAGCCCTCTGCGTGGCAGTCCAGTACTCGACCACTGAGCTACGCCGGTGCTTGAAACGCCGTTGCAAATTGACGCTATGCAGGCTTGATGTCGGGTCAGGAATCGCGTTAACATGTGTAATAAAGCGTTTTAGAACAGTAAAGTAACACCCAGGCGTCACACAATGCGAATTGCGTAACGGATGGGTCGTTCAGTGCTCCAACCCATTACAAAAGCCTCAGGCATAATTCTTCATCGTCGTCAGCCACAGCATCAACAAAGTGCACATAATGTTTTACAATTGTGTAGCGGGTACCACGCTTTTCCGAAGAATGACGAATAATGTCATAGTGGACGCTTCCCCACTACACAAAAGTTATTGATTTATAGCGTAGTGGGTACCATGCAAGTGTGCTTGTAGTAGTTTCCCCAAGAGTGTTTAAAAAAGGCTCTAGAAAGGCCGCTCTTCCAGTTTTCGCTGTGACTGTGCTGCGCGTTCCGCGCAGGCCTGGCGGTTTTTTCATCCTCTCTCGAACAATCCTTTTTTTCAATTTTTTAGAGCACAGCTCTTAGACGCCCGCTCCTGCGTTGAGCTTCGGCGTGCCTCGTCCCTCGTAATCAAGAGAACGAACACAGCAAAAGATAAAAGCGAACGCGAAGATAATAGAGAAAGACGAGGAGGAAAGCATTATGTCCCACGAGACTACGAGATAGCGCCATAGTATTTGCAGGCGCTGAGCCGTGTCCCCAATTGGGAGACAGAAAGCGCGCCTTTTAGGGGCGAAGCCCCTTAGGGTGTGGGTCTGTCCCTCCTCTGTATTATGTAAAAGTAGTAGTAGTAGTAGTAGTAGTAGTAGTAGTAGTAGTAGTAGTAGTAGTAGTAGTAGGTAGCCACGTATAGTGGGATGTACCCACTCCACGTGATAAAGATGACGATGACGCCTGATGACCATGAAGAATAAGCGCGTTCCAGTATAGTGGAATGTACCCACTACTAGAGCTGTGCGCCGCCGCCGCCGCCTGTTTTTGCTCACGCCGCTCGCGCCGCCGCCGCCGCCGCCGCGCAATAATGTCGGCGCGCCGCCGTTAGTCCTTTAGTTGATCCCGAACGGGGGAATCTGGGCATAAAGTACATCACCGGGGGGAGCGCTTCTTGATGCGTCCATGAAACGGACTCTCCATTTCGGCCGCCGCTCATTGGTGGGAGCACGGCCAGCAGCACGGCCTCTCTTTCCGGTTCTTCGCATTCAACGTCATTTTGACGCCACCAAGTTTTCACAACTCTCGACTCAAATTAGAGGAACGGAATGCGCTTCAGGCCATAGAGGGAAAAAAAATATATAGGAGTGAGCGTGCGTAGCATATATAAGCCAACCTCCTCTGAAGCCGCTACCTCCTCGGGCTTGTGTCACAATTCCCATCATGCTCTTGCTTTTCTTTTTCTCTCGGTGAACAGATGGGCAAAAAACAAAAATTCACGAGCGTGCGCGCCTCACGTCCACAAACCAACATTCTCCGACGCAACTCCCCCCTCGTGCTCCATGCTCTGGTCACAGTTCCCAGCATGCTCATGTTTCATTTTTTAGAGCTGGAGAGTTCTCGATGTGTACACCTAGAGGACTGTCCATTTCGGCCGCAGCTTATTGGCTGAAGTTCGGCGGGGATCTCGCTCCGTTTCCGGTTCTTCTTCCGCAACGTCAGGTTTGATGTCACGAAGCTTTCACAACTCTCGACACTAATGAGAGAAACGGAATGCGCTTCAACGCAACGCATGCGGCCCCCCAGACATCCACATTTGGGCGTACATCTCGGAGGCCGTGCACAAATTCTGATCGCGTAGAGAGAGGGAGAGAGAGATGCAAGAAAAGTCAGGGAGGTTAACCAGACGCACGTCCGGTTTGCTACCCTGCACTGGGGGGAGAAGGATAAAGGGGTGTAAGCCATCGAATCAGGTTTAACCCTTTGGCGACCGAAAGAAAAGAATAAAAGTTTGCCTAAACGACCGTAAAAAATTTTCGCTCACTTTGTAGAGCTTTTTTTTCCTGAATAAAACGGTACCATTACTTTAATGAAATAACGTTTCTTTATTTTTCTAATTGCGTACAACTACCGCATGCGCGGTATCAGAGGCGGTAATGCAATCAAGTATGAGACACAGGCGGAGGAGGAGGAAGAATAAACTCGATTGAAAAAAACGTGGATTAGTGGGACCATCTCGCATCGGAATACACAGCTATACAGCGGACACGGGCGTCATTGGTTCCGCATGGAACCACTTTTAAAGACGATAGTCTTTCTTGGGATACCTAAACTGAGAAACTTTGGTTAGTCTGTCTGTTTTTCTGTTCGACGGCACGTCGCACGCTTCAGCTAGCTGGCCAAAGTTTAACCCCCTGCCTTACGACCTCCAATCTTGACCGAGAAGCATGTGTTCATACGGGTGAGCGTGGGCAATTAAAAATCAAATATTACGCATACCTGAGGCACAACATCAATACCTTAGTACTATTCACAGTGTTCCTTTAAAACAAAATCTATAGATACGTAATTATAAAGATCCTAGTGTTTATTACGCGGCGCTGAAAATGCGCCGCTGTGTACAAAACAAGTCTCCGCCCAGTGATTTAACTTCGACGCTGTGGTGCTGCCACCTGGCAGCAGCATAGTTCAACACAAGCCGATGTTCCCCGGTAGCGCTGTAGATGGCGTCCTCTTCTGTTTTATCAATGCCAGCCAGATGCGGCTGATTCATCGTAGAAGAGCGCTGTCTCAGGCAAGGCAAAACATATATGGCCGCTTGATGAAATACGACCCACTCTACAAGACATGATCAGAGAACGCAGAGAAAAGACCGACGACCAAATTTCAGCGGAGAAACGCCGGCGTCCGTCTAAGCGTGCCCGGAAAACGTCCGAAAAAACGAGCCCAGCGGCTAGCCCAGCTATTAAATTGTGGTACTCATGCCGCTCATGCAGTGCAGTCGGCACAAGACTATCGTCTTTCGACGACATTTGCAGCGAAGCACGCAGATACGCGGCCAATTTTTTGTTGAGGACGAGTACAGTCGTCATCGGTCCAACTGTTATAAAATCTCATGATACTCGTCAACGGTCGCGAAAGGGTTAATGCGGCCGCCCGTCTAACGCACCCGTGAAGCTGGGTACGCATTCTCTGCATCGTTCTCAAACATCTGGCACACACTCATACTTGACAAGTTGCGGTTTGTGTAAATTTCGTCCATTTTCTTCTTACGCTGTGAATGTGCTGGCGCTGGGGCGTAGCCAGAAATTTTTTTCGAGGGGGGGGGGGGGGGAGGGGGGCACCTCCTTGATTACGGGGGGTGCACCGCCCTGAAATGGTCATTTTTCGCTCTGCATGCCATGGTGAAAAAAAAATTCGGGGGGGGGGGGGGGGGGGGCACGTGCCCGGTGTGCCACCCCCTGGCTACGCCACTGTGCTGGCGGGTACGGTGCATCGACGTGGTCAAGAGCAAACATCTCGGCTCACCGCTTTTTCGAGTAAGTGAATGCGCTCTGCCGAAATGGACTGTGGAGATCTTTAGATATATACATCGAGAATAGCTCCCCGGAAGTTGTCGTATTTTTCTCTCCTCCAGAAGTCTCAATAGTATAGCCTGACCTCAACGCTGCGGCGTCCTACAGCCTTAATGGGCGACGACCCAACTCTCCGAATAGCATATTCGTGGAGTCTTGGGCCTACTACATTGTGTACAGATAAATAAAATAGACAGGTAATATATATCGATGAGTTAATGCACCTTTTTCCTTACATCTTGACTCGAGTAAGTCGATAAAGAAATAGAGAAAATGAAAAAAACATACAATAACCGATAGCTGAGCTAGGTGATAGGTATTAGTGTTAAAACGACACGAGGTGAAAACACACACACACAAGAGTGAACTCAAGAGAGAGACCAGTTATCTCTCACGCAGAGCATCACACGCAACTGACTGATAGGTATCGCCTCTTGCCTGGGAATGCGCAGGCAAGAATTTTAAGTGCGGAGCACTTTAGGGGCCCGAGCTGTCGTATACTATCATCGCATGCTGTCATCGTATGCTGTCGTAGCTTGGCGTAACGCAGGCAAAACTACGTATAGCATAGCCATCTGTAGCATATAGAGCACGCGCTCGCGCCAAGGACAAGTCTTCCTCTTCTTCTTCGTAACACAGGCAAAACCACACATAAAAATATAAAAAAAGAACAAGCCAGCAAACAGTAGAAAGAAAGGCAAAGAAAGGAAAAAAAATAGAAAGAAAAATATAAAGAGCAAGAAAGAGAAAGAAATAGGTAAAGAGAGAGGAAGAAATCAATAGAAATAGAGAAAAAAAGGGCATAAAAAAACGTAAACACAGAAAAAGAAATAAATAGATCAAAAGAGAGGAGGGGATCAATAAAAATAGAGACAAAAAGAGAGAAAAAACGGAAACAGAGAAAAAGAAAGAAAGAAAGGATGAAAGAAAGAGGAAACCGAAGAGAAACAAAGAAGGCTGCCCATCTCCGTACTTCCTTCAGGTTTGGCACCACTAGTACGAAGCTGCGTTATTATTATTATTTTTTTTTTTGTCCGCCTTCTTTTCCACCGCTGTACGATTTTTCAGTTAGCAGCGTTTTCGGTGTAGTGGCTACTCTCTTTTGTCCGTGTTTGCACGCCTGTCTTTTTAAGGTCACCAAAACAGCCTCTGAAGATCTAAAATCGAGTGCGTTATCCTCTCTTGGCGTTTCTCGTTTTTCTTTTTTTTTTTTTGTGTCTTCGTGACGCAAGAACGGTAATTCACTTGAAATGATTGGGGTACATACTCTCGGCTGGACCATGTACGAGATATATCAGTCGTGAATTGTCTCCTACCCTGATGTGCCATGTATTCGCCCGCCCGTTCTTCCTGACCTCGCATGATTATCATGCGCGATGAACTGATTTCGCTCCATTTTGTGAGTTTCCGATTGCGCAAGCAGAAATAACAGAGTGTAGCCCACAAGCTCAACGCTTAGCTCTCGCATTCTACACGTGCTTAATAAAGAAATAAGTGTCGAGGAGATACCGCCTGTCAGAATTGTAGTAAGGCGTGAACGAAACCAATGGAAGAGGCGCCGGATTATTTGATTCTTCCAACGAATGAATTCTTTACAGCGAAGACGATGGAGCTCTCCAGAACAAAGTCCAGCCTGCTTCCACGGTTTGTGTATATTTTTTTACTGCGATAACAATTATGTGGACATTTTGTACAGGTTTTCATCGTCAATGTCACGTTCCGTATAAAGTCCAAATCTATAAGTTTTTACGCGCATCGTATGCTGTACCCGTGATTAAAAGCTCGCAAGTGCTAGCGAGGAACACGGCTGAAGCATACACGAAACAAGCTGCCCATCTCCGTCGCACGGAGGGGTAGCATTACTCCGCGTGCGAGGCCTGCCGTTGATTGCTCCTCAACCAGAAAGGAAGCCCTGTCCGTCTTTTGCTGGTTGAAGGAGTATGAAGGGACGCCGGGGTAGGGCAGCTTCATGGCTCGAGCCGCAACTGTGAACTTTCACTTAAGGGCGCGGTCGCGAGTGCTGGCGCGCGCGCTATCTCGGCAGGCATCAGCAAACGGCTCGTATTCCCTTCTACGCGCTATGAACTCACCGCTTCGGGCTGTGACCACTGATACGACAAACTGCACGAAAACCGCTTTTTTTCCCTGGAGCGGCCGTATTCCCATACAACAGCGTTTTGTAGCTTCGCGAGATCGGATGAACAAGAGTTAGCTGCTAGCCTTAGTTCGTTATAGCATTAAGACATGTTGCTATCGCATTCGCTGCTTCGCCCTTTTGGGGAAACAGATTGTTTTTCCAAAATTCAAGGGACAAATTTCTATGTCCACAAACTCTTGAATCTACCCCCCCCCCCCCCCCCCGCGCCGCCGCCGATCCGATGAACCCCGCGCCGGTGACGCGCCGCCGCCGGAGGTGGAAACACCGGCGCGCCGCCGCCGGTGATCTTGGGACCGGCGCACAGGTCTACCCACTACACGTGATAACGATGACGATGATGACCATGAAGTATAAGCGCGTTCCAGACCACACATTCTCTTTCTGCCATGGATGAAAACGATCGTGAACGCGCTCTCGCCCTCGAAAGGCAAAACGGCAACGCCGACAACAAAAGTTTCCCCTGAGCTTAACGTCATATATGAGGAAAACAAAATCAGGGGAACCCCCTCCTTGTGGTCCGTAGAGCTCTTGAACAAAATCATCATCTACCCCATATGTAAATAATAAAACATTGTGTATATACTTTAACAATATGTAAATAATGAAACATTGTGTATATACTGTATGTATAATCACACCAAACCCCCGCGTTTGTGTGTCAGGTCTTTGTACGATGATCGAGTGGGCAAAATTTACGGGGATTGACGGTTTACCAGATTACCGCCGGAGCTTCGCCCACTCATCATCATTCACTTCGTGGATATGGCGTGATTTTTTTCCTCAAGAATCACTATATATAGTATTTGCAACCTGCGCCGCCACCGCCAAAGGTATAGCCGCGAAATGAAAACACGCTGACAGCTGCGCTCGAAATTCGCATTAGGGAGCATCGCACGCGTCGGTAATTCTTCCTTCTTGATTCAAGCTTTTCTTTTTATGATAAACGGTTATATAAGTCTGAAACGACGCCAGTTTTATGAATCATTGTTACCTCTCTCTTTTTTTTTTCACCAATAATCTGGAGGTTTCTTGCACATAAACCACTGGCCATTTAGCACCTCCACTCACTTTGAAGCCTAAAACCTCTAAAAAATACACGCCTTCCATGGGTATTGTTCGGTGAATAAATACTATGGCATTGGCCATTACAACTTGGGTTGAGTGGTTTCCGGACTTTCCTTGCTCCAGTCTTCTCCTGTTGTCAATATTTGTCCCGGTATGTTTTAAAGCGATCAGCTTTCTTTGTACACCAGTTTTCGTCGCTGATCGAGCAACTTTCGCCTCTTCTGACTGCACGCGCTTGCCTGATTTTCCCATTTTCATTGGACGCCGTCATCACATATATCAGTGATGTTCATCACGATACCTTTGCCGCGCGTCATTGCATGAGCCGCTACGTTCCCTTTCATATCGCGTGTTTGGCAGATAAAACCGCGATCCGATCATGAGGCACAGCGTACTGGTGGGCTTCGGATTAAGTACGACTATTCGTGTTTATTTTTAGTCTACGTACACGGTTGCTATTGCATTTCGGCGGTGGTGGCAACCGGCCCACGCAGGGTTGCCTGATCGAGCTACAAAAGCGCTTCTACTTCGAGGTTTTGGTTGGTAAAATTTTTGACAGCGTCCTGCAGTTTGATGACACGGGCTCAGGTCCTCCACGTCGGGACGTCCAGGCCTCGCCTAGTCGCTGCTTCGCGGGCCTGCTGGACGGCCCAGATTTGATCGGCGAACTCCGATTTCTGTAGAGCTCGGCCCACCTCGCAGTGAGAACATCGCCTTCAGGATTTGCCTCACAATCCCAAAGTATGTGTTTGAGTGCAGCAGGTAGCGTACACCTTGCAGGTGACACATCTCAGGGTAGAATCTATATGACACGCTGGCGGGTGTGGATAGGTGCGTCAAATTTGTTCAACAATTTACAGCGCGCAAGTACAGCGTTGGGTAAAAAAGAAGAAGAACACTGGCCTGTCAAGTTCCGGTACGTGGTCCTCGTGGTGGGCACGCGCCACTTGCACGGAGCGGAACGAGACGTGGCGTTCCTTTCACGGTGCACGGTCCACTGAGGCTCCTGACGCTAATCAGTCGCCGTCAGCTCGAACGACAAGGTACATTATGGAGACCGAAAACAAGGAACCGCAGCGAGATCCCTGATGAAGACGACGTGCCTTCGGCAGCCAAGAAGCCGAAGATGAACGCAGACAACGAAGGCCAGCAGGCACCAGCGGCGGAGCCGAAGAAGCGCCGCCGACGCCACAGGCGCCACCGTAAGCGTTTACGCAAGGTGCGCTCCCAACTTTCCATGTTGAGCTTCGGTGAAAGTGCGACTATGGAAGACCCTTCTGAGGCGACGCTGCAAGCTGAGCCAGGGCCTTCCGATACTGCACCAGGCCAGCCCTCCGGGAACGACACGTTGACTTCTCCGGACCCTGAATGCTCGCAGCAGGAGGACGTAGCCGACAGCATTCAACTTGCGGGTTACAATGACAACGTTTTCTACGTCCCGGGAAAGGCGCCTGGGGTGACCGAAATGATGTGCACATAGAAACCCGGCAGCGCGGCATCACGCGGTCTCTGAAGAAGATGAAGTTGTCATCCGCTGCTCCCATCCACCGGGTTGAGGTCGCATCATGCACTCCAATAAACCGCAAGTTTGTTACTGGCTGACATGCCGAGTTCTTCGTGTCCATTACTTTCTAAAGTCTTATTTCTTACTGATCTTTCTTTTATAACGTCTTCATTGCCGCTAGCAAATATGCTTCCGAACTCGCGATAACGTCAGCGCTTGTTCATCTAATACTTTCTGATCGAAGTCGCTTGCATACAGAGCTGGCTTTAATGATACGCTCAACAGCGAAATGTTCTGCAATTGATGTTCACCGTAGTTGGGCATATACTCCAGCGGGAACTTTTCGTAGGGGCCTAATAGAGAAACTGAACATAGCGAACAAAGCGGCTCTCCCATTCCTCCTCAAAACGACTTCCCTCTTCGGTTAAGGTATACAGCGATGATACTTGTATTGCGACAGCGAATTATACGGACACACTAGGCCCATCTTCCTATAAAGTGCGAATAACATTCAAGGGCGATAACATCGTTCCAAGCGTCGTATGTTCTACCTGCGCGTGAAAACGTTCGAGGCCGTCTTCCATCGCGCGAAAGCCTATGGAGGTTAGGAGGAGGGGGGAGGGCGTGGCTCCGGCGACAGGTATTAGCAGACGACTCATACCTTTGTACGTGCTGTGTTAATTCTCATCGCTCAATTTGCGGTGAAGCAATACACAGCACGAAGGAGTCTTCGCTCGCTGCAGCGGCCGCGTTTCCTAACGCCAGCATTCAGTTGAGTTACGCCAGTGCTTTTTTAACGCGATAGCGTTAAAGAGCTCGTTTGGCAGAAATTCCGGCGTCGGCGTCGGTGTCGTTGGTTGTGAGCGAAAAATCATCATCTTGGCCGTGACCGAAAAATCGAGAAAGATGCAAATAAAATAAATAATAAAAATTTTCGGGTCCGAGTGAGGATCGAACCCGGGTCGTCCGCGTGGCAAGCAGGTGTTCTACCACACAGCCATGCCTCTGCTTGAAAGTACTGTGAAAATAACTTCGTCTGCTTGGAAATGCAGTGAAAATAACTTCCATGCTTCGCAAACGCAAGCGTCCTTTATATAGGCGTCGCAATATAACATGTAATATCCCAGGAATATTGCGTGGTACAAGCGTACATTGCCATCGGGCGTCAGAATATGTGACTATCATAACGATTTCATAGTTTAAAGCCATCCACCCATTACAAACGGCACACACCTTACTGCGCGTATTCCCTTAACACCACGTAGGGGGGTGCATAGCAAGTATGCACTAAGTGGTTGAAGTAGGCACTCGGGACATGATATCGCTATCGCGTTCAACTCTTAAAGGCGAAGCTTAAGGGTCCCCCCAATTTTTTTTTTTTTTTGTTATCGAAATCACTGCTACGACCTCACGACGAAACTCCGGCGACTGTTTTTTTTTTTTTTCTGGTTGAAAGTTCGCCTCTTGACGAAAGTGCTGAACTAATGAACCACTTATGTCAGACAATGCACCTCCATGGGAAGCAACTATACTTCGAGCACCGCTTCGTCAAGAACCAGTTAGGAACCCTGTGCAGTATATGGATCGGCATCTGCGCACCTAAGGCGCAGCGTCTGAATATCGGCGCCTCCAAACAATAGTGGCTAAGCAGATGTAACTAAGTGCACCTAAAAAGTTTATCATTCATAGTGACATTAGCATTTACCGGATACCACCAATTGCATTCACTATTAGAACAAATGACACATATAATGAAGTTATTTTTATGTCCGATTTGCCACTATTTTAATGAGGTCCGACTGTACATACCCTGCCGAGGAGTATGCCCTGCTATACTTGTACTTCAGAATCAAAATATTTTTGGCACATTTCGCTATTTTTTAATGAGGTCCGACAGTACACACACTTCTGTACAGTCAGCCCCGTTGCACTTTTATTTATTTCAGTAATGCATCAAGAAAATTTGATGAGTATAATGTAAAAGTCCGGAAAAGTTAACTGATGGTCGTTGTGATTTCCTATATTTTAGCACCGATTAAACGATGATGAGAGCCCAACAGAAGCGATAAGCATAGTTCGATGTCTTTCATTTGAAAAAAAAATATGATCCCCTTGCAATGAAAAAATAGTCGCGACTCGCTTCAGTATTACGTCTTAAGCGTTATGTCTCACGCGAACGTGACGTTGAGCGAACGTGTCGCACGAAAAGTCCTACGATTACCCGCGCACCTCGCCGATAGATATGAGCGAGCTGCACGTTCACTTCGTTTTGGCGCACGGTGTTCGCGTGATATAAAGTACACGGAAAACAGCTACATAGGACGGCTTTCGCCTTCGTCTAAGGCGAATGCACAAGAAACCCTGCGAGTATTTTTGCTATCATGAACTATCATGAGACTGGGACAGTCTGTGCAGGCTAACAGCGACATCGCATGTACTTCACGTCACTCATGATGACGTCAAGCATTGTCTGTTGACATATAAGTGTACGGCAAAAATATTTGTAGCGACCGTCCGTCGACTTTCCCAGAAAGCCACACCGCGCCTGGCGGCGAGGGATGTACGCCTGGCAGTTCCAGCACCAATCCGCCATACTTGTACCGCTGCCACAGGGGCAACCGTGAACTCCGTTTAACTCCTTCGTCTTTTCGTCGAGGGAGATACTTCCCCGCTCTTTCGTTCGCACCTCAACTCCCCACGCTCTGCTCTTGTGGAGAAGCAGCGACCTCACTCGAGCAGCTGCTTTTCCCCTACACTTGACGATAGTCAACCGCAGCGATGGTCACGTGGAATAGGGCGTCCGCCTCCGAAGCAGGAGAAACTGGGCTCCATTCCCAGTGCCGCCGGGCACTCCAGTTTTTCTTAGTTTTACAGCGAAAGCTGTTACGAGATCACAACAAGGGCCGATTCTGGCGCCGTAGTTGTACGCCGTCGCCGGTGTCCGTAACCACTATCGCGCGAAATAAGAAAAAAAAAACTCCATAAATAAAAAATACCGAGGACAGAAATGGGAATCGAATGCAAGGGCTGCAGTGCCATTCTTTCCATTTCCTAAGGAGCCACCTCTCTCTCGGTGTTAATGATTCATCGAGCAGGTGGCCTCTCCTTTCCGCCCCCTCACAGGTTGCAGAAATAAGCATCCTTCCTCTTCTGAACTATTCTCTGCCTTCGAGATGTGAAGGCGTATTTCTTCTGCCCCAATGTCAATAAGCTCATCTCAGTGCTTAAAGGGACCCTGAAACAGTTATCTGAAGCTTTGTCAGCGTTTAGGCTAGAGCATCATCGAACCATTGGCACCACAAATTTAGCGGCTAGCCGTGTACCAAGGCGGCTACGGACAATTATATCATATCCTCCTTCTCACCGCTGCCTTGCCTCCTCAACTCATGAGACACGCTGGCATCGCTGGCGATCGCAGAGCTCACGTGAGCACACTCGACGATTTGAGCTTCGCCCAGTGATGACCTCCGAGACTGCACGCCGACAGGTTGCGTGCAATCTTGGAGACCATAGCCCAGTGCGCCCGGCAGCACTCACGCCGTCTGGCAACAGAGGCATCGCGGAGTGGTTGATATCTGCTCCGACAGGTGCCGCCACCCTACCAGCCAATTTTTCGTGCGCGCACACCGCAGCCCCAATGACGTCGCCAGCAGCCCCAATGACGTCGTGCGGACACTGCATGTCGTACTCGCAAGGGGCGGTTGAAAACGCGTTGGGCTGAGCCACAGTGATCTGCAGCGATTCGCGGCTTTATAGCGTTGTAATAAATTACACAGTGTAAGCAGAGAGCTTAAATTAGTCTGTAAATGAGCCTTAGGACTTGGTCTACTGGCCCAATGTGTTTGTACAAAATCGTCAAAACCGTTTCAGGCTGAAGATTTATTGCGCAGCTCGCGCAATAAATCCCACCAGCAGCTTTTATCCAGCCACACTCCGAAAACGGGCCACGCGGTTAAGCTATTGCACTTGAATCTCGGAGGCCTTATATTACCCTAATGCGCATTTCTCCTGTTTTAAGATACATTCCATTACCATACCACTTATCAGAAGAGAGAATTAATTTAAAAATAGAAAATCAAGAAGGCTGCCAGTGCAAGCTTGCAAAAACAGGAGCATTCAGCTTTATTTAAATAAGCCCTGCTGAAGCGAGGCTTCCCTGGCGGAAATACAAAATGTAACCAGAACCACTTTTCATAAAAAAATCCTCCATCTTAACTTAGTAGGCGGCTGATGAGAATATTTAGTCCATGAGCTTCAATGTACGTATCGTTTCAGCAATCCTCTCCAGCTCCCCTTCACTTTGGCGAACCTGAAAAACATGAAACCACAATCCCATACAACATAAAAGTAGCAACGACCATGTCTCAATTTTGACACATTATATATACACATTCTCTGTGATAATGCATCGCAAATTCTAATGTCTTCTGGCAAATAAGCAGAAAATGTAGAATGGTTCAGTATGCACAATTTTCGGCCCTTGGCAAATGAAATTGTAATAATGCAGATACTACCGAACGGCAAAAGCTGTCCCAAAATTAATGTACTGTAGAATAGGCATTAACCCTTTCCATACCAAGTTTTTTGGCCAAAAATGACACAAAAATGCCGATTTTTTTCGTTTGCCTATTCAAAAAATTATTTAAAGGTGCTTTAAACAGGATACACGCGAAATACTTTCTTTTTGAAAATGTGCAGAGGACCGACTTCACTGCACTGCACCAAGTAAAGTGCCCTAACCTATCCGTTCTTCGATGCAGAAAAAGACTTTTAAATTTAAAAAATAAAGCGTTGGGAAGCAAGTCCATGAAAAAAAACCTTGGATGCGCCAGTGGGGGTTTGCTCACATTTAAGGGCATCCACTGCCGCGGTCCTCGTCTGAATCGCTGCTATGTGTAGTTGCTTCCACACACATGCAAGAGAACTGCAATTCTTCATTTCACGAAGCTTTGGCAAAGAATGGCTTTTTTTTTTTTTCTGAACGGAGCGATCTCGGCACGCGTACACTGCTCGTGTACAGAGGACGACGCCATCTTCTAATACCGGTTAACGTGAATCAAGTCCTTTCCTCAACCAAAATGCATGCTTTGAGCACGTTTTTTTACTGTGATATCTGTTGAAGCCAAAGAGAACACAGAAAAATGAATCAAGGTAGCCCAACTGCGGCACCCCCCAAATTCTTGTTTCGTGGTGGATGAGCTCAGCTCATCTTCGGTAATAATAATATCTAGGGGTTTAACGTCCCAAAACCACGATATGATTATGAGAGACGCCGTAGTGGAGGACTCCGGAAATTTCAACCATCTGGTGTTCTTTAACGTGCACTGACATCGCACAGTACACGGGCCTCTACCATTTCGCCTCCATCGAAATGCGACCGCCGCGGGCATCTTCGGATAGGGAAAAGGATTAACTGAAACCTGAAGGGACAGAAAAAATGTTCTCCATTTAACCCGGCTCTCTGTAAACGACCTTGTATTGTGACAGCCAACCGAAAAAAGGTCTCGCATAACAGGACAACAAGCTTCTTTCAGTTTGGCTACAAAAGTACCTTAAGACAATCGGTTGCTTTACACGTTGCGTTAGTGACAACTTTCGTCATGTATCCTAAGTGTTAAGGAGCACTGCATGTGTTGCAGGATGAACAAGCAAAGTGGTTAGTCTAGGCCAATGGTGCCACTCACGAACTGAGATTTGGAGCAATTTTTGGAGCAGGAAAATTTTAGTTTTGGAGCAGTTTTGGAGCACCTAAATATGAATTTCTGGAGCCCTTTGGAGCAACTGCACGCAAACTGCCAACGACTTTAAGAGATTTCAAACACTTAGATTGACAAACATCATTCCAAATAATACTGGCATGCTCTAAAACAATACTGCTATGCCTCTAAATACGAAAGGTGATAACTAAATTTGTATATTTTTAGTTGAAACGAGAACAACCAACCTGGTCACAAATGGCCTGCACCTTTTATTTCAAAAAATACAGTCGAGGAGCTGCTGAGACCACGGCCTCTCACATCTTTTGAATTTTTAAGTTCACAGCTGCTAGCTTCGCCACATCTTCAGACAAGCTATACCTCGCGACAACCTTCTGTGGCAGCACAGCCAAAGCTACGTGGGCGGAGCTTCTGCACATGTGTTACTACGCCAAGTAGTCCGTTCGCAGGCGATTTCGGTTTCGGTTTCACAAGCGCATCCAACATATACGTTTTCGCATGAACATCCAAGGTTTATGACGTTATTTTTGAAATAGTGTATTAAAAGATAGGTTATATGTAGCTTTTAGTCGAAAGCTATGACAAGCCTTGAGATACTTATGAACGCAGCAGTGAAGGGAAAATACATGAAATCATTGCCGTATTCTGCGGGAATTCCAGCATAACGCTCACCTGCCAGCGGTTTAAGCCCGCGGTAAAAGTGAGCACGATACAGTAATGCTTGCATTTGGCTTCCTTTTGTTTCAAAGCAATAAAATATTCTTTATTGCTAAGGAACACAGGAAGCAGCTTTATCGAAGCGGTCAGATTTATTTTTGAAAAAAAAAAAGGGGGGGGGGGGGGGAGGGCACGGCCGAGCAGGAACTGTGTGATAGGAAATTCAATGCACTGGCAAGAAACCATATCCTAAATTTCGATTAATACTGGGTCGGTATCGTCGTTTTCCTTCTTTTGGAGACGCAAGAACTTACTGGAGACGCTTACGTTATTTTGTTTGTGGACGCGAAGTCATCGATTGGTCGCAGATATCTTGGCCACGACCGGTGACAGGCGGGCGTCTCACGTTCGTAAATCCACGGTCGTGGTAAATCCAAGCGGGTGAAACGCATTCCTTACTCGGTCAAGTACGCTGTTTTGGCAGTCAGCCACATAATAGACATGAACGCGCCTGTTGCCCAGGCGAAGCTTTGCACTGGTGATTTTATCCTCGAAAATCGCTGTCATCGCAAAGCGCCAAGAACCGCTCCTGCCGTAGACGCCGACGGGTACGGCATTACAGTACGCTATCTTTAGCGTCATTGTATCAGCAATACCAGGCAACCGAAATGCCAACCACGTATGGAAAGCAATTTATGAAAAGGGTCATTGCTTTTACGTACAGTTTCCAATCACAATTTTGCTTTCAAGCAGCTGGTCTTCACTCTAAAAAATTATCGAGTAAAATGGGTGTCTTTTTGTCCCACAACAATAATCGTCATCCGGCTTGCTTGCGCTTCTTTTATTGAAAACGCGGCGCTGGCCACTTTCCTATCAAGAATGCTATGTCACGCTGATAACGCGCATGTCGTTCGTGACCTGGAACTGTCAGGCGCGCGGCGATAATGCAAGGAAAGGAACGCAAGATAGATGACGATTATTGTTGTGGGACAAAAATACACCCTTTTTACTCGATCATTTCTTAGAGTGTTGCTGAAGACTGACAGGTCGCCGGTGTTACTTTCAAGGTGGCTATCGCGATGAGAGACCCACTTGCGCTGACGGTATCACTCGCACACAACTTCTTTCTCCGTGATAGCATATGCGGGGAACAAAACATTTGACGACGCACAGCTGTCTTCTTTTCTTTCTGCTCGATGAATACAGATCACCAGCGAACACGCACTCATCCTCGTTCACAAGCCACGATGTGAACTTGCCGCAACCGAACGACGCCATTGTTGTTTACCGGGGCAGGAAAAAGGTGAAATGACACCAGAAAACCAGAAAACTAGAAACAGCAAAAAACGAAACTCCCGCACGGAATAAGCTTTCTTGATAACAATGCGAACGATCTCGAAAATAATAACTACATCTTTTGTTTTTATGTTTTCTTTTATGCTACGTAGTATATAAATATAGGCGTGCGCACAAGGGGGGGCAGAGCCCCCCCCCCCAAGTTACCTAAGAGGGGGGGGCGCAAAGTCGGCCCTATACATTGACTTAATAGGGGAGGGGGCGCTGCAACAAACCTTCGCCCTATATAAAGTTAGTGTTCGCGGACTACATGCAGAAGCGTAGTAAAAAAGTGCGTAATTCGGCTTCGTAGCTTTGGCTGTGCTGTCACAGAAAGTTGTCGCGAGGAGTAGAATTGGCTTCAGCGAGTATGACCTGGCCAGACTCAATGTCGCTGATGTTGTTCTGAGCCAGGCCAGCCTTAATGAGTCCCTGGCCGCCACAACTCACAGTGCTAAGAAAAAAGAGCGCAACAGAAAGCGCCTTCGTGCCGTACTTAGCCGGATATCTGCTCCCGGATTTCCTGCAGCACGTTGGTAGGCGCGCGGGGGACGGGGGGGGGGGGGGAGTGATATCGTGATGGTGACAGAAGTTTTATATTAAAGCAATCCCGTAGATGCTGCGCGCGTGGAGATATTTCGGAGGAAGCTGGCTTGTGGACGCTACACGCGCTCCTTCCTGAGCTCTTCTCTCCTTCATGGGTGTGTACGACGGACTGCCAGCACACTACGGAAAGCAGGCACATGGGCCGCGCGATTTGAAAACGTCTCGAGAAGCAAATTCAAATTTCGATTACGGCGATCACAATTTATTAAGCCGCTTCGTCAAACACGTCACACCCGTTTGCAGGCCACTACTGCCGCACGCATTACGCGATGTCACTAATTTCGGCCATGACCTCGGAGATCGGGCCGCCCGAGCAGTCTCGGAGGCAACGTTTTGGCGCATTTTGGCGCATTTAGGTGCAAAATTGTGCTCTTTTTATCAGGATGGCGCAGCAAATCTCGTTTGGTGCACTTTGGCGCATTTGGCGCAAGAGTGGGACCACTGCTAGGCAGGCAGACAATTGCAACTGTGACTGTATAGAGTCGCTTGAAAAATGTAGAATACCAAGCACAGTACGGACCACACGGAGGATGATACATCATGTGATTTTCAAGAGGACCTTAAAAATCATGCTAAAAAAGAACATTTTTTAAATTTTGACACAACCTGCCTCTTGATAACAACGAGCATGATGTGGCAGCTGAAAAGTTCTGCAGCTCACTCACTCTCATTTCACTAATTTTGTTAATGTGTAGAGCTTTGCTGGCTTTGCTTAATCATAAAACCCACTCTAACTGCAAGTAATAGAAAATGTTGCATCCATATGATGTCACTGGCTCACGTTCTGGCCTCACTTTTGCAACATAAGCCCGTTTTAAGCAAAAAACCACAGCGATGCCTATTGGGAACTTAAAAATCAGTGATGGCACATGCAACATCGTTTTCCTTGCTTGAGTGGCAAGTGACATTGATTGCACAATGCGAAGCCTTGAAACACAATTTTGACTTAAATTAAGCATTTTTTTAGCACGGAATCAATGCTGCGAGGTCTGTAGAATGGAATTTTAACAATGCGAGTTGACTGAACATTCACCATAAGTGTCCCTAGCCAGTGATAAAGTACTGTCTGAAAATGTTGATGATGGATATCAAAAAAACTAAATTTCATTATGTGATGGTAAAGTTGGTTCGTTTTATCTTTCTCTTATTGCCAGAATCAGATGCATGTAACATTGTTCTTGCCAAAAAATTGGGTACTTGTTTGATTTGCACTTTATTTAAGGCTCTAATGTCACTTCTACAACAGTATTCTACTTGTCACCCGGAATCAGTAGGAGCATGTAATAGTATTCAAGGTCATTTTTTAATCGAGGCAAATACTCCCAAATGAATCAGCTGCATGTCTGCCTATTGCTTAATTCTGGCTGCACATAGTTGGAACAATTTAGTTCGCCTCATCAGGGTCAAATTAAAAATCAATACCAAATAAAATCTGTATGAACATGTGGGTAATGAGAGAGTAAGCAATGTAAACAAACAACAGCAGACTCTCATTAAACAGAAACTGAAGGGGCCCGGAAAATATGTTCTGTTTAACAGGAGTTCCGTTTACCGAGGGACAAGCAGGGGTGCAGAATTCCGATACGAAACCAATCATATCAGAGGCAGTTGTTCCATTTAAGCAGCAGTTCCGTTTAACACATTTCCGTTTGCTGAGAGTCTACTGTACTTCCGTTAAGGCTCACCTTGTCTAAGTTTGTGGCCTGAACCTCAGCCGGCACCTTTGTAGTGTAGTCTGCAGCAGACATTGAAGTCTTTAACTTGGATAGTTGGGCCTCCAGCTTCTCCTGCTTCTGTGAAAGGCGCTCCATCTCTTTTGCAGGGTCCACAACACCCTGCATGCATACTCTAAATTAACTTGGCGACGAATGATGACGGTGTGACAAAACCTTGCATCAACGACCCGACTGCCTGGCTCCAAACTACTGCAATAACAGGCTTTATAGCGCGGCACTTCTTACACAGAGGACAAAGAAACACGACAGGCACAAGCACTTACTTCCAACTAATATTTAATATCAGAGCTAGAAGTAAGCGCCTGTGCCTGTCGTGTTTCTTTGTCCTTTGTGTCATAAGTTCCGCGCTATAAAGCTTGTAATTATGGATTACCAACTAGCCCGAAACAACGCCTTGCTCAGTTACAATAACAGCTTCTTCTACTTCAAACATTTTTTTTTTTTCAGTGAAAATGACCACAAGAACAGCTAGACAAGCATTAGAGAATTATTCATTCCTAGAACTCGACTTGGCAGGTGCTACATTCGCAGATGGCACGCCTCACCTTGAGCATGAGGTATGCCTGACAGGTGTCCGAGATTGTAGTCACGGCACACCCAACTGGGACGACAGCGCCCTCAGCGAGCAGCTCCACTTCCGACGAAGAGGTGAGCGCAGCAATCACCACAGCTAGCGAGTGCACTGTCTGCCGGTTGCTGGGACTACTGCACTGCACGTACACTAAGCAAGAACAGAGAGTGACGGCCTCAGATGTGTGCCTTCCAAGCTCAGCAGACAATGCAACAAATACACTGCGAACAGGCTTCCCTTCCCCGTGTGTTGATGATGGCACAATTAAGATGGCAAAATTTGAACAGCAAATGGATTTGAGGCAGAAAGCGTGGACTCAAGTATGCTGCAACAGAAGGGCCTCCACATAAGGTTGTTGGTACAGCTGTAAGACAAAAACAAGAAACCTAAAAACAGGACAAGAAAGAGAAGACAGTGCATAGTCCTGCACTTTCATTCCTGTCCTGTTTTTAATGCCTTTTTTTTTTTTGTCGTCAACACCGTTTTCCTTTTCTTAGCATACAAGCCACACACTAAATGTTTTTCATACCTACTCAGCCCTTAGCTGGTTATGGTTCAATCATTCGACTCAAGCCAGCTTAATTATTCTTTGCTGAATTACCACACCTATGAATGAAATCGTGTTGTTGTTATAAAATACGTCTGTGCTCTGTTGAAAAAAAAGTTGACAGTACAAACTACCAACCCTATCGCTCTATACTCACGGACAACTTTTCTTGGCAATGAAGGGAAAGCTACGGGGGCGGAGCTACTGCACATGTACTCCTCCGCGAAGTAGTCCGGTTCGTCTCGCGTTTCGAATGACGGCTGTGTTCGAATAATAACAATAGCCTTCGCCCACTGAACAGGCGGCGCGACGGAGGAGTACTACTAGCGCCACTGTGTGGCGAAAATTCGAACCGGCGGGTCGGCCGTGGAGTGGCGCGGCGTGCTGAGGCGGTGTACTTGAATCCTTGAATGCAGCTGCCTGCATAGTTTCGGACGGCGCAAAATGTCGACAATAGTTTTGTGCGGCTTCAAACCTGTGCAGCGCTTGGAAGAGTATTTCCGTCAATCTGTGCTTCTGAAAGGCGAGAAGTTGTACGATGCTGGACACGTTTATGAAGTGAAGGAGACAGACGGCGTTGTAAGCGCGCGATGTCATTCTCAACAAGGGAAACAACTATACGTCGTCTCTTTGCGGGTAAGTAGAGCGCACGCTTCCATTTCAATCCTAAAGATTGCCGTTTTGTCCCGCCTTGGCGAATTGACTTCGCTTGCATTTGGTAGACAGCGAAGATGAGCTGTCACAGCCACAGAGGCGCGACTTCGCCGCGCCGGCTTGGCTGGTTAATTGGCGAAGGAATGAATTGTACGACGGTGTTCTTTGGTTCAAACGCGATAATTTGAACTTGCCCAAACATCTTGCATTTACTAATCTGCGTTCGAGCCCTAGTTTACCGTTCGCTCAATGCCAAAAAGCTATGCATGCGGAAGCTGGCAAATGACCCGCGGTTGCAAAATTCCGTGTTTGAATCGATAAGTACTGTACAGGAGACACTTACATCTCAGCGAGAGTGACGTTGAATACCGCGTACTGCACTGTATGCACTACGGGGCATTTTGCATGTCGTAAAGATGGACTAAGTGATCAATTCTTTGGCGCAAAATAGGGCGGTTGCTCTGTACGCATGTTTGGGTGATTCATGTGATTTCGCGATCAGGAGTGTAACTGTTTTGAGTTATTGTGATTACAGCTGCACGAGGCCGACCGATATGTCCTCGAAGGCTCATGCGACTGCAGGTACGGCGCGGCTGGCAACTGCAAGCATTGCGCTGCCGTTGCCATTTATATGAACAGAAAAGAGGAGGCGTCATGCACCTCCCAACCGCGGACGTGGAGAATGCTGTCGAAAAAGGCGCGTCCGAGTGACAGGGCACCCATTCATGAACTTTTCGGCGGTAAGTTGGCGCACGAGGAAAGCGCATATCGCGTAAGGCGGTTCGCCGCACACGTGTATATGTAAAGTTACCAGGCACGCTGCGAATCCAGTATTACGTCAGAATTGTACTTATATCAGGTTCCAGTAGCGTAGCCAGAAATGTTTTTTCGAGTGGGGGGAGGGGCGGGGGGGGGGTTCAATCATAATTTATGTTCGTGCGTGCGTTTGCATGTGCATGTGAAATGTACGTGCGTGCAAAAGCGTGTTCCGAGGAGGGGGGGGGGTGTTTACCCCCCCCCCCCCCCCCTGGCTACGCCACTGTGGCCCACCAGTGAGTGCTCGTGCGTCTTAATTTTTTTTTTAAAAAGACCGAGCTGGCGGTCGGCTGCTTGATCGGACGGTAATGCACGTGCGTGGGGCGCCTACGTTTGAGCAAGCGCGGTACGAGAGCCACAGAACAGAAGCATGTGAACGCCTAAGACCCTCCGAGGTACGCGGCACCCGTGAGGGCACCGCGTCGTTCTACACACGGCCGGACTTAAGCGCACGGGCCTGTACTTTCTCCTCTCGATACCCCCCCCCCCCCCCGCCTTACACATACATATGTGTAAGGCGGGGAGAGGGTATATCGAGACACACATCGGTGTTCATCGTACCACGGAATCGGGACGTCAACACGAGGTCGCAGGCGCTGCGCTCGCCGAATGAAGCCAACTGAAGCGCCTCACAGGCCGCGTCCCCACGGCGCCGACGGCGCGAGGCCGACCCGCGGGTTCCGCGGCGTGGCGATAGATGGCGTGAGCGCGTTAGCAAACTCCACTGAACGGAGCCTATGCGCACAATTTGTTTCCTCTGCTTAGACAACCATTTGTGAGCGAAATTCGTAGCAAGCTCCTTCGGCGAGTCATCGGAATAGCTGTAAGACGACGAGCGCTCACCTAAAGACGAAGACGCCATTTTGACTGTGAGGTGCACGTAAAACGTGTGACGTTTTCACAAGTCCAAAAACGCGAAATGACACTGCATAGATTAATCTACTTGGTACGTGCTGCGTCTCTTTATAAACAGCGTCCCGTAGAAAATAATGTAATATTGTTTTTTATGATTTCCACGCAGAAAACACGGCCACAATTGTGGGACTAGTATATTCTTCAGCGGTAGCACACGCCCAGTTTGGCTTCGTAGCCTTCCCGTCATTGCCAGGAAAGTTGTCCGCGACTACAGTGACGCACCAAGTGGTGTCACAAAGCTGTTTGGTATTCAAGCACACTGGGAATGGGACGGTAACTATACTATGCAAGGACTTTTTTTGACAGCACTGTGGAAGCGACAGAACCAAAGCACATGCCTGCTACCGCCCCAAAAAAGAGTACTTAAGTTTACTGATAATTCTGTCAATGGCATTGCTGAAATAAATGCTGCTTTATATATTATGAGACTCAAATAGTTGTGGAGAGTCATAAGTAAAATACAGTTATTGTTTCCTTTGCAAGAATGCCTTTTTTTCTTTCAATTTCTTAGACAGCACCACCTTTTCAGCACACCCATTTTCCAAGGTAAACAAGACGTCCATGAGGTAGTGGGTCAGTGTGCCGCCACAAACACGCTGTTTCGTTCTCCAAGGAAAATATACTCGTAATATGACACTAAAATGTACACTGAATTATCGCAATGTTTCTCCCATTCACATTTTTCGCGCATATAATTTCCTAAACGCGTTAACAATGCAAGTGAGCAAAACCAAAATCAGCCACAAGCTGCCGCACTACTTGTGAAGCAGCATGAATGTGCGGAAGCCCCGCCTCCGTAGTCTTCACTGCAATGTCAAGATAAGTTGTCGCCGAGTATACAATGAAGCTTGCAATAAGTACAAGGTACATCTATAAGTTAACTAGCAATACAGGAATGTCTTTGTGGTGCCAATTAATTATCCTAATCTATGTGATTACTTCCAAGGCCACTGACACACATGCCCGTACTCATTATAATAACCAGTAATAGCCATGATAAAATCTTGCACACATGGCCAGATGGTCATAAATCTCAGCCAACTAGACAATAGGATCTACACAAGGTTCTCTACACACGGCTTAAATACACAAGCTCTTTAACAAGAGATGGCAGTGCTGCACAAGAACAATAAAAAGTTCAGGCACTCACAGTGAACCTTGGTCTTGGTGAGGTTGTAGTCAGCACGCAGGGAACGCACTTTGTGCACAAGGTCCTGCATGAAGTTCACCTCCTTCTCCAAGGACTCATTCCTTGCTGGGAACTGCCCAATAAAAAATAAAGATAGCATGTATGACTAAAAGAATCTCTTAAAAATATGAAAATACTGAAAATATTAAAAAGAGGATGGCAGTGATGCTACCGAGGTCTTCTGATTTGGAGCAATTTTTGGAGCAGCAAAAATTTAATTTAGGAGCACTTTGGAGCAGCAAATTGGAGCAGGTAATTTAGCCTCTGGGAGCACTCTGGAGCAACTAACATCCTAGAGTAGTCTGGAGAAGCAAGTTGCATTTACATTCAAGGACCTGAATAATTATTTTGGGGCTCTTGTGAAGAGCCCCCAAAAGAAATATTTCGATTCATTGCAAATCTCAAGGAACCAATCATCTCAGGAACACTCCCTATTTCACTCGATGATTCAGAAATGAGGGCGTCATGCGGTTGAGCATTTTGGGACAACTTGTCGAGCGATTATTTTCGTCGCATATAAACAGAATACCGATTCAATAAAATCGTACTTTATGAAATAACATTCTAAATACATGTATGTGGTAATCAGCAGACATTGTAGACAATCGCTGCGACGTACAACAATGCCTCAACGCTAAAGACTCACACTGTCCCAAATGCATTGCCCTAAGACGACTCCAAGCAGAAAGAGAGGTTCTTTTTCTTCACAATCGATTATATTGCTGGGCGTAACATGACGTCACTTAGCTAGCCTCATAAAGCCAACCTCCTCCGACACTCCTTTCCTTCTCTCTGAAGCGTGGAGCAAAAGCATTCTCACAGTGCTTCTGGACTATCATTTGCGCATGCGCAGGGTTGCCCGGATATGGAGATCCGCTTCAATCGAGCTTCCGCGAAAGTGTCAGAAAGTTCGTTCCACGGTGGACTGCATGATTTAACAAACTTCGTTGTCCTTTTGCAGTGAAGTTGTATATGGCTAGGGAATTCTGTTTGTACACCGAAAACCCCCCTGTAGTGCCCTGTAGAAAACAGGGCAAAAAAGAAAAGAAAAAAAAAATAAAACTCACAGGGAAGGTCCATTCACCTAAGACGACTCGAAGGCGAGAGCCATTTTGTTTTTATTGCGACAGCAATTATATGGACATTCTCGACTTTTGCCGCCGCCGTCATGTATTGTGTAATGTCCAAATCGATAACATATCCCCCCGCGCATCGTATGTTTTACACTCAGGTAAAAGCGCGCGAGCGGGGGCGACGAACGCGGCTGAAGCAGAGATAAAGAGAGCCGACCTATCTCCGTTGCACGGAGGCCGCATCCGATAACATCATCGCGCGCGCGCCAGGCCTGCCATCGATTGCTACTCAAGCAGACAGGAACGCCCCACCCGTCTTCAAAGAGCACGAAAGAACGCAAAGGGAGGGGCGGTGGGGGGTGTTGCAGCAACACTGAACTTTGACTTTAAGGGCGCCGTCGCGATCGCTGGCGCGCGCTGTTTCGGCAGGCATCACAGACGGCTCGTATACCCGTCTACGTGTTGTGCTCTCAACGCATACAGACTGTGCGAAAACGCTTCTCTCGCTGGAGCGGCCACTGATCCTCGATCCGCAAGGCGGCAATACAACCGCCGCGCCATTTTGGAGGTCCGTTCATACGCGCCGTTCGTGCTGCACGTACATCGGCGTGGAAGAGGTGTAGCGGAGGTCTCTAGTCATCCAAGTCGCCGTACGGGTCTCGAACACAGCGCGTGCTGAAAGCTTTTCGCGCATGCGGCGAGTGCGCGGACCTTCAAAATGGCGACCCCGCCGCTAGCGCTTCTCGCGGATGACGTCAAGCCTTACTTCGTATAACAATACAATTTGTTGGTATCGCATTCACTGCTTCGAGCTTAAGCGAAACTAACAAATTGTATTGTTACACGAAGTAAGGCCAGCAGCTCTTTTGGGCCCGATCTCGCGTAACTAAACAGAACGCTGGTAATGGGAATGTGGCCACTCCAGGTGCCGAAGCGGTTTTCGTGTGGTCAGTTCTTTAAACACGAAGTAAGCGTAGAGAGCACAGCAAGATTACGAGCAGTCTCACCATGCCTCGAGATAGCGCGCGCCAGCGACCGCGCCCATCGAGAGACGCAGCCTCCTGCCCCCCAGAAAGAAGCAATGAATGCGATTTCCAAAAAATAATTAGAGCGCAAAACACCCAGACGATTCACACACGCACACACGCAGGCACCAAACACGCACCTGGGTGTGTGGGCGTGTGTGAATGAGCCGTGTGTTTGTGCTCTAATTACTTTTTTTGGAAATCAGCAACCAACTAGCCCAACAACGAGTTCTTTTACTATGAATGCGATACCGTGATTTATAATTTATTTAACCGTCAGCTATTGATCCTGGTAAGCGAGGGGCGTAGGTGTAACATTGTATCTATTCCTATGGTGTTCCCAGATTTCATTCCGCGATGTCCAGAAATAGACGTGACAAACATTCTGGCGGCACGCGTGCAGTTATTAGTGAAAATTGCTTTAATTGCGTGCAGTGCGACTCTGGAAACGAGCTATCAGCAGCGTTTCTGGAAAGGACGACGTCCGCCGATGAATCGCCGCCACACTTACACGCTACCGATTCGCCAAAACGTCACGAGCCACTGCGGAGAGCGTGTTTTGCCGTTGGGCCGACTTGCACAACAGACGCTGCATCGGCACCGAGCATAGGATCGTGAATTACTTGGGACGCACGCGCGACCACTGTTTATTCAGCGGAATAATTCTTGGTACGTGGTTGTGACTTTGGCCGCCCCGAGAACACGCTGCACATGTTTTTACGCGCCGGCGTGGCTATTGCTGGTGATATAACCCCCCCCCCCCAAATCCGAGACTTTGGCGCAGTTTGGCGCAATTTCCGTTGATATTATCAGGATGGCGCAGTAAATCTGATTTGGCGCACTTTGGCGCAGTTGGCGCAGGAGTGGAATCACTGGGATGGAGACATATTTCAGTGTATAAAATATTACTGTTCCATGCAATGCTACTAAATTTCAATAGTTCAGGAGTTAGGACACATCAACCAGCTTTTTAAACATGCCACTGCTTGGTAGACTGCATGCCTGTGCCTATTTCTCTATCTACTCTTCAAGGCATTCAAGGTGTTTAGCTGCTTCCCCTTTCATAAAACAATAATGAGACTCTCCTGCAGTTCACTTTCCCTTCTATTTTTCCATGTCCATACATAGTGTTTCTCGTCTTTTTGCCGCATTTTGTGGCGCCAGAACGGTTATTCACGTGACATCTTTGGTGTACATACTCTCGATTGGCCCTTATAACCTCTATATAGCCCCCCATGCTCGTATGCCCTTCTTCACGCTGTGATCCCACTGCTTCATGCTATGACCTCTGATACGACAAACTGCACGAAAACCACCTTTCTCCAGGAGAAGCCATATTCCCACATTTCAGTGTTTCGTAGAGTTATGTGATACTATATCATCAAAAAGAGTTAGCTGCTAGCCTTAGTTTGTATAACATTACGACATGTCGCTATCGCATTCGCTGCTTCACCCTTTTGATGAAACAGATTGTTTTTAAATTTGAACGGACATACTCCTCTCCCCACCAACTCTTGAAGCTAGCCCCCCCCCCCCGCGCTCCACCACTACCGACTCGATGAACCCCACGCTGTTCACGCGTTGCCACCAGAGGAAATTCTGGTACCGGCGCACAGGTCTACCTAGCATGCAGTGAGGTAAAAGGCAGCATTGAAGTTCCTTTGCATTCTACCTACCAGTCCAGGCTGACACATGAAAAGCTTGCATTCATTGAGGAACACAATGAAAAAATAGTAACCACCATAAGAAGTCTCCTGACACAGGAGCTATGAACAATCTCTTAGTCATGTCTTTGTATCAAAGTTCTATAAACTTGCCCAGCTGTCAATGCTGCTAAAGTCCACGAAACAGCAGATAGCAAGGTGGTCCTTTGCAGCTACACAGACTTATAAGCTCGATCATTCCATACTATGTAATGCATTATGCACTTGCCTCGTCCACTTCAGGGTAGGCATCGACACAGATGCTGGGTGCAAGGTCAGCACGAGGCCTGCAGGGAAGTCGCTGGTACAGCTCTTCTGTCAAGAAAGGCATGAATGGGTGCAATAACCGCAGGCCTGCATGTAGGCAGGTCACCAAAACTTCGGACGAAAGACGCTTGGCCTCTGCATCATTTCCTTGAAACACTGGCTTCAGAGATTCCTGCGCATGTAAAGCTATAGATCAGCACAACAGCACTTCCTCGGGGTCTTATGTGTCATACAGTAGACTCTCGCTCAATGGAAATCTCTTGAACGGAATTGCTTAAAACTATTGCCACTAACATGACTGGTTTCATGTTTGAATTTTGCACCCCTGTTCATCTCTCAGCAAACAGAACTCGCATTAAATGGAACATATTTTCCTGGTCCCTTCAAGTTCCGTTTAACGAGTCTACTGTACATATGTTTATTAAGCAAGAAGACTATGTTTCTGAACTAGGGGAGTGCAAAATATGCGAGCAAATAGTTATTTTTTTAGTAAAGCTAGCTAAATACTAGGGGTGCTCAAATTATGCGAGAGCTCAAATTATGCGAGAGAGCAAATTATGCGAGTAAATACGGTAATGCAAGCAAAATACTTGATTAGTCAAGGCTCTCACCAGGTAAACGTCACATAGCTCGTAAAGCCAGAAGTTGTAGATGGCAGTGGTGATCTGTGGGAAGTCATAGGACTCAAATCCTCGATTGCACAACTCTGTGGCGGCAGACAACCGAGACAGGATCCATCTGTCCATAAGCGCATCTTCCTTGGGGGGTCTAGAAGTCAAGAGTGAAAGCAGGAAAAGCTTGGAGTGATATACAAGGACAGATAATTGCTAGGCTAATGCATGATGCACCTCAGAATGAAACAAAACAATTCAATTCTTATGAACAATGCATGTGTTGGTGAGAACAAGAACAACACCATGCCAAAGGCCTTATTAGCAATAATGCTCGTATACCGTGACAATGCTTGACAGTGCCAGGGTAAAGGCAGCAAATGCAGCGCATAACAATTTATTAAAACTGTGCGGAAACTCAATCTGTTCGATAAGGTTTCCAGATCATCTACACTGGATATTCAGAAACTGGTAATAAGCTGGTACACAAAAATGGAACATTTTCCACTGTTCATCAAACACACTCAGTAGCTGTCTTAAATTCTTAATGTGTATGTAGAAAATGTCAAGCTAACTTAATGCATCAACCCTTCGCGGGTCAATTTTTTTTACTCCTGATTCTTTAGAGGAATCTATCTGAGAAAAAAGTTGGCATAATTTTTTAGGGTGACCATAAAGTGAAAAACAAAAGTCATTTCTGTTGTTGCATATACATGGCTTATTCATGAGTAACCGCACGATAAATTCTAAAAAAAAGCTTCTATGACTGTTAAAAAATTATCCGTTGCAATAAACGTCTGTGTAGTTCACAGACATACTAAAATAAGAGCACGAAGTGGCATTAAGAGGAAACATGTAGGAAGAAAAGTCACTTTTGGTCAAGTCAGCATCGTTTCACCGCGCACACTTTTGAGATGTCACTCGTTCATCAACATTTGAGTCTGAACTCATAAGTAACTCCTCATATGACGTGCTGACATCCAATGAATCAGATTCTGATTCGGCAGTCCAGCAGCGATTTGGAAGAATCCCCGCTAGGCTCACTTGTAGCAGACAAACTGGCGCGCACTTCCATAGCGCAAACGAACTGCGCGGGTGAGCACACCGAAGAAAACTGTATGGTTATGCGTGCACACGGAAAGCAAAAACAAGTCAGAAGCCTATAATAATCCTTCGTCTTATCGCCAGCGAGACAGAAGCAGTTTTTGCGAGTCAAACAGTAAACACAACCACAGCAATAAACGAACAATAAACGAGAAAGTAATAAAATAGTCACCCTTTGAGAGATTCTAAACCAGTCAGCTATCAGTTTTGCGGGTGCAAGAAGCGGGAATGACAATGAAACCGAAACTAGCTGGTGCACAGCTGTAATAGAGCATAAAAAAAAACATGGAGAGACATTGGCGCAAGAAAAAAATTTCACATATTCCCGCAAAGTGGCAGCACTTGCCAAGTAAGATAAAAGACCAGAAAAGGCACGCTTTTTAAACATGCAAGTGATGACGTACATGTACGCCATTGACCCTGGAAAGGTAAAAGGACACCATTACTCATTGCACAGAAAACATATTTACACACCGAACAGACTAGTATGATGACTCTCACAGAGCTTCTACAGAACAGTGCTCTAATTCATAACGTAGAGACACTAACCGGGGCAGTGGCCTCTGGCCTGAAGGCGTCACCAAGGGACATGAGTGCAAACCGTGTGGCATTCCAGATCTTGTTACAAAAGTGCCGGTAGCCTTCCACGCGGTTGATGTCCAGATTGATGTCACGACCTGGGTTTTAATTGAGTCAGATGGAGGAAAAGTGGTTTAAACACTGCAGCTTGTATGCAACTGTGGTCCCATAGCTTCAAATGTCACACACAGGTCATCAATAGGTCATGCACAGCAGGGCAGAGCTGTATGCATGTAGGTAGCTTAATATGATAGCATCCTAAACTTGCCTGTAAAAACTTACAGGATAGTCGCTTCTGGAATGAAAAACATAAAGAAGTGAAAGATACCAACTACAACACCTTACTGGTTGTTGAGAAGCAGGCGAAACAAAGAAGTTAAAGGAAGAGCTTTGGACAAAGCCAAATATAGTAAGCTTATGGCCAAGGTAGTAAAAAGTTACAAAGCATACAGACAAGAACAATGTGCTTCTCAGTTGAAATAAAGCAGGCAACTGGTTATCAGACAAGCTCACCAGTGATTAATAAAGGGAAAATAGACAACCACCCGTTTGTAGCATGAAGCTACAAGGAAATCCGTACGGATTTCTCAGAAAGAAAAGCTTCTTAGTTGCCGAAAAAGTTCGTCCTGGTCCGGGGTTCGAACCCGGGACCAACGCCTATCCGGGGCGGTCGCTCTACCAATTGAGCTAACCAGGAAGCTAGCAATTGGCAGCGAGGGCGAATCCATCGACAACTCGAAGCACATGGACAGAAGTAATGCAAATGAGTTCTGCGGAATCCCGCAAGGTGGCGGAAGGGTTAATAAAGGGAAAATAGACAACCACCCGTTTGTAGCACGAAGCTACAAGGAAATCCATACGGACTTCTCAGAAAGAAAAGCTTCTTAGTTGCCGAAAAATTCGTCCTGGTCCGGGGTTTGAACCCGGGACCAACGCCTATCCGGGCGGTCGCTCTACCAATTGAGCTTACCAGGAAGCTAGCTAGCTATTTTCCCTTTATTAACCCTTCCGCCACCTTGCGGGATTCCGCAGAACTCATTTGCATTACTTCTGTCCATGTGCTTCGGAGTTGTCGATGGATTCGCCCTCGCGCTGCCAATTGCTAGCTTCCTGGTTAGCTCAATTGGTAGAGCGACCGCCCCGGATAGGCGTTGGTCGCGGGTTCGAACCCCGGACCAGGACGAATTTTTCGGCAACTAAGAAGCTTCTCTTTCTGAGAAATCTGTACGGATTTCCTTGTAGCTTCGTGCTACAAACGGGTGGTTGTCCATTTTCCCTTTATTAACCCTTCCGCCACCTTGCGGGATTCCGCAGAACTCATTTGCATTACTTCTGTCCATGTGCTTCGAGTTGTCGATGGATTCACCCTCGCGCTGCCAATTGCTAGCTTCCTGGTTAGCTCAATTGGTAGAGCGACCGCCCCGGATAGGCGTTGGTCCCGGGTTCAAACCCCGGACCAGGACGAATTTTTCGGCAACTAAGAAGCTTTTCTTTCTGAGAAATCCGTACAGATTTCCTTGTAGCTTCGTGCTACAAACGGGTGGTTGTCTATTTTCCCTTTATTAACCCTTCCGCCACCTTGCACGATTCCGCAGAATTGATTTGCATTTCTTGTGTCCATGTGCTTCGAGGTGTCGATGGATTCGCCCTCGCGCTGCGAATTGCTAGCTTCCTGGTTAGCTCAATTGGTAGAGCGACCACCCCGGATAGGCGTTGGTCCCGGGTTCGAACCCCGGACCAGGACGAATTTTTCGGCAACTAAGAAGCTTTTCTTTCTGAGAAATCCGTACGGATTTCCTTGTAGCTTCGTGCTACAAACGGGTGGTTGTCTATTTTCCCTTTATTAACCCTTCCGCCACCTTGCGGGATTCCGCAGAACTCATTTGCACCAGTGATTGCATGGCTGCATGAAGAAATTCAATGCGAAAACTGAGATACAAGAATGAGCAAGAGCCTGTGAACAAAGTTTCTGTGCACTTACAGTTGTAAGAAGTGTTAAACTTGCATTTCTGCATGTAAATATTTGAGTAATGAAAATTTGAAAATAAGCTGGCTTCACAGAATAAAACTATTCACTTCTTTGCCAAGGAAAAACTAACCTTTTAAGGATTTGTCAACATTTGGCACTCATGCCAGAAAACTTCGAGCCAAGACAATTTCAGTTTTTCGTAATCTATACTAAACTATAGAACAGTATCAAGCTAAAAAGTTTTCAGTATATTAGTCAAACTGAAACACCATTTAGATTACCTTTCAATAACAACAAAGTGCATGTTCCTAACCTGCCCTGATCTAAGCATGTCAGCATATTGGGACATTCTAAAAGTACAGATTTTTGGGCTAGCTGATTTGAAGGGGTACATCCCCTTCATATTAAGCCATTCACTTGACAAACTATAATGACAATGATTTAGAGAATCCGGTTTTAGATCTCACCACAAGAGACAGAGCATGAATCATTCCTAATTCACGACTTTAGGGTAGTGTCATCTGGCAATAATGAAAGTGCAAGAAGGCTGACATTCCTGTTCACACAGCGGATAAGCCACTGCAGAACACCCCATCACGGGTCGTGCTTTACTTTAATGATCTTCACATCTCTACTTATTTACATCATTTTCCTTTTTTTAATTTCTTTCTTCTAGTTCTCTTACACCTGCTTGTGCTAGCCCCTTCGGCACATTTTCTTTGCAATATATTTTTCACTGACCAGCTCAGTAACAAAAAAAAAAAGAAAAGAAAAGCCGGGGTTTGCGTGGGTGGTGAGAAGCACAAGGAATAAGATGACAGTTGCGACATGGCCATGCTGCCAAGGAAGCAGCAAGGTTCTCATCGCTGAAAACGTTAATCTATCACAAGATGATAAAAACTGCTGGTTTGGAGCTCATTTTGCATGAGACAGAAAAAAACGGTTACAGATTTATTGCTATTTATTGTTAATTAATGGCAGAGCCAAGAATGTCTCCCCTGCATGCACAAGCAAGCTGCACACAATCTTGCATTTAGCACTGTGAATTGTTTTAAAGTTAAGAGCAAGCTTAATAATGCTCTCCCCCTACCCTGAGACATGTAGGCACAGAGGGCGAAGCGCATGGCATCAGTGCCACACTCTGGGATGCCTCGTGGGTAGTCCGCCTTCTGGCCTTGCTTGGCACGCTCAATCTCAGCTGGATCCAGGTTGGAGTTGTGAAGCTTCTGATTCAGGTCCTACACAGGGTTGCAAAGGACCATAGTAAACAGATAAAATATTAAATATTAATACACCTGCAATGGAACAAAAAAGTACCAGACTAAGTTCAGTGCTTCTGCTTTTGGCCTTTTCATACATGCCCACCCGTGAACTATAAAATTTGTAAAAGTCCCAACATGACAAACAGGGGGGCCAATAGCACACATTTTCTCCAAGTAACACACTTTCATCAGGTACACACTTGTTGACATGGATTCACTTTTAAACGCAGCACAAAACAGCAAACTTCAAACAGCAGAAAATGACATTGTTTTGAGATTCAATAATGCTGCTGACTTTTGCTACTTCAGCTACAGCAGCAACGGAAGAAGATTAGCACAAGTTACCAATGGACATAGCTTCAAAATCAAGACTAGCATTTGAAACGCCCACCTACCTCAAGAGAGATACCCTGGATGACATCGATGGGGTCAATCACATTGCCTAGTGACTTGCTCATCTTGCGACCATGGGCATCACGCACAATAGAGTGGAGTAGCACCTGCAGGATAATAAATGAGAAGGATTAAGGGAAGGAAAAACTGCAGTGATATAGGTAATCATATTTACTCGACTGCAATGAGACCCCGATTGTAGTGTGAGGGGCCAATTTTCAGCCTGTTCACAAGAAAAAATAAAACTGCAAATGTAACACGAGTCATTAAACATTACCGTTGTGATCAGCGAATCCATTAGGAGCCATGGAGGCCAGGGAAGCTTCAAAACTACTACATTTTAATCATGAGTATGACTGGGATTCGATGCCTTGTTTGAAGGCATCTATCCAAACAGTGCCTCTTTGTTGGCATAGATATTTCCGATCACGCAAGTCTCGTGGGCCAGTTAGGGAAAGCGCACTTAGGGTGTGAAGTGTGGTGCAGCATTCAATATATCAAATGCAGTTGGGACACAGGATTTCGATATGTGTGCAGAACAGTGCTATACTTTTATGTGATATTTTAATGCAACAACTGTTCATTACGTATATTGAATAAATTTATATATCAGGGTTCAACATATCTGGGATCGACTGCATACCTATCCCTGTACTGTGGATATCATCAGCAGACAAAGAAGTCAAACATTTGGATTACTTTGCTTAGGATATTGGCACGTACATACAGGAAATTGGTGCTAGCAGCATCATTCATGAATGGTGCTTGTAGTATCTTTTCTGAAATAGTATAACTATTTTCCATTTCTTTTGTTTCCAGTTCAACCAATTTCTTTACTCAGCACCCTGTGCCAGACTTGTACATGTTGTAGCTTTCAAAGAAAGTAACTGATTACAATCACAACAAGTTCCGTAGAAAATGTAACAGATTACAGCTATTAATTAGGGCCTCACAAGAACAACTGATGAATTACTAAATATAATCGATTACATTCACATCACTCTCCTTTCAATTTTTTGAGCCAAGCGTTTCTTTGCTTACACCGGAAATGTCATTTAATATATGATCTTGCCTCAAATGAAACGGCTCCCACTCAGTAAAATCCCGCAGTTTGGTAGCACCACCTATCATACCAGGGACCTTGCACCCAAGTTTCTCAGCTATCAGATTATTTGTGAAGGTTTTCAAGGTATCAATAAACCTCAACCATATGCCCCCCAACCATATGCTCCCAACGTACACCGTTCTTGGTGTTGTTCCATGTGTGCCGAAAGCTTCCCTCTGTGACATCGACAATACTCGCGGAATAAGCGAAATATCAGAGAGAGCTGGAGTAGCCACTAAACATGTCATTTGATGAAAATGTCGTGAGGTGCTGCCAACTTGGACGAGCACATGCACTTACTTTAAAACCATGTTAAAATATGTTTAAAGGGGTACTGACACAAAATTTCGCGGCCGAGATAGCCTGCTGGATCGATTCCCGTGTACATGCGTGTACCATCTGCAAAATATCGACAGCGAATAAAGCTTGGAAGGTATTTTATATGAATTTTGAAGTTCGCGTGCGCGATCCAGCATTCTAGGCCGCACCTGGCGGCATTGACACCCTCGGAGGTGACCCGAGGTGACCCCCCTACTTCCCCGGTACAACAGGTTATGATGACGTCGTAGCCGCCATTTCTGTTTTGGCGCGCTCGCCACTGCGCTGTTGGTGACTGCTCGGCGGCTGCTCGCGAGTGTGTGGCCGCGGCCAAGAGGAGGCGCTGCCGCGGCGTACGCGTTGAAAGTTTTGTGTTTGGCGACACTACAGCTTTCCCGTTTCCTGCTCCCAAGGACTTCTTGATGTCCCTGTGCTGCCTGGGCTGCAGTGACAGGCCACAATGCCGAAATCCTTCTGCGCCGTTTCCTTCTGCACGTCGAAGTCGGGATCAGGCGTATCACTGCATACGTTTCTTCTCGACGAACCTCGGCGGCAGAAGTGGATGGAGTTCGTGTGCGCTTGTGGACGTCAGGAGTATCAGGACTGGTCCCCCGTGCAGAACAGTTGCGTTTGCGGGCTCCATTTCGGGGCGCATTGCTTTACCACACAGGCGCCGGACTTGGCGTACATGGGTCTTCCGACTCCACCCTGTGCATCGCTCACTTCTGGTGCTCTGGTGTTACCTAGCTTTCTTCGGCACCAACAACTTGAAGGGCATCACAATGTTATCAAGTGATTCAATCGGATATTGAAAGTAGAAAAAGCGAACGTACTTTGGCTAAATGAATTGCCCTGCAGAACATTTGTGCACGAATGTGTCGGGTCTTACCATAGTACATTGCCGACGCGAGGTTCATCGTGGTCGTCGTCGCTGGTATCGTTGCTGCTTCCCGACGAAGCACTCCTCGCCAGCGGGTCAAACCTGAAGTGATTCGCCCCGTCGTAAATTCCTTCCATCCAAGAAAATTGTCGCCATCAGACGACGATGAGCCCGACGACGACAGCGAGGACGATAACGGCGACGACATCACGCAGCATGCATGACAAGCGAATGCAAGCAGACGATGCAGACCGCGCGGAAGTGCGTCACTGTTCTGTGTGCTCCGTGACCGAGCGTTTCACTCACTAGGTGGTGATAGTTGCACCCGGCGGCTTGTCGTTTTTGGAGCTCTGTAAAACCGAAACTGAGGCTGTGTCGGTAATGAGGAGCTTGTAATTAATTATCTGTCGCGCGCTGCAGCAAACGATGTGCCGTGTTATGACTAACAGGCCCCCAGCAACACATTGCAGCAAAAAAACGCGGGGCGAAAATTTTTGTGTCAGGACTCCTTTAAGGCTACATCTGCCACTAATACTTCGTCGGCAGTACCTATGTATGCAGGATAATAACATAACACAAGCATCTCAAGTATGAAATCGTGGTGTCAGGGGTCCTTTAGGACAGAAATACACGGCGTTCACGTTTGCCTTACAAAACATGCACATCTGCGAGGCAGCTGCATTTCATGGCTGTGAGCATGCTCCTGTTGTTCACACTAAATAAAAATGACAAAAGCAGCATCTCTCGTAACAAGCTTGTCTTATGAATAAAATAACAAACACCAAAAAAGAAATTGAATTAGAGTGACCATTACTGAGTAATAATAACAAAAGATTGAAGTGATGGCATACAAGTCTGCCCTATGCCAAAATACTTTTACACTATGTGAAACACATACGCTCAACTATTCCCTGCACAAGCAGTTGTAGCAGTTACATTTGTAGATGTGAAAACAAACCTCTGTGAAAGGAAGCTTGCCCATGAGCTTTGTGCACAGCATGACCATCTTAGCCACCCAAAAGAACAGAATGTCATGACCCGTCTCCAGTAATGTGCCCGGGTAGAAGGCCTTCAAATCAACAGTCTGCACAAAAAATCACAAAACAAGCAATTGGCAAGAGCTGTGCCAACTACCACGAAAAATCCTGTAGGGAAAAAAAAAGATGTACAAAGCTGCACAAACTTTCTGCACTGAGCCTGTAAGTATGTGCGAAAGCAACCCACTCAAAGCTCGCACAAAGTTCTTGTTCTACCTATTGGGAAGCAAGTGGCTTGACCTTGTCATGACACAACTCTTCATGAAAACCAGCAGATTATATGCTGTTTTGTACTGAAATGCAAAGGGCTTATGTAGCATCCTTCATGAAGCATCCGCTTGTTAGGTCCTTAAATGGTTATATAAACACTTCACTATTCCTCCCAGACACCTTTGCAGATTACATAGGACAATGCAAGCAAACAAAGGAAACCAGAATCAACTATACGAAAGACACAGACAAAGTAGCAGGAAGAATGCTCAACTAACAACAATTTGCCTTTCCTGTTCCTTTGTACATGTCCTCCTTATAGTATATTGAGCAGGTTTCCTTTCTGTACCGTCTCCATTCTCCTACACAACACTACCATGTACCAACTCCCCCCAACAAGCTGCTCTCACGGACCCCAACAAAGAAGGCAACCTTGCAAATTTGTCAAAACATGAGCCGCAGTCAAACACAAGTCAAAGAGTGGCCAAATACTGCTTTGCAAATAATGCGTAAAATTTTGTGCAATCAAATATTTTAACCACAACCTTGGTCACAAACAACAAATAAACCACTTGCTCAAATTGACAACTCAAGGCTTTAGCTCAAACATCACAGAAACAGGTGCAGATAACCGCCACAAGGCAGTGTTGACGTAAACTCCTGTTGACGTAAACTCCTGACCTCATCTGGCCACCCAAAGATGGAGAAGGGGAACAAGCCAGACGAGAACCATGTATCCAAGACATCTTCATCTGCATAAAGTGCATAAGAAATACATATAAACTCATTACTTCACTGCAACAGGCATTTACAAAAGCTATAAATTGCCAACAGAATGTTCTGGTATAATCTACAAAACGCAAACACCTCTTCAACATTACAAAAAGAAAAACTAGCACAGAATTTGCAACAAACAGCAATAACATATGCAAGAGCCAATGTAATAGTATCGGCATAAACTTGAGTGCAGACATGCCAGGAATCAACAAGAAGTTATCTTTACCTTTCCCATGTTCACTAGTGCTGGTGCATAGCATAATGGCAAGTCAGTAGCTAGCAGTTCCGTAACCTGCCTGTCTCTCCTTGTTATCTTTTTTTCTCCTCCTCCTAGCTAGCAGTTGAGTGCACACATTACAAGGAATCTCCAAAGTGTGTAAGGATCGAAGTGTCTTTGCTACGCCTCATACCCCAGCTTGTGTGCTCTGCTAACTATGAGCGAGCTCGATTACAGAGACACCATGGCTGTGTTCATGTTTTTCTCTCTTGTGTAACTGTTCTTTTCGCACACCACTGCTTGAAGACTTAAGACATGGCCAGCAAGCCGGGCTTCTTTTCCCAAGCAAACCGCACTTCTCCCTACTCCTGATGTTGACACTGCATGAGCAGGGGCGTAGGCAGAAATTTTTTTTTTTTTTTTGGGGGGGGGGGGGGGCACCACCTTGATCTGAATTGGGGGGCCGGGCAGGCAAATGGTCATTTTGCGTTCTGTATGCCATGGCGAAAAAAACTGGGGGGGGGGGGGGGGGGGGGATGGCACGGGCCCGGTGTGCCACCCCCTGGCTACGCCGCTGTTCATGAGCACGTCACTGGGGCGCACCCTCATTGGCTTCCCAGTGATGGCACTCAAGCATCATCGCCAACCAAGCTTTCTCCCACTCAGTGCTCTGTCGCTGGCAGCAGATGTTCAAAGGAATGCAATGAGTTGGCTATGTGGACATTTTCTCCGTGACCTTTAGTCCTTGTGCTCAGTGAACACTTCCTTTGGTTAGCCGATAGTGCAGTAGGTGTGCATACTCTATTGGTCTTGCAGTGAGCCTTCCTTTGGCAGCAAGCTGTGACTGTCGCACTGCGCCACATCCTGGGTTAATAAACCCGCTTTTGTTGAAGAAGCCAGCTATAGCACCCTTTGTGCATTTCAGTGTGGAGGAGCATCGCATCCTTTTCTAACCGCACTCATACAGTAAACCTCGCACAAACCCGTTGCCACAAGTGGCACCTTCAACAACCATGCTAAATAGTGTGAGGTTGAACATTATCCAAAGCTGTGTTTTTTTATCCAACAGTCTTCTTGAGAAAGCTTCCTTCTTTAACAGTAGTACTACAAGGAGCACAGAGATGAAGCAAAGAATCCACAGATGCAGAACATTAAGACTTTAGCCAGTGAGAAATGCAACAAAAGAACAAAAACAGCGGAGGAAAGATGGCATTGGCTGCATCTCTGGCTAAGACTGCTCGGTTCACCGCCATGACAATGATAGCATGCATTGGGGTTTTGGCTTCAGTTTTACTTGTAAAGCAGCTTTCATGCTCCTTTGGCACAGGGTTAGTGCAGTTTTTAGCAAAAATGCTGTTTCAGAGCAGGATGGCACAAAGGCACATTTTTGGCGTAAATGGCACAGTTTGTAAATGCAACTGGCCTTTCTCCACTTTCCTTGAAAGTTTCACAACACTTCCTTAGCTCGTGAAGAAACTTAACAGAGTAATTAATGAGGAGAGTTGTGTTCGTTTGTGCTGATGCCTTTTAATACGACATTTACTAACTGAAAAAACTTAATGGAGAAGCTTCGGTTACTAACTGAAAAAACTTAATGGAGAAGCTTCGGACAAGCACTCTGTCCTGTCCCAAGTTCTTTTTGTTAAGCTTTTTGTACGGATGGGCGAATATTCGAGCACTTAGAATATTCAAACGAACATTACAGTATTCGAATTTGCTTTGACACGAATTTAAATTATTTGAAGTATTCGAAATAAACGAATATATGCATATTTGACAGCATGTAACACTCTTGCAAAGGTGGTTTCACTGCAGTGTGCGTGTACTATGCCGTGAAACCACCGATGCAGGGGAAATCCGCACTGCCGCGAAGCCATAGTTCCAGGTTGAGTGCACATATACTAGTATTATGTACATTCCTCTCAGTTATTTTTTAGGTTGAGAACTGTTAAATAGGCTTATATACTCTAAGTATAGTAAATTTTAAAACGCAGCATATTGTACCACCTATAACTTGCACTCTACTGCTATTCAAGCCTTGCTGCTATTCGAAGTTGCTTCCACTCCACTTCATACCAAAAAATAAAAATTAAGTCAGTTTCACCACAAGGGCAAATCAATGAATGTGACAGCAACAAATTTTAATGTTATACAAAGACTGGCAGCTAACTCTTCTGGATTCGATCTTGTGTAACTCTACAAAATGCTATTGTAAGAGAATACAGACGCTCCAGGGAGAGAAGTCGTTTTCACCGAGTCTCTTCGCATTGAGAGCACAGCACGTAGAAGGTTGTACGAGCAGTTTGCTGACGTTGGCCAAGATAGCGCATGCGCCAGTGATCGCGACCACGCCTTTATAATCAAAGTTCACAGTTACTGTTCAAACAACACAGCCCCTCCCCCCCTGCCCCGACCTCCCTTTATGCTCCTTCAAGACAGGTGGGATGTTTCCTCTCTGCTTCAGTAGCAATCGACAGCAGGCTTCGCACGCAGGCTGATGTTATCGCGTGCACCCTCCATGCAGCGGAGATGGAGCAGCTCGTTTCATCTCTGCTTCAGCCACATTTGTTGTCCCCGCTCACATTCTTTTACCCGCCGGTGGAACATACAATTTTATTTATTTATTTATTTATTTATTTATTTATTTATTTATTTATTTATTTATTTATTACATATACCTACAGCGCCCGAGTAGGGCATTATCGCAGGGAATCAATTACACATAATATTGCAATGAAATGTCACAAATCATCAAGATCAAAACTATATACTGGCACAGAGAGACATCACAGTAAAAGAGACAATACACTAATAAGAATAATAAAAAAATGCGCAAGACAGTCGATCGTACCGACGTTTCTTGTAATATTTAAATAGATTCATAGGAAGTTCTCTATGGCAGAAGAAAAGTTTGGTGCACATACTATATCATCGGGAAGCAGATTCCATTCTTCAATTGTTCGAGGGAAAAACGAAAACTTAAAAACCTTAATGCGACATTGGTAGGGCCTTATTTTTCTTGAATTGTCGCATCTCTTAGAATGATAATGAGGCTGTTTTATATATATGTTTGTGTCGATCCCCGTGTTACCGCTGTAAATATTGTACAAAAGTTTTAGCCTGATTATCTTTCTGCGTGTGGAAAGTAACTTCCACCCTAGTTCTTCTCTTATTTGTGAACTTCGAATTTTGTAATCGTACTTTCCCGTGACGAATCTTGCAGCTCTTTTCTGAACGCGTTCTAACTTATCTTCAAGAACATTTGTGAATGGGTCCCACGCTGCGCATGCGTATTCCAACATGGGCCTAATATTAGTCAGGTACAACGTTTCCTTTAACGCTTTGGGCGCGCACTTGAAATTTCTTTGAAAAAAGTGTAATAAGCGACATGCTTTCGCGCATGTCTTGTCAATATGCGATGTCCAGTCCAATGTCGCAGTTAAGGTGACACCCAGGTATTTCACCTCATTAACACACTGCACTAATACATTGTTTAGAAAGTACGAACTAGACACCTTGTTCTTTTTGTTAGTAAATTGTACATGGTAGCATTTTGCTATGTTCAAATTCATTTTCCATTTGTCACACCAAGAACAAATTTTTTCAAGATCAGACTGCAAAACACTCGCATCCTCAGCACATCGCACTGGATGATATACAACGCAATCATCTGCATATAGTCTGACATTTGAAATGAGACCGTCACTGAGATCATTGATAAAAATGAGGAACAGCAGTGGCCCAAGCACCGACCCCTGCGGCACACCCGATAAAACATCAGTCGTTTGTGACGCCGCACCATTCAGTACCACTTTTTGCTGCCGTTCGAACAAATAGTCTTTAAGCCAACCATAAAGCGAATCGGGAAGACCAAGAAATGACAGTTTATATAAAAGTAAGCTATGCGGGACTACGTCAAACGCCTTTCTGAAATCAATAAAAACAGTGTCTATCTGAGTGCTATTGCTAAATCCGAGTGCAACCTCATGTAAGAATTCAGTAAGTTGAGTGGCACAAGACAACCCAGCACGAAATCCATGTTGGGTCGGAATGAAAAATCTATTGTTCTGAAGGTGTTTAATGAGAGTGATGCGCGAGGGATATTATCGATCTGGACTTTATACGGAACATGACGACGACAGCAAAAACCCATCGAGTGTCCATATAATTGCTATCTCAATAAAAGTGACATTCACGCACACCTAGTTCCAATTCTTAAAAATGTGCAAATAACTTGGGTCATGACAAAAATGCTCTTTTTTTTTAAACTAAGTGATATATACTATTCGAACTATTCGATTCAAAATTATTTGACCAAATCACTATTTGCTTCGAATTTCACTTTAAACCTGAAATTTACTAAACGCCCATCTCCAGCTTTTTGTACTTGTAAACCTATCGCAGCAAGCACAACAATATGTAAAGGATAAACAATTGTGGTCAGTGACTTCATAAATGAGGTATATAGATGCAATATTAAGAACAGGTTAGAGATGAAAAGCTATACAAACCTTGCTTCAGGATGATCTTGCTCTTGGGCACATTAAATCTTTTGGCGGCTTTCTCTGCTGCCTCATCTACAGTGCGCCCGCTGACCCAGTGATCATTGTCAGATTCCTACAAATAAGCGCAAAGGCAAAAATTAAACTCCAAGTGCTGAACAAATAGGACAGTGACAAGAAATCATAATACAGTGCACTGGGGTGCTAATCCTACAAAAACAAAATGGAACCAGAAAAGGCCGTTATAAAGAAATGCCACATTAGCGTTCGCTGGTTTGTTTTTCAGTGGGGAGTGACATTACCTTTGACTTGTCCAATATGCAACCAAAATTCAAGTAAGACCAGAAAATTAGTCTGAGGACGCTATACCTCATCATACAAAGGAATCTCGTTAATATAGAAAAGAAGCGGAGTATCATGAAGGATTACAAACATGGTAAAAAGTGTGTGACATACAATGGACAGCCAATGCACTGTGAACATCTGTACATCTTCTATGGAAAAATAAATCGAATTACTATAATGTTCCCATGCATTGGTCATAACACTTAATAATTATGGACTCCAAACATTACATTACTGTCTTCCAAGTGTAACGAACAAATGGAAATTAATAAATGAGAGGGAAACTTTCAGACACCTAAAAACACCGCAAGAAGAACGAAGCACAGGGAAAGAGCGTCACTCGCAACTGATTTATTCGCAGGAGAAACGCAGGAAATATATATGCCGCACCACAAATGCGCAAACCACACTGCATCACCTAGTCACTACACATCAAAAACACGAAGTCACTGGAAAGGCATATCTATTCAAGCAACGAAGAGCAAACTTGAAACTCAGACATGCGCAAAACCACTGATGTGTCACTTATAAACAAGTCGCCTTTTCTTCTTTATCGAAAACGCTTCCATAATTTCCCGGGCCAGAGCATCTGAGCTTTTGGCAAGAACAGAAACGCTAGAAAACCTTGCCTCACAAGAACAGGAATGGCAGTGTGCAGGCAAATGTGCTGCCGAATTATTTCGAAGTGACAGTTCATGTTCCCTAACTCCGACGTTCAAACACCAACCAGTTTGGCCGATGTAAACCCGGCCACAACTAAGGGGGTGATTTCATACACCACACCCACCAAGCAATCCACATACGTCCAAGCGTGTTTCTTCCCACAAGTGAAGACCCTCGGTGGTTTAGACATAAATGGGCATAGGCCAGCCAACTTTCGCGGCGCCGAGAAAACTACAGGCACATTGTACCTGTTAGCCACATTCTTGAGGTTGTGCGCTACCTTATGAACATAAGGTACAACCATAGGTCGTTTGACCATGGGCTGTCTGCTTTTTCTTTCCCTCTTTACGATGAACCAACTAGCCCAGCAACAAGTACTTCTAATAATGAGGGTTTGCGTATATCGTCTAAAGCTGATATGTTGCACTGGATGTGCTGATTGTGTTGTTCATGAATGTTGGGACGATTTTTATGATGGTTAATTGGTGTTATTAATTAATTAATGTTTTGTTATAGATATTTTTTTTCCGTATGTATTTCAGAGTTTTGTTTTATTGTTTGCTGTCATGGGCCACATGCATGTTTCTTTTCGTATTGTTGCTTTCCGCTGCCTCGAATTTTGCAATTTTGTTATTTTCCAAGTGGAAGGGCCAGTCGAGCTGCGAAATGCAGCATTTTTCCCTCCACACCAAGCCATGTACGAGCTGTGAAATGCAGCTTTTTTCCCTTCACACCAAGCCATGTACGAGCTGTGAAATGCAGCTTTTTTCCCTTCACACCAAGCCATGTATATACTGTACTCTTCATGTAGCTGCCACGTGGCTGAATGAACTCAAACTAAAAAAACTCAAAAACTCAAATATGGCTCTTAGACTTTTTCCCAGAAAGAGAAAGAAAAAACAATCAGAAATGCTGGAAATTAAAAACAAAATGTGCTCGTGTGCACGTGTTCGCAGAACAGAGGCAGCTTTTCCGCCTTTTTCGCAACCCCAACCTCACGCACACCTGTCTCCTGTCTCCCTTCCAGCTGTTCAACACAAGTGAACTGTGCTGTGGATGTGAACAATCCTATTTGCTGCACAAGTCGTACCTTGTGGGTGCAAGAAAAAAATGTATATGTGAAAATTGGAATGGAACAGCCCAAAAAGAGCACGGCACTGCTTTCCAAGCCTGTGGTTTCCCCACTTATGTGAGCCAAAGTATCACTACTATGTGAAGCTTATGTTTACTCAAAACACGTTAAAAATGTGAGCGGTGGATAAGGAGAACTTTAGATTTTTCCGTCTGTTGCCTACATTTTTCAGAAGTGCAATATTCCCACATATCCCAATTTTTTGAGTTGATAGAAGCCCTCAAGACGAGGGCGTCTATTAACTATAAAGCGATAATAAAAAAGAAACACTCACAGCTCCAGGCTCGATGCCTTCTCCGTCAACACTGATAAAGTAGGCTGGAATCCGATGTCCCCACCAAAGCTGCCGTGAAATACACCAGTCCCTGGAAAAGTTGAAAAATATTTGAATTCAGTGCATGTGACCGCTCCCCTCTCGTAAAAGAAGTGCTAGAGGTTTTCACATGGCTGGAGTGACAAAATTTCAAATTTCATGAAGTCTAACTCGATAATGTTGGTTCATTTGACCTAGTGCATAGACAGAAACACAAATGTTCTATCTTAAAGGGGCCCTGCAACACTTTCCCAAGAAATTGTCTAATGGCTTCAGTGAAAGAGCTTATTGCCTCATGAATCGACTACCACAAAATTTTTTATAATCCTTCAAGTACAAGCGGAGTGACAGGGATTTGCTGCATGCTTTAAGCACTTTCTCTCTCTCTCCTTTCGTACCAGCAAGTGCAGTGAAAGCTGCGCAGGGAGGGGGGGTGACAAGAGGGCAAGAAATGGTGTCCCTTCGTCAGTGCGAGTCATAACCTTGAGCACTTTCTTTTCATTTGTTCTTAGAATGCGTAACTTACTTTAACCCTGCTTTAACCCTGCTTTAACCCTGCTTTAACCATGCTTTGGACGAGCAGAGCTCGTCCTACCCAGACTGTCCCCAAACTGCTTTGGATGAGCAGAGCTCGTCCTAGCGGAACAGGTACTCCCCTGTAGTGTTCAGTACAAGCAGCGCTCGTCTGCGGCTTAGATTTCATGTCATCCACTAGATGGCAGCACCACTAGATGGCACTTTTGGTTGGGAAATCTTCAAAAAAATAAGCACTTAAGGGGTTAAGCATGATCATGCGCGCGTGGGCATGCGGCAGCATCTTACGGCGGCCACGGTAACAATGCAGCTCATGATGCTCAAAACAGCCGGGGACTCTGGGTACATGGCGCAGTAATGTGGATATATGGCATCATTTGTAGAGAGAAGAGGGAGCGATTTCTAGCTGACCTTGAGAATTAATTGTAAATTCCAGGCCATGTGCTGTGCTATAATGTTTGCCTCGCGTTCTCAGAAGCCCCGACAACTGATCGGCAGTGCTTTCTAACCATGCTGAAAAAGTGTCACAGGGCCCCTTTAATGAAGACCAAACCTGGTGTACTGTCAATATAAGGGCACACACGGTCATGAATAGTAGTTTATTGGCAAGGAAAACACACAATAATAATGCTAGTGGGAAAAGGCAGAAGTTCTTAAATTACATGTAATTTACCCAAGGGAGCCAATCATAGTCTACTAGCTTTTTCGAGTTTTACATTGAATGAAAAGTAAAGAAAGCCTGTTCACCTAATCCAGGATGTTTTAGAGCCCTCCAGACTATTTTATCCCAAATAAGCTGCTATTTGAATAATGAGCTCAAAGCTTTCTCACGGAGCAGCAACAACTATGTTAACAATGTACAACATGACAATAAGTCACAAGGCATACTGACATGTTGTTTGCAATGTTACAGCTACAATGAGTTCCACAAATGGCATGTGAATAGTTGTCACAATTAAGAACAATTGACTTCTGTTAATTAGAAGGCAGGAATGTGGAGAGAGGGAGCATACCATTCATCCAAAATTAACGGGCTAGTTGGTATTCCATAATAATGTTCACCTTGCAAAAGTGGGCAAGGGACAGAAAGAACCACAGAGACGACCACCATCTTCCAACCCTACCTCCAGAGGTTGGTGGACACCGCTAGTCTTCACGGTTCCTTCTTCAGGGGTGCAACAGCCGAAATAGGATTTGGAGCAATTTTTGGAGCTACAAAATGTTGCTTTTGAGCCCAAAATACAAATTTGGAGCAGGTTACGGGGAAAAAAAAACATAAAAAAACATTGATTTTTTATCACTAAATCCCGAATTTGAATTTAGCGGGTGTTTCTTGTATAAGCTGTCCGTCCGTAGCGCTATCAAGCCGAGAGGTAGAATACCTCGATATAACTTAAGCTGGTGACAAAAACGTGCCTGGTGTTTTACTTTTATATGCATATTCATTCTGCGGTGGTCTGTTTCTTTATCTTGTTTTTTGTAATGTGTGTGTATATCTTTCTGCGCTTTTGATTAAAACTTCAGTTGCTAGTAGCGCGTCATCCTATCTCCTTCGTACCTCTCTGTTGTGGTTTTTTTCGCGCTTTTTTTAAACATGAATTTCAACCAACTCGCCCAACTGTCCCTGCTAACCCAAATTTGGAGCAGTATAACAAAGAAGGCTTATTTCTAGAAAACAAAAATATGTACAAACCATTCAACATTTAAATCATGCATAGTGCTCATGACCACCGCTACTTAAATAGAAGTAAAAAAAAAAAAGGCAAGAAGCAGAAGATGGAAGCTTGCGATGAGAAATTTGTAAACAGGGGGTGGGTGCTGGAGCCGACATTTCGACAAGTGGACTTGTCTTTTTCAAGGCTGCAACTGGCAACTACGTTCACCACTTAGACAACATAAAGGACACATTAGTTGATAGAAATTCCCCACACAACGCCCTAAACAAGGTCTACAAGGAAGCACGTAACTTAGATAGGAAATCAACGATAGCTAAAACAGCCCCCATAGCACAGCCCAACCAGCCGCTAGCATTTATAACCAAATACTCAAATGCACTTCCAAACATAAATAATATCCTTGGCAAGTATTATCCAATATTAGCTAGCAACGAGTGCCTTAGAAAAGGCGTTTCCCGAAGTGCCAAAGGCCGTGTATCGCCACAATAGGAATTTTAAGTACCTACATGTTAGTGCATGCTAAAGTAAACCCTCATTCTACTACACCCAAACACCTTGTTCTCGTCCAAAATGTAAGACTTGCAAACACGTTCAAGATGACGTTATAGTTAAAAGTGCCAGAAGTGATTGTGTACCTCATATAAAATGCAGCTTTACCTGCACTAGTTCAAACGTCATTACATGATCGAATGTTCATATTGTCACAAATGGTACATTGGCGAAACAGGACAGCCTGTTAATGTTAGATTAAACGGGCATTGCGCAGACACAGCGAAGAAATTACCGAAAGCTATGGCACAGCATTTTAATGTAGCAGGTCAAAACTTGGACGACCTCAAACTTTACACCCTTCAGTCAAACTTCTGGTCCCCAAGAGACAGAAAATATAGTCATACCTTATTTACAAGTTTAATACACTCCAGCCAGCAGGTATAAACATTTCAAAAGGGGCTCTTGAGTTCATACGATATGGTACATACCCAACATAACCGATAAGTGTTAAAGGGACCCTGAAACGGTTTTGACGATTTTGTACAAACACATTGGGCCAGTAGACCAAGTCCTAAGGCTCATTTACAGACTAATTTAAGCTCTCTGCTTACACTGTATAATTTATTACAACGCTATAAAGCTGTGAATCGCTGCAGATCACTGCGGCTCAGCCCAACGCGTTTTCAACCGCCCCTTGCGAGTACGACATGCAGTGTCCACACGACGTCATTGGGGCTGCTGGCGACGTCATTGGGGCTGCGGTGTGCGCGCACGAAAAATTGGCTGGTAGAGTGGCGGCACCTGTCAGAGCAGATATCAACCACTCCACGATGTCTCTGTTGCCAGACGGCGTGCGTGCTGCCGGGCGCACTGGGCTATGGTCTCCGAGATTGCACGCAACCTGTCGGCGTGCAGTCTCGGAGGTCATCACTGGGCGAAGCTCAAATCGTCGAGTGTGCTCACGTGAGCTCTGCGATCGCCAGCGATGCCAGCGTGTCTCATGAGTTGAGGAGGCAAGGCAGCGGTGAGAAGGAGGATATGATATAATTGTCCGTAGCCGCCTTGGTACACGGCTAGCCGCTAAATTTGTGGTGCCAATGGTTCGATGATGCTCTAGTCTAAACGCTGACAAAGCTTCAAATAACCGTTTCAGGGTCTCCTAAAGTCCAGTCCTTCTAGGGAAACTTACCATTGTTAAGTGGTGCTTTCTTCCGACAACCATAATTCAGCGACACCTTCTTCCTCCCGACTCGCCCAATTCGCCAAGGCGACCTGTCTTTGTCCCCCCAGCCCCTCCTTCACTTTCGCAGTTGCCCTCTCCTCCTCCTCCTTTGTTTGGATTGGAGGAGAGGGTACGAAGCATACACACACAAGTGCTAAGGAAATCAGTAGCAGCCTTGAAAAAGACAAGTCCACTAGTCAAAAACTCGGCTCCAGCACCCACCCCCTGTTTACGAATTTCTCATTAGCTAAAAGCAGTATTTTGAACCACCCCACAGTGCAAGCAATGCACTGTGGGTTGTTTCAATCAATAGGGTGGTTCAAGCAATGCAAGTCCACATTAGCATTTGCAGCGCCTGTCAAATCTTTTGACAAACTCTGCAAGCTCAATTGTGGATCTGCAATGCACATTCTGTCCAGTGAAGTGCTGTTTACAGGTCACATCAGGCAAATGATATGTCAGCACCTTCTATAGCAAATAACATTGCATAACATAACATAGCACATAACATAGCAAGAAATTCACAAACAGATGAAAAAATGTTTTAAAAGTCTTTGGATCACTTCACACTGACTTGAAAAGATAGTCAGATAGTGGACAAAAAAAAATCCACAAAGGATTTCCTTTAGGAGTTGCCTAATTGATGCGCGAGCGTAGAGTTTAACCGTAGGAAAGTCTACGGTTGCGGCCTTTTCCGGAACTTTGCGTTCAGGTGGGACCGGCACAGCATCTTGCTTGTTCTAGCATTCATCAGTGTCTGGAACAGCCCCCCCCACAATCATCCCATGATCATCAAAATGCATTTCTGGCATTAAATTTTTGCAAAGCCGAAATTTTTCTGGTATGTAAAATGCTTCATGTCGTCCTTACATGCTGTCCTACAGAAGGTTTCTATTCCACCATTATGAAATATTTCACGAAAGCCTTCATATATGCGTTCTGCGTTAAAATTTTTGTTTTGTATCGCTGGCACAACACATTCATACGGTTCAGATATACACGTACACATACAGCAAGCATGGGTGCATGGCCTAGTTGGTCAGACACCCGCTTTTGGAGCATGGGGCCCTAGGTTCAACACCCAGCACAGTAATTTTGTTTCACTTTATAGATTTTATACATTTACTTTTTTTTTTGTAGCGATTTGTCTTACGTGACAGAGGGAGAGACAGACAAACATAGTTTTCTTATCGAGTTAGCACAGAAATGCTTCTGCATTTGAAAGAAACGTGGTGCGAAAGTTACAGGGCATAATTTTAGTTGCAAAACCCCTTCAATTATAGATTAACGTGCTTCGCAGGAAAATTTGGAGGTGGCTGTATTACAGAACAAGCTTTTCGACAGGTAGTTTATGCCTAAGGTCAGACACTGAAACACTTCCCCAGCAATTCCACAGCAAATAACAGTCATAAAGTATCATACTTCTGGGCAATTTTTCACCAAGCACCTAGTTTTTTTATGTCCCCTATCTTTTTTTGAAGACTCATCAACACTGCATATGCAGCACATACTCCTTTTGATGCCACAAAAGGATGAGGCTCACCGAATATTCTCGAGAAAGTAGTTCCAGATTTTGATGTGGTGGTCCGGGATCAGTTTCAGATTGCCTTCCCGTACATCCTGCGAGACACAGTGCGACAAATATAAATTAAGTGCAGCACAAGAAGCTGCACTAAACAATTTCAATGCATAAAAAAAAAAGCAATATAACAAAGGCTATGAAGCTCAATAAGCTTCTGACATTTCTTCCAGGAAACCACTTAAGAGTACATCGCAGATTGCCTAGTTCCCTTTATATAGGCAAATCTGGGCTTAAGAGGGGATGATCGATCGAGGGCTTGTTTCTTTGTTAGACAAAGAAACGAACCGGTTGGTTTTCATTAGACCTGGGCTTTTCATTACTACTATGTTACAAGAATAACTAGCAAAAAAAACTGGTGATTTGGTGTACACTCTCGCCTTCTAGCGTGATCACATCCTTAGGTAGACCAAACTGTCCCATTCATTTGGGCTGTCCACAGAAAATACGAAGTGTTATTGAAGTGTGACCCACCAGACTAGGAGTGTGCGAACAGTGAATTTTAAACCGAATCGAATATGAAGCGAGTAGTGATGACACCGAATCAAATACGAATCGAATGCTATTAGAATAGTTTTCTAATAGCAAGACAACTATTTTCAAGATGGCTCAAGAACGGTAATGTAACCATTTTTGACACAGCCCAAGAATTCCCCCACATTTTATTTGAAACAAATATTCACAAGCTTTTGCAAAGGAACATTACAATTATGTTAAATTGCCAAAAAATGATACCACATTTATGTAAACTGAAGCAAGCTCATATACAGAAGCAACTAGAGCCTTATCAATATCTTTTAAATGCAGGTACCAGTACAGCAGTGAATACAGTTCAAGGCGGCACTTTGTCAACAGCTTTTAAAATTAAATGTACAAATATTAAACATTATTCATGAATCAACATCATAATGAATGTCATGATGAAGATAGTGGATTGATGACTCCGTTGCTTTGGTGACACTGAAGTTTTAAGTAAAAATGCCTTCATCCTGTGATCAATATAGAGTCGATAGTGCTGTGAAATCCTGGGCTGCACACATCTTGGTAATTCAATTATTAAAACAAGCAACGTTACCCCTCTCAGTTGCAACATTTTGTTCTGTTGAGGTTTTTCATTGATGCTTTTCATTGATGGTTTTTCATTGATGGTCATCTCTCCTCAAAAGAAATGGCCATTTCTTAAAGGGCTCCCCCCTCATCAGGTCCCAGTGAAAAATTCTGGTTCATCACTGGAAGTTGTAAGGTGCTGTCTGGGGAGCATTTTATTGGAATACTTTTTTCAAATTGTTTCATTATTGGACAAGTGGAAAGAAGTGGAACTGTCTGCTACCATGCCTCCAAGAGAAGCACTTCCCTGCCAAAGCAAACCCTCTCTCCCTTTGCCTCGCTAGCATTTGCAAGTGCTGCGTAATCCCAACTGCTGGAGGTGAGGGAGCACTTTGATGTTCATGTGAGGAATCCCGCCTTCTTTTTTTTTCATTCTCTTTCTATATTTTGCTTCTTGGTGCACTCGCAGCAGCAACGCTGTGCGTGCCACAGAAGAACCAAAGTTATCTGCCACGGACAGCAACACTGAACAACTGGTCTGGCATGCACACAACTGCACAGGTTGTCCATGGACATTCCAACTAGTGCCTCTAACGTAGGTATGTGCATGTTACCTTTCACTCTCTCTCGAAACATGGCTCTCGCAAAAAGAAGGGTGCACAGCATTGGTTTAAATTTCAACTGTTTTTGCACCATGCAGGCATTTCATAATTTACCAAGTGATCTAGAAGCCACACTTGTTCGTTTACAATGCTCAGTGTGCAGGGCCCTTAAAAATGCTCATCGAAAGTGATGTGCTGAGTGAGATTTTCAGATATTGCCATGCGCGTTTTGTTTTGATGTATTCACAAAGTCTGTAAGCAATGTTCGGCGCAGGCCACGCAGCAGTGTTTGAGAAGCATCGAGATTAGTTGAGATCGTTCTTCGAAGATTGCGTGCAGGACGCGAATAGTCTAGTTTATTCGAGAGCTTACCAGCGATAACCAGCGATAACGCTGGAATTTTTAAAGTGATAACAGGAATCTTTAAAGCAGTGATAAAGTTGGAGTATTTTAAAGAAATAAGTAGGTATAGACTTGCTTTCATTTTAAGCATGCCATGCCTCTTATTTAGATTTGTTCTCTTCCAGTGACACTGCTACACAGCCGAAAGGAAAGAAACCAATTATACATTTCTATCTCTGTTTATGACCATGCTGCTAAGAGGACTCCCACATTCTATTTCAGACTTTCTAAGGTAATGCATGTTCATCACCCATTTTTAGCACCAGTACACAACCTTGCGCCATAATCATGTAACCCTTACCGTGGGCTCCACAAGTTGAAGAAAGATATGACAGATAAATGATGTTAACCAAGCGAGGAACCAAACCTGCCCAACAAGCTTCGCTGTAGTGGCTGAGGCTTTACAGACCCACCTATGTAACTGTGATTGGTAATTCAATAAAGAACTAATTATCAGTGCCAAGAGGGCAGTTAAGTGCCCTTACGGAAAGTACACTTTGGAACCCTAAGGGAAACTTCAAGCTATGCGGTGCTAAACAGGAAAACCGAGCGCAATAGTAGCAAAGATGAAATGGTGACAGACTGCAAGCACATTTTCCGAAGATGTAGGTGAAAAAAAAAAAATCATAAATGTGAGTTTTTTTATGTTGAATTATAAATAAAAGCAAAGTTGTCTTTTTTTTTTCGCCACCACAAAAACACAGCCGTCTTTAATACAAGGATTGCAAGTCAATGCAGGCCGAGACTCGGCTAAGTGCATTCATAGAACGCACTCCAACCAGAGTACGATACTCTTCTGCAAGTGAGACTCCGCTTGCGTCGTTTAGATTTGGTAAAGCACACTTCAACCAAAGTACACTCTCCGAGAGTATGCTTAACTTGCCCGCTTGACACAGGTGTAATAAACCCTGCACCAGATTAAGCTTGTGTTCAATATAGCTAATTTCTATTAACTCTAATTTTAGATGTCAATGAAATATGAGGCTAACTGAACTGAAATGGACTGTGACAAGACCAGTCAAATTGATAAAGCTATCCAGACAGCTCAATGAAAAGGATAAGCAGAAAAAAAGATCCAAACACATCTCTCCTTCTTTTGGCAGCACTTACCTTATTCTAACAGGCCCCTGATGTAAAGTATGGATTATAACACTTTGTTCTCCCTGCAGTCCACTGTGTTTGATACATATTCCATATTTCTGAAATCCCTCCACTGCAATCGCAAACAAGAAGTGGCTCCCTTGTGCAGACAAATAAACTAGCTATTCAGCCAAAAAAAAAGCCCACAAATTTCAAAACCACTAGCTCAGCATGTAAAAGTTTAATAATTTTTGCTTAAGTCTTATCATTTAAACCTTGAAAGCAGTCCATTGGCATGCTATCTCATGCAAGAACTTGTTTTGCTGCCATCCTGTGATGACAACAGTGATTATGCTGGCGGTTGTCTTGTCAGGACACTTCAGTGTCCCTTTAACAACAGCCACATGGCGGCTGTTGTTAAAGGGACACTGACGTGCGTTTTGTTGGGCCAGTTGGTGCATCGTTACTTGAAAGACATGGCGCAAAGTTAATAACGAGAATAAACAAGAAGAGACAGAAAGAACGGCATTTTTTTTTTTAACCAATGAACCTAGCATGGCAAGAAGCAAAAGCGATCAATCGCATGTAGTCCTGAGCCTGAGTAGAAGGTGAAACAGACTGGAAAGGGCCCACTGTAGAAGAAATGAAGCTTAATAGTACGTTTTGTTGGGCTGTTACATCGTTACGCGTTGTCTCTTCTTGTTTCTTCTCTTTCCTAACTTTGCACCACGTCTTTCAAGACATTGAAGTGGCTTTCAATCCTCAAAATTAAAGGAAATTCGAAAATAGAGACCTATTTATACCTAGTATGCCTACAAGGCTTTTCCCCCCAGATATTTAACCATGCAACGGTGCTTTCAGCAGACCAATTGGGGTCAACAGAATGCCTCCGCTTTGTGCGAAGAGTAAGGGTTCATTGAAACCTGCAACTAGAAGCAGTCACGCAACCAAGTTGCAATGTGACCGGCCACTTTGGTCGAAAAACAAATTGCTTTGGCTCAGTTGCTCGATTCCTTAGTCGTGTGAGCGCTGTCTCAAATCTCTCAACCAATCAGACGCGCAGGAAAAGGACGTCAGCTTATTTTACGCGGAAGTGTGAGCAGACGTGAATTTGGTGTGGCGGCAGATAGGTCACACTAGCTAGCGTGAACATCAGTCACCTCGAGGTGATCATTGGTTGCAATGGTCACGTGACTGGTGCTAGTCACTGGTGCAAACGAGCCTTCGTGGAAATGGGCAGCAGAGATAAAGGTAGAGAAGTGATGTCATCATGAGGAGCAAGAAAGGTTGCTGCATCGGTTAGTGCTTTGTGAAGCATCAGTAGTGGAGCTTGCAGTGATCTTTTTGCCACCGTGCCATTCCATCTTCTTGCTTAATGCATTGCGTCTATGGGGCTTTCGCCGGAACGGGACAAATCCGTCGTAAAATGCGGGTCGTCGTAAAACCGGGGGATGTAAAACCGGGGTTCCACTGTAGCTATATTCCTTGCACACAAAGTACTGCACATAGACCTACCTTGACAGCCTCGGCAGCCATCTTGGAAAGATTCACAAACCACTGGGCCTTGGGCAGAGGCTCCACAATGTCCTTCGACCGGCTGAAAAGAAAACAGCATTTATCATAATCTCTCCTACTTTCCACATTTTGTTAATAATGCAAGCGCTCATGTCACTTAGTGTCCAGACAATGAAAGAGTTATCCCACCGTCATTACAAGGCATCCACATCCCTTCCATTCCATTCCTTCTTCCTATTGCAACGAAGTACCTTAGTAGCAAGCATTTAAATTTCTTTTCTCTTATGTTATATGATACACAAGCAGCAGCTTGGGCCATCTGAATATGTGTTTTTGCTGAAGTCACAGTGGTGAATGAGTGGACAAGGTTTAACAGCAACAAGTGCCCAAGCTGGAAAGTCTCCACAACACGTTAGCTATACAGCACAGACCATTTATAACGTAACCGCTTACAGTGCAGGACCGGCTATAATGCGGTTTTTTCTGACTCCCGTTTACCCTCCCATAGGACTCCATGTATACGCATACCGCTTATTGTGCAGTCCCCCGAGGTGAAAGACCGGTTATAATGCGGTTTCCCGCAACTCCTCAGAGAAACGAGGGGTAAAGCGCGCTTATCAGCGCAGGTGCGCCGGCCGGGGAGAGAGCGACGACAGCGTTACGGAGGAGGGGACGCGGAAAGAATGACGGAGGCGCGAGGGGGGAGGAAGAAGGGGGGGGTGATTACGGGGGAGAGGGGTGGGGGTGCAGCTGCCCTACGCGGGTGCGGGGTGTGTGGAGGGGAACTGGTTGCGTAGGCGACGGGGAAGCCTTTGCCGCTTTTGATTCGGCCGCCTGTTATGCACGCCCCGCCACGAACGGGCGCCCGCGCGTCCACCGCAGTTTGTCTCTTCGGTTTTCTATCGGGAAAATAGTCGTCGTAGAGCGCAAATTTCGCGCGTGCGAATTCGATTACCGCGCGTGATATGCTTTGAGATGCGATCGAGCTTTTGCCTTCGACGACCAAGCTTAGAATACTTTTTTCAGGATAGTTACGGCGGATGTTCTCCCGACCGCGAACCGAAACTTCGTTGATCAGGACGTCTTGAGGGGCTAGTTGATTCATTCTATGCAGGAAAATAATTGCGCACTCTCGAGCTAAACCGAGGGCAGCACGCGTGAAACGATCTCTTCTACGCCCCATCTCCGCGTTTCTTGGGCAAGCGTCTCGCGACGGCATGCCACGTTGCAACGCACGCGCTAGGCCTAACGAACGCTAGCTGCCTCGTCGGTGGTGGCCGCGGACTATCAAAGTTGCGGTTTGGTGCCGAGTCAACGGAACATTTCGCACTTGTTACATTTAACATTTAGAAGGAGTGCCTTACATCTTCAACGAAAATGAGGGCCTGTGTGTGTAACACTCGTGTGGCGGTTCGTGGTCGCCACTGTTTTCGACATCGCGCGCGCCCGGAAAATCGAAAGCGTGCGGCGGAAACTTCAATTGCCGTTTGACGTGTAGTTTCTGTGCATTGTGGTATCGCGGCGAACTCCGCATAACTGAGGAGATCCGAAAAGTTAGTTGGCGTCTTTCCGTTACGGCGCTTTTCTTTTTTTTTTTTTTTTTTTTTTTTTTTTTTGCGCGCGTTCGTTACGTTGGCACCGCAGGTCCGCGGACGCTAACCGTTCAACATTTTCAAACTTAAGCGGATGCAAACTTACGTCCCAGTCGCATGCCCCGATAGTCGGAATCGCGCGGCTGTCTCTTGGTCATGTTTTGCCCACGCGCAGCCTTTCAAAAATGTTGTTTTGGTTATAGTGCGGTACCGCTTATAGTGCGGATATTCGCGACTCCGGCGACTTACGTTATAAGCGGTCTATGCTGTACACTCTCAGCTTTGACAAAAGACCAAGCAACTAGCGCTCATGCTCTATTCACTTGTTCACTTCTAGTGGAGCAAAATCAGTCTTCTACGTTTCACTGCTGGTATGAACATTGTGTGCAAGTGCACTCCTATTCTTGCCAAGCGGCTGTGCACGAACTGCTAGTATACATTGGCCTGAGTGAAGCGCACCATAACTGCTCAGCTAAAACTCTCCACTGAACTTGAACTGACAACATCACAGCTTCCACCCAGCACACATGTACCGTATATACTCGCGTAATGAACCCACCTTTTTTTCAGGAAAGTTGATGCCAATTTGGGGGGGAGGGTTCATTACGCGGGAAAAAAAAAATCGCAGGAGTTATAAGAGCAGAAATTTCCGCGTGAGATTATTAAGAAACTTGCTGTGAAACCACTGCCGGCTTTGAAGTCAGTGGCAGGAATGATTTGACTGCGGAGCCTCTTAACATATTCGAGAACTTCGCTCTCCACAAGGGGAAACTTTCCTTGTTTTGGCCCGCAAAATGCGCAACGATCCTCTTTTTGTAGCCCGAAGCTCTTCCTCTTGTTTTATCCAGTAACGAACGCACACGGATCGACGCTGAAGTGTCGTCCAGTCGCTCCGTTCTGATGCTCCAGCGCATGTTCCACCAACTTTAAATTTAAAGCCAGCCATGCAGCTAGCGTACCGGCCCAATGTGCCCTACGCAGCAGGCGTCCAACGAAGTTCACCGCGAGAACCCGACAACTAGGGCACCTCGATGGCAGCGTTCCTTCGTTACTTCGTACGCTGGCATAGAGGCGCCCTACCGACAACCAAAACGCAGCGTCGGATGGCGGCGCAAGCACGTTGCGGGTGCACGTCGCGCCATCCGCACGGTTGCGCGGGTTGCGCCTAGGTTGCGTTTTGTTTAATGCTTTGTTTTTGTGCCACTGTTCTTTCGTGGCGCTATCAGCAAGGAGGTTTCTTCTGCGTTCGACAGATGGCGCTCCGCCACCATGCACTTCCCAGTCAGGGAAGTGCATGGTGGACGCACTGGCCAAAGCTCAGGAGGTGGTAGAGGACAGCATGGAGGGCGAAAACCTCGTCATTATCCATGCTGGTCTCAATGATGTGCTGAAGGGAAAGAGCCAGAACCTTCAGAGACAGCTAGAGGGTGGGGTGCGTAAACTTCCGAGAAGCCTCTGGGAGTGTGCATGTGACCATATGCACAGTCCCAGAGGTCTGGGGGGCAGTCTGGCGGGATTGAAAGGAGGGTAGTGCAGGCTAACTGTGTCATTAGGGGTATGAGCCGGCAGCTCGGGTACAGCGTAATGGAGGTGAACCACGACGTGTACGAGCCCGGTGCTCGCCCCTTTGCACAAGATGGCCTGCACTACAGTGGTGCCACGGGCAGGAGGGTTGGTAACAGGATGGGTCGCCAAGCCACAGCTTTTTTAGGGGGACCCAGAGCCCTGAGGCCAACAGTGTAGCCAAAGACGATTTTAGGGGGGCACCAATATTCAAGCCACGTGGTATCCGTGGGAAAAGAAAACGACGTAAGCACGAGGGCCGAGCTAAATCAGACATAGGGTATATTAACATGCAGGGTGGCAGGAATAGGTTAAAGTGGGAGGAGATAGAGGAGCAGTCAAGGCAGGAGGAGCTGATGGTATATGGATTTGTGGAGACGCATCTAAGGGATATGGAGCAACCACCTTGCAATCCGGACTACGTATGGGAATATTGCAATAGAACAGAAGGCAGCAAAAAGGGGGGGCGGAATTGGGGCATTTATTCATAAGAGTACCAATTGGCAAAGAGTCAAGCAGGGATGCAGGGAACATTTATGGTTAAAAGGGAAAGTAGCCGGGCAGATGACACTCCTTGGTTTTGTGTACTTGTGGACGGGAGCAAAGGCCAAGGAGGAAAACCAGGCAATGGTGGAGTGCATAGCAAATGACATTGGGGAACTAGGAGACGAGTGCGAGATAATTATATTGGGAGATATGAATGCGCACATAGAAGATATGGATGGGTATACTGATCCAACAGGCAAAATGCTGATGGACATGTGTGAAAGGCATGATTTGATCATTTGCAACAATACTGAGAAGTGTGAAGGGCAGATAACATGGGAGGTAGGAAGGCTGCAGTCGACAATAGATTACGCACTGATGTCACATAGGATGCATGATAGGCTAAGGGGAATGCACATAGATGAAAATGGCTCCAGAAGTCTGGGTAGTGATCATAAACGTATCAAGCTAAGTTTTGGAAGAGCAATGAAAGTGGGAAGGAGGCAAGATGAGCAACCACAGGGGAACTTTTATTCAGAAAGGCAAATAGAAATAGCTACTAAACAAATTGAGAAAGTAATCACTGAGGATACTAAAACAGTGTGGACGTACACGAATTTAATTAGACTGTTTGAGCTAGAGCTTGCTAAGGTACGAGACAAGTTGCCCCGGAAAAGGAGACATAAACCCAAGAGCTGGTGGGATGAGGAAGTTAAGAGAGCCATAGTAAAACGTCAGGAAGCCTCTAGGGAACACAGACATGCTAAGCAGCGGGGTGAACCGACAGATGATGTCGAAAGAAAATGGGATAACTTTTTAAGCTGTAGAAGGGAAGCATCCCAGCTTATCAATGAAAAGATTAGAAGAAAGGGGGGCACAGTGGATGGCAGAAGTAAACAAAAAGGATAGAAAGGCAGCTGCAAAATTTTGGAACCACCTAAACTCCCTGAGTAATAAGACAAGCCTAGAGCAGAAGTTTATAACTACAGCTCAAGGTGTTAAGCTAGAAGGGGACGAGGCCATTGAGTATGTAAGAACAAGGATGACAGAAAAATTTAAAAAACAAGGGAGTGTCTCATGCCCCCCTATCGGACAAGGATGGATCAAGTGGCGCAGTGGCTCCACTTAAACAACGAGAGTGGGAAAGGGCAGAGAAGAGAGTCCCTAGTAGTACATCAACAGGCCCCGATGGCATCCCAATTATGCTGATAAAGAAATTGGGTCCAAAGTCTAAGCAAATACTAAGAGAGGCAGCGAGCAAAACAATAATAGATGGGGAAGTCCCTGATGGGTGGAAACTTAGCAGGATGAGCATGATTTATAAAGGAAAGGGGGACAAAGCTGACATAAACAACTACCGTCCTATAACAGTGACATCAGTGGTTTACAGGCTGGTAATGCAGATTATAAAGGAAAGACTGCAGGCATGGGTAGAGGATGAGGGGGTGCTGGGGGGAACTACAGAATGGGTTTCGGAAACAAAGGAGGTTGGAAGACAATCTGTTCTCACTGACGCAGTGCATCGAAATAGCAGAAACGGAACACAGGCTAGCATTTTTGGATATCAAGGGAGCGTATGATAGCGTGGTTCAAGAGGACTTATGGGGAATACTGGACACACTAGGTGTGGAAGATGGAGTTACTAATCTTTTAAAGGATATCTATAAAAGTAACAAGGTAGTTATAAAATGGGAGAAACAGGTATCCGAGCCCGCAGAGATAAGACGGGGGCTTAGGCAGGGGTGTCCTCTGTCACCCTTGTTATTCATGATGTACCTACAAGGATTAGAGGCCAAATTAGAGGGGAGTGGACTTGGCTTCAGCCTCTCTTTCGTCAAACAAGGAAAACTCATTGAACAGTCACTACCAGCATTGATGTACGCAGATGATATAGTGCTAATGGCCGATAACAAGGAAGATTTGCAGGGATTGATAGACATCTGCAGTAATGAGGGAGATAAGTTAGGTTTGAGGTTCAGTAAGGAAAAATCGGCAGTCATGATTTTTAATGATAATGAAGGTAGTGAGCATAGGATACAGGAGGTCACGCTAGAGATAACGGATAAATACAAATATCTGGGCGTATGGATAAGCAGGGGGGCCGAGTACCTAAGGGAACACGAAAGATACGTAACGACTAAAGGTAACAGGAATGCAGCGGTGATGAAAAATAGGGCACTGTGGAATTACAATAGGTACGATGTTGTGAGAGGAATTTGGAAAGGGGTCATGGTTCCTGGTCTGACGTTCGGCAATGCGGTCCTGTGCATGAGATCAGAGGTTCAAGCAAGATTAGAAATTAAGCAACGTGGAATGGGTAGGCTCGCTTTAGGAGCTCACGGGAATACACCAAATCAGGGAGTACAAGGTGATATGGGATGGACGTCATTCGAGGGCAGGGAAGCTAGCAGCAAGATAAAATTTGAGGAGAGATTGATAGAAATGGGGGAGGAACGTTGGGCTAGGAAAGTTTTCAGCTATTTGTACATGAGGAATGTCGATACAAAATGGAGGACGTGAACCAGAAAATTGACAGGTAAATACTTAGAAAACAGCCGGGGGCCAAATCAAAAAGAACTATCGGTTAAGAAGAAGGTGAAGGAAACGGAGACTGACATGTGGAGAACAGGCATGATTAAGAAGTCAGCACTAGAGACCTATCGAACTTTCAAGCAGGAAATTGCCAAGGAAAAGATCTATGATAATTCTCGGGGTAGTTCTCTGCTGTTTGAGGCCAGGACGGGAGTATTGCGAACCAAGACGTATCGGGCCAAATACGAAGGGGTAGACACGTTATGCAGTGCGTGTGGAGAGGAGGAGGAAACTGCTGAACACTTGATAATGTTCTGTAAACGACTTCACCCTATAGTTCAGGATAACGACACAGAATTTTTCAAAGCACTGGGGTTCAGGGACAGGGAGGGCAAAATAGACTTTAAGCGGGTAGAAATAACAAGGAGGAGGTTATCAGATTGGTGGCTACAATCAAGGCACGAGTGAAAATTAAACCCGTCACTGCAAAGTGCTAGTTCTTAACTTCACTTTTTAAAGGCAAACTTACCCAGACAGAAATCTGTCTGGCTGGGCAAAATTATGGGAATGAGGGGGGATCTGCAGCCGGGTTGGGGGGTTTTTTAGATGTGGAAACCGGGCTTGGCTGGGAATTCATTTCACTCTTAACTCCAATAAGGGAATTAGGTATTGCTATTCTACTTTAACACAGAGCAGGCGTTCTAAGCACCACAGGAAAAAAAAAAAAAAGAAAGATAAATTTAGTTTTTGTCCACAAAGTATTACGGCTAGGTGGCGCTAGCCGCCGCCCGATCTAAAGGGTACAGCCATATCCATCCATCCATCCATCCATCGCGACTTTTAAATTTCGACCCACGTCGTTCGCGCTCGCGCTGCTCGCAACTGTTTAGCATGGTTGTTAAAATATGTTTGAACTTTTATTGCGTCGTTGTTTTGTGATATAATGGCGGGATTTAACGTCGTTTCGATCGTCAACGGCACTGGCTATCGTTCCGAAATATAATGAACAGATACATATACCTAAAAAATTGATTTTTATTTTTCATGGACCAAAGTGGGGGGTGGGTTCATTATGCGAGTGGGTTCATTACGCGAGTAAATACGGTATATTGTAACTTAAAGGGGTCATGAAAATAAAATGAAGCTGCCTGGTTGTAAGATTCCCTGCTTCAATAAGAATTAGACATGCCGATTCCGAAATATTCTGCCATAGGCACTAAGTGTGACGTCAGTGTAACATCATGCTAAGAGAAGTTGCAAATATAGCGTTAGCTTTCTTTTGCTCTAAAATAATGGATTTATACAAACCTAGAAAAGAAAAAAATAACACAGCAATTTTTGCACTCTAAGTTATATACTGTGCAAGTACAGCAAGTGATCTGCTTGGTTCCACTTTCAAGTACATCCGGGTTCCGTCACGTGTGCATTCTTGCCTTCCTGGTTGCCTTCGCTCGCTCGGTGCAGCATCCCTGTTTTTTCTTATTGGCTGCGTTAGGTTGTATTTTACGCTGTGTTTTGGGTGGCTTATACCCCTGTCACACGGCAAATCTAACGTCATTTACAACGAATGACATTAGGTGAACTTAACGTCATTTTACCTGCATGCTGTCACACGACGAAGACAAATGTCATTTTAAGATGATGACAATGACCTTAGCCTTCCTGAGCCGTGACTTTGGGCAAAATAAAAACATATTAAAACTTGCATGTAACATGCGCGTAGCCTCAAAAATAATTTTTATCACTAAAAAGGTGCTCCTAGAATATAAACGCAGCCTTTTTACACAACTTGCCACAGCTGCACAACACAACACAGTATAGGTGTTCTGTGGGCAAGCCAAGCCAACAGCCAGTCGAACGGCCGACGATCTGACTGGGTGTGAGCGTGAGTATACACTGAGCTGAAGCGTGGGAGCACGACTGACTCCCCGGCTGTAGAAATGAGACAGCGGCAGCAATTTCGTGTAGTCACCCCTCGATCCCCACAACACGACCAATCGGACAATCAACACCCGTGATACAGGCAACAACGACAACAGAGCACAAATGAAACATGGCCGGCGTCCAGCCGCTGTAGTTGAGAGTAGCTTTCTTTCAGAAACTTTCGAGCCTGCTTTTATGCCATCAAACCACTAATAAATTAATCAACTAAAGAATAAGATATTTACGAATTACAAAAGTTACGTATGCATAAGTTAACAGCCATCTCTCTAAAAGGTCCCTGGTGTCGAGACTACGCATTCGGTCCGAAATCGAATGCGAATGTGTTTTGGGAACTCATTTGACAGGAACTGTCGTTTTCATCGAATGACATTAGTTTCCCCGTGTGACAGTAAACAAATTACATTACAAACGAATGACATTAGCTGTAAATGACATCAGATTTGCTGTGTGACAGGGGTATTAGTCCTCGCTATGCCAACCGTGTGCGTCGTCAGACAGTGCCGCACAACTGATCAAAGAGGAAACAACGTCATTACGGGGGCGCAATCTAACCAGTGTGAAGCTACGAGCTTCAGTCAACTATGGCTCAGCAAACATCGCTGCGTCACCATGTTTTGTCGACGACAGAGACTTTTCATTGGCTTACAGTGACGTCAGCTGTACAGTTGAGGGGAACGTGAGCTGGGGAATGGAAATTGTGCTTTAATAGCTATTAAATGAACCCGGATGATGAAACGAGTCGAGGTATAGTATTGAATGGACGGCCAGGATTCTGAATACACACGTAGTTGAAAATTTTCGGAAAACGTTTCACGACACCTATAACAGATGAGGCTGCAAATGACTTGAGCAGTGCATCAATGACGTATAAATGAATCTTGCTTTTTGATGAAGTAGTCATACGCTCACTTTCAACGAACCTCACAGCTTAAAGGCACTGAATTTCACATGCCGTATCAGTTCCTTTTTAAAAGATTGCAGAAGGGGCTTTAGGGGCCTATGGATATCAATTTTTTTTTTTAATGGTCCTAGAAAGCGTGTGCAAGTGAGTGAAGTAAATACTCAACAAGCCATGAAGTGGAACCCCCCCAGCACAGATAGAGACAGAAACCCTGTTCAGTCAGAGTAACTACAAGAATCGGAAGAATGCTAGGAGTACCTGCAAATGGGCACAACCATGGGGTTGTCCTTAGTGTCTCGGTAGAGCCCCTTTTGCTTCAGGGCCTCCAGGACAGCCTTGCGGGCTTCAAACCGCTTCATTCCCTGCAAAATACCAAGCATGGTATACTTTTTCACAAGTTGCAGCAATAACACCAGTATGTAGAACAATATCAGGGTGTCAAACTAAAAAAAAATATGTGGATTCAGTTAGAGTTCAATGTCCTCCCTTTCCCTCCGATCCAGAGAATTAAAGAACTACACTGGCTTGTCAACCGGTTCCCAACAGTGAACCAGTACAGCACTGTAAACTTGTGAGGTGAGGTGTGAAGCATGAGCAGACCAAGAAAGAACTGGTGAGGTGAGGCTCTAACAAGCCAAGTGCGTGGATGACTGCAGTTGCCTGGAGGACGATGAGATGACGCAAGCATGGCAACAAAGGACAGGAACAAGTGTGTGTACGTGCATTCATCACGAGAATGCGTCACCCGTGTGCCATCTTCGCATCCCATCGCAAGCAGCAATCACAATTTGAGCCAAGCACTATTAAACATTTATGGTCTTTTATTTTCTCAGTAATCAAGACAATCTTTTTCTTATGCAATAATCTTAAAAGCTTGCACGATAGTGAACTCACCGAAAATTCTCCACAGCCTGGCGATATGGTACCATCGTCTTCGATTACTGTGATGAAAGGAAGCTCAAGGCGCATGGCAACCTCATAGTCATTGTGGTCATGTGCTGGGGTGATCTTCACAGCGCCTGCAGAGCAGAGGTTTCACATAAACAAACAGGCTTGCAGGAAAACTCAGATTGAAACGAAATGTAAATATACAACCGAATATCCCTACAACTACACAGCCATTTTTAGTGAGCCGCAGTTGATAAGTAAATGTTGAATTAAAACACACGGAACTAGGCTTGTGCGAATATTCGAATATTCGAACGAATATTAAAGCATTGGAATTCGCTTCGATTCGAATTTAAATCATTGAAAATATAGAAATATTAGAAGTGAACCAATAGGTGTATATTAGTCCGCATGTAACCCCCCCTGTAAAGGTAGTTTTACTGCAGTGGAGGAATGCTATACCGTGAGTATACCTCTCCAGGAAAAATCCGCACTGCCGCGAAGCCCCACTTCAAGGTTAAATGAACGTATTACTCTCACATCGATTCTTCCTTTTTTAAGTTTAAAAGCTTGTTACACTGGCTTATATGCTCTAAGTACAGTAAACTTTAAAACGTAACTATTTTACAGATTATCACTTGCATTCTTTAGAAAGTCAAATTCGGCTACTATTCAAAGTTGCTTCCACTTCCTATGAACCAAAAAGAACGACATTTGCACATGCCTTGTTTCAATTTTTAAAAAAAGATATCGTGCAGGTTAGTTGGGTCATGACGAATACGCTCATTTTTCTTTATAATATGTGATATATACTATACAAATTCTATTCAATATTATTTGAACCAAGTCAATATTCGCATTGAACCTAAAATTCACTATTCGCACAAGCCTACACAGAACGTTACAATGCACAACTATATATGTCAATGTCAAGAATGTATTGAATACAGATTGCAATACTCAGCTCAAAGGACAACAAACAAGCCATAAGCAACTGGAGCAATTCAAGCCAACTAAAGCCCTTCACTGTGCTGTTACATTAGGTACATGAGCGCCTTGCTTTTGCATTCCACAGCAATCAAAATGCGGCCGACGTGAGTAGCATCAGGATTAAATGCACGAAACAGCACTATAAAACTGGACGAAATGAATGAACAGAGACCACTGCACCGACTAACGACTACAGTTGAACTCCCTCATAAGAGAGACTGATGTAAGAGACAATTGGGTATAAGAGACACCGGTGTGCCTATATAAAAATAGAAGTGGATCAGGAAATGAAATTGTGGTACCCTGCTTATAAGAGACATTTCATAGAAGTGATAAGAACTGCTCCCCAGTGCGTGCCTCTTATAAAGGTGTTCAGCTGTATACATGCTCGGCAGCAGAATCACATAGCCATTGCAACACTGTGGCAGGTCAGAATAATCCCGCTGTATGACTAAATCAGAATGAACATCTTTTTGATAAATTTAATGATGCTATAAAAGTTTCACCAATCTAGGTCAGCCAGTGTGCACCCGATATTGGCTGCTGTAGCATCAATGAGGTGTTAAAAACAGTTATGCATATGCAAAGGACAACTGCCACAAAATTTTACTTCAGCTCAATTCATTATAAGTGTCTAGTACACTTAACGCTGAAGCAAACTGGTCAAGACTGTTCTGTAAAAAGGGAGAGCCTGACCATCAAGTCGGCTCAAGGCACACTCAAGAGTCTGTCAACATTTGCCAAATCGAAAACAGTGATACAAGAGGCAATTGATGGTCTCTTAAGAGGAGATGCTACTCGAAAAAAAAGTTTCTTTAATCTGAAGCCTAGAGCAATGAAAGTTTTGCTGTTTACATAGGTTTTTATGCTAATTTCAAATATGCAATAAGTTTTATAGGAAGTTGCACAGTTTTCGTTTTGTACCATGACAATGTGTAAAACATAGCTCTTTTTGGACACACTTTTTCTGCCACTAAACTTTTATGGTTATGAGCCATTAATGGCTCATATTGCTCCACATGAACTGTATAGTACAAATAGCTAACAAGAAAGTGTGTATAAGACATTTTCATGAACAAGAAAAAATGTAAAGTGAAGAGCCTTAAAAGTGCTCAGCTGATACTAATTGCTTACTTTAAGTTCATAAAATTTATATAAGCGATATCTGGTTTTAAAGGAGATAATTGCACTCTTCACATGTTAGGAAATATGTGGGAAAAATTTCATCCCAATCTCGCGTTCAGAAGTACGAAAAAAATGATGTCCAAACTCAAGAAGTTGCCCATAATTGCATCTTGAGAAAAACGCATTTTAAACGTAGAAATGAAAGCTAATCTGTGTGGAAAAGATATGCTTTTTAAAATGATTTCTCCATCACGAGAGCTAGGGAGTCATGCTTATTTTGAGCATGAGGCTTTGATGAACTCTTCATGCAAAATAAAATGGCAAGCTGCCAGGTGACAATTTCCAGGGGACTCTAGACAATGAGCTTTTTTTAGTTTTCAATAGCCACCTTGTGCTCTTTAAAAGCAATTTTAACCTACTTGAAGTTTAATTACAACCTTGACTTTTTTTTTTTGTCATGAAAGTAGAGAAACTAAACTTGTGGAAGCAAGTAAGAACAAAAAAGATCTAATTTGGGGAAAAACATTCATTTCTCGAATAGCATCTCCCTTACCATTTGCACTCAGTGCTGTCTGTGCCCCCCTTTGCCCCGTCCCCATGTGTAAGGTAGCCAATTGGACAAAGCCTGGTTAACCTCCCTGCCTTTCCTTCATTACCTCGCTGATGTCGAGGCTGCCAGGATAGTAACGATAAAATAGTAATGGAGAATAATAATAATAATAACAAAAACATGCAGGCACCTAAATATTCATTGTAGGCACTGCGGATACACACCGAAGTTCAAAGACATTCCCTGTCGAGATCAAACAACAAACTGCAAAGGGAAGTTGTTGAGGCTTATTTTATTCACAAAATATTTGATAATTGCGTTAGCATGCCTTCTTTGACTTAGATTGCAAAAAAGCTGCAGTTTTTATATGGCTTTGTCTAAAATGACACCAAGTGTTACTTTTATTCTTCTTCTTTGTATTATTATTATTATTATTATTATTATTATTATTATTATTATTATTATTATTCTACATACACTGCATTAGCATTGTTTGCATATGGCCATTTCAATGACCTGTCGGTACAAAAAATAGCTTTTCACTGGGGGGGTGTCACTGATATGGGCCGAGCGATAGGGACGTAATGTTGGCACGTGATGAACCAATGTGTATTCATATAGACCTGCTTTGGTGTTGCCAAATAAAGTTAGAAGTTTGTGTCAAACCTGTGTACCACTCTTCTTCGACGGCGCATTTTGGCGCTGCCTTGCTAAAAGTTTCAAAATGCCCCAACTGTCCCAAACTGAAACGTTACTGCATCTTTTCTAAGCAGACCAGATGGAAAAAGTGAAAAAAAAAAAAAAAAAAAAAAAAAAAAAAAAAAAAAAAAAAAAAAATTCAAACAAGTTTTTTTTTCAAACTCACCTGTGCCAAACTGCATGTCGACAAACTTATCAGTCACAATGGGGATAATTCTGTTGCAGAAAGGATGCACCACGCTTTTTCCATGAAGATCAAAGTACCGGGGGTCATCTGGATGTACAGCCACCGCAGTGTCTCCCAGCATGGTCTCGATCCGCGTCGTGGCCACCACCACTTCCTTATCTGGTTTGATAATAAATCAAATGCGGAGGCAATGGTCAAGACAAAGTGTGCATAGAGGCGGTGTTTATACATAATGCTTATAAGAGGCGCTACCTTGCTTCAAGCAGGGAGAATAATTAGTTATTTAATGCTGCATCTATCATCAGCGCTGTAACATGCTAAAACCAGACCCATAAGAGTTCCAATACCTCTTACTCCGATTGTCCCAGAACTGAGCAGACATCATAACATTAGATGCATCGTACCTTCAAACTGACCTGCACCTTAAAGGGACACTAAAGGCAAATATTAAGTCGACGTTGATTGCTGAAATAGCGGTCCAGAAACCTCGTAGTGCTAATTTCGTGCCAAGGAAATGCATATTTTAAAATAAAATCACGTTTTAGTGGTCCGCACACCATTAGCGCGCTTCAAATCACCCGTGTCACCCGCCTGAAAACGGAACGTCTGACGTAGCAGTTGCCTTGCCCAACGTTGCCCGCCTTTACTGCGCAGCCGCCGACACTAGCAGCAGCAGAGCGAAAGTAGCGGGAGCCACAGCAGCAACAACGGCCATTGAACAATTTTCTGCTTGCTTGGTGCAACTGGGCTCCGCTAGATGGCGCCACCTATCCAGCCAAACCAAGCGAAAACGCAATTTTTGAACCACTCGCGCCTTTCCCCATAGTAACGCCAGGCGGTTCCTTTTTCTATGAATCAAACAGAAACGGACAAAGAGCATTTTATTAGGTGTTGTAATGCACGGAAGCTTCTTTTTTTACTACGGCTGGTTTGATTACCAGTGATTAATTGTAGCCGGGAGCTGTGATGTCATTGGGATCAGTTCCTAGATGTCCCACTCGTAGCGCATGTGGCGTCATACATTTACCTTAATTTCTCGATTTGTAGAGCACTGCTGTTGATAATATTGACGTTTTAGACATTCCCAAACATTGATCCTTCACTCTGACTCAAATTGTTATTTGCCTTTAGTGTCCCTTTAAGACAGCCAGCGAGAACCCACGTGAACCTGCGTGAATTGTGATTTTCATGCGTATGAAAATCCCAATTACACTGTGTACACCCTTTTGTAGAGCAATGCCCATGAGGTGTCATATTGCCCTGTTTACTGCGGTGCTGCTATCACTCCGACTTTTTTTTATTTTATTTTATTTTAGTGCTTTTTTTATGGGGCTTTGAACTGGTCAAGCTGTTTTAAGCACAGCTTTTTTTTTTTTTTCACAGTCCTTTCTTTCTGTACGACAGAGCGAAAAATAAACTTGAGTTGATTTGAAGAGGTGTGGGTAGGAGCACAGGCATATTGTCACGTGGTTGTGATAGTGAAGAACAGAAGTCAAGCCGCCAAGGGCTGAACTGTTTATTGGGCAAACCCGTGCCCAGCAAAAGAAGCAACACTCAAAGTCTAATGATAGCAGCGAGCACAATTTCCAGTCATCGATAAGCTGATGTTTGGTGTAAGGCGTCAGCTTTTGAACATGCAGGATCGCAGATTCCAACGTTATCATTGGTGCTCGCGTTGGTTCTAGAATAAACTCGATAACTCGCATCACGCGTGCAATCATATAGGAACAGTCTGCAACAATAGAGAAGGTTTCTAGACATTCCGGCGCGACCTGTGCTGAGCAATGGTTAAGCTCATAACGGCCCGGTCACATGAAGATACAGAAAGCAGCACACGTGGCAGTATCGTCAGCACCCTCACGTGCAGAACCCTTGCATCTCCACATATAGTGCGTAATTCAACAAACCTGGGCTTTGCTTTACTATCTCTTAATTGCCAATGTGGTACAGGATTACAGAACGCGCTTAACTTTTTCAGTCTAGCGCAATTGCCTGCTCGTCTGAGCCTCGCTCGCAGTAAGAAGCTTCTCTCTATCACTGCACATGATCAGATAAAGGTTGCACATGGCTCTCTGTACTCCACTACTAATTTCGTTAAGACCTGCCTTCATCATATTTTTTTTTCTTTTTCCATTTTTCTATCTAGCGATGGCTTGCAAGGAACGTTTAAATGGATAGGCGAAAGTTTCGCCTTCTAAACCACACAACATGGTGGAACTCGGCAGTGAGAAAGATGAGAGATGCTTCGTAAACTCTGGTGTTTGGCACAATTTTGAGCGTCTTTCACAGTGTCGACTGAATTACTTTCAGGTACAGTGCATTTTCAGTAAAATAATTTTGATAAGGTGCAAATAAAAGGCAGCGTACGTGAAGTCTAATATAAAAACACTGGAGATACCAAAAAAGGCGGTTTCACAGTTTTTTGTTTTGTTTTTCTTAAGCCCACAATTCCTGATCCCTGGCACATGCGCCGTGCTTTCCAGTGAGCATTCAAGCAAAGAAGCGAACAGGTGCCCTTAATACGGAGGTAGGCCGTCTTCAGCACACTTTTTTCGTTATTGTCAAGGTAGCCATCGTAGGCATTCCAACCTGCAAGTTGATTCTTCTGAAAATCTCACCCCACTAACTTATTGCATACCCAAGCCGGGATCAATTTATTTAGAAAAGACAGCGCAATCGGTGTGCGAGTAAACACAGTACTAATACAGGCATATATATTTTGACATTTACACAATGACATTAATGTAAGCTCTGCTAGACACTATATTGCCAAAGCCATAATTCAGGGAGTGTCGAATACCTTCCCCCTGGTAAGAGCTGTGCACCAATAACAGCGAGTTGAATTTATGAAAACATTCTGGATTAGCAAGCACGCCCGATGCACACATGTGGCATGGTCCCATCAGCAAACGAGAATGCACCGACCTGAATCCACCACTTGGTAGGCAAAAGAGATGAGTACACCAAACTCCACTTTCTCTTTATAACCTGGCACAGGAAGAAAGGTGCGTCCAGGTAGCTCTTTCTTATCCACCTGTAGGTGCAAAAAAAGTTTGCATGAAGAGATGAGTGGCTGTTCACTGCTTGATTAACCACAGAACCAGGACTGGGCAAAGATACTTTGAAATTGTATCATGATACGATAAAAGATACTAGGAAAAGAAATACTTGAGATAGCACATATACAAGATACTATTGCAGTTATTGCATGCGATACGATACTTTAATACATTCACAAATTTGCTATTATAGACAGGGCTGGGAGGCTTGACCTCCTGCTCCCGACATGAGATTAGCCAGGCAGGTGGTAACACCCTGTACAAGACATGAATAAAGTTCTTTCCATCCATCCATCCATCCTATTATAGATCTATATAATGTAGCAGCAAACGCCTATGCACAAAAATGTTTGCTTGAAAATATTTTAACTGCAACCAACTTTTTTTTAAATCTGAATGAAATGTCTGTTAGTATCTCCCAAAGTTTTGTCCTTCTAGCTCAAAGTATATTAGTATCATTCCGAAACAACTTATTGAGGTTTCTCTTGCTGCATAACATGACAGCTCTTAATACACTGCGGTGTGAGCAGTTTCTGGTGGTCACTTTTGTGACTAATAGGGGTCAGTGCTCTGTTTTCCGACCAGCTAGTGGACTGCAATGTAATAACAACTCCAATAAGAAGCCTCTGCATGATGGCATGAATACATCTGTGGAGTTTTACAATGTCCATAAATGACCGTTTACACAATACCAGATCACCGAACACATGCACAGCAACAACAACGCTGGTAGTGATGTTTTTTCTGACACAAAGAGTATACTTTGCTCAAATAGATACACAGAGAACATAAAACTGCAGTTACTCTTCACATTCTGGTTATCTGTGGGCGTTAGGCGTTCGATAGCGGCTTATACACTAACGTCATTCTCTGAATATTTTCTTTAAACGTGTGGGAATCGAGTGCGCCCTCCCCTTTGGTGCCTCGTTCCCAAGCTAGCGCGAGTGCTGGCCCCATGCTCCTCGAGCGCCGGGAACATGGCCACTGTGGTTTCGCCGCCAGGCCTTTTTGTCTGGTGCAAGCCATGCGTCGGTCTTCCCTGCACAGAGACACGTTGTTCGAACATGCCCGGACAATGCCTTCCCCTCGCATCATGCTAGCGCACATGACGGTGCTTCGCCGATCTTCATTGGCCGCCCGTGACAGCCCCCTTTCCCCTGAGCTTGCTTACGCCCGGCGCTCGCGCGCTGCGGCAGATGCTCACAGGCCTGCACGAGAGGTTGACGTGCTGCTTGAGCAGGCAGCTTCTCGTACGTGCGCTCGGCTGCTGCCCTTTGTGTGATAGCCGTAGCGCCTGCCGGCAAGCGTTCATTCGGTCGGTTTTGCGGAGTTACCCTAAGGGACCCGCAATCCCGTGATTGTCGCACTGTGCTGTATCTTGGGTTAATAAACCCGTGTTTGTTGACGACCTGCCTCGAGTGCCATCTCTGCGCCGTGTCGGAGAGTCGACGAACCCGGCCGTAGCGTCTTTGTGCGCGACGGCAATGGAGAGCGTCGCGTCCCTTCCCGGTTGCTTCATAGGGTAAGCTTGTGTAGCAAACCTACCTCCACAAACGAGAGAACTTGGGCAGTCCAAAAATGTCTCCTACCTATTGTATAGTGGCACAAAGCATTGCCGGACATCACTATTCAAACTATTGCCGCTTATAGCTCTGACTACATGGTGATTTATAACAGTAAAAAAATTTAGGGTGACCTATGAAAGGAAAGCAAATATATCTGAGTAGAAAGGCGGTTCCGTGTCAAATAATCGCGGTAAGTACACAAACACAATACAAGTGGCACCCCTAGCATCTGTGACAATTAAGCAAGAAGCATCGTGTTAAGCTGGAAAGGAATTCGTAGGCGCAAAACAAAGGAGAGACATGGACAAGTGCACACTCGCAACCGACTTTTATTAAACAACGTGCGTGTATGAGTGCGTACACTTACAAAAAACACACACAAAAAAATGCACCAAGACTTATCATCACAACCTATCAGCTAGGAAAGCAAACTCATTTTCAAACAGATACAAAGATGGGACGCTGACTCATTGGTCTCCAATTTGCTTAATATTGTCACGGGTAACAATATACATCGTCTCCGCTAGTTCACGTGCCACTTTGTCTTTGCTTCTTCGTAAAATACACATGCTGTTGAGCAAAGGTTCACACGAGCTCTCTTTGCAATGATGCAGCAGATGCGAACCTGCGCCATTTCTCAGTGACAGCGCATGCTCTCTTAGGCGATCATTTATACAACGGCCCGACTGGCCGATGTACACCTAGCCACAACCTAAAAAAATCTTATGTACTACGCCTACTGAGCACTTCAAAAAGCTTTTTGCATGCTTCTTGGCACACTCAGCACTTGGTGCGCAAGACGAACGAGCACAAATGCGTGAGAGCCTCCGGGGAGCCGAAAACACGACAGGGACCTCAAATCGAAATGCCACGTTCTTCAAAGAGTGAGCCACTCTGTGCACATACGGAATGACAACAGGGCGCTTTCTCCGTGCCCTATCACTTGTCTCTGAAACACTCGTGGGCTCACGACAAAATTTTTTTCAATAAAGCTTCACACACTGAAGTCAGCACACAAGAGGGAAAACCAGCCGAAACACGCCGGGAAATCTGCAACTTAAAGCTTTCCTGAGGAACGTGGGGGACAAGATTTAGTTAAAGCTAGTTTACGAAGAAACAAAGACAAGGCACGTGAACTAGCGGAGGCAATGTATATTAAGCAAATTGGAGACCAATGCATCAGCGTCCCCTCTTTGTATCTGTTTGAGAATGAGTTTGCTTTCCTAGCTGATAGGTTGTGATGATAGGTCTTCGTGCTTTTTTTTCTGTGTGTGTGTGTTTTTCTAAGTGTACGCATGCATGAGGGTTTCGGAAGCTAAATATCGTTTTAATAAAAGTCAGCTGCGAGTTTGCGCTTGTTCGAGTCCCTTTTTCGTTATCCGTCTTCGTTCTTCATTCTGCACCAACGAATTCCTTCCCAGCTAACCAACTAGCCCGACAGCAGACGTTATCGTGTTATCATGTTAAGGTCAGGCAATAGAAAATTTAGTGCCCATAGAAAATTGCATATAACGGCTAGGGGTGACACTTACGAGAAAAACAGTGTATTTGATATAATGTTTTTCACATCTTTAAGGTGTTTCCTTATAATTTCCAACATTGTAATGGAAACTCAACATCGCTACTTTACCAGCACTAAGCAGAATTTTTGTCACTGTATTACTCCAGAAACGCCCAGATTATTTTATATTTGTCCTCAACATCCCCTTCACGTAAATAAAACTCAGGTTGTCTGTAAACATGTAAATAGTAAGAATGACGCAGACAGTTAAAAAAAAATAGTACTAAAGCAAAGAACATATTTTGGCAGCATGTTACAAAAGACATGTTGCAATAAACAGATGAAAGAAAAAAAAACAATACAGAGGCATAGGTAATGTATGGGATGCAAAATAAGCATGCCAATATATATTGTTAAGTAAATGCTTCTTCTATTACATCTAGCAACAGTACTGGTGATGCGACAGTTGTTAGAATCTCATTAGCGTATAATTCAATCAGACTGCATGTAAGTCCAAGTTACGTTCACGGGATCCTTCAAATCGCTGATGTGTGAATGCCACAACAGGCAAAGCAACCCCATTCTGGCATTCTTCAACTGCGTAACGAAGCACCACGCAATTTCGATGATGACAATATAGCAACATCAGAATTTCCAGGATAGACACCACACACATTAGAGTACGCGGCACAAAATAGTGGCTACAAGCAAGTGTCATGGCACCGTTACAGCTAAAAAGAAACAAAACTGGGAAAACAATGGATCAGCTGAGCGTACATGTTCGTGCACTTGATTTTGTTGAGACGGCGCGAGCGAAGCCATGTCACTAGGGGCGTGCAGACCTGATCACCAGCCCTCGCTGGGGAATTCTGGTGGAAAAATAAACAAATATTGTCCCCTTCAGTTTTATTCAGTGGGCTTAGTGCCAGCAGTACCATGAAAGAGAGTATGCTTGGGCATGTTGGTAATTCATGTTTCACTTTTTTAGCGCACAAAAGGACAAGGACGAAAAGCAACGCGGACACAAGCACTGACTTCCAACAAAATGCTTTATTTTTCCCAGAGGTACATATATACATATACAACCGAAAGCAACGCACGCAGGCGCAATGTACAGGAAGATTAGGAAAACCAATGATGAGTGAATGCATGAAAGTTAAGATATGCAGTCAACAAAATGATACTGAAATTTTCTTTTTGCGAGATCAAGAGGGCATTCAAGATTGTCATTACCATCAAGCCACTCTGTGGGCCTTGCTTAAAAAATCAAGTTCTTTTTTCGAGAGATCTATAGAAGGTGCACTAACGCGCGTCTCCAAAAGAACTTGATTTTTTAAGCAAGGCCCACAGAGTGGCTCGACGGTAATGACAATCTTGAATGTCCTCTTGATCTCGCAAAAAGAAAATTTCAGTATCATTTTGTTGACTGCATATCTTAACTTTCATGCATTCACTCATCATTGGTTTTCCTAATCTTCCTGTACATTGCGCCTGCGTGCGTTGCTTTCTGTTGTATATGTATATATGTACCCCTGTGAAAAATAAAGCATTTTGTTGGAAGTCAGCGGTGTCCGTGTCGCTTTTCGTTCTTGTCCTTTTGTGCGCTAAAAAAGTGAAACAGCAGTATCAGCTTGAGAAGCTGCGTTCAGCAAACGATTATTGTTTTGCATATTTGCAATAGCAGTATCATGTATCATTTAAGATATTTGATACATTATTTCATGTATCAGAAATACAAATAGTACTGATACACGTCTTCGGAGACGTATTGCGATACAGATACAAGATACCCAAAGAGTATCCCAAATAGTATCTATGATACAAATATCTTCAATACTTCCCAGTACTGAGCAGAACGCCCACCTGAAAGATTCTGAGCACCTTCCACAGCTGCAATGCATACCCTGAATGCATAATAACAATTTGGTAGGCTGCCCGCATTAACCACGCTCAAGAAAGTGCAAAAGGTTCAATGTGCCAAAACCATGACTTCTAGTTATGAAGCTCGCCGCGGTGGTGACGTGCTGAAGGAAGAAATGGCACACCGCCCACCAGTGTTATTCTACCATTCCGGGGTACCCTCACTTGTACAAAGACAATGTCTGTACAAGTGAGGGCATCCAACTGAACAGAACACCACACAGAAGCGACCAGAACCCCCCAGGTGGACGGCAAATGATTTTGTCCAATAGCCAAAAGTATGGGCCACCCCGAGTCAATTTTGGCGCTACAGGAGAACCTTCTTGACCGGAACCAGAAGGGACCAGGAAAATATGTTCCATTTAACAGGTGTTTCATTTACTGAGAAAGATAAACAGTCGAACCCCTCAATAATGAAACTGCTGGGGAAGCGATTTTTGTTCGTTCCCGTGAAAATTTCGTTGTTGTGAAAATAGAAAAATACGTGCACCAGTTACTTCACACAAAATTTATTTAAAGAAGTCTGTGACCTTGCTCTGTTTCACGTTCCTTTGAAGGAGCTTGACGGCTCGAGCCTCGCAGCTTAGTAAGCTATGCATCATAGCTTCGTTGTCGTCGTGGGTGCCAAGAAAAGTGTGAATGATGTCAAAAGCATTCGCGCAAGCTTACTTGCATTTATTGCGTTTTGCTGCTTTCCTGACTATCATCGTCACTCATATTCTTTGCGATACTTTCTATGATAGCGTTGTCGCTGAACTCTTCGTGCACAGTCAGGTCGGTGTCGGCACACTAAGTCGCGCAGTTCAACAGCGTCTGGTATCATTGCATCAACACGGCAAAGCGCATCCCATGCTTCTTCAGCCAGCAGCTGCAGGTCATCTAGAGTGTGCTAGAAGCATTTGAGTAGGACGAACGAGGGGGTTCAAAGTGAGGTGCCAACCGTGGACAGAACAGAGGGCGCTGTCATCGAGGGGGGATAGGTTGGGTGCATGCGCAGCACACCTCACATATCGAGGAATGCAGGACTCCACAACACCTGCATTTGCGTCGCAAGCGACGCTAATCAGCATCCCTGCCATGCGCGGCCCGCATTTCACAAGAATGCTTGGCGAGATGCACGTGCCTCAATAGCCCGCACAACGCAATTCTTTCCACTTTAACCGTAGCACCACCGTAGTATTTTCCACACACCGCACCTCACCCTCCATACAGTTTCCTATAAATACACTAGAGGGAACTCTTAGTGTCTATGGGAGCTGCAACGCATGGCGCTTCAGCCAGCACGGGAATGATGGGTAGTACACGGATTTGTCTGAACTTCATTCTTGTGGCTTCGTTTGGCTCCGTGTGGCCTGGAGCTGCTTTGCCGAAAGACGAAGTTCAGCAAACGTTCAGCAGTTCCACTTCAACACCTTGACCTAAAAATGCTGACCAGTTCACATAGGCTCACGAAGTTTGCAAAGGTCCATTCTATTATTCGAATCAACACCAAAACACAACAATAAACTCAGCCACAAGAGCATTCGAAGCCCGCAAGCACGAAGACTAGGCCAATCCGTGTACTATCCATCATTCCTGTGGTGGCTGAACAATCGCAGCGCCAGAGTTCCCTTTAGTAAATATTGTAGGAAACTCTATGTCACCCCTAAGTAGGAGCGGAACCGCTTGTTCGGACAACTGACAACGCTTCTAGTACACTCTACGTGATCGCTGCTTGCAGAAGAAACACTCGCTTCTGTCTCAAACATTTTCAAAGTTCTGGGTTCCGGACTAGCTCATGGGTTGAAAAAATTGTTGCGGATCACTACCTGAAACTTTCATTATTGCGGCAGTGCTTTTTAAAATCTCTCCGCTGTCAAGACAAGGCAAATGCATTGACCTCTATGAATGTTTACTGGGGACGTTAGATTTCTTCGTTGCCACGAGGATTTCGTTGTTGAGAACTTTCGTTGTTGAGGGGTTCAACTGTATGTATAGGGGTGTAGCAGTCAAATACAAATTCAACAAAATTGCAGCAGTTCTGTTTAGGCTGCAATTCGCTTTAAGTGATTTTAGTTAACCAAGATTCAACTGTACAGCAGACTCTCGTCAAACGGAACCTGAAGGGACCAGGAGAATACATTCTGTTTAACAGGAGTTCCGTTTACTGAGAGATGCACAGGGGTGCAGAATACAAGCATGAAACCAATCTTGTCAGAAGCACTCGTTCCATTTAAGCAGCAGTTCCATTTAAGAGATTTCTGTTTACTGAGAGTCTATTGTACTTTTAACACAAATGAATACATTCAGGATAGTCTCAACTGAGCTGTCACCAGTGAAAAGTTTCATACCGAGACAAAATATTTTTTAGAGACATGGTTGAATTGATCATTCATGACAGGATATGGCAGGCTGGCAGCATACACTAAAGCGAAAGCAACACTCACACAATAGCCACACACAAGTGCTGTAATGCTTTTGTCTGGCTATTTTTGGAGGAAGTCATCTCAATCTGTCTGCCGCCACAGAAAGAGTAGGTAATTATGAAGTCAGCAAGGAAATATCGTATTTCCCTTATTTTCAGGACTTTATATACCGGGTGTCCCAGCTATCTTTAGCCAAGGGTAAAAAATACAATATTTGAGGCAGGCGAGTGAAATCAGTTGAATATTGCTTACAGCTATCTTGCCCACTACAGGCAATTTTTTTCTTTTGTAATTAACGAATTTGTTAATTAGGATTAATTTACTAAATTGAAAAATATTGACTTTACGCAAGAAATGAGAGTTGCAAAGTTCGAGGGCGTCTTCAGAAACCCTCATTGCATCATTTGCGATAAAGAAAGTTTTACGCGTACCATTTTTTCCATGCTGCAAAGAAAGCCCGCGAAATACAAAAAATACCACGTGACTAGCGCACTCGCGCGCCGCGACCGTGCTGCTCTCAGCCGTGGTTTGAGCTAACAAAATCAGCTGCGACCACGACCCGCCGGCTGCGTTGCAGCGGTAGGCCGATAAGTTGGCAGTGGTTTCTTGGCCCGTTGCCAGCCAGTTGGCACGCGTGACTGTGCAAGTTGTAGCGAGCGCGGGCGAAGAAACCACCGCAAAACTTATCTGCAACGCAGCCGGCGGGTCGTGGTCGCAGCTGATTTTGTTCGCTCAAACCATGGCTGAGAGCAGCACGGTCGCGGCGCGCGAGTGCGCTAGTCACGTGGTATTTTTTGTGTTTCAGGGGCTTTCTTTGCAGCATGGAAAAAATGGTACGCGTAAAACTTTCTTTATCGCAAATGATGCAATGGGGGGTTTATGAAGACGCCCTCGAACTTTGCAACTCTCATTTCTTGCGTAAAGTCAATATTTTTCAATTTAGTAAATTAATCCTAATTAGCAAATTCGTTAATTACAAAAGAAAAAATTGCCTGTAGTGCGCAAGATAGCTGTAAGCAATATTCAACTGATTTCACTCGCCTGCCTCAAATATTGTATTTTTTAACCCTTGGCTAAAGATAGCTGGGACACCCTGTATATTACTCACACTAAGCTGTGTATACTTAAGCTTTATTAAACAAGTTGAATTAAAAGTATCTTTCTTCAGAAAAATGGCATGCTATTCCGAGTCCTTTCCAAACTCCATTCATGGTAAGTATTATCAAGACAGTAAACAAGAGCTTAAATGACAAATACGCAAACAATAAACAATCACATGATTATTTGGTTGGTATAAGGATAACTGCCCTTAGACAAAACACACGATAGGGAACCGATTACTTAAGCAGGCCACCACACAGGTTTACCAAGAAAACAAAAACAAAAGCAGTGCCGACCTCAATGTCGGAGATCGCTGAGCGGAGGGTACAGGACCAGTTGATGAGTCGGCAGCAGCGGTAGATAAGTCCTTCATCGTGCAGGCGCACAAATGCTTCCATCACTGCCTTGCACATTTTCTGCACAAGCAAGGTGCCACTGTCAGCGCGCAGAACCAATAGAGAGAGCTAAAATTAAGACCCCACCATTGCCCTCCTACCCCATGATCTAAACATGCGTGTGGTGAAGCACTCTATTCATTCTTCAAGTCTTCAGCTGCTCAGTCAAATCACAGGCAAGTTTTCAGGAAAGCTGTAGGCATATTGTAGCCGATTCAGAGATATTTTAGCCAAACTGCCAAGGCTGCAGCATATACTCCCTTTTCCCATTGCCTTTCAGCATTATTCAGCCAAACAACAAACATTAATTATAGTATCAGCCACTTCTGCATCTATTTCGCTATTTTTCACCCAAGCATTCTTATTCAGTCTTTTTGTGTAAGTAGACAACTTGATGGCTCAAGTAAGCATACCCCTGTAACTTTCTGCCCAATGTCAATAAAGTCGCAGCTTGCGAAGGTTTCTCAAACGATGCGCTTAATCACACGAATTACCAACAAGCATAGCGGCATGAAAGAAACAAATATCATAAGGCTCATCCACGCGTTTGTCATTAGCCACATTACGTATGTGTCCTCATATCATAGATGGTTCGCAGCGGAAAAAGTGAAACTAAACAGCCTGATCAGAAAAATCTACAAACAAGCGCTCGGACTCGTGCAAAGCACAAGTACAGAGAGGCTCCTAGAGCTAGGTTTACATAATACGCTTGAGGAACTGATAGAAGCACAACGTATTGCACAGTACGAGCGCCTCTCTAAAACTAAGACTGGTAGATACATCCTGGAAAAATTAGGCATCACTTACCACACACAATATGGCATGAAATGTGATATTCCTAGAGACATACGGGCTAAGTTCACAGTCCCTCCATTACCTAAAAACATGCACCCTGTGCACAACGCAGGCAGAAGGCTAAGCAGAGCCAAGACCATGATAAAAAGCTTCGGAAACAACAAAGAAGCGGTCTTCGTAGATGCTGCTCGTTACAAACACAAAAGCTGCTTCGTCGCGGCAGTAGTTAACCACAATAAACAATGCAGCACCAGTCTGACAATACCCACGAGACGCATTGAAACGGCGGAAGAAACAGCTATAGCTATGGCCATATCACAAACAGACCCCTGTTATGTAATCAGCGATTCACAAGCAGCCGTACGCAACTTTGCAAATGGCAGAATCTCCCCTGAGGCCCTGCGCATTCTTAGAACAGGCAAAACAACCCAAGACGACAGATACGTCACCATTCTATGGTTCCCAGCTCACATACCCGACCCCACGGGAGAGATCAACCCTAACGAGGCTGTACACAACGTAGCTCGAGGACTTACTTTCCGGGCTATGACAAATATTAATCCCTCGTCAGAATTTCCTAATGTTTGGGAGTGGGAGGACCGAATGACTACATTCAATGAAATAACAAAACATTATAAACTGCAGAGGCGTGTTTACCCACCACCTCACCTTAAACTCAGTAGGGCACAGTCTGTCCAATGGCGACAATTACAAACCAGGACCTATAAGAATCCAGCGCTACTACATGCTATGTATCCAGAGATCTACATGACCGATCAATGTAAAGATTGTCAGGCACGAGCTTCCTTAGAACACATACTATGGGAATGCCAGGGTTTAATACACAGTAATGAGAACGCGGCCTCCACCGACAGCCTCCGCGCGTTGGCGGGCTGCGCTGCTCAGTTCAGCCCTGGACGATCAGCTCTGGGCAATCCAGCGGGCCGAGGAAGCCGCTAGGAGGCAAGGCCTTCTAGTCGACACCTAGGCGGAAGCCCAGTCCACTAACACGCCGGATACAAAATAAAGTTTTTCCATCCATCCATCCATCATAGCATTACGTGAAAATTAGTGAAACTGTAAAATTCTTACTGAAATAGTATTTGAATGTTAACACACAATAACAATACCTAATATCCTTGGGCCCGTCTATCCTCGCATCCACTCTACCTCGCCAGCATGCCGCTACTGGAGCTGGGAACTCATCAAGAATATTGGTGCCACAACAAAAGCAGAATCTGCACAATGCATGGGCAATCAAACAAGCTTGAAGTCAAACAATCCCAACGTGGCTTAAGAGAAAATTTCAATACTACAAAACTACTCTATTTTAAAATACAACTTTAATCGAAGTGTCATGCGGTCCCAATGCAAACACATGCATTTTATACTGGATTACTCCAAGCCTGCTGGCAACAGGCACTGCCATGCTAATTGCTTAGGTGCACAGAGGGCAATACTGAAATGTTAGGCCCATTGAGTTTTGGCAGTTTTGACTCTCAGACGAGAGCTTTCTCGTCTGCTGCCAACCAAGAGAGAAGTCTTGGGAGAAAATCTAGAGTTGCACAGTCTTCTAGGTACCAGGGAGAAAAACGATCTTGGCCCTGGTTGTTCCGAGCGGAGCTTGGCTGTGAGCTTGGGCTACAATAGGCAGTTCACCTTCGATAATATACGTGCCAGATGAAGCCCTTCACAACTGAAATTGGCCTTTGTAACTCTGGCATAAGTTGGAAGTGGCACTGTATGCGCCCAGCAGCAACTTGCAGCAGATTAAACTTACCAGTTTATTGGTAGAAAAAAAAAGAGAAAAAGGACAGCTGTAACTAACGTAGGAGTGCCCAGACATCCTTTTGCAGTGTTGAGAACCACTGGGACACTATTCACAGCATTTATGGCACATTCACTTTTATCACATTACTTTTAGGAGTGAAGTTTTTTGCCACCCCCTTCACTTCATCACTAAGAGGGCTCACTACAACTCTGTATTACTCACCGGATCCATGGTGAACGTTGCACGATCGAAGTCAACTGAGCAGCCCATCATGCGCAGCTGCTCATAGATGCGGTCTCCTTTCCTGAAATTGGACAATATAACCATCGAAACAAAACAAAACAGAAACATCTGAGCTGCTACTGTGGTACTGTCCCTTTCTTAATTCTTACCATATTACTCTTATTATATTCTTTCTTATTGTCTAGTATACACTAAATCTGATATGCTGCGAGTTATGCACAGGGCTAAAGACAGCGCAAAGAAATACCAGTTACGTTCAGTAAATGAAGATGAAACATCTGCACTGCTAAAAGCATGCATATGAATAGGAGAGAAACTTGGGCGAGTAGGTGATAAACACTAAACAGACGATGTCAGAGGAAAGAAGGCCATAACATGAACACTGGGGTAGGCAGGGTTGCACAACACATGGCCCATGGACTGCATGCCAAAACAATGTTGAATATCCTTGAGCTATCCCATGGCCGTGGGCTGCTGAATATCCTCTCGAGGATATTCGGCAGCCCACATTGAATAACTTTTGTTCACACAAAGTATTGTGAACAAAAGTAATGTTATTGGCTTTGGGTAGGCTTGTGCGAATATTCGAGCAGTTCGAATATTCGAACGAATATTAAAAGTATTCAATTTCACTTCAAAGTGAATTTAAACTATTCTAAATTTCGAAGTATTCGAAATGAACGAATAAACAAATATAAGCCGCATGTAACCTCCTGTAAAACTGGTTTCACTGCAGTGGAGGGTTGCTATACTGTGAATACACCTAGCCAGGGTAAATACACACTGCCGCGAAGCCCTGCTTCAGGGTTAAATGAACATATTACCCTCACATCAATTCATTTTTTAAAAAGCTTGGTATACCAGCTTATATGCTCTAAGTATAGTAAACTTTAAAACGTAATGTATTTTACAGGTTTTCAATTGCATTCTACTGAAAGTCAAATCCTGCTACTGTTCAAAATTGCTTCCACTTCCCTTTGAACCAAAAAGAATGACATTTGCACAGGCCTTGTTTCAGTTTTAAAAAATATTGTGCTGCTTACTTGGGTCATGACAAATATGTTCATTTTCTTTATAATATGTGACATATACTACTCAAATTCGATTCAAAATTATTTGACTAAGTCCCTATTCGCTTCGAATTCACTTCGAACCTAAAATTTAATATTTGTACAAGCCTAGTTTGGGAACAATTTAAAAATATTTGAAGCACTGAAAGCCAAAATTTGCATTCATAGGCAAAGTTCTTGCAATATTTGCAAGTAAAGTCCAATTTGTGGACACCCATTTTTACCGTTTGAAAATGAAATTTTTGTCGCAATGTTTTTTTTTTTTTGCACTTGTAGAACCACATGAATTAAGATTTTGCAAACTGCATCTTCTTCTCTTGCCTACAGGTTAAATGTAACTTCGTTTTAATGAAGCTTGACCACATTTATAGTAGTTTGGTCTAACTGCCCTGTTTCAGTAAAAAGGCTTTTCTTTAAGATATGTAAGCCACAATTGTATTTTGGCAGCTCCTGCATATCAAGCTGCCTTCACTCTGGGTCTGCAACATGGCGATCACGGCTAAAGGAGCCCCAAGATGCACAGTCCCCTGGGGTCCTTTTGGCTATGGCCAAAAGTTCACGTTGAGTGCGACTGCACCTACAACCAGTCCAACTGCCAACACCTTTAGGCAAAAATAGGAAAACGCCAAAACAGCCAATAAATAAAAACAAAGCACACATACTCTTCCTTCCACTTCCAGACCTCCTGCACGAAGGCCTCGCGACCTATGTCGTGGCGTGTCTTGCCCTCCTCACGCCAAAGCTTTTTCTCCACAACCACTTGGGTGGCAATGCCAGCATGGTCACAGCCAGGGTTCCACAGAGTCGTACGCCCCTTCATTCGGTTCCTGCAATGAGCAGTACAATCGTGAATGCAAAAGCAGACAACAATGCAAACCCTTGAAAGCAAACAAAGACCACTTCATCTGTCAAGAAAATAAAGTCTTTCAGCATAACAGTGCCACATGACGCTGTATCAATGTACCGGCACTGGTTGAACACATGCACAGCGGCTATGCAAGGCTAGGCTACGAGTAAAACAGTTTGTTCCCAGCATCTGTGGTCTTGTGACTCTTGCTAGTGACATAAAACACCCACTATGCCTGAATATTACTACGAGTGATTGGGCACGCACCAGGGCTCCAAATATGCTCTGGCCTCGAAACTAGGCCTCTGTGAATAAACTGCCATTGTGTCACACACAGCAGTGACTGCATAAAGAGATACTTGCTGTCTAGCTCACTTTCTCGTCATTGCATTTTATTTGGACATCGCTGTAAGCCTACCTAATTTGTTTTCATGGAGGGGCATGTGTTCAAGCAACACCCTGCAATATCCTTTAATCGCAGGAGCACACCAAAGGATAACCATTATCATGCCAGAGCTGTAACACGGGCGTCTAGCAGCAGTAATCTTAGTGGAATAAATGACAAGTACTGTTGGATGCACTTTCCCATGTCAAGTACTGTAAGAGTTGCTAGCCTGCCTTTCTTCACAAATTTGAAAGCAGACAGAAAAATAGTTAAAGGAGTATGTACTGACACGATTTTGAAGCACCCGAAAAGGGACATCTTTCATTTCCATGGTGTGTACTGTCATCGCTCTCCATACAACGGAGCCAGACAACGCGTAAAAAATATTTTACTTCGATTTTAAAGTTCGTCGCCCAGCATCTGCAAGCCAGCCCCACCGCAATGGACATTATCACGACAAGTCCACACAGTTCACTGGATTTGCTAAATTTGCATCCTGCATTCAGCCTAAATCACAGAAATCACTGTCAGAGTTTCTGGACGACAATTCACTCATCGTTGTTTATGTGAACCACGTGCGACTGACTGCAAACAGGCAGCTGTTGCTAGTATATCGCGAGTTGCAGTCTTCCCGTGACGTCAGACCTCTCTTGACACGTCACTGCGAAGCCACCCTCTCGATACCGAAACCAAAATTGCTGTTCTAAGGTAGCAGTATTAAAAATATATTCAATGCATTCCCAAGCACCAGAACACTCTTTTTAGGGTTCTCGACACCCGCATTTTTATTTAGAGCAACAACCCGAAAATATTTAAAATTCGTGTCAGCACTCTTTTAAGTGGACATGGCGTAGCTTTCTCAATCAGTATGTTCACTCAGTCTGTGTGAAATCTGATTCAGCAGGCATGGTTAGCTTACCCAGCAGAAATCCTGACTCCTTTGATGGCACATAAATGAAACAATTTCATTGTTGTTGCTTACTTCAAGATAGCTCTAAAAATACATTTAGGGAATTGTGAGCTTTATGAGTGTAATTAAAAAGCAAAAGCGAGTACACAGACAGAAAAGAAAAAGAGCTCGAGGTCTGTTAACACGAGTGCCACCTCTAATGGTGGCAAGCGTACCCTCTGTACCCTGCTGCCCTGCTATTGGACCAAATGCCAGCTTTTTGCCATGATAAATGCTTGTCACAGCCTGATGCATGCTGTCATATGCATGGCTTCATCTATGGAGTCATTGGTTGCTGCAAAAGGCAACAAACTAATCAACATCGCCTTCACAACGGTTACTAACATGACAATTGAACAGTCATACTTTTCACACCCCCCAGGTGACAATCATCAGACAAAATTCAATTAATTTTGACCACCTGGGGTTCTTTAATATGCGTGCACCTAAATCTAAGTGGACATGGGTTTTTGCACTTAGCCTCCATCTAAATGTGGCCACCATGACCAGGAATAGAATGTGCGCACTTACGCTTAGCAGCACACCACGTTAGCTACTGAGCCACCACAGCGTGTAGCAAAAGAGGATGGAGCTAAAGAATGTGTTAGAGAACCCACATCAGGGAAGGCTCCAGCTGGAGCCAATGTTTCAACAAGGCGGGCTGTTTCTGTCAGGGAAATGAAAACAAGCTCCCGCAATCAAAGTGTTGGGTCAAGGTTCAGGCTTCCCTAGGTCACCCACTGTTCCGATATATTGTCCGGCAACTTCTCACCTCTCTTATTCATGCAACATCATCTCATCATGGGGTGTCTCTCAGGCAAAAGTAGGAATAGTACTAAAAAGACAACAGCAACACGCACTCACCAGCGGGTTACAGCATCTTCAACGGCCGAGGTAAGGGCATGCCCAAGATGTAAGGTGCCAGTGACATTTGGAGGCGGGATCACCATCACAAACCGCCCTTTTGGGTTATCAGCCAAGATGTCTCTTCCCTATGCACATGCAGCAAGGCAACAAAAGCTCAGAGTAAGATCTTGGAGCAGGATATCACACCAAAGAACGAGAAATCTTAAGCAGCACTGAAACTGCTGCTGCCATTTCACAACAGTTATGTGAAACAATGAAAAGGGCAGCAACACACCTTAAGGAAAAAAGAAGCTAGCATTCTCACTAAAGCAGAATGCTGATAGATGGTAACATTTTTTTTAGCACACTAATAGAAAGGAACGACATGGATGCATAGTGCTACGTCCATAGTGCCTTTCTGTCCAATGTAATTTATATAATAAAAAAGTTACTGTGAATTACCAACATGCTCAAGCATATGCTCTTTCATAATGATGAATGTAAATTTGTCACACTTATTTTCCTTAACAAATAAGCTGCTCACTTCCTTTTTTAATGTGTAGCATGAGAAGTTTGCATTCCTCAATGACACTATTGGCACTTACTGTAACGTAACAGTTCTACGTTGCCCACCTATCAGCAAACACCAGTTCTGTTTATAGACCAGAGCACGCCTATCTCGCACCCAGGTGCCTAGGCTCCCGGCGGCATACTCTCGCACCCAGACGCCATGTTTGTTTTGAACTGCCAAGGCGTGTATCTGTTACATGGCAAGTGGTGTGTCTGGGACTTTAAAATACGAGAAAGCGCCTATTCATGCCGCTCCCGCTTACAAGAAATCGTCTGGGCACCACTGCGCCGTCTTTGGATGCGAAAACAATCAGCGCAAGAGGGAGATATCACTCAGCACTGTCTGTGAAGATGACAACACAACATGGGAATCGAGCCGGTGCGGTGTTTTCATTGCACAGATTTCCATCCGCAACGAAAAACGCCGAGCTCCGCCGCCTGTGGATAATTGCAATCAATAGAAAAAAACTACGGGCCCAGTAAAAGTGTACAAGTACACTTACTGCGTGTATTCAAGCGTGATGCCAGCTATTTCACTTTACAGCTGTAATTTGCGTGCAGTATGCCTGTAGTATGCGGCACCAAATCATGGCCGTACTCTTTCGCAAGCCGCATGCCAATAATAGGAGGTATACGACTCACGCGTGCACGCAAACTGCGCACGTTTAGTACAAATGTAACGCCGTACTATTGCGATGCAAAGAAACGTGAACAGCGGGAAACGTGGCTTTCAACTCAGTCGAACTGCGACATGCCTTGACTGTCGCTAGGCCAATCTGTGATTTCAGCCGGCGTCACCTTAGTACTATAAAATCTTGCTCTGGCTCACATTTTCGCACTACGTGTGTGTTCCGAGTGCCAGGAATGACTGGCAAATGATAAATACATGCGGTGCATGAGCGCAAGCCAGAGCGACATTCTAGCGCTACGGTGACGCCGGCTGAAAGCACAAGTTTTGCCTAGCGATCGTCAAGGCATGTCGCAGTTTCGAAAGCCACGCTTTTCGCTGTCACGTTTCTTTCAATGGCGATAGTACGTACATGATAAAGTTGCTTCCACAGTCTGCAATGCACGTGTTGTAGACATTCCGGACTGTCCAGGAAGGTCGACTCAACGTTTCACAAGAAAACAGCATACATTTCCAGGAGAAGAAAAGCGCGGAACATGCATACAGCCGGACTCGGGTTGGGAAGTTTCGCGTTTGAATTGCGGAGCGTCTGCTAGCCTGGCAGTTCAGGGTGTTGCTTCACCGCGCTTGCGACAGATGGCACGACGTGCTGCTTAAGTATGGCGGCACACACTGAACTCGCTGTGTTCTGGTGTATATAGGAATTCTTTGTTTCGAGCAATGAAACAAAAGTGACTCAAAAACAATATGAAACCCCTCTGTTGGTTTCAGCTTGAACCTTTCACATGCCTAGTTTAATCCTGACTAGGATTAATTTTTAATACAAGCTAATAAAATTAACAACCATCAGCCTGCTCACAAGTGTGCAAATAACAAAAGTTGTGTCTGAAAGACATTGTACATACTGCGAAAAAGTCAAGCATGTTCACAGAGATGGTAGACATTGCTATCCGTTTCCCATTTAGTGTTCCTAGTTGTGCAAATACTACAAAGAAAGCCTTTAAGAAACACATTAGACTCATAAAAGAAGAATAAACAATGAATTATTCTGTACCCGACGTATCTATAAAGAGGTGATGAAAAAAAAAGAAGGGTAAAACGAAGCCCTCTTCAAACCAAAAAAGAAGTAATTTGCTGATGCACATGTCCATCCTCTGCTCACCAAGACACATCAATTGTGCCATGTTAATCATGGCATCGCATGTCTTCTACCTGTTTCCCACCCGCATTTATTTAGCACACTAGAGCTCTTGGAACACAGCAGTAATTTCTCTTCTCACGGCAGCCAACGAAAGCACATGAAGTAACAACACATTTATGACTTTACATTTCAACGGCCAATGAATGCAGTGTCAAGTTCCGAATCTAAGAGAGCTTTCTCAAAACACCATGAAGATTTGCTAGTGCCTAGAAAAAAAAGCCTTTTGGCTGCTTTGTAAGAAAAACACAAAACACTTTAAATGCACAATACCTTCATATGGGAAAGCTGGTTCATCTTGCTGATAGCGTAAAAGCAGTGCAAAGGGCGAATTTCAAAAGGAATGCATGCATCAGCATCAGTCTTTGATATGTGTTTCTTTTTTTCAACATCCTCCATGGTGCTACAGCACTATAAACAATTTAAATCTTGGGAGGTTTCTATTTTCACGGTTTTTCATCGCATGTTAGGAAACTTGGAGCCATTGATAGTTGTCTGGGCGTTTTCAAAAGTCCAACTTTTATTCACCCCTCCTACTTTTTTTGCCGCATATGAAAAAATAGAATATTCAGAAAAAATTATTCTATACAAGCTTTCTCGTAAACTTTCTGCTTCTAAAGGCTCTAGTGGAGTTTAGGTTGTACAAGTGCCTGTGAAGCGCATAACTGATCTAATGTGTTTATCAGTTTTGTCAAAATGTCCACTCTAATCTTGTCAAACACAGCTAGTACCACAGCAGTGCTTGAGCATCAAGTCCAAAAGCTTCCCAAACAGTAGTGCAGCTTCCGTTTTACCAATAATATCAAAGGGTATAAAAAATAGAGCATTCAAGGCAATTGGTATTGCACATGAAGTGCAATACCAATTTCTGTAGTATATATTTATTTAATGAAACATGAATGCTGCAGCATTGTAAATACAGGCTCCTTGCGTTGCTCTGCAAGTAACCCCTGGCTTTCTGCTCTTCTTGATTAACAAAGGCACGTTAAACTAAAATATGTACCTCTGTGAGACATTTGTAATGCTACTAGTAAAGAACAGGCTTTTAAATTTTTTCATGCATGAAAAAACATGTGTGCATTTTAATTTTATTCATCTTTAAGCAGATTTGCAGAACACACAAAGCTGAGTCCCAATGCTTCAAGAGCCTCTGGTGAAATGAGAAACAGCAGGGCTTCAACTGCTACACTGCACCACAAGTCTTGGTAGTTCTACTTGTGAACTAATGCTTTTATGTGGGGTGAAAGTTGCCTGCATAGTTTTTGCATACAAGAAGCTGTTCTCCAATACAGTGCAAAACTTTTCCACTTGTAGGTCTCACAAGAACCAGCTACCTTATCACTTTTGACACAGCATTCAGCAGTGACCCTGTAGCAATGGCAATCGGTTGCAGCACACAAGGTCACGCATCTGTATGTAAGCAGAATTCTGAAGTCCTTGTTTGGGAACAGAGGTAACAAAACCCCAATATTGTCAGTACTAATCTGCGATGTTCCACTATGTGTTATCACAGCTCCTTTTTTTACTTTGGAGCACAAAGCCACATCAATCACCTGGCCAATCAATACTTGATATCCGTCTCATTCCACCAACCATTATCAGACACAATGGCTTCCCACCATCGGAACAAGCATACCTGTGCATGTTTGCTATCCTCTTTGCTGTAATGCCTTGCCTCTTCTGTCACTACTTAGCTCTTCCAGAAAATGCATGAGAACTTAGTGAACACTGACAGTTGCTTTTGATTATTGCACAAGTTCACCATGTGCCCAGCCACAGCAGGCAAGCCAGTCAACCAGCAATACCAAATATTTCATAATCTTTGTAGCTTTCTCACCAGTAAAACAAAAAAGCAAACATTGCAGCGCAGAAAGAAGTACGCAAAGACACTAAAAGCACTGCCTGCCACTCAAGACACTTTCAGATTTCACAGGATAAGCACCCTGATTAAATTTTTTTCATGTTGGCATTGATTAAGGAGAAGCTTCACCTAATTCCATAACTGTCCTGATTAAGGCAGTGACATGCGTGTTGTGCAGGCACAGTAAAAACTAAGCTGCCAAAACGTGTAGTTGACAGCTAAAGCAACACAGTTACCTCGGAATAACAGCTTTGTATGTAGGTACAGAACTGCACATAGTATGCACATAGTGTTACTGGACACAATGAGACACTATGGCAAGAAACAGCCACAGATAAAATTTTGATATAATGCCAGCCTATCTGCCAAATTATAATCATTTGTTCATTGGCTAGCTGGTTTATAGCGCACAAATAAAGAATAAGGACTGTGCAATGAAGATGAGGACCAGACCGCAGCCAAAACGAGTAAACAAGACAAACAAGAGCGTTTGTCGTGTTTACTTTCGTTTCTTTAGCTGTGGTCTGTATGTTGCTCTGAACTTCTCCTGGAAATGCACCCTGCAACTGAGAGGCGCAGTGTTGTGATGACACGCACAACACACAGAGGACGTCAATCCAAGGGCACATGTGTTAGCTGCAAGAAAACTTCTTTCCCACAGCTCTCACACCTGCACGTACCTCTGCTTTGCTTTTACTCAACATTAGCGGTAATGGTTCATTGCATGGTCTGGATCATTCAATAGAACACTTGGCACTGTTACTTGGCTGGTTTGTCAGAAAACAAAAATATGAATTCACTTTTATCTGCACCTGTCACAGTGTATTTATATATAAAACAAGGCAGCCATAACAATACCTAAATGCTTTTGGTGCCTGCAGTAAAGCAAAAATTGTAGACTTCAGAGATTAGCTTTCAATAATTGCAGAAAGCATAATGTTGACACCATCAATGAGTATAGAAATTTTGATTTTTTTTTTTTCATGACAAATAAGGAAGTAACAGCGTTACAGTGAACCAGAAAACGTGATCATGATGCAAAATTTGAGCAAAAGAAAAAACAACATTAAACGCCAAAACTGTTATCTTTTTTAAGCTTTTTACGCATATGACACACATTACAGTGCATTTTCGTACTCAAGAAAAAAAGTATTCAACATAAGGATGTTAGATTGTGAGCATACAATAGCAAATGTTTCTACAAAGCATTCAATCACCATAAAAGTACTGATACCAATCACTGTATCAGCCAAACAGAGCAAAACTCACCCCATATTCAGGCTTGAAAAACTGGCTCTTCTCCCACCAAGCATACCATGCAGCCTCCACATACCGTGGGCTGTATGCATCTGGCATTGGACCCGATGTGTCTGCACAGTGAAGTTATCAGCATCAAAGAACAGACCTGACCGCTGCAAATCCTTCAGACTTGTATTCAGTTTAGTTTGTTCACAATAGTCTTGTGAACTACACTTTCATATAAGCGTACCTAAGGGCCACACACCAAATCAGAGCCATGCGTGCACTGCATTTCTTCTTTTGTCTTCGACAACCAACTATCCCACTATGACAGCCACTATCCAACTACGTGACATGGTTTATTTCTACAGTATGCAGTTCTACCCCTTTTACCTGCAATGAAACTTGCATGCAGACCAATAGGGAATAAGTTTTAACACCTACGCCTGTTAAATCGATGTATACATTATTCATACTAGTATTTTATATTGTTCCTTTCCAAAAATGTGTATCGTACTTCCTGTGCATGCAATGTGTAAATTGCTGTGTGTGCTGCCTTTTTGTACAGGCCCAGAAATTAAAAAGTTTGCAGGAATTAAATGGAACTAGCTTGCACAAGACAGTGTCAATTGAATATTGGGAAAGGCTTTCATCCTACAGAGGACATAGAATGTACTGAGGGTGATGACATGTATAAATGACAATCCACAAGTTCAGATTCAATGTCTGAAAACATTGCTTGCTGCCATTGTTGTGCTTTGAATGTTCGTTGTCTTTCTGGGCACAAGTTCACCACATAAACTGCTTAGGGTCAATTCATGCTCTCTGCTTGCCTGTGCATTGTAGCGGCTGCATGATTAAAACCAGCCTTTTCTCTCATCACTAATTATCAAATCTGCAATAGCAATTCTGAATTGATGCTTTTCTGCATATTTCTCAAGGCTAAAAAAAATCAGTAAAAGTCTCTGATTAACGGTTGCAAAAATTTTCCGTAGCAGGTTGGTACTGTGAAGCGTCTGTTGAGCCTCTGATTAATAATGGTTAAAAGCATACACATATCATTAATCAGAGATTAATATAATGTTTATTTAACAAGTTCAAAATGGAATTTATAAATCCAGCACATGTTAGTCCATGTTCTAGCATTTTAAACTATCTGATCAATACCATGTCTTTGAGTGCACTCGTAGCTAAAAGACTGCAACGAATAAAAAAAAGAAAGGTTCAAAGTGGTCGCCAGTTTAGAGGGGCTTGCAGAAGTAATGGAACGAAATATACAAATACGCGGTTGAAAATGACATAAATATGTACAAAATCTGCTTGCCTTTCTTTTCTCCTGGCGCAGTTGACTTGTCATATATAATAACCTCCTTTTCCTTTTTCTCCTTGGGCTTTTTCTGGGGAAAAACGCAGTCGGAGCATGCAAATCATACATAGTGAAAGTGGCCATGCACTTGCCGCAAAAACTCGCACAGAGAAGCACTGTCAGCAAAAGCCTCGCTTTCGGCCACGTATGAATCCGCAAGCATTTTACTGCCCATTCCTGATGGAGAGAGCGGCGTTCCCGAACAATAACACGGTCAGTAGTGCTTCTGGTGTATCATTAAAGCCATGCCCGGCCGTTTTTAACGATCTTGATGACCCATTTTGAACAGCCAGCCGTCAAAGCGCGGACGCTGGAATGAAAACCGCTCTCTCATACAGATAAGCTTATTTCAGCGCGATCGCTGCGTTTTTGGGCTGGGAACATGTGAACAATGATTTTACAGAGCAAGGACGGATGTCTGCAAAGTTCGGGCGCCGACTACGGGCACTGACACTCAACACAGACGTGAGTTGAACCGTGTTTTCGGTGGTTCAGCAGAGTACAAGCGACTGCTTAGAGATATCGGCAGCACAAGAGAAGCGACAGTAGCGTTGATCGCACGGACGCCGCACGTTACACGCGGCAGTTCCAACCGGGACGGAATGAATGGAACCGGCTCGTGGTTTCGAACGGTCGCGTTCACTCAAGGTCCCGTCCACGACGATCGCTCAATATGGGAACGCATGTCGTACTTACATCGGCTTTGGGCTGAACGGTTTGCATCTTTTCCTGCTTCTGCTTGAATTTTTCCAGCTTCTCTTTCTTCTTGGCCTCTTTCTTGAGCTGGACGGCGCTTTTCTGAACGGGTTCTCCAGCCTGAGCGGCGTTGTCGCCTTCGGTTCCGACGTCTTGCGGCATGGTTTCACGGAGTGGTGCTGTTCCTTTCTATAGACCTTACGCGCACGTAGGTTCGAGCGAAGCGTGACAGATCGGCGACAAGGCGATGCTGCTGCCCAACACGATCACTACGTCCCAGGCGCAATGAAATCGGGTTACCTGATACTGTCACGATTCTTCACTGACGCAAGAGCAACTCGCCGAGGAACGAGCCGCCACAAACGGCGAGGAGCGAAAGGAGCTGATTTAGCGTGGCCGCACGTGCGCAGCACGCTTCAGTAAGTAAACATTATTCCAGATCTACACTAAAAGTAAATTATAAATTATTGTGTACATGTAGTACAATTTTTTTAAAATTTTTGTCATCTAATCAGTCTCTTTTATTGCGCATTTTACTTGTTACTATGGCAACCGCACGACGCTGACAGCGCACACCCGTTGGGTGGCTAGCGTGGATCGACGTGGACCGCGTGTGGTGAAAGGAGCGGATGCAGAAAGAGAGAGCTTCCTTCATGAAGTAAAGACCGTGTAGAGGTCTCGCAGTCACGGCAGCAGTGTCCCAGTGGTTAGAGCAGAGTCCGCATCCACTGCTGGGGGGTTCGATTCCCATTGCCGCACATCGGTTTTCTTTATGAAGAGAGAGCTCGTATCAGGCCAAGGATAACTTCTTGGGCGAGTCGGTGTTTACTACACATATATTGACAAAGTTTCGGAAACAGAAAGAAAACGGCAGGAGAGGAAGACAATGGATGGCCGAGTGACTACGAAGCAATTTCGTTGGCGTCGTGTACCGTTTATTCTGAATGTTTAATGCTCGATCCTGAATGATGCGTAAATTATGACTTTATACTTATGACAAGATGGGTTCACATCCACACGCCGGATCACCTGATCTCATATGTAAAGTGAACGACTGCGCAATGCGCGGCATAACCCCTGTTTACGGATTTTTTTTCACTGTACGATCCAGGCCCGTAGCCAGGGGGTGCCCTAGCCCCCCCCCCCTCATTACCGAAATTCGGATTGAGGGGGGGTCTTTTACCGAGAATAAATAATGAAAATTCGTGGTTTTCAACAGTGCCCCCCCCCCCCCCCCCCCCGAAAAAAATTTCTGGCTACGCGCCTGGTACCAACGTTACTAGACTAGGTTGCCTGGTACCATCACGTATCCGTTAGCGGGCTGAGTACTGTCGCTGCTGTCGCGGGCTAGCACAGCTGCTTGCACACGCCGCCTCACACGCGCACGGAAAGCGGCCGTCGGCGCCCGTCTGCAGCACGTGACCATCCACTCAGCCAATGCCGAGACTCGTAAGTAGATGCGTCAACTCTCCGTCACCTCCGTTTTGTTTTTCTTCGGCGGGGGGGGGGGAAGGGGGCAGCAGCAGTGGCAGCAGCCTCCCATGTGTAAGCAGCAAAAAGAGAAACTGTATGGCAAGTTCTGTTGCAGCCGAACGCGACAGTCAAGTCGTTGTTCGGTGCGGTGTGTGCGACGAATCTGAAACCACTTCGCCTGTGATCGCTACTTGCGCCACTTCCAACGTCTTTCTTCATCGCAGCTTCGCGCCGCGTGCAAAGCCGTTTCGGATATGGCACAGGCAGCAGCCGCGCATGGATTGCAGCTATCGGGCGCCGATTTAAAGCGCATTGGTGCAAGTAGCCTGGCAAAGTTCGAGCTTCTAGACGAAATAGGCAAGGGCAGCTTCAGCGTGGTGCACAAGGCTCGAACTACCGTAGACGGCTCATTTGTGGCTATCAAGAAAGTTAAGGTGCGTGCTTTGCACGATCAGTTTTGACACTTGTTGCTTTTCACTACGTGGTGAAAAGCTTTGCTTAGCCAGGAATGGATCAAGGCACGACGTCTTGTCATTCAACTACGCTTTTGATTGTTATTCATGTTTTCATTTGACGAGACTCGCATGGTTTTTTTCAGCATGCCTCTTCCTGCTTGGATAGCTTATGATCTGCTGTGCTGCCTGACACTTTGTATGCATGTACAAACGCCTTCCGTAAAAGTCCCGCTTTGCTGATTTCCAGGTGAAAGATATGCTCGACGAAAAGGCCAAGCGGGACTGCGAGCACGAAATAGCCCTCCTTCAGGTAAAAATGTGTATATATTAATTAAAAGTTGTTTTCACGCCGCTTATTGTGATTACATTCTGCAGTGAGCGCGACGCGTACGTTCATTAGAATTGCTTTGCGGAAAGTCAGTTTTCTTCATTTACTCGCATGCAAATATTTCAACTTGGACAACCGATGAACAGGCAATTGATGCTTTAACGAAAACCAAGCGCACGGATCTCAGGAACAAAGTGCTTTTGCCGACAGCATTGCTACTTGTAATGTGCAGCTGACTGCCATATGTCAATAGGAATTTGTTTGAAACTTTCATAATGTCATTCAACTTTAACACATTTTTTTTTTTTATTATTGCACAAAAATTAAAATTTCCTGTGTAGCCAATCTGAGAATTGATCGTATGATCGGAATTTCATTTCAGGGTAGATATAGCTCATCTATATCTCAATAATTTTGGGATAATTGTGGTATTGTGTTCAAAGTAATGAATTATATCTGCTTAAATATGGTACATTGCACGCTTAGTCAGCAGTTCTAACGCTCTGTAGCGGCAGTACTGAAACTATACCGAATTTTCTTTTTGTCATTGTGCCTTGAGGTTTTGTAAGTTGTTTCTGATGGTAGCTTTTCCTTGTCAGTATTTTTTTTTTTTAGTTTGCTTGTTGCTTGTGTATGCTGAAATTATATGTGAATATCTCAATAATTATGTGAAGCAATTGTTGTTTGTACATACATCGTGGAATACCTTGCAGCACAACACAGTTTAAAAACGGATAGTAGAAGAAAAGGACACTAGGAAAACAGACACTACTGTACCGTTTTTTAACTGCATTGCACTGTAAGTAGTGCACAATGCACATCCACCAACTAGCCAAACTTGCAATTCTGCTTCAGTTGTGTTTGTACTCGGTCTGCAAACACGGATCATAATTTTTTTTTCTGGTTTCTGTCAAATGATCCAGTTATGAATAACAAATTATAACTGTTGATGATGATATTAAGTTATATACATTATAAGCTGATGAATTAGCTATATAATCATACTCTATTATATAATCGTACACTATTAAGTTTTTACAGTATTCTTGAATGCTTATTTAAAAAGGAAAAAGATCAGTGTACACACAAACAGCAAGAAGTTGAAAATTGTAAAAGGAGCTTAACATGGCATCCTCTTTTCAAAGTCAAATTTACACAAACAATTGAAAAAAAAAAGGGAATTTAAGTCTTTTTTTTCTTTTTGTTAAATGAAACATTAGTTAGAACGCATCTAGCATCAGACACGTTATTCGAAAGTTGCAGCTTCGGCCCCTATCAGCGGCAAGTCATCTTTTCGTCCACTTGACTTTTTTCACATTTCAATTCGTCAGTTAATAAACGCCTCTAAGGTATGCCGCCAAGTGGAAAAGGCAAACTTTTTTCAAAATGTAAGTTTTTAGTTTTTGGTCATGTTAAATGCGCAATTTATTGCCCATCATTTTGCTGCATAAAGTTTCTGTCTACACAGTTTTTTTCAAAATATACAACCAAAAATGTTAGACCACCCATCACCTACGAAACCGAAAATGAAAGTGCCAGTTTTGTGTGCATCATAACGTTAGCTTGATATATAGCATTTTGTTGGTTATTTAGCAATCATATCAAGTGCGAACATGTACTAATCCTCTAAAAGCATTGTCAACACATCGTTTTTAATCATAAATGTCAGAAAGTTCTCACCAGGTGAACGCGCATCATGGTAGATGTGTTGTTTGTGCTCAAGGACACGGATGTGAGCTTGTGAACCATCAAATTTGCTTTGTTTGACACTGTGTGTCATTTCAATAATGTCAACAGAAGCACATTTGATATTTTGAAGCAAATTCGCATCGAGCCTGGCCTCTACACTGCAAAAGCTTGCCTCACAAATGATCAGCATCGCATCACGAAAGTGTCCCATCATGGCTGTGATGCTTCAAAACAAGCTAGAAAAAAAAATCAAGTGTTGCCACTCAAGCAAAGGCACACAGAGTAAGGTCCATGATGGACCTGGCTACAAATATTGAGAATTTTAGCACTCCCTGATCACCTTGTGTAAGCGCTGCACCTGTTTCAAATCTTTTTTGTTGATTTTCTCAGAACTTATATTTCTGGTATTTTTCCATACGCAAACAGTCATAACTTTTTTGCTAATAAAGATTTTTCATTAAAAATTGGCATACTTCCTTATCACATTAGTAGGCAAGCAATGAGCCTCAATAAGCAAAATCTTGCCACAATATTTATTATGGCTGCCTGTTATACGAAGGTGTCCCTAGTGCTAGTGCATACTTTTTTGTTTATTTAATCACTATGTTTTTAATATTCTCCAGATCTCATTTGTTCTGGTTCATTGCACTGGCCAAAGTTTCTTTGAGTCCCTACAAAAAATAAATTTAATGAGTGGAATTTGAGTTGGGGGGTGTTAGCGTAAGACCTACTTTTAATGAAATTTTTAATTATGAAAAATTAACAAAAAATAGTACTTGCTTTGTAATGCTTACATGTGCCTAAAAAGATGTGCTTTATGTTGTAGACTAATAATCCCAGTGCTTATCACTTTTAAAAAAACTTTTTCTGACACTTGGCCTCATACCTTAATGAAACCATTTGAAGGTTACTTGGAAAAGTGTTGCAGGGCCCCTTTAAAAGGTGTGCTTACACAAATTCTCTAATAAATGAAAATTCTACACGTTTCTCACACATTAACGAAAGAGGGACCGTAATCAAGTATGAAGGTATGAGTGCAAAGGACAGTTCAATTTTATACTAAAGGTGGTCTTGGAATATGCTCCAATAAAATATGCTTGGAATATGCTCCAATGAAACAGTGGCGTACTTAATGGCACATCAAAGAACTGAAGGTGATAAAAATTAATGTGAAGCCCCACCACTACCTTCAACCTTCATAAATAGGTCATGACCCTTAAAACTTCGGAATTTGTTCTAATAATGATGCTAGTATTTTAGAAAATGTGCAAGAAAGCTGTGTGTCTGAGGCTGCAGGAGTTGCAAAATTTGAGCTAATCAGTGTATTATGGTGTTGCCAAGCATATTCCCTGGACACAGTAATCTAAACTGGCTTATCTACTTCACACTAGAAAACTAAAAAATATGCATATTTGGTTTGTTTACAAAACATTACTATTTGCACTCTACTAAATTTTTGTTTTGTTTTAGCAATATGATAATATACTCTGTTTTGCAGGCCAGTAGGTGGGCCACTATTCCAGCTAAACTGCTTTTGATTTCAACTCAGATTACACACAGATAGCATATTGCAATGGGTTCGGTTTAATGTCATTATTGCTAGTATTACTTGCTCCCTATTTCATTTGCTATAAAGCTAGAGTGCACGTCATCTGTGCTGATGTTTCTTAAAGGAAAAAAAAATATTTGCTGCAATGGAGCGGTGGTGCCATATGTCACTGCTATGGCGGAATGCAACATTCACCATGTTGACATCTACTCCATGTGTGCTATTCAACTGATTTCTGTTTTGTTTTTACATAAAGATTTATTTAATTTTGTACGAATGCATGTTAATATTTTCTGCTTTGTTTTCTTTTCTTTGTTTTTTTTTTTTTTTTTTCTTTTTCATAGTGAATTGCAGGTGCACCTGTACTGACGCTTCTAACTGTTTATGAGCACTTTGAGAAAAAAGTTTTATAGCAGTGACAGCTGCATGGCGCAACCATTCACTTGCAGCAAAATTAACATTCTCAGTGGCATCAGCACAGATGACGTGCACTCTGGGTTTATCAGGAGAGAAATAGGCGAGTAATGCTTGCAACAATGATGTTAAACTGAACCCCCGTGAAATGCTACCTCTGTACAAAAATTAAGCTGATATCAGTGAAGGATTTAACTTGAAGAATTAGTTTATACCAAGTGCTCCCAGTTGTCCGCCGCAGTGCAGCAGTGCTTATGGTGCTCGGCTGCTGACCCGAAGGTCGCGGGTTCGATTCCAGCTGCGGCGGTTGCATTTCGATGGAGGCGAAATGCTAGAGTACCATGTTCTGTGTGATGTCAGTGCATTTTAACAAACACCAGATGGTCAAAATTTCCGGAGCCCTTCACTACGGCGTCTCATAATCATATCGTGGTTTTTGGTACGTAAAACCCCAGATATTATTATTATTATGTTATTATTACTAATGCTCCCTGTTACACAGATGTTCAGTAGATATAATGGTACCCATGAAAAGTTTTGATTGTTAGGAGTTTACTCAATGAAGGTTATTTAAGCTGCCACAACGACACTTGAGGCAAGTTTCAATTTGTGAAATAATCCTATGCAGTAAAGCTCATTACAGTCTTACTAGGCTTCCCAACGTAAGCTTCCTGCAACATGGTTATCTTTATTATTTTGTTAACAGGGATGATAACAATGCATTTTGAATGGTTTCATATAAAGTTGACCTGTGCCCTTCATGAGTACCACTCATAGGTCGGCGAACTCACTCATAAGTCGACTCACTCAGATCGAGCCGTAAGTCTGAGTGAGTCCGAGTGAGTAATATTTTGGTGAGTTTGAGTCCGAGTGAGTCCGGTTGAAGAAAATTTCCGTGAGTGTGAGTCCGAGTGAGTCCGGCTCTGGAAAATTTTGGTGAGTCTGAGTCCAAGTGAGTCCGAAGCGCAAGATATATTTCTTGAGTGAGTGTGAGTGAGTTCCACTTTTTTTTTTGCCGACCTATGGTGATATCTACTCATCTTCAGCATTACTGTCAGCCTCACCTGGATTCATATTTATACTGACGTCTACTCACACGCATTCCAAAGCAGTGTCGTTCATACACCTTTACAATATTTATTGTAAAGGTGTATTTATTGTAAAGGTGTATATTGTAAATGTGTTTATTGTAAAGATGTAAAGGTGAATAACGTAAGGGGTTGCCTTGATGTCCCCCACCCCCGCCAACTCTTCCAGGGAAGTTCTTGATAAATATATCGTACGTTCTCATCTCTTTCAAGAAAAATGACCTTACTCGTTTGCAAGCATTCATAACTCGTATGCGAAGGTGCTATATGAAAAGGCGCCAAGAAAAACACCGATTACGTGAGATATTGGTGTTAAAGAGCATTGATACCATGGTCGAAAAAGCTCATTCTAGGCTAACGGACTCATGAGTCGACTCACTCGGACTCACTCAGATTCAGATACAGCCTTGAGTCTGAGTGAGTCCAGGGTGAGTAATGTTTTGGTGAGTTTGAGTCTGAGTGAGTCCGGTTGAAGATAATTTTCGTGAGTGTGAGTCCGAGTGAGTACATTTCAGGAAAATTTTGGTGAGTCTGAGTCCGAGTGAGCCCTCAGCGCCAAATATATTTTTATGAGTGAGTCTGAGTGAGCTCCACAAGTTTTGCTGGCCTATGGTACCACTCTTGCATGATTTTCTCTTATGTGTAATGCATCTAGTGTCCTAACTGTGATGTACATTTTCGTGCTTTTGTCATCTGAGTTGTAAATGCTTCCTGCTTGTGAAGAAACAACTTCTGCAGGTACTGTGATGAAGCTTACATTGAGGGGCGACATTTTTGTTGTAAAGATTTTTTTTTTTGTTTGCTAATTGTCATACAAGACACTAGAGACCTCACTGTCTACATTCTTCACGATTGTTTTTTTTTTACAGCGAAAGCTGTTATGAGATCACAACAAGGGTCGTTTCTGCGCCGTAGTTGTCCACCGTCGCCGCCGCCGGTGTCCGTAACCAATATCGCACGAAATAAGAAAAAAAACTAAATAAATAAAAAACACCTATGACCGAATGGGATTCGAACTTAGGTCTTCTGCGTGGCAGCTCAGCACTCTACCACTGAGCTACGCCGCTCCTTGAAACTGTGGTGCAAACTGACCCTATGCAGGCTTCATTTTGGGTAAGGAATCGCGTTAACGTGTGTTGTTAAGCGTATTAGAACAGTAAAGTAAGAACCAGGCGTCACACAAATCGAATTGCATAACGAGTGGGTCGTTCAATGCTCCAACCCATTACAAAAGCCTGAGGCAAAATTCTTCATCGTCGTCAGCCACAGCATCAACAAAGTGCACATAATGCGTTACAAGGAGTGTAGCGGGTACCGCGCTTTTCTGAAGAATGACGAATAATGGCATAGTAGACGCTTCCCCACTACACAAAAATTATGATTTATGTCGTAGTGGGTACCATGCGAGTGCGCTTGTAGTAGTTGCCCCAAGAGTGTTTAAAAAGGGCTCTAAAAAGGCCGCTCTCCCAGCTTTCGCTGTGGCTGTGCTGCGAGTTCCGCGCAGGCCTGGCGGTTTTTTTTTCTTGCTGTGTCATGTCGGCCGCAAATATGCACCCCCCTCCTCCCCCCATGCAAAACCTTAATGTGGACTAAATCAGAATCAGAATCATTTATTTCATTTCAAACAAAAAAAAACAAATACATCATAAGAATATACAGAAGGAGGTCCCATAGTTACAAACTGAAATGGGACCTCCTGTGCATTATAACCTGGTGAATAATATACTCAAAATGGCAATATAAAGACTTGATAATGACAAAGGCTAATATGAAACAAACAAGAAACAAACCTACAAAGAGTGTTAACAAAAAGCATTGAACAAGCAAAGGAACGAGGCTTAGTTAATGAGAGTAAGAGGGGTAGGGCGGGGGGACACTTTCCAAAGAATGAACAGTAATGCAGTACACAAGATAATAAAATACAAACAAATAAACAGAATACAATAAGAAAATAATGTAAAGCATAGAAAAATGATGCCAAGATGGAGGAAAAACATAATAACAGAACTAAAATCTATCGAAAAAAAAGAAGAACTAGAGCAGTCAAGAACCGGAGTTAGACGAATGTAACAGAAAGTGTTTGAGTTCGGAACAAAACCTATGGGCATTTAGTCATTTTAAAGGGGATGGTAGTGAATTCCAGAAAGCAAGTGCTGAAAAATGCAATGACTGCTTGCCGTAGTTTGTACGGACGATGGGTAAGATGAAGTTATTGTTGCCAGCAAATCTAGTATTATTAGTGTTAACAAGGGATGACTTTGGTATGATGGATGCAGGAATGTTATTCTGTAGTGCCCTATAAACAAAAATGGCGAGATTAAATTTATTCAGATTAGACACGCTTAAAATATTATGGGAATGCAATAACTGATTGGCATTAATACAATGAGATGAAAACGTTACTAGACGAATGGCTCGGTTTTGAATGGCTTGCAGTGAAATGAAACATCTGTAAAATTTTACATTATGAAAAAAAAGAGGTCTAAAAAATTTGTAACATTTTTTTTTTATTATTATTTTTGTTATCAAACACGTTTGATGTCTTCCCTCACGAAAAGCAATCAACATGAAAAGTGATGTGCTCTTGCCAATAATGGGTAGCTGGACCAGGTTGGCACAGTTGAATAGACTCAAGATGTTAGTCACTACTCCATGGATCTGTGGTTCTACAGTATTGGCTGCTAGCGAATGTCTGGCTCATCCTAGGAATGGTGAAGATAATTATAATTAGACATGTGCTCCATTTAACCAGGTTTTGCCGCTTTTCAAGGTGGCATAAACCGAATTAACATTTCTTTCCCACTTGCTTGGAACTTTTGTTAATTATTTTCCTCTACCTTTCTGCAGAGGCTTGACCATCCGCACATCATAAAATATTTCACCTCATTCCTTGAGAATGGTGAACTATTCATCGTTCTTGAGCTGGCAGATGGTGGTGACTTGGCACAGTTTATAAAGGCAAGTTTCACTGCACATTTCTCACATGTTGAATGGCAAGTAAAGCAAAACATTGTTTCTTATAACTTACAGTTGGTGCTTTTAACCATGACTCCTTCTTAGAGTAAAGCAGAGGTGTATGTATATACTGTGAAAACAGAAACATGAGTGCATGAAAAGGGCACTGACACAAAAATTTTCATTTGTAATTTTTTTGTGCAAATCAAAGACCAAGGTCTTCAAGAGCCTAGTAAATGTACTGGTAAGTGTGAGTGCACTCTGAGAAATTAATTACAGCATGTTTTAAAGGCAAGTTTTGGTTTCCTACTGTACCCTGACGTCAGGACATGGTATAGGCATCTCGTCACGTGGTTGCACGAGATATCGTGAAGTTTCCACGGCCGCTCTGTTGCGTGGCTCAATAGGTGACACACAAGCAACCATTTTGAATGCTTTTAGTGACGTGCAAGTGGCCATATGTATGTTTTGGTGCCTGATGTCTTCACAACTAGCGATACTGGTGTGTGAAGTCACCAGAATTGATACTGTAGTCTGATATTACGTTTGTGCACCATGCGAAATTTGCTTTCCACACGCCTCCCACACGCTGACATTGACCATTGTCTCCTGTGGTTCATTTGCGTATTAAAGCGGCAAGCTGAGCAAGTTGGTAGGATGGTGCATCTGAATTTAACAGCACTTGTCTTGTCTGAATCTCTGTTCCTTGTCTGTTACTCATTATTAATTCAAATATGTCCTTTGCACATACAGTGGTCACACTAAGTGGTTATAGTGATAAGCATTGGGGGGCTCTGTAGAGCATAATGAAATAGCCTAGCAGACGATGCTTAGACAGAAGGGCTCTTCAGGTCTATGCGCTCACCTTTGTACTAATTGATGCTTTTAAAAAGTTGTTTGAAAGTTGCACATCTGTCTAAATATGGCTATTGAAAGCAGATAACGTTGGTACTCTGACACCACAGACTAATATGTTACACAGAGAGCATGGAGTGATTGAAGTGACACATAAAAAACCCTTTTCATGAGTGTCATGCTAGCTTTACTGTGATGCATTTGGTCCAGCTAATGCCAGTGCAGTCATTTCCTTAAACAACCTGTACATGCACAGTTTGTTTGTGCAATGATATAGAAAATGTAGACTCAACTCTCTTCAATGAAATGTGCATAAAAGACAAGCTTCAGCATGTGAATCCAGAATTTTTGCCTCCATTTAAACCATGACAGGTGCCACCATTAGGTAGGCTATTGTGCAGTGCAGAGAAGCATGCCAAAGAAGGGGCAGTCTGGCATTCATATAATGACAGGATGGTTATAGCACAGATTTTTGTGATCCATAATAATAACAATAATAATACTTTATCTATGTACATCCACAAGCAAAACAATGAAACAAGCCTTTTGAAGTCTGCAAAAACTTGTGTGATAACGTCTTAACAGAGTCAGTTGTAGCAGTTTAGTTACATAGTGACATAATTCGAATACATTTTAGCCAACATTCAGAAGAGTACTTGTTACTATTGCTTGTTTGCAGGCAGTGATTACAGAAAAGAGACAAAAGAGCATCAATTACATGAAAAATAACCAATTCATAAATTAGCTATAATAACAATAACCTTATTTTTTTTCTCAATGGCCATTCTAACAACGTTTCTTTTTTAAACAAGAAACATTGGTATCAAGCATGCTGTTTTTCTTCTGTGTTGGCCCTGACTCTGCTCATTTCCTGAACCAAAGTCAGTAATAATGCAGCTCTATGTCATCTTTTACTGGATACAAAAGGAACCAAAATATTCTTAATGGGGCCCTGCAACACTTTTTAAGCATGGTCAGAAAACGCTGTTGATCGGTACTCGAGGTTCCCGAGAACGCGCGAGTCAAATATTATAGCGCAGCACGCGGCCTGGAATTCACTATAAATTCTCAAAGTCAACTAAATATTGCTTTCTATTCTTTCGACAAATGATGCTATATACTCAAAAATCATTGTGTCAGAGACTCAAGTTCCATGTCCATTTGATTTGAGCATGGCGCACTCGGGAGTTACTGAGGCCGCTGCAAGAACCCGCCACGTGTCCACACGTGCGCGATTGCACTGAAAAGCTGCGCGTTTGAAGAAAAGAAAAAGTGCTCAAGGTCACGAGGTGCGCGTGACATACCTTCTTCTCCTGTGCCATCCCTCCCTGCTTAGCTTCCCGCTCTTTCGTCGGGACGACAGAAGAGAGAAAGCAATTGCAGCGTGCGACAATTCTTTGTAACTCCACTCGTACTTGACGGATTCTAAAATATTTTGCGGCGGTCGATTTATGAGGCAATAAGTAGTGAAACCATTTCACGGCTACTTGGAAAAGTGTTGCAGGGCCCCTTTAAGTTAAATGTATCCAGGTTAGCAACTGTAACAGCTGGGAAGAAAGGTCTTCATGACTTTGTCACAGGCTGTCTGCTTGCACTGCGCATATAAATTTTTGGGGGGGCTGTGTGCCCCCTGGGCACCCCCCAGGGCATTCGGGTGCTCCCCCCTGGAACCTTGCATGATTGCTACATGCTACATTATAATAAACCAAGCTGGTCTTTCTGGAAGGAGCTAGCTACAGTAGTTGTTATATAGATTGATCTTGCACTGTGAGCTTGTCTCACACAGAGCCTCTGGTTGTACTCTTAGAACTTCTTATATACTGCAAAGAAACATTTTCAAGTGCACATTTTTCTCTCTTTAAAGAAGTAATATCAGACTTCAAGCATACCAAGAAACTCAGCTGCAATTTTGTAGCAGTGCCTTCTGCTTTGATTCTTTGGCATGTTTGTCTTTCACTCTCTACTGGCTCATCCCATCACAGGCGGAGCACCACTGTGCCAACTGATGAAACACAAAAAACTGCTAGAAGGCAGAGCAATGGAAAAGGCATAACTACAATACTGCAGCTATGTTCCCAACACAAGCAGTTTCTCTTACCTTGATATGGTATACTTCTGACAGTTTAATTACAGTTCTGAAAGTCCCTCTAGTAACCTTTACCTTGACAACTTGTCGCTCACATTTATGTGCATTGCAGTGTGCAAGTACATGCGTTCCCACATTTTTACCCCATCAGCTGTCTCTCTTCCTCTTGCACAGTTGTTCATATGTCATCTTGTTTTTCACTCTTTGCACATCGTCCATTTTTGTAAACCTTATTACTTTGACTTGTGCCTCATAGACAGTGCCTGCGGCATATGGCGTAAAAGGCTTTCAGTGCTTCTTGTCATACACAGGAGATCATGCTGCTTGTTTGTACTTCTGTTAAATCCAGGATAACTTTCATAATGCTTTCTCTTGAAGTCCACGTATACATACTACTATGCTCTTCACTTCTGTGTTCATGGTTATCCGAGCTGCCATGAACTTTGTATTATAAATGCTGCCTTTGATTTTTGGGTGGAGCATTGCAGCGATTGCGTGGAGAATCTAGCCATTCTACTTGCTGATTGAAAGGCACATGCAATATGTGACCACAGGTCTTGATGAGAGCAGACTCGGGGCATAGCTTTGCTGTTGCTGTCTTGACTTTCTTAGAGTGTGCAGTAGCATATAGCAATGCATATAGTAATTTTTTTTTTGTACCCTTAGACAATATTGCCAGCAGATATGTATGTGCTATCCAACCTAATACTAATTAACTATATGTAACAAAAGGTAGCACACCCTGTGATATATGTTTATGTATAAATTCAGGACTCCTTTTTTTCTCCCCCCCTCCCCTGCACTCTTGTCCTGTGCTGCAAGAAAGCAGTATGAGAATGTCTAGTCGGACACAAGAAAAGGTTCAAGCTGGAATTATAAAATGCTCTAAAAAAACAAACAAATGGTCTTGTCTTGTTTTATTCTTGGGTGACCTTGCTGTGAAGCTTCATGATGAGTGTATTAAATTATTGGCTCATTTGGTAAAATTATTAGTGTTTTTTCCCTGAGGAAGGATGTGTGCGTGGTATTGTTCACACAAGAATCGGTCCCAGTTTTCTGAGACATTCTCTGTTTACGATTTTCGATTTATTGACGAAGCACCATGTTTCTTTAGTGAAGACGTTTTCAATGGCTTTAGTGTTTCAGGCAGCATGGTAAGCTGATTCCTGAGCCAACCATCTGGAAGTACTTCTCACAGGTGTGTGCTGCCCTCAAGCACATGCACTTGAAGAGGATAATGCACAGAGGTATCACAACTGCACATTTTCTGTTACATTGTGAGGTGCATTGTAGTTGAACGTGTGATCATCAACTCCTGCTGCAGGGAAATGCAGTGCAATTGATGTCAGTAGCAGTTCTCATTGCAAAGGCAAAGGAGATTGTATATGGCATCTCTTTTTCATTATTAGAAGCAAGGTCATATGGTACTTGAAGTGAACACGTATTTTTTCTAGCTGTGTGTGCTGCATGGCTGAAATTTCCTCACTAGGCCAATGGCCATCATTGGAAATCACTCTTTACATTGCCTTCATCAGAAGCGTCGTAACTTTTTGTAACACTTTAGCTATTTAAACAACACATGTCGTCCTGATTAGTAATCTTAGTAAGTTTTTTTCATTTAAGTTGAAAGGCCTCAAGATTTTTCTGTATCTGCAAATTTGTCACAGTATCTACAAATAGGTAAGAAAAATCATGCGAATTCCACTAACTTGCAGAACAAGTTTAGGTGAAGCTTTACGTAGTGTTTAGGGCGCACTAAATAGCATTGACTGATAATTTCTTTACCTTATTCATTGCTTGGCGCATTATGACAGTGGTGCAATGATATACATTATCTTGTGGTAAAGCGCTTGTGTTTGACAATGTAGTACACAGAAAACACATACCGTTAGCAAGACGTGTTTGCTTGCATTGCCTTTGTTCAAAAGCTGCTGAAAGCACAAGTGTTGGTGTGCTGGACGGGCACATGCATAGTGTGATGCTGATGCTTCATTAGGCGTAGAAGAGCAAGGGCACGATAACAGAGAATCATGAAACATGTTGCATAATGTTTACGCTGTTGTGCTAGAAATTTATAGTGTTCTTTTGCATTGGTGCTCATAAAACTACCACAGAATAATGTGCTGCCTTGCATGTAGCCACAGGCAAAGAGAAGGCAATGTTTTTAAGAACGTACAAGGGTGGTCATATGTTCCCTGGCCACTGCCTTGGGATTACATGGAATAGCGGCCTGGAAACTCTTGACAACCCCTTTACATCTTGCTGAAAGCAAGCTAGTGCCACCCACTAGTTTGTTGTTGTTATTATTATTATTATTATTATTATTATTATTATTATTATTATTATTATTATTATTATTATTATTATTATTGAAGAAATCCAAAACAAGACATGCTTTTTGCCATAAACATTCCTTTCCCCTTTTTCATGTTATCTCCATCTGCCACACTTTTCCCTTGTAGATTTATTCTTTCATGTACTAGGCATCCAAAAAAAGGCTGGGGTCGTGGCAAGATGGAAGCTTGCAATAAAAAATTTGTAAACGGGTTGTGCTGGAGCCGGCGTTTTGACATGCAAACTTGTCTTCTTCAAGGCTGCAACTGCTTTCCTTAGCGCATGTGTGTATATGCTTCGTACCCTCTCCTCCAACCCAAACATAGGAGGAGGAGAGGGCAACTGCGAAAGTAGGGGTGGGGTTGGGGGGAGAAGGAGGGGCTGGCATGCTGAATTGGGTGAATCAGAAGTAGCGAGGAGTAGCCCGTGAAAAAGAAGGAAGCAGGCACGGGGGGGATAGACATGTCACTGAAATATGGTTATCAGTAGGAAGCACCACTTGACAATGATGATGTGATGGGGATGAGCACGGTTAGAAATTCCTTGAAGAATGGCCTAATTCTCATTGGTTTTCATTTTGTATGCACCATATCGGATGGATTCTAGAGCTCTCTTTAAAAAGTTCACACCTGCTAACTGGAGTGTATTAAACTTGTGAACAAGGTATGACTCTGTATATTTTCTGTCCCTTGGGGACCAGAAGTGTGACATAAGGATGTAAAGTTTGAGGTTATCTAAGTTGTGACCTGCTACATTAAAATGCTGTGCCACTGCTTTTGGTAATTTCTTTTTCATGTCCGCACAGTGCCCGTTCAATCTAACATTCACAGCCTGTCATCCTGTTTCACCAATGTACCGTTTGTGACAATATGAACATTTGGATCATGTAGACAATGTTTGAACTAGTTCAGGTAAAACTAGATTTTATATGGACATAATCATTTCCAGTGATCTTAACTATATCGTCATCTTGAAGGTGTTTGCAAGGTCTTACATCTTGGACGAGAGTAAGGTATTAAGTGGGCAGCAGAATGAGGGTTTATTTTCGCATGCACTAACATGTCTCTAAGGATCCTATTGTGGTGATACATGACCTTTGGTACTTCAAGAAACACTTTTCTAAGGCGCTCGTCGCTTCCAAATATTGGATAATACTTGCAGAGGATATTTATGTTTGGGAGCGCATTTGAGTATTTAGTTATATAAATGCTAGCTGCTTGTTGGGCTGTGCTATGCGGGGAGGGAGGGGTTGCTCTTTTAGCTGGTTTTGATTGATTTCCTATTTAATTTACATGCTTCGTTGTAGACCTTGTTTAGAGCGTTGGGCGGGTAATTTCTTTCAACTAATGTTTTCCTTTAGGTTGCAAACATTAGTTGAAACTCATTATCGCAATGTTGCACGGCTGTGATGAGTACTCAACTTTATAGCTTGTTTGCAGTAAGTGTTGAAGTGATTACCATCGAAGTTGTGAACATTGCTCTCATGTACCGCTGCACAGACTTTTTCAATATTATGCATTACTGTGTTGATGCTGCTATCGTGTTACCTGTTAGCAGAGGTTTATGCAATGCTTCAAACGTGAGTCTATCACCAATAGGAGGTCATTATTCTATTGTGTTTAGCAGCCAAAGGCTGAGTAGGTTGGTGTGCTAGTGCTTCTTTCTAGGGCGGTGCATGAGATCGTAGTCATACGTTGACATCTTGGGGCATCATTCATAATTACAACTTCTGTGGCATTGGCTTCCGAAGACCTTCATATGCAATAGAGGTACATGATTTTTTAAAAATACCACTTTCTGGTCTTAAGCGCACTGGTGAAAATGATTGCCTACATAGACAATGGCAAGCCCCTCTCTATCCAGCTGGGAGTAATTCCTTCCTGCCTGCAAAAAGATGCATGATGCTAAAGCAATTGAGGCTTCACGTCCTTGGTCAGCGACTTGTGGAAGGGCTGTACGCATTTCATATAGTGATGAGACACAGCCTTGCAGTGAAGGTTCCCTCTCATGGTAGTGCAGTAGAATGGTGGACTTCTGAAATAATTCGTGACAAAGACCTCTGTATGGCGTGGTGACCAACTCCATGGAACTTCTTTTTGAAGGAGTTAGTATACGTTGTTGGCCACTGTGGCTCGATATTTTTAACAACTGGCCATAGAACATGAACAGCCCTCATGCCTCAGTGATTGCTTGCACCTTGTCATCGGTAGGATGGACAATCTCAGCACAAATTTGATGTTACAGAAATTTCAGTTCTGGCACCCCTGAAACACACTTACTAACCATTGTGGTAGACCCATGTGTTATTAGAGCCTAGTAGTGCTAGGGTATTACAGCATTCTCAAGTGTGTGTCATCTAGCTGGAGTGCTGGAAAGTGTCTTGCTGATCGCTGTGAATGCCACTTCGGAGTCCAACTCAAACTTAATTGGGCACTGGTGTACAAATATTTCTGCAAAAAGTCTCCAGAATTTTTCTGAGGTTCACCATGCTGTTTAAGTTTTAATGTGCCGATAACGCAGGAGATATCTGGAGCGTATTATTTTTAAAAAGTCAGGCACTCCTGTTCGTCCATGTTGCTATTCCGCTGGCCATGTTGCTAGTCCTTGGTCGCAGCTGGCTGTGCTTCGTAATGCGTGCATTTTTAACGTGTTTACATATACAGCAAAAATGACAAGTCACTTTCTGCAACTGATATCCCTACGGATTTCGCTTGTCATCACATCCCCAACAGTGCTGTGTCTTTTTGCTTGAATTTACCGTAGTACTGGAGCTGGGTACCTGCTGACTGGTATGATGTACAGGCTCAACTTTCCGTCAATTATCCCTCTACCGATGACTAGTGCTCTCCACTTGTACAGCAGTGCTGTGTGCTTTGGATGAGGTAAGACCTGTCTTTGCGAGCAGGTGTTTTTGTAGGCCTCTGTCATGCAGTCTGCACACAAATCAGTTGCACAGCATAACATCCAAGGGAAGCGTAGTCATGTTTACAGGTTGTCTAGCCAATCTTCACTCCCACTCATTAGCTGAAGTGATCGAGATCAGCATCCTGGCATCATAGTCGGTGGTGAGCTCCTTCAGAGCCGCTACTCTGGCATTCACTGTTTCATCTTCATGTTGATCTCGTCATTGGAAGTAAGGTTGGCTGTATGCTTCTGATTGTTTTGGTTTCTGGTGCATTTGTACCGCAGCTACAATGTTGTCATAGTCAACCGCAGCTGGAGTGCTTGGCTGGACCAGGGCACAAACTGTCTTAAGTGTTCTCCTCTCACAGCCTTAGCAGGTTCGCTCTGTTCAGTGCAGCATCTGTGATGTCATTCATCTCAAAGTCGAATTGCAGGCATCCAAACCATGATGACTACCATGGGCTGTTGAATCCTGGTAGTCTATTTCGAAGCCTGTGCATGCCCACAGCTTGTAGCTTGTCAGAACTGTGATGTAGCGAAACTCCAAATCCACTTCCTCTTTGCCTCTATTATGTCCATATGTGTAGTTTGCCCATAGACATATGTGCTACCCGTGGTAGTCTTCATTTCATTCATTCATAGCGATGGCCTCAACTCGGCAGACGCCTCAGATTAGCATGCGAGGATTTATTGATCAGCTGGCGCCCCATAGAAAGATCACATGCCACTTGACACCCTCTGGCAATAAGTTCCGTTAGTTCTCATTGATATTTTAGGAATAAGTGTGTTTTACGCCCACCACATTGGCTACGAGCGGCTCTGGCTAACTCTCTCAGGGATTTAGTACATGAATACCCAAATAAGTGGATGGGGAAGCGCCTTCTGTCATAGCTCAATTGGTAGAGCATTGGATGCATAATTCAAAGGTTGTGCGTGTTGGTTTTTGTTGCAAACGCAGCGCGACCGAACTCTTAGGAACGCTGATTGAGTGGATTTTTTCACTCAAGATCACGGACGCGACGCACCGCTGACAAGCGCCATTTCTTTATTGCGTCAGAGAGCTAAAAAAAAAGAAAACGCCAGCGGCAGACTTTTGGGTACGTGGCGTCATCTGATGACAATCCATTACACACACAACAGTGCGTTTGGATCCCACTGTCGAAAAGAGTGATTTTTCGTCCACTTTACAGTAGACTCTCAATAAACAGAACCTGAAGGGACTGGGAAAACATGTTCCATTTAACAGGAGTTCCGTTTACTGAGAGATTCACGGGGGTGCAGAATACAAGTACGAAACCAATCATATCAGAGGCAGTTGTTCCATTTAAGCAGCAGTTCTGTTTCACAGATTTTTGTTTACCCATAGTCTACTGTAATTCATTTCAATGTATGTAATAACTATTACACAACAGTGGAATACAACAGTGAATGGCCCTTATGGTTTCCCTGGCCTAATCATATGTTGGATTCATTTGGTTGTGTCTAACAAAGAAAATGAGCCCTTCAAAGAAAAATAGAATCCCCATCATTTTGTTCACTCACGGTAGTCTAGAAGGCATAGAGAGCCTAAATGGGTGGAAGCTTAATTAATTTGTCTTGCACCAATGAAAAGGTTGGAGCCAAAGTAAGGCCTGGAGAGACAAAGAGTCCTTTTTTTGTCCAGAGGTACACAAGGGTCACTCTGGGGGAACGGGTTGCCCTAAAACCAGTCGCGAGCAGGGTCAGTTCAGTGTTGGAGATGCAATACGATCAGAGCAGAGGCTTGACCAACATTAAACAGCTTGCGCTGTAATGTTGCCTGAATTTAGATTTTAATACGTATATTTGAGAATGCATCACACTGCAGAACCAGCTGTGGAGTGATTGTATGGTGCACTCCCCTTTTAATGTTCATAGAAGGTGGTTGCACACATGTTTTCCTATTTCGTGTTTCTATTTATGTTGATGGTGCAATGCCTTTGTCTTGGTTCCTTGACTGGCCTTAATTCAAATCTCACTACTTCCTTGTGATGAGTTGTAGTGTTTATTTCAGCAAAATGCTGCAAAAGAAGAGGTCTTTTTGTTCTTTCTCATACAGGGATCAAGAACTTGTGGTATTTATCTGCCACTTATTTATTCCCATCTTCCTGGTTTGGTGTACTTGCACGACGAATTATAATTACATCTTTGGCACTCAAAACTGATTTGGTTTCCATATTAAATGAGGAGTCACAAAGGGATATTTTTGTGTAATATAGTTGCTCGCATCTTTGAAAATGCATGAAGAATATGGTTTAGAGTCATTGTTTTGCTGCATGTATGCATTATGTGCAGATGTGAAACCAGCCAATGTGTTCATCACCAGTGACGGGAGGGTCAAGCTGGGAGATCTGGGCTTGGGACGATTCTTCAATCCCAACAGTGTTGCTGCCAACTCTCTTGGCAAGTCCTTTCGTATTTCTCGGCAGTGGCCTGTGCTGTACCTTGAGTTGGGCTGCATGGGCTGCAAATGTCCTCAGCTTTAGCATGAGGACATTTCTGGGCTGAAAAAATGTACTGGCGAGTACCGTAATTGATCTATTCTAAGCCGACTTCGATTTGAAGCCGGTCCTTTTTGTCAAAAGCCAGCAAAAAAAAGAAAAAAGTAACCTCGAATCTAGGCCGAGCGGAGTAAAAAAAACAGCCTACAACGCTCTCAAAACTTGAACAGCATTTAATATCAAACCTAGATATATTGAGCCTGGACGGAGCTTGCGAAAGGGTTCGATAATTCAATATATAATATATATGCCTGACAAGCTCACACAAATATTTTGCACATCTCTGAGTCTCTTGAAATCAAGCAGAATTGTAATTTCCCTATTTTTTTCTCAAAGGCCTCGTCGGATGCATCAAAGAAAAATTATGAGTAAATTTTCATCCATGCCGTCTTGTAGAATGTGAATATCGGACTGGGAGGCCTTTAGCGTTCTTAGAAGACCATGGCGGTCCACACTTCATGAACTAACACTGCAGGTGGTGAGCTTCATCATGTGCAGTTTGGCATTCATCTGCAGTTTTTCATAATATAAAGCTGTTTTTTTTCTTCCATTCCTGCAAATAGCTTGAGGCCTTAAGAGGAGATGCGAGTCGAAAAACACGTTTTTTTTTTTTCAAAATTACATATATTTCGTTTTTATTTGCTTTCACAAGTTTAGTTTCTCTACTTTCACGACAAAAAAAATGAAGATTGTAATTCAACTCGAAGTAGGTTAAAATCACTTTTAAAGAGCACAAGGTGGCTACTAAAAAACTAAAAAGTGCTCATTTTCTAGAGTCCCCTGGAAATTGTCACCTGCCTGCTTGCCATTGCATTTTGCATGAGGGGTTCACTAAAATTCCATGTTCAAAGTAACCATGATTGCCAATCTCTCATCATGGAATAAATCACCTTAAATAATATATCTTTTCCGCATAGATGAGCTTTCACTTATACCTTTAAAATGCGTTTTTCTCAAGATCCATTTTTGGGCATCTTCTTGCGTTTGGACATCATGTTTTTGGTACTTCTGATAGCCCAATCGGGATGAAATTTTGCCCACATATTCCTTAACATGTGAAGGGTGCAAGTATCTCCTTTAAAACTTGATATCCCCTGTATAATTATTACAAACTTAAAGTAAGCAATTAGTATGGGCTGAGGATTCTAAGAATTGTCGCATTACAATTTTTCTGGACCATCAAAATGTTTTATATGCACTTTCTTGATAGTTACTTGCATTCTAGAGTTAATGGGGAGCAATATGTGCCATTAATGGCTCAGAACCGTAAATGTTTAGTGGCATAAAAAGTTTGTCCAAAACAAACTATATTTTACGCATTGTCCTGGCACAGAACAAAAACTGTGCAACTTACTATACAACTAATTACATATTTGAAATCAGCACAAAAGCCTATATATACAGCAAAAATTTCATTGCCCTGGGCTTCAGATTAACGCAACCTTTTTTCCGAATCGCATCTCCCCTTAAAAAGAGTATTTACCAACCTTGCGCAGTGCCTTTTCTGTCCTCTCAGGTGTGGTGACTCTTGTGCAGGAGTCTGTTGGGGTCAAAGTTCACAAAATTCACAGTTCACTTACCTCATACTTTCTCTTTCAGTTGGGACGCCATATTACATGTCGCCTGAGCGTGTCCAAGAGCAGGAGTACGACTTTAGTTCAGACGTGTGGTCAGCTGGTTGTCTCCTTTATGAGGTAAGATAAGCTGTACGTAGGGTGTCACTTGTGGTCATTTTAAAACAATATTGAGTGTGCTGGTCTTCACAGCATAAACCAGCTGTGTTATCACAATTTGTAAGTGAGTGAATATTAGATGCAAGTTCAGGTAAATGCTTCTGAAATTTTGTGTTAATCCAGCACGTTCTCCAAGAAATATAGCAAATGTTAAATAGCAAAAAACAAGTTGTATTTAAGCAGGAATTGTACAGTCGTTAAGATAATGATTTGGTATATAATATCAGGTTTAGGTACTCTGTAGAATTCTCTGTGTAGCAGATCACTCTGCATCACTTTCCATGACAGCACAGTGCCGCGATTCACCCTCACTGAAAATTCGTCACTTCTTTGTCATGGGAAGTTCCAGCCTGGCAGCACCCCAGCCTAATGTAACAAAGAAAACGTGTGCCCGGGCCCGGGCCCGGGACCTCGTTCAAGCTTACCCACCCGTACCCGGCCCGGTGACTCGCGAGGCCCAAGCCCGGCTTGAATTCGAGAAAAAAAATGAGCTTACCCGGCCCGGCCCGGCCCGACAGAGGCCCGAGCCAATAAGCTATAAGGGATCTTGCCCGACCATAGAATCGACAGTAAGGCATTTTAAGTGGCAAATATTTACGCTTTCTGGGCACATGCTTCACTAACAGTCATGCTTTAACTTGCCGGTATTTTTTTTGTAAAAAGAGGCTCACGGTGGAAACACTAGAGCGGACAAACTGGGTACGATGAATGTTTGTTCGGCCGCTGTGTACTGCACTTAATTTTTTCTGCAAATACAATGGGGATCATCACGAGCATTTTGTAACAGATATTGTAGCAAGGAAAGTGATTTGCCGCACCGCAGTTTCGATAGGGAGTGCAACAATAAGAGAGGAGACAAAGAACAGAACGCTCTTTGTTTTGATTGCACTGTCTATTAATATTTAAAGCCGGCTCTAACGACAAAGCCGGCTCTAAAGACAATTATGTAACGAGCGGCATGCACCACGTGCAGTTTTTAGGAATACGTATAAGCAGCCATAAGTAAGAAAAGAAACTATTGGTCACAGCATTCTGTTCACACATCACAACGCTGCTAGTAATAGAGTCTATAAATTTTGTGGCATAGTTTAGAGCTTATTTTTTCACATGTTATTGGGTGACAAATCAAATTATCAAGAAATTGCGGCTTTAAGCACTTAGTGTGTGGTTGCATCACATATCCTGCCGCATAGTTTCAGTGAAATAAAAAGTTGGGCGAGTTGGTGTTGGTTCATGATAATTGAGGGGGGGTGCAAAATACACAGCACACAAGAAAAAGTGTGGGAGGGACAGTGTTGCATTAGTCACCCATCTATTCATCTACAGTAGGGACAGATAGCCTTTCTTGAATGACACGTGAGGTTATCGTGCTGAGTGCTTGTATGTTTAATCTTTTCTTAAATGTTTACTCTTGGTTTTATTTGGTATAACTGCGTTATAAATATGTTTTTTTCTGAATAAAGAATTCAGTTGCTAGTAGTGCGTCGTCCTGTGTCCTCCTTTTTTTTTTTGTTTGTGCTGTTTATTTAGTGCCCCCCTCAGTTATCATGAGTGTGAAAGTTTCTTGCGCTGTTTACGCTAGCCGCCTTGGCACGTAACATCCGCCTTGTGAGTTGTGAAGGCATCGGTGGTCGTTGTTCATAACTAGAGGCCGGATTTTTAGGCACTAAAAATCGTGTTTTAGGCGCCAAAAATAGGCAGGAAAAACACAGTTTTAGGCCCCCCAAAATCGTAAATATAGGCACAATAAGTTTTTACAAAAACTCAAATTTTCGAATAAGGACGTGCGCGACCTGGTCTACGACAGGAAAGCAAACAAATGTTATATTTTATAATTGTACAAAGGCGTTAATGATTTAACACAGCCACGCAATGGTCCCTTTTCGGGCACGGTTTCTAGAACACGGTCTCTAACTTTTATTGCCCAGAATGGTAAGTTAAGTGTCCACCATCGAATAAACACGCTCCTGGGTCTGCTTCTTTTCGGCATGGCTGGGAAGGGCAGCACAGGATTCAATAGTCAGACCGCTAAAAGGCCAGAAGAGTCTGTTAGCATCGTATTGGCCGGGTCTAATAGCGCATGGTCAATTTCTCCTCTTTTTGTGAACACCATAAAGGGCCCCTTACCAGGTTTGAGCGTTTCGAGCTAGAAGTGTAATGCATGCACTGCGCTAACGATCAGACTGAATGCCTCGTTCCCTTCATCTCACGGGCGCGCGCACCAATGTCGGGGAGGTGAAGTTCAACAAGGAATGGTCCTGTGTATGTCACAGTAGTACATGATACTGCGAGAATTATTCGAGGCTACATGTGTAATTTGTGCAATCTGTTGCTTGAATAGAAGAATGAAAGTTAATAGAAATACTAAAACATACAAACGGAATGTGTGCGCGTTTTTCTTTAGTTTTTTCTTCGAATCGAGAGCGATGCGACACTTAGCTGCCTATATTTCTTTTGTGCTTGTGTTCTCGCCGTTCCCGCGTCGTGCCGGCGCCAGCCCTGACAACGCTTAGCATGTTTTTGGTGCATTGTCCCTCACAGCAGTTCCAGCTGTGCGACGCGCTGTGTCGTGCTAAGGATACAGGATCCATGCCAGCCTCTGCAAACGCACAGATGGCTCTATCCCACAGAAACAGGCAATACACTATAGAGCGAACGCCGACACGATACAACACCGCTTGTGCGCACGACCTGGCTTGGGCATGTCATGTGCACATAGTGTAATCTTGCGTGCGCATGGCATGTTGATGCGTCAACGTCGTGTGATCTTCCGGCTCCGAGTTTCTCTGATACCGAAGAGGGCAGGGAAGGAATTTGGCGTGCGAGTGGCAAAGGTTTCAAGCTCACCTACCGGCATCATGCTTTCGCGGCTCGTAATGAACCAATTAAAAAGTTCTTGTACAAAGCTCTTCATTGGACACGCGAACACTTCCAGTATCTGACTAAAATTTCTAATGTGATCTGGTGAAGCGCCCTCTAAGAGTAAATTACAAACGAAACAAAAGCCATGTGCACATCTGATTTTTTTTTACCTACTTTCTACTTTCCCCTGACGGCATTCCATGGTTTCGCATTCGCTCTCCATATCCCTGCTGCTGCGCTCAGGCACCTCCTGTTTTCTGCCCCCCAACACGCTCAAGTCTTCAAGCAAGTGCTTCAATTCGATGGGAACAATGGACTTTCCTGGAAAACCGGCGGTAAAAGCCGCCCGCCACGTCCTCGGCCATAGACTCCTCTCTCCTCTTCTTCCCCTCTCCTCTTCCCGCCTTTATTTTCCTCTCCCCATTCCACTGTACACGCTGGGACGTGCTCCCATTTAGGGTTGCAGAAATAGCGTACTTTCCTATCCCCTGCTCCAACCGCTCGCGCCATGTCAGTGCGGTGGGGTGAGGTGACCGCCGCGTCCCATTTCACTGCTGCTACCGGTTGCTTCCCGGATGTTTGTTGAACTAGGGAACTAGGTTTTTGCACCCCATCAAGTTCCGAAACGTCAATTTTGCCCGGTAACATGAATTACAGTCTCAAACTGTACTCGAAAGCAAAATCTGAGGCTAAATAGCGTTCATATAGGCACCAATTTTGAAAATAGGCATTTATGGGCACTTATAGACATTTAGGCACAAACGTCAAAAATAGGCATTTATAGGCACTATAAAAACACTTTAAAAACCCTCCTTTACCCCTTATTCATGCTCATATATCAAAGTGGCGCGATAGGAACCCAAGGAAAAAAATAGGCATTTGCCTATAATCCGGTCTCTATTCATAACTTCCACCACTGAAGCAAATTTAGGATGTCTCTGTGAACCTCCGCAGAAGGAACATAGCTGTCCAGCTCATCCCTTCATTTCTCTCGTTCTCAAACTTCGTTCCACTTTTCAATAGAATTTATAAAACTCCTGACTGAGGGCTTCTCCTTGTAGCTTGCAGCAATTTATGTTAAACACGGTCCGCACCGTGCTCTTTTTTTTTTTTTTTTCATAGTAGTATAAGAGTGTATGCTTTCCTAATGATGTTGTACCGGTAGAAGGTGGCCATTTGACTATGCGGGTAGGGCTGGCAGAAGGTAGACGAAGTGATTTAGATGTATTTTCGGGGTTCGTTCTATTTCGGTAATAAAGGCATGACTAAGCTTCTGAGCGCTTACTCATTGAATGCATATGACTCAAGGTCAGTGGATATTACTCGGTACGGAGTTCGTAATTGTCGTTTTCCAAGTCAGATATTTCGTCAAGCAAATATACTTTGCCCCATACTTTATTTAATGGACCTATGCTATTTTGCACATTCCAACGATGTTGCTGCAGTATCATGTAGCACTTGCACTATATAGTGCAGGGGCCTCAAAACACGCCGCCCGCTGGCTGCATGCGGCTTGCGGACCTCTCGCTAGCGGCCCGCGGCCCGCAAATGACTGCCTTCGTTGCATTTTTTTTTTATTTTCTTTATAAGTACATTCGTGCACTACAGAGGCATGACGGGTCTAAACCATTTTTTTTCATGAGGCACACTCTGCGGTCACCACGTACTGATACGTAATCGTGAAACCAAAGTATCTTTCAGCATCAGCGTACAGATTTTAGTCATACTGGAGATAGGTATCGATATGTTGTTGGAATCTTGCTGCCGAATCCCCTTCAGAAATGACTCGTGTATGAGTTATGGGAAAGCTGATCTTTCAAATGAAAAAGCTAGCTGACATTTTCTACAACCTAGCCCCCCCCCCCCCCCCCTCACCCGGCTCTTACCTTCGTCACTGTCCTGGCTTTTGCGGGACTAAATTTTCATGTATGCGGACCGTTAGACGATGTGAGTTTTAGACCCCTGATATAGCGGAACAAGATGAAAGCTCGAACGTTAACTATGTGGGCACAAAAAGCAGGCTGTGCATGTCCATCTTGCGTCACATGACCACTGGGAGCGGTCACGGAGCCTCGGAAAATGAATGCGTCTTTAAAGGATTCTGTGAGATGAGACTCCGCGCAGTCCTTTCATTTAAAGGGGCCATGACACGATCACCCACATAATTGTGGTTTTCAGCGAAAAATAGAACTAGATGGTCTATTGTTCCTGCACATACATGAAAAATGGACCGTAAAAGATTATTTCATTGCAAAATGAACCCTAGAAGGCGCCGGCAACCGCCATTTACCCATGGCGTGTGTGACGTCATGTGCTTCATGGAGTGGCGCCATCGTCTTTTACCTGCTTCAGCCTCTGAAAATCGTTCAATTCTTAACGCCAACCTGAGGAAAGCTGAAAAAGCTCCATTATAAGCGCAGCTGACCATGAAACAGTATCGTTGGCCGAAATACAGGCGCTCACAAAGCAAGTGGCTTGTTACGTCATGGCTCATCAGGGCACCAGTGTTTTGAGACTCTCGGGCTGCTCGCAAAATTTAACATTTTGACCAAATTTACCATTCCCATTGCCCCGTCTCCCCTTAAATAGTCTGTATTGTTACAAAAAATCATGGTTGATCCCTCCGTCATAGGAATCGGTATAACACGAAAGTGAAACGTGTCCATTACAAGTAGTTGAATGTTTGCTGTACATTGATATACGTGAGTTTGCGCAATGTCTATTGGTGTTTGACAGTCATAGCGGTTTCACGTGGGATGCATGCCACGTTGACGCTTGGTGGTACATCTGTATCCCGACGACTAGCGTCCATGATCAATGATTAAACAAACCCTTGTTGTCATGGAATGCTTGCGGTTGCTGAACGGTGAAGCGAAGTCGGCTTGGTGTGACAGCCAGAAGAGCGTCGTTGATTGGACGCCGAACTTGGGCTAAGGTCGCCTACTCGCGGCATATTCGAGTTATTGAACAACCCTGCCCGATCAGAGGGAAACGCAACGCGCGTCGTGTCTTCCCCGTGGGCAGGCTGCGATGTTTCGCGGGGCGAGCTAGGAACGCGATGTTACAGCCACGCTAGCCACGCAAAGCACTCGCGCGTCGCAGGGCTATTTTCGGTATGGACGGATGCTATGATAGAGGAAGACGCTAGGGGTAGGGTCGCCACCTGGCAGTATGTTAATACGTCGACGAAATTGCGCTTTTCCTATTCGAAACTTGCCGAATGGGATGGACGCGTAGAAACAACGCTTTGAAGGAACTAATCGTGCATTTCTCGGTCATAATGCATTCTTCACTTCAGCAAGATCACTGTGAGAGGACAGTGGTAGATATAAAAGGCTTGTTTTTAAAGCATGCAGGGTATGTGGCCGTGGCGCAGTGGATAGCGTGCCCTTGCATGTGGTGGACCAAGAGGTCGTAGGTTCGAATCCCGTTGATGGAACTTTTTTTCTTTGTCTTCTGATGATGTGTATTTTTTTCGACATCATTTCCGTGACGGAAATGCGTCATTAAAATCTTGGTGGACCCCGGCATAAAACACTATCGTGTGAAAAAAAAATAAAAAATGTATATAGACAACTGGCTCCTTTCTTCGGTCAGTGGGGAACCGCTGCATTGGTTTCCTGAGGCATGGTGAAAGCTTTTGAAACAAACATTTGGCAGCGCCCCAGTTGACCGGTTGATGTTTTCGGGTGTTGCCTGTATGTGCCATGACTTCATGAAGAGCTGATTTTGGGAGTTTGTCTCGAGGTCAACAATGTGGGCATTGTCAAAGAAGATGCAGTGGTGATGCACCACGCAGTGCTCGATGAGGGCACTCCTTGGCAGGCGAAATTTCGCTCACCGTCCTTGTGGTGATGGAGTCTTTCAGGGAAGTTTTGCATTTCCCCTGTGTACGAGGTATCACACTCTGCACAAGGGATGCCTCACTACTCATACGTCACTGAGCAGAACATAAGAATAGCCGTTCACATAGTAGATTGCAGAATTTTCTATTACCGCACTGCATCTAAATACCGCATCTAAATACATAATACTATTAATAATAATAATAATTATTACATGGCTTGCTGTGTTCTGATGTCATCTTATTTTGAAACTCTTTTTTAGAAACATAAGCTTCTTAAATAAATTAAGGCCTCTGTTTCATGGACCCTTTAAGATTACTTGAAAGTTCTTTTGGGACCCTCCCAAAATGCTACTAATGGTGTTATTAATCACTTAGGTTGTCTATTATATGAACTAAATTTATCAAGAGCGAGACGGATATGAACACTATTCTTGCCAGAAAAAATTTTGGTTACACTGCAGTTCGTAGAACAAGCCAAGCCTGCTGGGCATGCTGTACATCCTTGTTTGACCTCTCAATACGCATTATCTGTGCATGTAATGTTGCTGTCCACCATGCCCCCTAAAATGTACTGAAAGCTAGCTTCCTTGCATATGAAAGCCCCCCTATGCTGTGGCTGTGCAGCTTGTTTTTAAAGCATGGCCATGGTGTTATATGTTCTGTGATCAGCAAAAATATTCGAGATTGCTTGGCGTGTTTATTCGAAACTTAGCCAATATGTTTGTGTTTGTTTGGTTGGTTGGTTATTTTCGAAATAGGCTATAGCATTAGATTAGCAGCAGAGCTTAGAGAACGAGATGTAGCACACACTGCAAATTGTGCATCACTAACCCTTTGGTACCTGTTGTGATGAATTGAAACTACTGCTGTAGCCTTGAGGAGCCACAACACACTATTTTGTCAAACAGAGTAAGTGCTTCCAGGTATAGTTAAATTACACGTTACCGTTGAGAGCTGGTAGGTGACAAGTAATTTAGCACTACTGACAAAGGAAACAAATGAGTGTGCGTAAGTGGTCTAGCTGGCACCCGTGCTAGGTAGCATCCGCATTCTTACCAGAAGCAACGGATACTCTTTCCTATATCAAAGTTTTTTGCGTTTGCTGATCTTGTAGCTCACATGCACGGTTGCTCTTGTGTTCTTCTTCTAGCATCCGTGTCGCAGTGCTGACTTGGATTTCAATAAGTGTGTAGTTTTAAAACATTAACTTTGTTCGGTCACACAAATTATCTGGGTTTCTTTTTATTGTTCCCAGATGGCAGCTCTGCAGTCCCCATTCGTGAATGAGACCAAGAATCTTTATTCGCTTGTTAAGAAGATCGTGGCTAGTGAATACCCGCCTATTCCAAGCAATCTCTACTCAGATGAGGTGAGCACAAGGACTTCTGCTGAGCTCTTTTTGGGAACACAAGAGGGCCACCAAATCACACCGTCACAGCAAACACAACATACCCTAAAATTCCGAGCAAGCACCCCCTCCCCCATTCCTTCAGCAAGTCAAGACTACCGGCAAAGTGGAGGGGGGGGCACTCTCCCGAAATGGCGCTAAAATGCAAGATGGCATCTGCGGAAAAAAAATGGAGTGTGCATGAACTTCATCAGAAATCTCCTGGCTTTTGTTTGTGGCATGGCACACTACAATGACGACTAACAAACACCAGAAGCAGAAAGGTTGCCTGTCAGACTGTGGGAAGCATGACATGGAAGCACCTCCAATGATGAGCTTACACCAGCGCAACAGCTCTCGGCAATAGACACAGATCGTGGAGGCCTTACTTTTGCAGTCTAAGTACATCACAAGTATCATCTTCTAATTGCAAATACAGATCTGAAGTCCATGCTTTCGCTCGCGGAAACCTGAAAATTGTCGTGGGTATTGTGTGTCAAGTTCAGGGTGCGATCATTATGCAGGAAAAAAAAAATCTAAATTTTTACGACAAATTTAGGGCACAAACACATTGAAATCGGACTGCTAAGCAGGACTGGATTGGATTCAAGGACCCCAGTGTTGCCTGGACATGATGCACATTCAGGGCGAAAAGTGTGGTGGGGGGAACCTTCTCAGAGCAGCATGAAAATTTGAAATTAGCACTGAAATTGGAGGGGGCACTTACTTGGAATTCTACGGCAATACTGTCCACATGCAGTTGTGTACAAGCAATAATAACTATGGCATTACTGTTGCTTTGCTATGCACCTCATGCCTTTTTCTTGCTGACAGGCGGCGTTGAGGCAAGGCCTTGACGTTCCCCCGTGGGAGACTTAAGCCCGGGTCGCGTTAAAACTTGCTGGACGTTTAATAAAGTTGTATCCATCCATTCATCCACCACTACAATGTGAAAAATGGCAGACACTTACTAAATGTTTGTGCACTTGTTTTTCATAGTGGATGTTATTGGCTACAAGTGAGATTTTAGAAGTGCATAGAATAAAAAGAAAGCAAGCATCTAAAATATTTGGCAGCATCTTGTGTCTAAAATATTTGGCATCATTTAGTGATTACATCAGTCCTGTTAATACATTGTGAACACAATCAGAACTGCAAGGACTGCAATTGTCTTGGCCTGTAGTCTATGCAGTGACAAGACTTTGCAGCTGCAACTGGTTCTAGTCAGAAAATTACAACAACCTCACAATAAAGAACCATAATTGGTTTGGCTTTTGACTTAACCAGCATGAGGCCTCATGGCAACAAGTGCTTTTCCGAATTCTTGATAAAGTGTTTCTTTTTCTCTACCACTGCTCCCTCACTATTATGGAGTATTGGCATCAAATAGGTTGTACAAACAGAACTAGAACTTAAATTATTCTTAGCTTCTTATGACAACACTTTAAATTTGCTATGCTGTGACAAAATGAAAACCATTCGAAGCAGCAGCAGCATAATTCATCAAGCCAACTAAAGAAGTGAACTTGTAATACCATGAAAGACATTGAAATTTCATTCCAATAATAATAATATTAGGGGTTTTACATCCCAAAACCACGATATGGTTATGAGGGACGCTGAAATTTCATTCCAACGCCTTTGCTTCCTAACATTGCCATGGTAATCAAACAACCACAGTGCCAGGTTTATTATTATTAACTTTCTGCAAATGTTTGTGCCAAGGTTGTTTTTAAACACCGCAAAACCTTTTGGGGATTCCCTGGATTAATTCTACTTCTGTATACAATCAGATCACAAAATGCAGCCAAGACGAGACAGGTATCACCCAAAAGTCATGTTAATAGCTAGAGGTGTCTTTGACTCGCTTAAAAGCACCTCTCTACATTTTAGTTTTGTGTTCTAGGTGCATTTTGCCTGTTTTCTTTTTTTTATTAGTTTCTGGGGTTTAGTAAGGACATATGTCCTGATTCAAGAATTGAACTTAGCATTAGAGAGTTTTAGTGCTGGGAACCCCTAGCCGTCGGGCCCCCCACGTTCGTGCATTCTTCTGTGCTCTTCCTGTTTTCTTCTGTTTGCCATCTGCACCCAAGGAGAGTACAATAGAATGCGAGAGCTTGTGTGAGCGAGCAGCTTGGGGGGCCCGGCACTAAAACTGTCCACTGACAATCTAGGGCTGGCACACAGCACCATTTTCATTGGTCAGTTGCGTTGCTTTCAAGTGGCAGCTACTGTCATTGTGTGGCTTTTGGAATGCTAAATATGTGGTCATTTTCAGTGCAGCATATACTATGTATGCAAGAACAAGCAATGGGTAGAACATAGGCTGTCAAGACAAGTTGACACAAAACTTTACCTGAAGGTAGGGCTGCTCCACTCCACAGCACACGAAGGCCGCTGTGGCAGGTTTTGTCGATGTTTACACATAGTGAAAAGTTAGCAATAGGTTTATTAACGAAAGGCACCAATTCAGGTATACTTGGTCAGACATGCAGAAAATCTTAGTAGCACGAAAATGACAGGGATGTACACACAGATGAAATGGTGGCCACTCTATGGCTTGCGAGCAAAAAGACTCATCAAAACACCAGTCAAGCACACTTGGTCGTTGTGCTACGCTGTCTTATCAGGAAACCGTGCTATCTTTGAATGGTTTTTATTTCTACATAGGCAGGCATATGTGTACATTCATTGTTTAGATTGCATTCACAACAGGCATTTAGTGAATCAGGCAAAAAGAAGGAAAATGCAAAGAATGTGTGTGGGAGCAGGTGATAAAGGCTAAGTATCACAAACCACACCCTGCTCATGACAATATATGAAGCCAACAGCTGACGAGGTCAAGAAAAGCATAAGGGTCATTATTTGTAGCTTCTAATTGAAGTGTGGTAATTATGAGATAAAGCGAAATGAAAGTGGGTGAAAAAAGTAATTTGCCAACCGTGGGGACCGAACCAGCGACCTTCTCATTACATGTCTACAGCACATCCCTTCCTGTGTCTTGTCCCAACAGCTGCGTGCCCTGGTTGCCGTTTGCATGGATCCAAACCCCATGAAGCGGCGAGATACAAGCTATGCTTGCACCGTGGCCACACAAATGTATGAGCGTTTTGTGCGGTCATCTGCATGCAAGGCAAACACGCCGGCCTCTACGTGATATGGTGATCTCATTGACTGGCAGCAGCACAGGTCTTTTGTACTTTACACGAATGGTTTCGTGTTTCTGTGTGTACATACTAGACTTGTGAATGGAATTCGCTCTACTATTTGGTATCATAAAGGGCACAGTGAATAGGAGATGGTGTGCTGAGCTGTGTTTCAGCTATGTCCATTGTGATGAAGTGTATTATGACTAGAGGGTGGGCATTTAGCCACTGGCGAGCAGCTGCAGTGCATTGCAGCACAGCGCTGTAAAAGCAACTCTTACTTCTGAAAATCTGCTAGAAAACACTCAGTAGCGATATCTTGGTGCACCATTTTTCAGATTTCCAGAAGTTAATTTGAAGGGTGATTGATGCAGGGTATGTTTCTTGGTGTGACATGTTTTTACAGAAAGTAGAGCTATCTCATTACAGTGTACAGGGCCTTTGTTGTCCAGCATTCCAGGAATTTTGCATTTTAGTGGAGCCAACCTTCACCTGTTCAGCCCGCTAAATACCCAGCCTTCTAGTATCCCCTAAGTAAATCGAATCTGTGCATGTGAAATTTTGATTTGGCCACACAAAAATGTTTGAAAGGTCGAAATAATGAAATAGTGTTTCCGTGCAGCCAAAGCACGTGTCGCTGACATGGTAAGCATTTGCGATTCCATCTGCGGAAAAATTTGTTTTTGCAGCCATATCCATCTCGTCGGTCGAACAGAAATGGTCCTGTACTTTTTTTTGTGTGCGACTGAATCTAAAATACTAAATTTTTTTAATGCTTGCTATTGGGTCAATCAATTATGATGCTTTGTGCCATACCCTCTCATTTCCTTGAGTATAGAAATATGCACTTTACTCATGTCTGCAATTGCATTGTGGGATCTTGCGGCTTGTGATAAAACAATGCCTGTTCAAGTGCTGCCTTACAGAAATGTTGTAGACACCACTGAGTGTGTGTCCACTGCTGTTTTTAAAAGCGAACTATGCAGCACTGAGTAGTTGCCAGCTAGTCAGACATGTAACTACTAGCACCTTGACTTTACCACTTGTTACAACAGGAGTACTTTTGGTTTAGCATCGCTTAAGCCTTTGCAGTTTTTTTTTTTTGGTGCAAGCAGTGCATCTCATTCACTGTGCCCTTGCTCTTTTTGTTGCTACCACTCCTAGTCACTCGAATAGGGAATGGCTGCTATGTAGTTGACTCCCAGAGCGCATTTAATTAAACTGGGGGTGTTGCCCAATGTACTGAAACAGTCATTAGATATTTCTTGAAATAGCGTGCATGCACGTGTGTCTTTGTGGGTTCATTATTATGAAGTGATATATATAACGCTTCATAATAACGGAACATAACAATTATAATAGCTCCCTTGCATTTCTCAATTTATATCTGTGCTAGAACAACATGCTACCACTGGCCGTTTCAGTGCATGCTTGCAACACCTCCTGAATTCGTGAAAGCATTTATGTATTTGCATTTGTAGCAGGGGCCATGCCCTGCAGATATTTTATAGTGGCGTGGTCACATTTATACTTGTGGTGAGCTAAATGAAATTGCCGCTTGCCAGCCATATACCTGATGATGATTGTTTGCTCAAAGTCAAATGTTATAATAATACGGTGCGAGTTTATATTGCATATTACACAAGTCATATTTAAGAGACCTTTAAACAGCACATACTATATTTTTTTAAGTATATACATTGCCTTTTACGCACATGACTTGTTGTATTTTTAACCGGCTGTACCTGCTTGAGAAAGTCATAGAGCATGTACAACTGTTCAGCAGCTCTTTTTTGACTTATAGAGCATGTTTTCTGGAAATTTATGAATAAAGTGTTTTACATGCATGTTTGGCAGTATTTTGTCATAATATGCGGTGAATGTGAGGTGGTCTAGTTTCCATAAAAGAAAGAGCCCCTTTAGTCGAGGGCGAGCATTCAAAGCCAGCGAAGGCTGAAAATATTTGTGAAAAAGAGATTTTTATCAGCCAGTTGTCCCCATCATTTGGATGGTGCTACAAAGCGATCCGCTTTTCTTTTTCCCTACAATTCTGAACTTTAGCTTGCTTCGTAGACCAATAAGCCATCTTCTCTGAAAACTTTCTGGTACAATTCATTGCCCTCAATGTTTCTGCTAGTTATACCTTTATACATTAAAATTCACTATAGCAAAATTCTTTAGATAACATAGCATTTAACTTTCTGTAACTTCATGCCCATCGAACACCATCTGTTTTTAACCTCATTATAGCAAAGTGTGTTTATCTGCAGTTTTATTATAATGAAGTTTCAGTGCTGCTGCACAGGAAGACCAAGGCAATGGATGGAAATAGATGGAAATTTCTTCTGGTGCAAGTGGTAATGGTTGAGTTGCATGTTTGTTGCAAACACATTTTTCAGATCACACGCCACATGATAGAGCAGCCTCCAAAGTAATGTGGCATCTTTTCTGCCAGTGGCTGTGGGAAAAGAGCATACTTCAATGCTTTCCTTGTCTTTGGAGCAGTGGAGAAGGGAGCATGCGGCTGACGCATGCCATGTGGCAACCCTGCACATCGTATCATGCACTACTACTATATCGTCTCTACACAGCATAGTTTTGTATATCTGCACCATGTATGTTAAACACCTGCACCCGATGTGGTGTTATTGCTGTATGTCCAGCAACGAGCAGGAGTAGCCATAGAGGTAGTCGCACTAAATGCAGCGAGCTTTCACTTGTCTTTCAAGTGATCATGATCGTTCCGGTATATGTATAGTCTGATCCAACTTATGAAGTCCGGAGAGGCCCCGTACAGACAACCGAAGCGCGGCAGCCCATTGCCTCTGGGACAAAAAAGATAGTCCCACTCATGCACTCGGCAATGTTCTCCGAAGACGAGGTTACCGATTGGTGCAGAGTTGTGTGCATCCGCCTTTGATAAGGAAATGCCGCAGACTTCAGAAGTTGTATCCAACTACAGCTGAACCCTTTTATAATAGGCACTAATGTTAAAGACAACTGGGTATAAAAGGCACCAGTTTGCCTACATCAAAATAGGAGTTGATCAGAAAATGAGGACATGGCACCCTGCTTATAAGAGACCCCTCATATAAGATACGAGAACTGCATGGTACCCTGCTTATCAGAGACCTCCCATATAGGGTACAAAAACTGCCGCCTGGTGTGTGTCTCTTATAAAGGGGTTTAATTGTATTGTATATTGAAAACTCCAGCACAATGTGCTTATTACACACTTGTAAGCCTGAATTAGTGTGCAGCATCAGTAATTTTGGTTAATGCTATCATGCATTGGAGCTTGGACGAGGTGCAGAAGTACTAGAGAAAATTCGTTATTATGCATGTTTGAAAAATCAGACTTGTAGGGTTATGTTTTGAAGACATGGACAAAGTCAGGCACGCTAAACACCATACAGGAGCTCTCTATAGCGACTGACGTAAAGGGGTACTGACACAAAAACTTTGGCCTCGCGTTTTTTTTTTTTTTTTTTTTTTTTTTTTTTTTTTTTTTTTTTTTTTTTTGCTGCAATGTGTTGCTGGGGGGCCTGTTAATCATAACACGGCACCTCGTTTGCTGCAGCGCATGACAGATATTTAATTACAGGCTCCTCATTACCGACCAGTTTCAGTTTCGGTTTGAGAGAGCGAAAAACGACAAGCCACCGGATGCAACTATCACCACCTAGCGTGCGCAGCTCTCGATCAGGTCAGCACACAGAACTGTGACGCACTTCGGCACGGTCCGCATCAAGAAGTACTTTCGAATAGGAAACGGGACAGCAGTGTCGCCAAACACAAAACTTTCAACGAGTGCGCCGCGGCCACGGACTCGCGACCAGCCGCCGAGAAGTAGACTGCTGGAACAAACGCGGCAAAAGAAAAATGGCAGATATGACGTCATCATAACTTGTTGCAGCGTGGTCACGTGAGGGAAGTAGGGGGGGTCACCAAGGGTCACCTCTGATGGTGTCAGTAGCGCGAGGGAGTCGATCGCTCACGCAAACTTCAAAATTAATTTAAAATACCTTCCAAGCTATATTCGCTGTTGATATTTTGCAGATGATATACACATGTTCACGGGAATCGAACCCGCAGGCTGTCTCGGCCGCGAAATTTTGTGTCAGTACCCCTTTAAGGTACCCTTTAAGGGGACACTAAAGGCAAATAACAATTTGTGTCAGAGTGAAAGATCAATGTTTGGGAGTGTCTAAAACGGCAATATTATCAGCAGTGCTCTACTAATCGAGAAATTGGAGGTAAATGTACGACACCACATGCGCTACGAGTGGGACATTTTGGAAATGGTCCCAATGACGTCACAGCGTCCGCCTACAATTAATCAGTTGTAATCAAACCAGCTGCAGTAAATAAAGAACCTTCCGTGCATTACAACACCTAATAAAATGCTGCTTGTCCGTTTCTGTTTGATTCATAGAAGAAAGAACCGCCTGGCGCTGCTATGGGAAATGGCGCGAGTGGTTCCAAAGTTGCGTTTTCGCCTGGTTAGGCTGGTTAGGTGGTGCCATCTAGCGGGGCGCAGTTGAACCAAGCAAGCAGAAAACTGTTCAATCGCCGTTGCTGTGGCTCCCGCTACTTTCGCTCAGCTGCTGCTAGTGTCAGCGGCCGCGCGGTAAAGGCGGGCAACGTTGGGCAAGGACTCTGCTACGTCAGGAGGTCCGTTTTCAGGCAGGGTGATTTGAAGTGCGCTCACGCCGTGCGGACCACTAAAACGTGATTTTATTTCAAAATAAGCATTTCCTTGGCACGAAGGCAGCACTACGAGGTTTCTGGAGCGCTATTTCAGCAATCAACGTCAACTTAAAGGGGTGGTGCCATCAAATTTTCGAGGCTATAACAAGCCTGTTGTGGGTTTCCTCTGTATGCAAGGACACTCCACACGGAAGGGTCGGACACAGCAAACGTTTAGAATATATTTTAATTCACTTCCAAAGTGTACCTAAATGCTCATTCTCCCGATCGATGCCCATCGCTAGCGCATCAAAACTGACGTAGCTCTATAGGAAGGACAGCGAAAGTTGTAGTGACATCACACCAGATCTGTAGTGACGTGAGTGACCTCCGGACCTCCGCCACCTCCGAAACGTACATACCGGCAAAGCATCGGTAGCTACATCACTCGCAGAGTTTCGATCGCTTCCTGGCTAAGTGCTGCGCATCTTCGCGCGAGCCTTGTGTGGCCACGTGACCAAGCCTCCTACGCTGCTACGTCACTGCCCAACTTGGCGCCCAGAAACCGAAAGTTGTCCGCATAAATAAGGCGATATTAAATTATTTAGAGAGAATACGTGAATCTTGGTGCGTGTATCATGCTTCCTAGAGCTATACGAAACGCTTGCAGCGAAGAAAGCGCAAGCCTTGGTGGCACCACCCCTTTAATATTTGCTTTTGGTGTTCCTTTAACGAAAACTCTTTTTTATTCGTATATGTATATATGCGCATGCATCCTATTGTGCTGTGGAATTTAAGTAACAAATTTCTTTACTGGAGCAACGACCAACAGTGTGTTGACACACCTTTACCGTTGACGGTTTTTGCCTCTACAATTTCTCATGCGTATTTTACTTTTTTTTTTTTTTTTTGTAGCCAGTTAGGTGACAGCTTTAAAACTACAGTGAATAACCGCAGAAAACGCACTGGTTCCATTGGTATAACATTAGCAAATATGGAGTAAGCATGACGTATGTAGAAAAACATTATACTATAATGACAAATGTTTCAGCTGGTGGGCCAGCCTTCATCAGTCTGACATGCAACAGCTTTCGTAGCCTTTATATACATTTATAAAATGTTTTTTGAACATATTACTTCGCGTATTTTGCTAGTTTCGTAGTGGGTGTAACCAATCTTGTATAAAGATGTCGCATTACTGCCCATTACTATGGGGCATGTTCAAAAACAACATTTTACAAATGTATATGAAGGCCACGAAAACTGCATTGCATGTCACAATGATGAAGGCTGGCCCACCAGCCGAAACGTTCGTGATTATATTAAAGGTGTTTCTATGTATTCTATGTACGTCGTGCTTTCTCGCTTACATTATATACATAGTAAAATACAGGGAAAAGCTTTCAATGAATCAGTTGCTAGAGTGCTCCCATTTGTTTGTATATGTGCCTTACTATGTCCGTGTCTTTACGCCTCGAATCTGTGGGTCGCGTTCTAGGGCCCTTAAGAAGGGTTCTAATGCAAGGATAAATAGAACTGGGGAGAGGGGGCACCCCTGACGGACCCCTCGTGTGACTTGAAAAGAGCTGACTCACACGGGAATCTAGGTAAAGGGTACTTTCTGAATTAATATATACATGTCGTGAATGAGCTGAATGAAATTGTCTGGGAAACCGAATGTATGTGAAAACGCTTAGTAAATATCCATGTTCAATGAAATCAAAGGCCTTTTCTTGATCTAAGGAAACCAGTAGCCCTTGAGCTCATTGGGCAGTGGTACTGAATGATGTCGCGCGTTAGCCTTGCATGGGTGTGGATTTCTCGCCCCGGAATAGAACAAACCTGGTGGGGAGCGATTATGCTTACAAAGAGTTCATTTCATCGTAAGGCGCTACGAATGGTGGATTCGGACCACTGAAGTGGTAGGAGATCTCTCGATTACTTTGCCCTGTACTGCAGAACGGCTATGCACAGTACCGCACCAATTGCATCAGTTAGCTGTCAGGAATTTGCTTTAATAACCTTGTCAAAAATCTTAGTAAGCTTTAATTATCCACATATTTACGAAAGGATATTCTACACAAGCGTTTAACACAATATTGCGTGTACCCAACGCCAGGTCCCCCCACCCGATAATTTGCTGGAGAGAGCATACCCAGCCGGCGCGCAACGTGAAGTGTGTGGAGAAAATGACGTCATGGCGGCCTTATTTACTGGGCACAACACCCCCCCCGCTGGTGGGGGCTCAGTGTGGTCGCGCAGTGCTTGGGGCACGCTTTTCTTTTTGTTTTAAGCTTAAACTTCATCTTAATGTGGCAAGATTAGCTGTGGTATGTGTCAGAGAACATCTAGATGTGGGGTAAACTGCATGATGGAAAACTTTGCCACGCTGGCTGGCTGTTTATCATGAAGGAGTGAACACACGTGGCGGCCTGTGCGAGGAACAGTGGCATCGTCTTCGAAAATTTGCAGCGTGTGCATTGAAAGACATCGACAATATTGGTTCACCTTTACGGACGGTGAAACTGTGTGTGGTATGTGCTGTGTGAATAACGGTGCGTTTTGTTTTCGAAAACATTGGCACTCGTTGGGGGCTGGTGGCAGTAACCGGATTGTCGACGGAACATCACGATTCGACATTTTAGTCAAGGTAAAAATGCATTTCACGCGATCATCTGCGTGTGCGTACATCTCAGCGTTTGTGCTGCGTGCAGAAAAAGAAAGTGCGTGATCTCTGGACTGATAGGTACAACTACGCAACAGCTATTAGCATGATTTAGCACTGCCGAAGCTGCATACACGCTTCGCCATGGCGAATACGCAAACGCAGTAAATGTGTAACTCGTATTATTCGGAGACCTCATGCGTCTTAATGAGAACAGTGGTGATTCTTGTTTTACGGCTCGAATCTTTATGAAGTGACAATGCGCATTGCAAGTTTGTGTATCGGTTCTAAGGGAGCAAAGTATGCAAACACATTGTAGGCATCAGATGGAGCGAGGTAGCTGCTCAAGAGATTATGTATATAATTAACTTATCAGGTTTAAAATCGCATAAATTTTCAGTGGGTAATGAGGAACGGCGTAAGGGAGAACTTCGCTTTATTTTCACGAGGATTTTTTAAAGGAGCAGTGACATCAACTTTACGCATGTCACGTTTTTTGCGTCAGCGTGTAGTTATCGATCCCCTAGTAACGATTCGGTACTGATAATGCAACAGAGGGACGATTTAATATATGTAATAATGATTACTATGACCAGTATCGAACACAGTTCAAAACGGGAGCAAAGCCCGCCAATTTTCAGCGCTGCCAAGCGGTCACCTCCCGTGGTCACGCCCCATCTGATCACGTGGCCACACGAAATGGTGACGCGAGCTTCAGCTGACTTTTCGTCTGCTAGCGAGCACATGTAGGCATGTCTTCGCCACCCCCATCGGCGTCGGCGCCGTCAAGAGCGTCCAGAAGCGACGATGAAAACACTGAGGAATATGGAATCGCTGCGATTTGCGATGTGGCGAATCATTTACGGTTCCATGCTCTTCAGAGTAGTGATTCTGATATCGACGCCGGACCGAGCAGCCACGAGGAGGCAGCTGGAGACGCACACTTGGGCCATGCTGGCTGGCAGACATATGTCACAACTACGCATATGAACGCTGCGTGCGTGTTACTTGTTTGAAATGATATTTCTCTGAACCATACGTTCTGTACTGGTGCACTTTGATCGGTTATTGTCGTGTTTGCATCTACCTCCGCATAACCAATGTGTCGTTATAACTGGTCAGTTAGTGAATGTCGACATGTGTGTCAATTGTAGTGTATACTGCTCACAGACTGAAACGCGAAAAGAAAAAAAGTGAAACACGGAGGCCTGGCATTTTGATTCCGTGAGCGCGTTGTGGGGGTAGCGTTTCGCAATGGTGCAGCAAAATTTTGCTTTATCTCTTATTTGAAGAGCACGATTGCAGCGCACAACAGTTCCACGGCATGCTGGCACGTAATGCGATGGAAATCGTAGCTTCGAATAGTCACATTCGCGCTCATGACTCCACGACAGATCACCCGAAGCGGCACAACGAAAACGCAAGATTCACACGAACGCGCTGCACGAAGCAAGCAAAACAAAACAAGCGACGCCGTTGCCAGGCAGCCTGGCGTCGCCTCCCAGCGGTACCACACGTGACAACACTAAACTTGTTTACGTCAGCGTTGCTAGCGCATTGTCACTCAGCGCCTGAGGCGTGGCCTAGGAGCTAGCTGAACACGTCAAAATAGTGTCGATGATGCATGGCATGAACGCGCCATTGAGCCTTTGCACGCTCTTTGCGCTCGACATAGAATAACTTCTACGTAACAGACGCAATTCATACTTCGCTAAAAAAACTCATGCATACCAAGCAATCGAGTGAACGACACATCTCGAGTTTGAAATTTGATGTCACTGCTCCTTTAACATCTAATGCACGGCAAGCGTTTCCTTCTTTTTTTTTTTTCGTATTATTTTGTTTTTTGTCATTCATCTCCGATCAGAATTTTCCGCAGTGAGAATCTTATCCGTGACGTCGCACACAGCAGCTAAAAACCATGCTGCCGTCAATGCTGCACCTCGTTTCAAACTGCTGTGCACATGTCGCGTTGTTAATTGAGTACGTACACATCCATGTCATGCAAATATTTTACAAAATGCCAGTCACCGTGAACATGCAGAACAATTCGCTTTCGAAGAGGATAAGATTTTTTTATGGCTGCCATCTACGACGAGCAAATCGCCACAAGCTGTGACTTTAGAAAATATCAATTCGCAGAAACTTCAGTCGAAGTAATGCAGACACACGCAGCGCTGCTATGCAGAAAGATCCCGGGACTTCCTTGCCAATCCAGCACCTGCTCCGAGGGAGAAGATTGGGGGGCGGAGTGTTCGCAGTGACGTCACGCTGTTTGCAGACAGGTAGAGGTCTATTGAGACACGTGAATTGCTTAATAAATGCGAGTGTGTAGAAATGAATGACAATTCAATGCCTGCAAATGGCGCGATGCATTGAATAAATGAATAAACGAGTGCTAGCACTCAGTTTAAACAAAGGTGATTATTTTTGTTTTCGTTCGTGGAGGCATGTCGTGAAAGAGACGCTAAAGAATCGGTTAGATTACGGCCGCGGCAGATGCGATCGAAATATAAGAACATCCGTGTGCGTGGTCATTGATCGAAGGTGTGCTTGTCAAAAGCCTAACTATATATAATGTGACAAAATTGGTGTCTGACCTCTTGGGTGGCTGACAATAAGCATGCATGCAAATAAGAATTCACACCTCGTGCGCATCAAATATTGCTATCTTCATGCGCTTTTACAGGTGTGAATGCACACGGTGTACTTGAATAGACCAATACAAGTTGACTTAAACTACTTGCACAGCCTCTATTGGGGACCACAAAGTATTTTATTTATCAGCTGCTAGGGAGACGGCAACAGATGGTGTTTCGCGGAATCTGTCTGAAAGTCATCTGAAAAATACACCAAGGGACAGCGGAGCTGAGGGGAAGCCTCAGCGATGGAGTGCAAGGTTATGCAAAGCAAGGACATCATCGCCATATCGTAACACCTCCTGCGCTCAGAGGTGTGACGATAGCGAATCCTCCTCACCATCACTTCCCTTACCCACCATACTGAGGCAATGAAATGAAGGACACCAACTAAAATAAACAAGCTATACGTCAGTGTCCTTCGTTCTACTGCCTGGTGTTTCATCCCGACTAGACGGGCTTCCGTTGCATCCTTGAATTAGCGTGCTATACTATACTATATATATATATGGCTATGCTTTACTCTAACCTCTCCACTCCTCCTTTGCATCCTCCTCACCCTCCCTTCACGTTCCCATCACCTTGCTATCTATATCATGGCTATGAGCTATGCTTTACCATCTCCCCTCCTCCGTCAGCTGTACCCTCCACCTCACAAGTCCCTCAGCAACCGACAGGCCACGCTCTGGCGTCAACTACAGACTCGCACTCTTCCCTCTCCTCTCATTCTATCACACTATCACCCCCCTTTTCCTCACCTCAGCCTGTACTCTCTGCCCTGAACCTCATGCTTCTGCTATTCACATCCTTTCTCAATGCCCGGCGGATCCTCCCCCGCGGGCCCTGGAGCGCCTAAAGACCTGGGAGGACTGGGAGGCCCTACTGCGTTCAGAGGACCCGGTTGAGCAGACAATGGCTGCCGACCGGGCTGCCAGCGTCATGGACCACCACCAAATGAACGCTTGAGCGCAGCGGGGTCGTGCGGGGGCCCAGGAGCCGGCGTGCTCCAAACTCCTCAGTTAATAATCCTTTCCATCCTACTCCCCCTCACATCCCTCCTCACCCTCACTCCCTTTCCCTCTCCTTGTTATATACTATACTATACATAACAAAGATAAAACAGGTGAAAAAAGAGGGAACACACAAAAAGACGCACCAATGAAGCGCTGAACACAAGGCCTTTTTATGGCTTGGTTCAGAGCAAAAAATCCTTGCATTCGAAACAATAAAATTGTTGTGAGTTCAGCACTGTATTTGCGTGCCTTTCAGTGTGAATGAATTGACTTCATTTAAGGTAAGTCCGGCCTACTCGCCCAAGCATCCATTTTAGCAAAGTATACTATACATACTTTCTCTTCACTTTGCCCAGCTGCGCCGAGTTTTGAGTGATGCCCAGCCATGGTCGTTGGCAAAATTTTCTCTTGGGGGGTGCAAACCATTGTTGCATCGCGACAGGGAGAGGGGTAGAGCAATGGCATAGCTTGGGTGTAGGGAAGTGCTTGAGTGGCTTGAGGGGGGGCAAGTGCCCCTTTTGCACCCCCCCTGCCGACGCCCATGTGCCCAGCATGGATGGAATTGAAGCTTGAACACCTCAGCTGTTTTCAATAACGGAAATGTTTTGGTGGCAGACGTCTGACTACAGACATCAATTACAGGAGTATATATTTAATCAAATTGTGTTAATTAACTTTAATTTGAGGAAACATATGGTCGAACCAAATATGAGAATGGAAGCTCTTTATGCGAAGAGTCCATTGCCACTTTGAGATTTCCAAAAAGCGGCCTCGAGTGATTTTAACGGCGTGATTAATGTGACCAACTACACCAGTGAAATTGAAGATGAAACACGGAAGAGCACAATTGCCTGATTCTTTCAAAACGTCTAGAATGAGTGAGCATCTTCATATCAACCATCACTTGACTTTGCTTCGTGGGTATGTGGGGTGCACTTGCGATTACGGCACACACAGTGAACGCAAAACAAACACCACTGCAGTCGCTGTCGTAAATAGTGATGTCATTTCTGGTCGTCTGGTGGTTCTGCTCATCTGTGCTTTGGTTTCGGTATTGTTGGTGAATTTGGTCAAATGTCAGTACTCCACAATGATTACCAGAGGTCACTTTTTGAAAATCTCAAATTGACGATGGGTCTATGCAAGAAAAACTTCAATTCTCCCATTTGACCCAAATACCTGTTTATACTAATTAAAAACTTGAATTATTTAAACTTTTTTAATTGCTGTCGTAATTGATGTCTATAGTCACTTAACTATGTCTGCCACTATGGGAAAAGTGATTATCAAGAAAGTGAACAAATATTCCATTTCCCTTAGTCTTGAGGATTTTTGGACACATTTCTTGAAACACCCTGTATATTTTTTATTGTACAATACAAGTTCCTACCAAAAATTTTTTTAGGAAATCCCATACCAGCTCGAGCAAAGTCGCATCATACAAACAGCATTAAATCAACATTAGACAAAAGCAACTATATAGAGTCCAAAGTTATTCGTTGATACACAGCACATGTGCATTTCATATATATTTTTATGCTGCATAGTTGATGAGCTTAAGTTCGTATAATGGGCATATAGTCTTTTTTATTTTCATAACAAGCATATAAATATTTTCATCCTAATGTTCTCTTTTGCTTTTCTCAATTTATGTTTTTTTTTGTGTTACTGGCTGATTAGTTTTGTTTGAGTAGTTATATGTCATACCTATATGCGACAAAAAAGACCCTTGAGGTCACTAAAGCATTAATTCTTATGAGTTGTGAGTGCGAAAGCATGTCTAGCAGCAGCCTACAGTGCCTGATATTCGGAGCTTTTTTGCATTTCGTTCATTGCTTTTCTTTATAGCAATCACCAAAATGAAATCAGTACACAAGCATGAGAATGCATGATCAAAGAATGTATAGATAACACAGCTCATTGCCAGAGTAGAGAAGAGACAGGCTTGTGAGAAAGGCTGATGTGATGTCGAGGTAATGCCCTCTACCCTCAAGAGCAACATCTGATGAAGCAGTGCGAACTGTCCCCATTCCTTCTGATTTGCTCTGTTGCGGTGTGAACATGATGTGGTGTCACTGCCAATAGAAATTTAGGCACCTTTTGGAGGACAGATGCCGGCTTCTTCGTTCAATGAACCATTGGAGCTTTTGCGTCAAAACTTATCAGTCAATGCAACCTAGCCAAAGCACTGCACTTTTTTCTGATTTTCCCCACTTGCGAATTACTAGCCTGGTGATGTGCTAGCAGAAGCTCACGCCTAAGGGTATTTCCTTTCTGTATAGCCTTGCACGTCACTGGAGGGTTCACATTGTTGTGAAAATAAAAATTATTATTATTATTACTTGCGGCCATATACTGTCATTTCCACCATTTGTCAATCATGTAAGTGATGGCTTTTTTTTTAATTGCCAGAGCACTTTTTGTATGAAGTAATTTCACGCTGCGATTCTATAATTGCGAATTGTGAACCTTAAATTAACAGCATCATCGGCTGTGCATCGGAACAACTGGATATCTGCTCATAATATTCCGATACTAAAGAAAGGCAATCCATCACTAGTTGATGACTACTGTGCCGTATATCACTCACCTCTTCGTGTTGTAAACTTTTAGAACACATTATTGTTGACAAGGTCACTAGGTTTCTACATGATCAAGCAATTCCAACTCCTATGCAGCATGGTTTTAGGAAGAGCCTCTCCACTATCACCCAATTAACTACTGCAAATGAAAGGGCTTGTTTTTCTTTGTTCGACACAATATTAGTGAGGAGTCATCATATGTTAGTTCTCATTAATATTGTGTCTACCGATTAACTAGTACTGCAATTCATAGTCTTGCTAGCATTTTCGATGAATCAGGGCAAACTGGCATCATATTTTTAGGTTTTAGGAAAGAGTCTGATCGCGTATCATGCACGAAACTAAGAGAAAAACTTGAATATCTAAACGTTCCCTCATGTCTTGTAAATTGTATTTCTGCTCATCTTACTAACCGTGGGCAATTTGTTGTGGTTGACAATTGCTCTTCCAGTAATCTTCCTGTAACATCTGGCATTCCCCAGGAAAATGTTATTGGACCATTATTATTTAACGTATATATGAATGACATTGTTGGCACTTTTACTCAGCCCGTACAAAGAAAACTATTTGTCGATGACTATTTACTTTTTAATGAAATTACCTAGCGAGATCAAATTACAATAAATTCTAATCTTCAAAATATACTAGCTTGGTGCGTCTACTGGGATATGCAGCTTAACATTGTTGAAACAGTATTTACAAAAATCACCAAAAAAACTAATAAACTGTCGCTTACCCATCATCTTGCATCTACGCCACTTATGGAGGTTGATGAATACAAGTACCTCAGTGTTATAATTATAATAACTATATAATAATCTCACTTAGAGCTCACACATCTCTCACCTTTGTGACTCAGCTTTCAAAAAACTTTTCTACATCAGACACAAATTAAAGCACGCTCCTTCTGAGGCTTGTCTAATTGCTATACCTCTCTTGCCTATCCTAAACTCGAATATGAAGCTATTGTATACTAAAACTAACATCGACAAGCAAGAAAGGATCCAACGTAAGGCAGTAGGCTCATCTTCCCTAAATATCAGTCCAGTGACTCCCCAAGTGACCTAATGACCCAACACAACATTCAGTCTTTTCGACGAAGAAGAAAAATCTACCGGCTTAAATTTCTATTTTTACCACACAATAGTAAATTGTCTTTCCCCAGAATCTTATAAAAAGTCACTCACTGTCCGCTGAACAAGACATCGTCACTCTGCCTAATTAGCACCTTATAATGCTAGAACTAACGTCTTTCAGTCTTACTTGTTTCTTTGAACAACAAATGACTGGAACAGCCTACCTCATAGCACACTCATCAGTGTCGACTCTGTTGCATTCATTACAACCCAAATTTAGTCCTTTCTGTATTGAAATAGAGTTCCGTTTGTTTACTGACATTTTTTGTACATATTATATAAGTAATTTTTTCATTGTATTATTCTTGTACTGTACATCCTCTTTCTGTGTACATTGCTTATGGATTCCCTACATGCTAACTCACATTTTTTGTTAGTACTTTTCCACTCCTCTCTGGCCCTTCTAAGGCCTTAAGTATTGTTACATAAATAATAAAAAAGGAGTTTTATTGTGCCTCTTATAATTAAAGCCAACTCCAATTAGCACTGTTGCAATTGGAAGTTGTAGCACCATTTTTTTTACTTGATGCTGTGTAGTGGTAAGTACAATTATCCAAAAAAAAGTTTATACGGGATCGAATATCAGTGGCAAATAAAACATTTCATAAATGTACTAATGCATGTCAGATGAAAATGGTATACTTCATTTCATTTCATTTTCTTCCAATAATGACCCAGGAGGGGGTTTTACATAAGGGGCAGTTATACAAACAAAAAATCAGAGTAATTTTCAACGAAGAAATCTTGTTACTTCTTCCATGAGTGCAAGTGAGGTGGTGATGGAAGCGATGTGGCAGGGAAGGCCACTCCAGTTTTTGGCTGTTCGATGAAAAATGATGATGAGCCAGCGACGGTACGCGCACTTGGGCGAGCAACGTTACGTGTACTTTTACAGTCATTATTTGTAATACATTTACAGTCATTATTTGTAATTGCATTGACCACGAAGGGTTAGATGTCAAATTAGTGCCAAATTAGCAGGACATAAATGAGAGTGCTGTGTCAACAGAAGAGTTATGAATAAATTCGATATTTACAACCAAAATTTATAGCCTTTAATTCATCAGTGGGTCTGTGTGATTCACCTGCTCTTAGTGAACTATTTCAGGCATTGCTACACTCTGCCATTAGTTTTATTTTATGAATGTACTGAAATAATGAAAGCCTTGCTGACAACATTTCCGGGACCAGGTGAAGGATGAAGCATCAAGGCGAGGGTGACAAATGAGCTTGTCTGAAGGAGGGGACAAATTTTTATCTGCAAAACTTACATAATTAAGTGAACTGTTCAGAAATTCCACTGCCACCAAACTCTTGGCCATAACCGCCACAACAAGCCTCATTTCGCATGCTTACAGACTTGTACTATGCAAGCCTGACCATCAAACCTGGTAGGCTCATCCTTCACAGAGCTGACAAAAATGACCAACAAAGAACAAAAAAAGCATGCACTGCTGTAAAAATGAGACAGCAAGGACACAAGAAAGCCTCTGCAAGTAAAGACACTAAATATTAGAGCCCCGGGGCATTTTGATTTACATGTAGTGGCTGTGCAATTTTAGCGCCAGTATTCTCAGAAGTGTGTTTTGACCCAACAGACCCACTTGCAGAAAGCGTAGCACAACTATGGCTAGATGGATTTTCATGCGGTCTGTTGCACTGTATAGATAACTTGCATGTTACGTCATGGATGCAGCTTCAGAAGGAGCTGGTACTCCATGGCTTTGATGACAAACAAGTCGCGGTTAATTTGCTTCAATGTGATAATGAAATGGGAGGAACGCCTCTGTGCATGAATAACGAAAGAACCTGCATGTGATGTTTTGATAACATTAATGTGACATCGCAAACGTTGCATCCCCCCATGCTGGTGCTCCAACAAAGCGGTTTCAGTGACGTCAGTGCAAGCCATCTATTCCCTAGTAAATTCTCTACGCTGTGGCATTCTTACTTCTTTGAATTACTATCTCATTTTTTTTACTCTTTAGCTAATTTGACATGATGATAACGAATGCATTATAGAAACGTGGATGTGATGTCCTGTGTAAAAAAAAATCGGGGTGATAAAAATATTTGGAGAATGTCACAGCATGAACTATTCCTATGGCTAAAATATAAGAGCAACAGTGGGCTTTTACACATTTTTTTTGTCATGCCAGGCTTTCTGCAAGTTTGGTACAGCAATGATGCAAGAAAAATTTATAATGTAAGAAGTACAGGAGGTATCTTCATGAAACTTTGTAAATAGTTATTCAGTGCACTTCCCAATAAGCATGCCAAATTTCATTGCCCTACTACCAAAATAAAGAATTTAACCTTCGATCCCCACCTCCCCCCTTAAGGGATCAACGACTCGCTGAAGTCCAAGGCTTCTCTCTCTCCTTTTTTTACCTGCCTCTTATCACATTACATCAACATGTTAAGAAGCTAACAAAAGACAATGCACCCTCAACCCACCAAGTTGCTGTAACCTCTCTTTTTCCCACCTTTTGCATGCTGCCAAGCACAAAGAGGCCGCTGGCACACATGAAAATGCTAAAATAATGCTAAGTGACATTTTTATTTAATTCATTCACGTTCACAAAACACTTTACTGTACAGCCTTGCCTAGTAAGCTTCCTCTGCACCTTTTTTCCTACTATGTGCACACTGCTAGTGCCAACAATTTTGCAGATGTCACATGAGAGGTCGACGACGAATGTATTTGTGGTACCAAAGAAACGTAGTGGCGGCACTCAGCGAGTACCTGGGGGAAAAAAAAAGTTTTGTCGAATTAGTTACTTCTCCTGAGGAAAGAAAAGCATGTTTTAAAGAAAAGCATGTTTTGAGACATGTTAGGGAGGGAAAAAAAGCGCAGAGGTCTGTACAGCATTGCAAGCTGTGATGAACAAGGGGCAGTCCAAAAGGTCCCGGAATGGTGGTTCAACATGTTGCTGATGTTGTGACCTATGACAATGCTTACTTAATCACCTTCAAAGTAGGATCCACCCGCATATGCACACTTGCTCCATTGCTCCGGCCATTGTTGGAAGCAGTGGTGGAAGGCTCCTTTCGGAATCCTTCAGAGCACTTTGACGTCCCCCCCAAGGTTGTAAAACGCCTCCATTGAGGCCACATTTTCAAGTAGGGAACAGCCAAAAGTCACTTGGAGCAAGATATGAACAGTAAGATAGGTGAGAGACGACCGGAATGTTATTCTTGGTGAGGAATTGTTGCAGAATAAGCTATGTGTGGCTTGCTGTACTATGAGCGAATGCGATAGCTAAGCTTTTGAAAGATTTTGAAAGGAGCCTTCTACTCCCAAGAAGGGCAGGAGTGATGAGGCAAGTGTGCTTCATCCTTGTATGTGACTTTTAAATATGCTTTTAAAAAATGCAATGAAAAGAACACGGTTGCCTAGCTAAACAAACTTTCATTTTTGTTATGTGATCTTTATCAATACCAAATGTCTACTAACCACAGACAGCAAGCTACAGCACTGCAGCTTGAATGCAGTTCATAGTGTGTTGCACGACAACACACTATAAGACAGAAGACAAAAACATTTTCAGGAATAGGTGATTCACACAACAGTCTACAGAGAATTGACAACATAACAGTGAACATCATTATAAGCACGCAAGATTATAGTGAGCACTCACAATGACAGAGTAATAAAAGTTTGACAGTGTACAGTCAGTAACGTTGCACTTTTTCTAAAAAAGAAAACATTTGAATCACCAGCCGACACTACATATCTGAATTCACTTGATAGTGGCTGCAGGCATTATAGGGAAAGAGAAACTGCTGCTACTCCATTGCTGATAGAAAAGTGGCACATCGAACATTCCATCAAACATGGTTGTGCCTTTAGTAACTGGTAATGTGTAGCAGTACTCTGCATCTAACATAATAAACTGCAATAACATTGCATAAGAAGAGAGATAAATTAACCCTCAGCTCAGTTTTGCCGGTTTCTTTCCGTGCCACTATTGAACAGAATTTACAAAAGGAGTTCACATCTATGGATATAGACACCACGAGTGAAGAAGATAAAAGGCGATGACCACTGCTGGGGAATAACACGGAAAGCAATGTTAATGAGCAGTTAAGGTATGCATGTGCTGAATATTTGATAACTGGCTGTTTATGCTTACAGCTGGGAAAAAAAAAAAAAATTGAGGGCGTAGAAAATTGATCTCAATGATTTATGCACACTGATTATTTTATTCTGGAAATCGAGCACATAGTGAAACCACCTTCCTGCCTCCTTAACTACTGTCTTTGAGGTGGCCATTGCCAATGAATACTGCAATTATGCTACAGTATGGTTCTTACTTCTTACTTTTTTGTTTGTTTTCATCTTTACATTATCCACCCCTCACGTTAATGCTAAGTACTTAAGCGTAAATGAAAAAAATCAAATCAGTACCCAAGCACTTTATGAATGGGATAGCAAGCTTTGAAATACTCACCAAGTGATGATATACGACAAGTGTTCATTTCGAAGAGTCACATTCGTTTGACCTCCAATGGGTCCACCTTCAACAGTGCTCTCTGCCAAAGTGCATAACAAGGCACATAAAATAGGTAAATAAAAGTAATAATCAAACACAACGAATAGCAGTCACTGTGCCATGAACTTTGGCATGTTTTCCGTGGCGACAGAAGCTGCTTACCACAATAAACCATGTAGCATAATCAGTTATGAGTCATAACTGATTATGCTACATGGTTTATTGGTTTATTATTATGATTATGCTACATGGAGACACCTGGGATTCAGATTTAGATGTCATAACTTATGACATCTAAATCTGAATCCCAGGTGTCTCCGCAGAAAGGAAAGGGAATGCAAGAAAAGAGGAAAAAAACTCATAGTTTCACCCGAAAGGCAAAGTACTGATAGTAATGCTCCTTACAGCTAGAAAAGAGTTTGTAGATTATATACTGCAGCAAACATTCACATACTAATTAAATTAGCGAGCATGCACAGGCAAACAAGAACACACCTCACTCAATTACCCGGAACGCTGGCCTTCATGATGCTGGCATGATTAACAGAGCAAACAGAAGTGAACAAATGCAATGAGCTGCCTTTTACTTCTCTGAGGTAATGCAAGCTGCGTCTTTGATCACTTTGCCCTCCCAAGCTGGACTAATTGAGGGAAGCTGCTAAAGAAAACTACCATGGTAGTATCTACCATTTGCAGACACCAATGCTTTTTTTATAAATTATACATCAAATGTTGAAGACAATATATACAAGAAGTTTCAACTTATTGCCTTTAACGTTCGATGTCTTGTAAACATCGAACTTTGAAGGCAAGCCATAAATACTATTTTAACGCACTAAATGAGGTGCATAAAAATAAGCTGTAGAAGCACACAGAAAATAGCCAGTATTATCCCACAAAAAAAAAAAATTATTACGATTGGCAAACACAAGGACAAATTATGGGAAACATACAATGCAGTGCAAGACATTGCAATTAGTTAATGCAATGGAACATAGCATAGATTTTGGTGTTAGTCCGTAGGCTTCCAAAAGTACAAGCTAAACAAATATTGTTGGAAGAACAGATAATTTATCATGTGCTAAATAATATTGCACAGAACTTATATGGAATTTGCATTGAATTTCATCAAGTGTAGGTGTTAGTGAATAGTACTGCATGAAGAGTGCTGTCACTACGCGCTTTTGGAACTGCGAGATACCACTTTGTCATCACTCGTGCTGTTCTTTAAGCCATCAAAATTTTTTTCTGTGTTTTTGTGTAAGACATGTATCTGTTGTGAACCACAGATGCAAAATCCTTTCTCAGACATATAAAGTGCCTGTTGAAGGTCACTGCTGACAGGCGATGATAGTGAAGAGAAGGAAGAAAGAAAACAACATCAGCAATGGTAGTAAAAAAAAAATAAGATGGAGCAGGCCCATAGCCAGAAATTTTTTTCTGGGGAAGGGGGGGGGGGGGGGGGGGGACAGCACTAGCTGAAGGCCTTGACAATTCGAGAAAAGCACCTATTGGCATTATTTTATTTCGGTGATACCCCCCCCCCCCCCCCCCATCAAAATTTCAGGGTGGATGGCTAGGGTACCCCCCACTCCTGGTTACGGCCTGAAATGAAGTACTCGGACTAGGCTAGGGATTTTATTTTGGTGCCATAATCCTTTGTTCGCAACAGAATTAAAAAAAAAAAGGAGATGGAGAGCTACGGCTAGGGCCCAGGTCTTTATTATGTGACAGCGCCTTTTGTTTCTGTCCCTTTTCATGTGTACGCAAGCAAGGAAGGAATAAAGATACGGACACTGACTAAAAAAAAGAAAAAGAAACACATCCTACCCTCCTTTTCTTTTTCCTGACCAACCTGATGACATCCGATACTGATAAAAAAAGAAAAAAAAAAACACATCCCGCCTTCTGTTACGCTAAAGGAAAGCAATATGATTGGTCTATAATTGCTACAGTTCCTTTGCATTGCCCAGTATACTAAAAAAAATTCACACATGGATACACTGCAGAAAAAAACTTCGCCATTGGCCACAATACATGTGTGTACTTCATCATAATTAAGTTTGAATAAATCAAGATGCATCTGTAGAATTATTTCATTGGCAATCAATGTAATTCGAAAATTCCAAAAAACTGAGACAATATTCCTGTAACACACACGCTTTCAAAAATTAATTGTTTCCGCACAGTGCTACTGACTAGAAAGCATTGTCAGCAGACAGACTAAATATCACAGCCATTAATTTGTTCTAGCCTACACTAGGACAAGAATAAACCACTTCGTTTTTTCCATTCACTATTTCCATTTCCAAAACACTTCGATACTGATCTACAGATTGATGCTGATTCTGAAATATCGAGTGTTTCCACGGTTATGTTTTAACACATGGTGACCGCATCGGGTGCCTCACGAAAAAATGCTGGCGTCCAGTCACGTCTGTGTAGCTCACGAACATACTTATTGAGAAAATTTCTTTTGGATATGGAACAAAGACAGTCATGAGCGGGCCAGGCCGCTAGTCAGAGGGTCGTCGGCCACGTGTTTGAGACCCCTGCTTTGTGCACACGGTTGTTTCGTTTGCAGGTGCACGTAAGGCTCAATCAGGAGGCTGCAACCTACTTGCTTGCTCAGTATATGTTCTGTATTGGCAGAGCACATGTGACGATAGCGCTGTGTTAACAGGAGCACGCGAGCTAACAATGTTGTGAAATTGGCAGCATGCACAGCCAACACAAAAATCCAGACTTGCAGTGCCCCCTTGGTGCTGTGGTGAACCACAGACTGGATCGCTGATCACCAAAAGCAGTAATCCTGCTCCAAAAATGCTTTCACCCACCCAGATACCACGATGCAAAACTTGCTTCCACAGGGGGTGCTGCATGTACTAATAGTCATGCACTCCCATGTTGCATAAAAATCCATCAGTACTGTACAAGATGGCACTTTATGTTTAGGCGGCTACGTCGTATTTCACAGTTATTTCTTCAAATTATACTTACTTTATACTAGTTCCCAAAGTTGCCAAGTTTAACATGACCAAAAATGTCAGAGTAGCTCGCATTTAACCTGCTGAACCTTTTGAAGTGAAAACTTAAGAGAGCTGAAATGAATAGTCTTTAAAGTGAAGCTCTCACCAAAGTTTGCATCAAGAAGGACAGGTGCAGCTCCACAGGCCTGAGCCATCAGTTCCACATCTTTGTAATGCCAGGTGCGGCCTGTGCTTTGGTTCTTAGGACCAAGAGGTGGCCTCTAAAGTAGAAAAAGAAAAGAAAAGCAGCATTCCAGAGCTTTCACATGTTGTGCAATATATAGCAACTTCAAGTAAGTGAGCAGGAGTAAATAACTGCTTTTTGTATCAAAGCCCACATTGTCCACAATAAACTTTGCATGAGTCAATGAACAACACTGCTCCATAGAGCAATACTTTGGGCAAGTTGGTTGTACCTGTCAAAGGCTAACAGCATGGAAACGACAAGGACGAAGGCGAGTAATTACCGGAATGGACAATACCTTACAATGTGTTACAACAGTTGTAAGACAGGACATCGTCCGTTGTGTTAGTTGCTCTCCTTCGTCCTTGCTGTTTCCGTGATGTTAGCCTTTTAGCATTGGTCAGTGCCAGCAGACCTTCAACGCTAATCAGCTCCCAGAAAGGAATACCCTAGAGCACATTTATCTGTAAGCATACACTCTTTACCTGGCACTGACAATGGAAACATCATTGGAGTTGATAAAACTTGCACATTCAGCTTGTTTGTGTAACATACTCTGGGATTAGGATGTCGTGCGCCTAACACAAGAGGACACAAAACGCACACAAATGCTGAGTGCCCAGGGTTGGTATTTTGTGTCCTCTTATGTCCTGTGAGAAAAAGGAAGGTTTCATGCACCAAAACCACATATGATTAAGCGGCCACATGTTAGTGTAAGACGCCGTATTAATTTTGACCACGCGGAGTCCTTTAACATGCACCTAAATTAACCATATGATTATTTTTGCATTTAGCCCTCACCGGATTGTGGCCACCATTAACGGCAATTGAACTATCCTGTGCACTGCACCCCAATGGTACAGCATCTTTGAAGGCTTAAGCAAACCAAAAAGACAGTTCAAAAAGTTTCAAAGGAATTCAGGCTACGGACTGATCTCCTGCTCAATAGATATACAATAGTGTGCTGATAAATGAAGATACGTGAATGTCTGAATACTGTGAGTGAATGAAATGCTGCTAACCAGTCAAGCAAAGGAACTTAATCCTGATGATATGGCAATAGATATCTTTGCTACTTAATGCAAATTCAATACAAAAAAGGGAGAAAAATTTACCTCTCGCAGAGCCAGAATCGAGTAGAAAGCAAACAAATTCTCAGTGCTTGTGCAAATGCCAAACTGAGAGTTGCACCACTGGCTAAGAAGATCCAACGAACATCTATTGTAAATGACAGCAACTTGTAAGAAAGTGAGGCACACAGTGCACCACATTTCTGTGCCATTACGTGAATGATATGTTATGCCACTTAACCCATATTTGAGGAACCATGCCAGGGATAGTTAGTTTGTGCTACATTTATTAAATCACTAGCAGTGCCAAAACATCGTACTGTGCCTGCAGAGATATGTGCATCTGGCCTCAAACATAATGATGACAATAAACAGCTTGAGCACTCATATTAAGGAAAGCATTCCCATCACACATCCGTAGATAACTCATTTGGTGTACTATGACAATAATGGCAGTTTTCATCTGAAAAATCTAAGCTTGTGCGAATATTGTACTGGCGAATATGGTACTGGCGAATATTGTACTGGTTTTTCGGTTCAAAGCAAGAGCAAAACCGAAGCGAATTGTAAACAGCATTGAATAATTTTAAAGTGATTCGCCCAAATAGTGGGAGACACGCACAACTGTGAAACCACCCTTATGTTGAAAAACTTTCAAAGAATTGGTTCCTTACTTGTCGAAAAAGGAAACAGCCTAATTTTCTGAGGCCTGTTTATCTTGAGAGTTGTTATGTTATTAAATAACTGTATGCCACTGTTCCTGTGGGTGATGCATGTGTATTTTTTTCCAGTCTGTCATAATAAGAATTGTGAGTAATACAGGCAAAAATATTGCTTGTTTTAAAACTTATATAGTTTGTGCATATAACCTGCTCTAAATATAAAAAAAAAAAACTAAAAGGCTTTTTATGCATTAGCTTAAAACGAAGGTGAAAGCCATGTGGTGTAGCTACATTAACTGTGCACTTTATATAAATGCCCAAAATTCACTAATTAACTGCCATCAATTTTAGCTTTCACTAATCAACTTACTATTCCCTAAATTTGCTTTCATTAACATCATATAATCAGGTTTCACTAGTTAGCTTTCATTATTAACTTATGCTAATTCCCACACTACTCACTTAATTTGCCTTGATTATCATGTTATACGCACAGTAATGCTTTCTCTTGTTTTTGTATCGCTTTCACTTCCTCAGACGTCAGTAAGCCAAGTCACGAAAACGCAGCTTTTTTTATGCTCTCCAAGTGGCCAGCACCGCTCCACGGAAGCTTTCCACAACATCTGCTGTGCCACGAGATCATCATTATTTTCTTTTTCGCCTCGGTTTCATGCTTTCGCAAAGACGAAGTGAGGGGCACACAAACGCGTTGTTTTTTTGTTTTCGTGTTGTTTTTTTGTCACGCAAACGCCGCAAAGATGAAGTGAACGGGCAGCTCATGCGCCTCAATTCCACAAGGTGCGTGGGTGGTAATGTGACTTTAGGTCAAGTCACACGAACGCCACTTTTTTATATTTACTTTAGTCACGCAAACGCCACCAAGAGACCCAGGCATGTGGCTAGTTTTTTCTTTTGTGTGTGCGATTCATGAGCTTTTTTTGTACCACACACTGGCTTTTTGCCAAGTGACTCTTCTCATGAGGCCTTAATTATGTGGGTTGCGGCTAATAATGCAATCTTGCCCTTGAGGTGTGGCTTCGCGGCAGCGCAAATTGCGCCTGAAAGGGTGGTTTCGCAGTTGTGCGTGTCTAAATGTCATGAAACCACCTTTTCAGGCAGGGTATATACTGGGAAACGGGGAAATGTTTCAATTACTAAAATTTAAGCCGAAGTGGATATCGAACATCATGATATTCGATTAAATATTCAAATATTCGCCCAAGACTAGAACATTTACATAATTGCTTGTTAGTGTATAAATGTTGTCAATAAGGCTTATGGACATGTATAGACAAAGCTGGTAACTGAAGAAACTTTAGAGGCGCCCACATCAAATTGAACTAACAGAGTCACTTCGGCTGTGCTTCTGAATACCTTTGGTATTGAACACGGTTTCATAGGTTTTTCAATGTAGCACATTTTCCCTCTAAGTTCTTATGAAGACATTTGCAAACAAAGATGGCCAAGCCTATTATCTTCAATTTGAGGCTGACCATATGCTGCTATGTCCTTACCTTCTCTGGACTTCGCACTATGCCAACAAGGTTGACCTCGCCCTCTATCTGAAAGAAAGAAGTGAAGACAGAACAAAAGCATCAACATGGTGTCCTGCAGGGGCTGCTGTATACCAAAGAGTGAAGCACTAAATGCAGTAGCAGTGGCACAAAGAATGAAAACTTGAAAGTGTTCTATCTATTTTAGAAAAGTGATGGCCAAGCCGGTTAGACACAGTGCTATTTTCAGTGCAGAGATAGAACAAGCTAATAAACCAATCAAGATATCGAATCAAGCATTAACTAACATTTATTTTTTGATGCTATAGAATGTATGCAATGCACTTTACTCAGAGAAGGAAGGAATGACATCAGAGAGGATGTGAATAATTTAATAAGAATTTCATAACATCACACGGGCTTAAAAAACAAATTTAAGTCCCCTTGCTGCCACTGAGTGCCTTAGTCTTTCATGTGATGCTGTTGTGACTTCTGCACGAGCCACATTCGTTTTGTCAAATCTCAGATGATTGTTTTCAGAAAAAAAAGAAAGATAAAGAATAGGAAAGAGAACAGAGTGTTCAAGGGTTTACGGTGTTAACCTACCAATAACAGAAGTAAACACTGAGCCATCAAGCAGAGGCATTCAACTTTATTCCTAACCACCCGAAGCCATTGAACTCATTATCTACACTGTTCAGGAAGATGTACAAGGAGCGTTGCTGCATGGTTTCTGGTAACAAGTAATCAGCGATGAGAGTTGAAGATGCAATGCCATCCACAGCATTCCTTTGTTGAGCAAGGCATTTCATGGCATGAGTGCTGAACTACACGCACAGCAAGTGTCATCGTAGGGCTTTTAAGCCTCTTAATTCTTATCAAGATAATTTTTCTTTAAAATTCGTTAGCGTCCAGTTCAAGCTTCATGGCTTAAAGTGAACGTCACTGCCAACTGTATACGTGCATGTGACAGCTTCCACTTGGGGTAGGTCGGCCGAGTGCATTAAAATCAGCACAGATGACTTGAGATCAGGCATTGTTCTTATAATCTTAAATGAACCACAGCACAAACATAGAGACATGCTGCTGACAACTGCACACTATAATCCAGCCCTTACATCAACAAATGACACTGACTCAAATATGCGCTTACTCTCAAGCACATCAATGCATTCAATACCAAATTGCATGACAGGCCCTTTGCATCGAATGTATCGGATTTTGCATGAAACACATGCACTCAATGGCATGTCAGTTTCTTCACTCACAACACTGAGCATGCATCACTGCAGCAACAAAGGTGTTGTGATTGGCATGATTACTCAAAAATTTACATCTTAGATACTACGATAACTGAATCATGAACTGCATATTGCACTGATAAAAACAGAATCATCATTGACAATGCGCTCTAATTCTATAATTCAATGACAGATTGCTCTAATTATGTTTGAGAAACTGCTCTCCTTTAATCAGGTTGGCTCCACGAAAATACCTTTTGGATGTCTGATATTTTCTTGAAAACGCAATCTTACTGACATGTAATACATCCTAATTAAACAGTGCATGTGTGGCATCATCTAGATAACAAGCACGACATGCACGTGAACGTTCTAGAAGCGCATTGTCAATGACAAGAGTAACGACTGAGGCAAATGGAATTTATTTATTCACTCAAGAGAGCAGCACCAGCTGCTCAAGCTCAGTAGCACCGCCTGGCCGAGCTGAAGTTCCCTATGGTGTGTTGGTTGCATTTTTGTAATGCACGTGTGAATTTTTTAAACTCTGTCTTGAGTTACCTAAAATACCCAGTATAGGGAAACATGCATGCATAAAGACAAAATGTCTGACTGAAACAGAGCACTATTTTTTTTGTACAGGCTCATAATAATAATAATAATAATAAAAAGAAAAAACATGACAACGATCCTTTACATACCTGCCCTTGTAGCCGCTTTTGAGGAGGTAATGCAGACTTTGGAACCCAGCCACGGTTCACGAGGATTGTATAGCTTTATGGCAAAAATAAACAGAGAAATTAATATCAATAGGGGGGAGAGAGGCCTTAGTGAAAAAAAGGACCTTAGTGGGAGAAAGCTGGAGAGGCAAGCCCATGAGCGTCGGCAGGATTCTGTCTTGGTGGGTGCAAACCTGTGTCGCATGGCGGCTTGGGGAATGGGAAAGTGCTGGTGTAGCTTGGGTGGGGGGCAAGTGCTGGTGTGGCTTGAGGGGGGGGCAAGTGCCCCATTTGCACCGCCTTGCCGACACCCATGGGTAAGCCTGATGTGCCACCAGCCTGCTACGCCACAAAAGGGGGGAATGACAGGGCCCATGGACAGATGAGGGGGGGGGGGTTGGTGCGATAGTTATGATAATAGGAGGCACAAACAGTCAATGTACTGTTTTATAAAATCCATGGCTGCATATTTATTGCTACATGCATATTGACCAATACTGGTTGGAGCTTTCAAATCATAACCAGAAGACAATGATGTGCACGATTGTGATGTGCATGATCATACACACCAGCTGTTGCCACAGGCATAATCTGCACAATAAAGCAGCTGCTGAAAGGTGTCAATTATTTTGCCGTCACCTACCTTGATGACAGCAATTGAGGACAATGTCGCAATGCACTGTTGCACTTTGTGTCAATTCTCAGAACTGTGCGCTTCTGGTGGTATGCACGTTCAGAAGCTAAAATCACTCATTCCATTTCATTTTTTCCTTTCGCTATTCAAACGAATAACTTCTTGTAAACAGTGGATGTGAACAGCTATTTGTAAATGGAAGAACCAGACAACGGTACCACTGACAGAAAGTCTAGGCCTTTTAGATGTTAAATGAGACTACAGTAATCAACCATAACCAGTGCCACTGAATCTTCCATATTTTATTGTGCACGTTCTGCGTAGAGAAATGTTAGCTAATAAAATGAAGAGAGAGAAAGATGACAGTGGCAGACCAAATGTTACAATAACACTTTTAGTCATCTATCGCAACACAAAACAATGCGGAAGATTGTGACAGAACTACATCTGCTCGCGGCACCTCAGTATCATACCTTTTGTTTCATGAGCAAAGAGAAGGAAAAGTGTTAACTCAGGTTCTTCCTATTTAAACACATGTAAAATGCAAATTCTGATCTTAGCAGGCTCCCAAGATGCTAATTAGACATTGTACTTAAAAGAAAGAAATGAGAGTGAGTGGTGGAAATAAAGTAAAGCCTCATTGACAGGTTCACATTTGTTATGTTTTCCTGGCACTTATGCTCCAAAACACTACCACTGTTTCAGACTCATCTCAGACAATTCTTATTGGATGTCAAGTTTTTTTAGATTATGCATTCTTTTTTTCTGTAGTACCCTAAAAAAATTTAATAGCTGTTGATTTTTTTACTTAGCCCTTGGAACATTTGAGAAAGTTATCTACATAAAAAAAATTTTAAAAATGAAATTGAAGTACTATCAAGCTTATACCTTTTTAAAACCATAAAAAAAAAAAAACTGCAGTTCTGTTAATTTTACCTGATAGACCATCCAAAGCAGACAAAATCAACATTTTGACTGACTGTTGACATGAGATCTCAACTTTGGGCACGTTAACCCTTTGAAGGTCAAATGTTTTTTGCCAAATGCAAACCACCAGGTCAATTTTTTCATTGCTCATTTAAATTCTTCAGGCAAATCTATTTCAGGAAAAAATTGTTGCAATTGTTTGTGTTGTTACATACAGATCGTTTGTGTTGTTACATACAGATTGTTTATTCACGAATAACAGCAAGATGAATTCTAAAAAAAGAAACCTATACGATTGTTAAAAAATTATGCATTGCAATAAACGTCTGTGTAGTTCAGAGACGTACAAAAATAAGTGCACAAAGTGGCGCCAAGTGGGAACATGGAGGGAGAAAAGTCACTTTTGAGCCAGCCCGCATCGTCTTGCCGCGCACGCTTTTGAGATGTCACTTGCTCATCAATATCTGAGTCTTGACTCATAAGTAATTCCTCGTATGACTGGCTAACATTTACTGAATCAGATTCTGAATCAGCAGTCGAGTAGAAAGCAAGAACAAGTCTGAAACCTATAATAATCATTCGTGTTATCGCCAACGAGACAGAAGTGGTTTTGTGAGTCCCCGATGCAGGAAACGCAACCAAAGCGGCATTGTTTGTGTCAGTCAGCGCCTAAATGGAAACAGGCATAATCGCGTAGCGGGCAGCAATTAACGAGAGAGTAACAAATTGGTCACTTTTTCGAAGATTCTAAGCCAGAAAGCCATCAGTTTTGCGGGCACAACAAGTAGGAGCCAGCTTAAGGACGAAATCGAAACTAGCCAGCACACTGCTGAAGTAAAGCATAAAAAAAAAAAAAATGGAGCGACATCAGCGCAAGAAAGAAAATTCCATGTATTCCTGCAATGTGGCAGCACATACTGTGCAAGAAAAATGATTGAAAAAGGCACATTTTTTTTAACATACAAGGGATGACGTAGATGTATGTCTTTGACCATTTTCAGGGTGTTAGTGGATGACGTACATGTACATCATTGACTCTGAAAGGATTAAATGTTTCATGATAGCTTTCTTTCCCTCTACCTTTTCTCTTCCATTCCTATCACTAGACAGTTCAAATGTTTAAGTAAAAAAAACAGGACCATAGCAACCTCTCACTGGACAGTTCGAATGTTTAAGTAAAAAACAGGACTATAGCGACCTCTCACGAGCGGACTAGTATGTAATTTATGTATCCACTATTGTGTGAGTTATGGCAGGTGGCACATCCTGTCCACATGTGCAGTAAGGTCGTGGTGTGTGTGTTTCCATGTGAATAAAAGGGGGGTTTCGGTTGTTGCTAACTAGTGTGTGCGGTTGTCCATGTACTGCGTGCTGGCATTGGCCACCACTTAGGCTATAAAGCCCGCAACAGACTCAAGAATAATACAACAAGCATGATCTAGTGGACAGGTATAGTTTTCATTCACTCATGACACTCTGTACACATAACTTTCTTGGCTGTAACAGCATGACAGCAAGTATGTGCTCACAGCTTGTGATAAATGTTCTGAAATAGTTTGAAAGGAATGAGGTTGGACGAAGGAATGCAGCATAATACACAGTACTCTAAGCCTGTTGTGTCTCCACAGAACCAAGTTGTGCAAAAAACGCACTAAGATTTGTTGACGAGTTGGCACCTCTGTTTACACTGCAACATATTACAAGCCTAAATACAGCACCCTCACTCACTCTCGGTCCTTTGGCTTGAATGGTGTGATGACCAGGTATCCTGCCTGTCCTGGTGCGGAGATGATGCCGCCTCTCCTCTTCTGCGAGCCCTCAGAGTCTTCCTCTTTTCTGATGCAAGACCGCGGCCCCACGTACATCTCCCGCTCGTGGTCAAAGGTGCCCGTAACCCTCACCTGCCGGTATTCCATGTTGTTCAGCTCTCTCAGACTGCATTGAAAAAAAAAAAAAATTATGGGCTTCAAGTTGGCTAGAATTTCTGTTATATCTGAAAGGCTACTAATTCAAGCATCTTGAAGATAACAGGGCTCATTGCTAGTGGACAGGTGAATCAGTACAATAGATGTCTCAAGTATGTTACTGGTACCATGAAATTGGTTTTGGGTAGTTCCAGAACAGCAAATCCATATATAGAGACCAAATACTGTAAAAACATATGTATTTTACTCTGAATGCAGCTTTCGTTGCACCACCTATGAGAAGTTAATATAGTTCATAAAGAAACACACACACAAAAAAAAACACAAAGCAGAACATTAGGCTATTTCTATGTCACTTGAAATGTAGACATATTAACAGCCAAAAATTATTCCTAACATGATATCTAATTATGAGCATTAAGTATTCATTCTATTATAACTTTGCAGCTTTACAGACAGATAGCACCATTTGTAGCCAAGCAAACAAACAGTGAAAATTTCAGCTTGTTGGTTCATGGTCTTCTGGTTGTACACAAAATGCTTTGTGTACAGTCTTTTTTTTTTTTTCTTTTGTGAATGTTCCCTTCACACTACACTATACAGCCCGAAGAACAAAGTCTGTTAAGTGTACATGTGTGTGTGAGAAGCCAAATATTCCAATGGAAGTTGCCACGAATCACTGGTAGCTTCAGTGGACAGCTGTTGTGGCTGTGTGTTGCTATACATAAGCTGCTCATCTCAACATGCATAAATTAAACATGACTTCCTACTAATGCTGCTGAGTACTAGTATTATATTATCCTACTCGTACAAAACAACAAAAAAGTTTGCAGACACAACTTTCATTTTTGCAAAGATTATATCTAGGCACTTTTTGTGCAGATTATAAGTCCATTCATTTCACCAGCACTTTGTGAACCGGTTCAACGAGGCACTGCACTCAGGCATTCGTTTCACGAGTTCAACATGGCGGCGTCGGCACCGCAGTATTCGATTTGAAAAAGTGCAGCTGTCGTGCAAGGCTAGTTCACAAATTCTCTGCACCTGCTCATGAGGTAGTGCTGAGTCCGTGCAGCACAAGATGGATGGAACCACAGCAGACGACACAGCGGATTGCATTTGTGTATTTTAGCGGTGTCCAACAAGTACGACAGTGAACGTTTTCCGGTAGTTGCACATGCAAAGCAACGTAAGTGGCGCCGTCTTTTACGAATCACAGCCTCCACAACCCTAAGACAGCCGACCGTAGCATAGGGCTTGAACGACATCTGCACTCTCATATTCGTTTCAGCGTCTCGTTGCTGTTCAATTGCTGAAACATCCCCTGCACGACGACGGCACCCAGACGACACCACCATGAACCAGTTCAGGAAGTGCAGGGTGAATCGAATGAACCTATAAGACTAGAGCGCGCGCGTGCGTGTGCTTTGTTTATGCAGTCTAGAAGATATCTACTGTTTGTCTGTAGGTTAGGAAGAAGCTTCAGGCAGAACTTCATCTGGCATCACTGAAAGTACAAGTGTGATAGAGAAATAATCAAAGCCGTAAGACAGTAAGGCGAAAACTGTGTAAACATGCCTTTTTTGCTCATTGTCTGACAAGAAAATTGACAAGAAATACCTGGAGACAAGGGCACACACCACATTATGTCTTTTGCATAAAATTATGTTTTTTTTTTCTCGAAAAAGATGTGTCGTAAGTAGTGCATCATGCGTGCTGTACCCCGCTTTGTTAGTTTGAGACATCTAGTGCTAAGTCTTTCATTAGAAATTACATACAAATTTTAACTGTAGGTCTGGCAGGCATGCAAGACACAAAGAAAAAGTAACAAACAAATTATCCTTTTTTTGTACGCTGACTAACTGTGAAGTACACCAACATCACAGTTTTACAAAGGAAATGCCAAGACAAAAGACACAAAAAGTTGTGCAAGCCATTTCAGACACAAAAAAAAAAAAGAAAGAAAGAAAAGAAAACCAGAGAGGATCCTGGTTAAATCTTGCTTAAGTACTTTCCATTGTACTCCTTTCCACAGACCAGCTCCTCCATTTCAACCTCTTCAGGCATGAATTATGAGGCAGTTTTCAAATGTCTCAAATTTACACACAATTATCCCAAGGCACGCAATGTTATAGTTCAAGAAAGAAAAGGAGGTAAAATGCTGTTTTGTGCAAGATTCAGTAATTAATCATAATTGGCATGTAACTGAGCGTCTACTTATTTTCCAGTCAGTCATGTTCCATTTTTTGCAAGAAAAGAATCCTATTTTAGCCTCAAAATACCTGCACAATTTATTTTTGGCTGTCATCATTCTGAGCAAAGAAAAGTTGTACTTTTGACGTTGCTCCTGAAATGCGGCATGTCGAACGACACGTCGGACATTGTAGTGCCTTCACCAATGTGATTGGGTGCAGTTATACGCAGCACATTGAGGTCAAGTGAAGACACACTGACTATGCAGGAAGTTCAATTCATCCTTTGGCAATATATATTCCTCCTTCTTGGCCACTAATCAAAAAGAAATGGCAAAAACAATTTGTATCCACACATGTGGACACTGCATTTCAAGGGGTTATTCTAACACATTCTGCCACAATGAAAAGGGATGATCATAAAGTTATATTAATGTAGTGTCACATATTGCTGTGACATAACCTTTCTGCCTTTCAATGTCAGTTCTCCTCCATGCATCCTAAGCGACTGTTATGCTCCAAGTTTGCTTATTTATGCTGCCTTACATTTTCGCCAGGTTCGAATTCCACAGAATGACAACCTCCATTCATAGTCACTCTCAAACCATTGTAATCCTGGTACCAAGTCTTAAAAAGACTGGATATATACTATGGAAATGTTTTAAGGGCTGCCTAGCTGGTTGGCTGGAGGCAAGCATTTTACCATTCACCCAAACACTTCACGTTACCTGGCTCAGATTTATTCTACTGCCACTAGCTGCAAATACTTGCTAAGCAAACATGTCCTTTTAATGGAGCTGCTCTCTATGACAACTGATCACCAACCAAATAGCATCGCATTGACCATTCGCTCCCCTTCAATCCACACCTAGGCATGTTTAAAGGGACACTAAAGTGAAATATTAAGTCGACGTTGATTGCTCAAATAGCGGTCCAGAAACCTCGTAGTGCTACTTTCGTGCCAAGGAAATGCTTATTTTGAAATAAAGTCACGTTTTAGTGGTCCGCATCGCGTTAGCGCACTTCAAATCACCCGCCTAAGCATTCAGAATCTCTGATGTCACTGTTTCCGTGCCCAACGTTGCCCGCCTTTACTGCGCGGCCGCCGACACTAGCAGCAGCACAGCGAAAGTAGCGGGAGCCACAGCAACAACAACCGCCATTGAACAATACTCTGCTTGCTTGGTGCAACTGGGCTCCGCTAGATGGCGCCACCTATCCAGCCTAACCAAGCGAAAACGCAATTTTTGAACCACTCGCGCCTTTCCTAGGCGGTTCCTTTTTCTATGAATCAAACAGAAACGGACAAGAAGCATTTTATTACGTGTTGTAATGCACGGAAGCTTCTTTTTTTATTGCAGCTGTAGTGATTACTACGGATTATTGTAGCCAGAAGCTCTCACGTCATCACGGATCGTTTCGCAAATGTGCCACTCGTGGCGCACGTCGTGTGATACATTTAGCTTAATTTCTCGGTAAGTAGGGCACTGCTGTTGATAATCTTGCCGTTTTAGACGTTGTCATACATTGAGCTTTCGCTCTGACATAAATTGTTATTAGCCTTTAGTGTCCCTTTAAGGTCTCTTATCTTTTTCAATGATCTGTACAGCCTATAGGCGACTAACTATCATAAACTAAATATTTATTCTAACTCATAGGGTGGGCCTTGGAAAAGGAGTGGTAGTGCACTCTTGTATCATCCCACTTCACGAGATTTAGCCCGCTTCAGAAATCATGAATGTGGTGGAGTGACAGTCAGCTTGGGAATAATTAAGATGAAAAAAACCACAGTACTCTTCTGGCAGGTCTACAGCAGGAATCGTCGTCTTCTTGGCAAGGTCATCAATGAGCTGCAACTTCCATTTCCGCCTTTTCACCTGCCATGTTCCCAGGCCAAAGGCTGCAATGGGGATGGCCTGCACAAACCAGATGAAAATGTTAATGGTGCACTGCGCAACATTTTCATATTGCTCTAAAGACATTCATATTTATATGATGAGGGTAGGATTAGGTGCCTTCAGCTGAAGCAGTGATCCTTATGAATTATTAGACTGGACTGGGTAGGTATTCATGGCACGTTGGTGAAGAAATATAGATAGTCCAGCATCAGTTGAAATGGGCTTGTAGGCATATTAACCCTTTGCAGTCCTTTGTCTGGCCCCTCCTGACAATGCAAAAAGGTTGCAGTGGTCTGCAATTCTCCATCGCACGTTACCCAAATATCACTGAAAACATGGACACAAAGTCAACCACTCTTTTTTTTTTTAGCAGTCTTTTTTTTTTTGTGTGATGCTCAAAACTGGCGAAATATTTTCTGACCAGACTGGCTGGAAAGTGTGTAAAAGTTTTGGACCGCAAAGGGTTAAATGATGAGAGGAAATGTCGGTAAAAATGATTCAACTGCATATCAGAATCTTTTTGGCGCTATAAAAGGAAGCAGGAAAGTATAAAGATTTTTAATTTAATGATATACATGCTGCACCACACTGCAAGCAGCACAGTAGTTACATATGAGAGGATATAAAAAAAAATTTATAATGAGAATGCAGGCAAAATAACAGCTTGGACCAACTAAATGAACTTAAACAGAACTGAATTGAATGAAGTATTTGGTTCTAGCATAGAGGAAATAAAAACATGGTTCATGCAACGTCTGCTGCTTAGTAGGATCTGAATATTTAGTACTTAGTTGCAGAAACTTGCTCCAATATGAATACACTATAAGATCTAATGCAAAGACGTACATTGTGATTTCTACATGATATAACCTCATTCATGTATAACATTGAAGTTTAATTCCAGCAATGCCTTAGATCATCCAGCAGTGCCAATGCTTACTAAAAAATATCTTAAAGCTTGTTAGCATATTTCATTACTTACAGAAAAGCACAGGCTTCTTTCCTCTGGCCATACCAGACCACAAATCTTCATTTATTCATTCTAAATATGTTCAAGTTATATATTTTTTTATTTTATAAAATCATATGTCTCTGTGATGTTTCACTAAGACAAATTGATGTTTAGGCAACTAGTAGTATTGGTGCCTGTGGAATTTCGAAATTAACCAGGTGATCAACAAGGACTCAAGCAGGTTAAACCTTTGGGCCCTAACAAGTGCCAGTAAGACATATAAGGATGTCCATTCAGGACTGCCTTAAGCGAAACTATGACACAGTGCGATGTTCAGTTGGAAGTAAAGCCTTTGCTGTACTCTATCAAAATTTCTTTTTGGGTGAGTTGGTTCATTGTAGAGCAAGGGAGAAACAGCACAAACGCACATCCACAAGAGAGACGACACCGACACGCAAGCGCTGACTTACAACGGATTTTAATGGCAGAATGAAATACATTATATATATGCCACAGTGAAGCATGAAAAAGAGAGGGATGGGTAACAATGTTTTTCAACGCACAGTGCCAACAACGCAAAAAACATCCAGCCAAGAAATAACCGCGACAAACACGTGATCTTTGATTTTCCTTTCATATCTAAACCCTGACAGCCGCATCCAGAAGATAAAACTCTGCGTTGAAGAGGGTAAGAAATGGGGCACTAACGCACTTGTTATCGAATTTTTTAATATGATACGCTTCTAAAATGATACGTGCAGTCTTATCATCGCTCCTACCTGGAATCCTCGTCTCTTCAAATTGAGCCACACATCCTGTGCACTTGCTAACATGCGCAACTAAATGTGTGTACTTGTCGTCTAGCTTTTGCAATTTTTGTGTGTGTTCCCCCCAAAGGGTCATTGACACAGCGCCCAGTTTTGCCAACGTAGACCATCCCACATGACATGGGAATGCAATACACCACTCCAGTGGAACACTCAACAAGCGGCGCTTTATGGTTCTTCTGGCATATACGTTTACAGGTGTTGCAAATACATGGGCACAGCTTTTCCAGCTTATTGGGGGGCAGAGAAACACATTGGGGACCCCTTGCCTACTTGCCACCTTCTTAAGATTGTGGGAAAGCTTATGAACGTATATGGTAAAACCTCAGGCCTATGGGCCTTCCAGTGACCCTCAGCCGTTCTACATTCTGTTCCACGTTTGAATTTTTGAAGGAGGGTTTCAGAAACAGCCGGCAAAGCCGAGTTGGGGAACCCTGCAGCCGCAAGACGGCGTACCCGATTTTCAAAGTTGGGTATCATTTGATGAGTTTTATCCTTTGGATGCCGGCAGTTGGATCTTAGATCTGAAAGGAAAATCAAAGATACGTGTTTTTAGTGGTTATTCCTTGGCTGATGTTTTTTGCGTTGTTGGCGCTGTGCGTTGAAAAGCTTTGTTAGCCATTCCTCTCTTTTTTATGCTTCACTGTGGCATATATAATGTGTTTCATTCTGCCATTCAAATCAGTAGTAAGTCAGCGCTTGTGTGTCCGTGACGTCTCTCTTGTGGGTGTGTGTCCACGCTGTTTTTCCCTCGCTCTGCCGTACTATAGCAGCGACGGAACTGACATTTCACTTTTTGGAGCAGATTTCGGAGCAGTAAAAGTGCCACTCTGGAGCAGTCATAAGTGTTTTTGGAGCAGAAAAATGCTAGTTGTGAGCAGCTATTGATGTTTTAGAAGCAGATGGCAAAATATGCCATACGATCCCAGGAGTCCAAACCGTCTCATAAATATAAATATTTACTATGACACATACTGTGCATACAATAATCAACATAAATTGCCAGAAAAAAGCAAGTAAGAACATGGCTGGTATTCAACATGAAGTAAAATGAGGCATACGTTTAGAGTACCAGTACTTGTGGTACAGATGAGATCAAGCTGGTAAAGTTAAGCAATGTAAAGGTAAGATACAACAGTTGCCAAAGCAGCAGCTGATAATCGGTACGATGGTATTATATCTAAGCAATCTTAGTTATTTTTGCATTGCCACAAAATAGCATGCACATCAAGTTGAAATAAAAAGACACCTAAATGAGCTATATACATAGAAAACCAGTTTTGGGGGGTATAAAGGAGAACAGAGCCAGTAAGCTGGGCATTACAGTGTAAATCTAATCAGTCACACATAACAGTTGCCACAGCAGCTGTTAATAATAATAATTGTTGGGGTTTTATGTCCCTAAACCAAAATATGATTATTACAGACTGCATAGTGGAGGGCTCCGAAAATTTCAACCGCCTGGGGTTTCTTTAGTGTGCATTTAAATCTAAAAACACAGAGGACTCTAACATTTTGCCTCTATGTAAATGCGGCCGCCACAGCCGGGATTCGATCCTGCGATCTTTGGGTCAGCAGTCGTGCTCCATAACCACTAACCATTGCAGCAGGTGTCACAGCAGCAGTTATGATACTGAACTAAGCTCACGCATATTTCACCCAACTGAGTCTGCTTGTCAGGTTCAAATATATAGCTAAATCAGATATAAATTGGTAATATCAGGACTTGTGACATTGTCAATATACCTAGTATGATGCTAGTACATTAGCTGCATGCTAAAATACTAGGATGATAATATACGGCTTGTTTTCATTGATTTTCACAGAGACGTTTCGGAGCAGTTATTAACAAAAATGACAATTTGGAGCAGTATGTAGCAGCATTTCTCTTTTGGAGCAATTGGAGCAGCACTTCCATCACTGCTATAGGCTACATGGCTGAGTGCATACGTGGGCCACACGCCATACCTCGAAGGTCATCTGTGGCAGGTGGCAAGACCAGGGCAAGCAGGGGTGCCTAGTGCCTTCATGCGCACTGTGTTTCTGTTTATCGACCATTGAAAATCGTGCAATGTCAAGTTTCAGAGATGCAGTGAAGTGAGAGGCAGCATGAAGCACTCCCTAGCTCCCAGCTGCTGCTACTCTTCATCATGCCAACACTTGGACATTGAGTGTTCATGGTCATTGGATCAGGTCTGTTTGTGTTTGCCTGCAAGACACTATGTTTGTTATTCTAATTAGTAAGCCAATATTTACTGCAATTCATATTGCCAATACGTATAACTACAAACCTTCACATTGTTGTCTAATAGTACTTCAGTCGCTGCTAAATGCTTTGCCTTTTGGGCAAAACTGTGGCATTTTTATTCACTTAATTTTAACATTATCATAACCATGCACAATCAACCAAAAGTGGAATAGGATGAAAGAACTATGTGACTGATTGCACTATCTAAACAACTTTTAAATCACTTACAAAGTACTTGGACTGCTCCAGGTTGCACAAGCTTCTGTATATACAGCATGTTATTCGACTGCTCATTGCGTCTTATCACACCAGTCACAACACAACAAACACAACACAACTGCCCACTGTAGCCTGGTGGCCTCTAGCTTGCAACTCATTAAAATGCTGGGACTGCTTTGTGATTACATATAGACAGCAAAATATGTGTGGCAACTGATGCCAGCAATTCAGTTGTTATATTGTAGCACAATAGATTATTCACAGGTAGTGGACAGTACAACAGCTCAGGAAAATGGTGTGGTACACATTGCAACATCACACAAGGCTGGTTCCACCAGAAAAAGGCTGCAACTCACCTACACATGTTCTGCTTTTGAAAAGCAGCCACTTTATAGTCAAACAACACATCAAATGAGCCTCCATGGTTCACTTGCCATCAATGACCATCAAAGATAACATTCAACACTGGACCACCACACAGTAGCGATTCACACCAGAGAACCACTGCTAATGCCTCTTGGTAAGTATTTATAGCACTGGTATTGAATAAACCTTTCAGTCATGTAGTGCATATTGAAGCTGCTGAAATGTACACGTGCATGAATTAATTAACATTATTAATGTCAGCACACTGTTCTGTGGAATACAAGGTGCATAACAGATTTTTCAGGTCATATGTTTTTTTAAATGAGGTTTACATGAACAATCAAAGTTCTGTCACACAAAATAAACATTAATTTCACACTGTAACACATACCCATCTGTTCTGCATATACTGTGTAATGAAGCTTATGCAACAAAATAACTTGAAATAATCTTTCTAGTAGTAACAGTAATAATGCTCACAGCTAATACAGGAATATTAAGAATGACATAACCTTTCAGCGAATACACGTAAACAGTTTTCCATACAACATCAATAACCTTGTGGCAATTCATAAGGTATTAATTTACTTCTGCATTGTATATTTATGCTTTGTTATGTCACAGTTTGTGATGGCTATTTGATAATAGCTATACATATAGCCCGACAGCAAGCCATAGCGTAAAGAATACAGTAAGCTGCTAGTTGCAATATCAGTTGCTGCCAAATTTTATTGTGCCACAACCATAGGTCAGCGAACTCACTCGGACTCACTCAGACTCAGATCAAACGTGAGTCTGAGTGAGTCCGAGTGAGTAATATTTTGGTGAGTTTGAGTGATTCCGGTTGAAGAAAATTTTGGTGAGTCTGAGTTCGAGTGAGTCAAAAGCGCAAGATATATTTCTTGAGTGAGTCTGAGTGAGTGCCACTTTTGTTTGCCGACCTATGGTCCTATCTACTCATCTTAGGCTTTACTACGAGCCTTACCTGGATTCACGCTTATACTCACGTCTACTCACATGTATTTCAAAGCAGTATCGCTCATACACCGTTTCAATATTTATTGATCAGAGGCGTGCATTACGTAGGGGGGGGGGGGTGCCTTGAACTCCCCCTCCCAATCCCAGCTCTTGATAAATATATCCTTTGTTGCGATCTCGTTCAAGGAAAATGTCATTACTGGTTTGCAACCACTCATAACTCGTATTCGATGGTACTATATCAAAAGGCGCCAAGAAGAGCACCGATTGCGTGAGATATTGGTGTTAAAGAGCATTGACACCATGGTAGAAAAAGCTAATTCTAGACTAACGGAATCATGAGTCGACTCACTTAGACTCACTCAGACTCAGATCGAGCCGTGAGTATGAGTCTGAGTGAGCCCGGGGGAGTAATATTTTGGTGAGTTTGAGTCCGAGTGAGTCCGGTCGAAGAAAATTTTCGTGAGTGTGAGTCCGAGTGAGTCCGGCTCAGGAAAAATTTGGTGAGTCTGAGTCCGAGTGAGCCCTAAGAGCAAAATATATTTCATTAGTGAGCCTGAGTGAGCTCCACAGTTTTTGCCGACCTATGGCCACAACAGACTATATTAGAGGAGCACATTTTCCCCCTACGGACCAACTATGTGCCAAAAAGGTCGGCAGCATGAAAGTTGCTTGCAAATTTCACACACTTACGAGAAGGGAGTATCCAGCGATGCCAATATCCTGTGGCAATTTGAAACTGGTAGTGTGCTGCTGGCATTGCTGCCCTGTTCTGGGTTGCCATCGAAGTCTCAGCAGAGGCCGAAGTGCCCGCTCAATCTGCAAAACAGAGAAGTCTAATCAGTGCCACTACAACAACCTGTGTACTTATTCTAACTTTAAAAGAAAATTTTACACTTACTGCTGTTTGTTTTTGCCAACATTTTGCAATAGGATCAGATCATTCAGGCTCTATAACTCGACTGTTGTCGATTTGTTCAGAAAAAAAAATCGCCAGGTCTGCGCAGAATGCACAGCAAAGTCAAAGCGAAAGCTGAAAGAGCGGCCCTTCTAGAGCCTTTTTTAAACACTCTTGGGGCAACTACTACAAGTACACTTGCATGGCACCCACTACACCATAAATCATCATAATTTTTGTGAAGTAGGGAAGCACCCACTATGCCGTTATTCGATCTGCAGAGAAGTGTGGTACCCGCTACACACCTGTAAGGCATTATGTGCACTTTGTTGATGCTGTGGCTGATGACGATGAAGAATTAAGGCTGTCTTTTGTAATGGGTAGGAAGCACTCAACGACCCACTCGTTACGCAATCCACATTGTGTGATGCCTGGTTGTTATTTTACTCTTCGAAAATGCTCTATTACACATGTTAACGTAATTCTTTCCCCGACATGAAGCCTGCATAGGGTCTGTTTGCAAAGCATTTCCAAGAACCAGTGTGGCTCTGAGGCAAAGTACTGGGCTGCCACCCAAAAGGCTGTTCTGGCGCCATAGTTGTTTTGGGCCATAGTTGCCACCGCCGCCCCCCATCGCCACCGGCGGCGGTGGTGGTGGCGGCGGACAACTGTGGCACCAAAAACAGCCCTTGTTGTGATCTCATTACAGCTTTCACTGTAAAAATAAAATTACACTGTCTTATTGAACACAGTCATTGAATAGGTCATTGACTGCACCTAGTCATTGAAACAGAGGTGACTGTTTTGGTCTGTGGGCAGAAGCTGGGACGAATGAGGCAAACAATAATGCCAAGTGTTTTAATGGATGACGTAGACCTGAAAAAGCAGCTTTGTGAAAACATAGCAAAAGCACCGCATTTGTCAGTGAATGATCATTTTCCTCACTTCACCTTTGCAGAGAAACTGCAAGTGAACAGCTGCAAAAAGTCTTCCAAACATTGAGTGCAATTTTGCGATAGAGAGCTTAACACATTCCTATCATGGAACATCCAAAGCTAAGAAGAATGGGGTACAAGGATTTAAATATCAAGAACACAGCCTCTTTTAGGTGCAAAGTGAGCACATATCGATAGCAAATGTTACAACTTCTGCACATTTCACCACAATATTTTCCACCAGCAAATCTTCTGTAGTAATAATGCTTTTGCCCCTGCACACTCAAGTAATTATGCATATTCTTTGGACATCTAGCATGGCACTGGAAACAGTTAGGATATTCTTGATATCTTTGACTTTCCAATGCATGTCTCAGACATATCAGTAATATTTCGGGTTTTACGTCCCAGCAGTCATACTTGTGAAAGCCCAGAGGTGGTCATTTAGCATGTTCTGTGGACGTCCAAATTATAAATATGCTGTTTCTGAAAAAGAGCAGCCATTATACTGGTCTATTTTTTGACCAGAATTTCATGGAATATGGAGATCATTCATTTCCGAAACAGTTAAAAAAAAAAGCTTTATTTAATAATGTGCACTGCTTAAAGATACTTCCGAACAGTACACCCAACTATGCTTGGCTGAAACTTACAACATAAAATACATCCAGGCATTACTGCCTGAAAGGATAAATGACGCAGCAGAAAAAGATGCTGATCTAAATACATAAACCTTTATATTTTATTATTTTTGCATGCAAATGGCTATTAAGTGGTACAGAATGGCACATTATAGGCAACCTATAAGATATTTTTTATTTACACACCAGACTACACATTAAAAAAGGAAGTTTTGTACATAGCAGAGCCTTTACACAAAACATCCGAAATTGAACCTGCTCTTTAACCATGGTGCAGTAATTCATATATATATCCAATGGCAATCACATAAAATGCTAAAAAAAATTAACCAATTTCTGTTCCAGACAAATTAAATGGTCAAAAAATCAGCAAGCGATTGATGGAGTATGTTATCAGCAAAGTATCTATAAACACGTAGACTGCTCAACCATGGACAAAAGGTTGAACAGCTGTGCAAGAAATAGGGCACCATGCAGAAGCTCTCCTGCAGTTGCTTTCAGCATCATGCCATTATTGCTTGCTGCTCGTACATTCTACAATGCAAGTTATAATCTTCTCATCACTCTCATATTGGAAGGGGCCGGCTATGTTTCTGAGGAACAGCGAAAAAAGCAAAAGTACACTTCATTGAAATATTCATTCTCCTGGTTCCCTCTAAAGTCAACTTTCATTTGTAAAGCCCCGCATGTGACGACACAGTGCTGTGACCCCAAATGGTACACCTGCTCCCAAAAGTTTACGGAACGCGGGCTTCACTGGAAATGCGAATTTCTGCTCTGTTAGTGCACGGCAGCTGCGTAGGTCGCAAGAACTACTACAAGCTGGAACATCTGTTTGGAGGCTATGTTCAAAGACAAAGCGGGAATATATCATTTTCAGAAATTTTGTGTTCCGAAAACTTTTGGGGGTGGGGGGTACAATGTGGACATGTGATGCTATAGATTATCTATCCTTCTGTGCTCTTTGTTAGAACACTCTAGTTCTAGCTCTTTAGAACAGAATCTCATGTTTACCTCACCTGCTCTTTAACAGGCAGTAGCCATGCAATGCCAGAGCCTGGCTTAAATATCTGTTATAAACTTTGCATGGGCCTCTTAGTGATTTTTAAGCCAATTATGTAAGATAAAAATAATATGCACAAATGGTGCAGCAAGTTGAAAACGTACGTATTGACATGCTTTTCATTAAACGGTTCGTGCATATGACAGCGTTCGATACAGTGGATCTCAGATGAATAAAATCTGAAGGAGATCACAACTGTTTGCTAAGTTGAACCCCATTATAAGAGACACACACCAGGCAGCAGTTCCCTTACATGAGGGGTCTCTTATAAGCAGGGTACCATGTCCTCATTTTCTGATCAGCCCCTATTTTGATGTAGGCAAACTAGTGTGTGTCTCTTATACCCAATTGTCTCTTAAATCAGTGTCTCTCATAAAGGGGTTCAGCTGTATTTCTAATTAAATATAGTAGATGCAGGCCCCAAGTCGCGGGCTTCAATGCACAATGGTTAGTTTTTCTGTTATTGGTATGTTTCACTGAAGTAAATCTATCATTACGAAGGTCAAATGAGATCCTTGTATGAGTAATTTATATTCTGATACATGCACTTTGCTCAGTTTTGGTGCATAATTCATTTCGGATTCAATGGCTCGTTCGACAGCATGTGCTGCAAGAGTGCTGTTTTGTCAGCATGAATACTTGTAATGACAGAAGAAGTGATTGTCATGTTGTTTTAACCCTTTCGCGACCGTTGATGAGTATAGCCGTCAATGAGATTTTCTAACAAAATGACCAATGATGACTATACTTGTCATCAACAAAAAATGGTCGCACATGGAACCCATGATATCCACTGTAGCTGTGTTTCTCAATGCCACATGGCCCCACTTGTCCATGTTTTTTTCAATAGAGTTTATTCCTCCTCCTGTGTCTCGCCTTTCACTGCATTGCTGCCTCTGACACCGCGCGTGCAGTATCTCTTTACGCAAATTACAAAAATAAAGAAACATTATTTAATTGAAATAATGGTACCATTTTATTCAGAAACAAAAAAGCTCTACAAAGCGAGCAAAAAAAGAATTTTCGGTCATTTCGGCACGTTTTTTCTTCTTTCCTTTCGGTCGCGAAAGGGTTAACAAAATGCCATGTTGTATACTGAAGCAAAAAAGAACTAGAACACTCGTATGTTTCTCTGAGTATTTTGAGAGTGAATATACCTCAAAAGTGGCGTCATCCTGGGAAATCAATTTCAGTGTAGACATTTGCAGACTCAACTACCAGTTTGTAAATTGTAGTATGCATCATCAAGTAACTAATCAAAAAGTTTATGTGAACTTCCATTGATTAGCCAATAATGTACCACACTTCCTTGTGCGAGTAATGCACGCTGCTTCATGTAATCGAGCTCAAAGGCTACATTTACGCTATCTGCGAGAGGCAATTTCAATTTTGAAAAATTATGAAAAAAAAAAGGAAAAAACAAGTAGAGCCTCTACCTAAATACATGTATTATGCATTGACTGTCTGACCTCTACGGTGCTCGGCTGCTGACCCGAAGGTCGCGGGTTAGATCCCAGCCGCAGCAGTCTTGTTTCGACGGAGGCGGAATGGTAGAAGCCAGTGTACTGTGCGATGTCAGTGCACATTAAAGAACACCATGCAGGTGGTCAGAATTTCCAGAGCCCTCCACTACAGCGTGCCGCATAATCATATGGCGGTTTTGGCACGTAAAACCCCAGATATTATGTCTGACCACTGGTGGTGGCATCCACTTATGACTTAAATGGCACTGTTCACCTCACCCGGTAGGAATGAGGGTTCAAGAATCATGTAACTTAATATTTGATGACATTGTTGCAGATGCCTCAAAGAGTAGTTTTACTGCAGCCAAGATATTTGCCATCGTGTGCCTTTTGATGATAGTTTGATGGTTAATGCACACTACGGAGGATCGCCTACGAATTGCCTGTCCTAAATTATACACATACGTTCGCTACAACGCTTCAGCCATCAAGCTCTAAACTAAACTACTAGCCAATATAGTCCACAGGATTCAATGTCAGATCAGTTCTAAATATATGCATTAATAATTTTCGCTTCGCTCCCTTCCAAAAAACCAAACTAGTAACATAACAGAATACAAGGGTTGAAAAGGAGAGTTGTTCGGTTCGTCAGTAAAAACAACAGCCAACTGAATTGCCAACAGAATTATTGTGAGGTGGATTACCGCCGCTTCAGAATTAGGCCACACTCGCACGACTCGAGTTACTGCACCAACTTCTACACAACAAATAACCGGGGGCGTAGCCAGAGGGTGGCGCACCGGGCACATCATCAAACTCCGGATGCAAGCAGTGGGTTACTCACTGACGCAACAAAACCGGTGCGAGTTTACGCACCGGTTTTGTTGCGTCGAGTTTACGGTAAAGGACGCTTTGGCACAGCAAGCAGTGCACTGGTCTACGCGGCTTATTTGGTTACATACAGCAATGTAGTTTCTTCGGGTCACCGCGGCTTAGTACCATAATTTACCTAACGTTTAGCGTTAGTTAGAGCAGACTCGGCTGAACAAACATGCGTCGTCTGCCAGAAGCGTAGCGCAGAAGGTGCGCAAAATCGAAACAGGGGTAACGACTGGCAGTCGGTTAACCGCTAAAGTTCATCTGCGGCAGTAAAGCTATTAGCTATCCAGGCGCTCAACTCTTCGAAACGACAGAGAGAATTTGATTTTTGCTAAGGAAACAGCAACTTACACATGCTTTTCCCTGCATATTTTCCGCCACTACGTAGTTGAGAAGTCGTACTGCCAGTTTCGAAGTTCAAAGCCACTAATTGTCTAATCATGTTATGGTCCGAAAAAATTGTACAACAATGTGAAAAAATATAGTGTTGTACAACAGCGTTTTTTAAGCGTCCTTACTTGTTTTTTAATAATACGGTACTGCGGTTGCCGTGTAGAACGGTTTTTGCGGACTTTAAAAATGGCGCTGTCGATATGAGGGATGGGTTCGGCCGCATACGTGGATGTTCCGTGAGCATATGGAGCGGCGTCACGTTCAACGCGCATCGTGATATGACACACGCGCCGAATGTGCCGTGAAACGCGGGGTGTACCGGCATCTCGGCTTGCGTGAAAGGCGGTTTGGTAAGACGTTCTCCAGTTCATCGCTCCCCGTCGCGCGTCATTGTGTGACCGCCTTTTATACTTTTGCGGGATTGTGACTAATTCTGATTGATCGAATTTTGATTGCGCTATTATAGAACGTATCGTGTTTCGTCGCTGCCCCCTCTCCTCAGTGGCGCCGACATAGTCCACAAATTGGAACGTTGTTTTTTGACAATCGAGACGTATGACTCGCGCGCGCGCGCGATGTCGGCCCACGAATGAAATTTGACGCCGTGTTTCCGATATTAACCACTGCATGAAAACACTCGGATTACACTTGAGGTAGGAATTCGGCCCGATGGAACTGTTGTGCTTGTATCCACACGGCGGCACCTGCGCTTGCTCGGGATTTTTGGTAAACCTAGCTAGGACCATCTACTTTCATTTAACTAGGTCACATCAGATAGCGCTATCTGGACGTTGAAGTTGATAGTGATAAAACAAAGTTGCTTCTTATCTCTTTTGCCCGTTGTTTTCTGGATCGCAGATAGGCTGATGGCCAGCGGGTTGCTACTGTGGCGCGATTGAAAAATACCTCTCGACTCTTTATTTCTGTCTCTACGTGATGGCCCTTTTGTGCACGCCGGCTCTCGGCGCAGCTGACTTTGACATCGGGAAGGGTCTGCAGCTTGCCTTCGTTAACGCAGTATTGCCTGCGTTCTTTATCGCGTTTTACAGATCGAGTAACATGTTTTTAACTCCGTGCTCTATCGCCAAACGAACCGGAAAGGACGAAGGTTACCCAGCTTTGAAGATTTTGATACTCTAGACTTGTCTAAAACATCGCGGATGCAGTACTTCTTCGTTAAGTCGCACATCGAGCATCGCATTCGCTTTGGGATATTAATGGAGGTTCGTTGTGGTGCGTCAAGATCGAAGTTCACTTCTGTGGTGAAGGTAGGCTCAGAATGACTGTAAGCACCAGGAAATCAGTTAGCACGACCGCGTCGTGGAACCTTCAGTCTTGAACTAGAGCCTGCGTCACGTTTTTACTGCTGCTTTAGGGAAGGGAAATTAGATATGAATATGGCTGCTTTAATAATTAAGCCCATAAAGTAAACTTGTGGTTCTGGCAGGAAGAGACCGGATACATTTGAGAAAATATAATACGGCAAAATATCTTCATGGACATGCAGTGCTGCTTTTGTTAAATCCCTTGTGTTACATGTGGTGCACCGCATCCTCATTTGACAAGCAATCTAATTATTGCAATATATACACCTGCCTCAATACATATCCTTAAACTTCTCTTGTTTCAGCAACACAGCTGTTTCATGCTTCAAGTACCCCTGTTTCATGCTTCAAGTATCTACTATTTCTTGTCATGCTTACTGTATCTACTATTCCTTTTGTACAAACAGTTAGCACAACATGTGATAAGGCTGGCCTAGTGGCTATGATACTGGATTGCTGAGCTCAATGCCGTGTGTTGTATCCTGGCTGCAACAGTTGCACTTCACTATAAGGGGATGAGAAAACACCTTGCCGACAGTGGGAACCCAGAACCTTTGTGAAGGTTGTGGGTTCGATCTGCACTGGCAGCAAGTTGTTTTCTTTTCCACTTTCATTACCCTTTATGAAGCATGTGAATTACTGCACCTCAGTTAAAAACTACGAAGAACAACCCCTATCCCTTCCTTGGCTTTGTTGCCTTCGTATGGCCGTGTCTAACAAAAAAAAGGTTCCCTCATTCATTCCTCATCTTACGTTCATAACCAGAGGGTGGTTTTGTTAAATAAAACGTCCGACATTAACTTTTTCCTGAATTAGTTTGGTAATGGTTTAATAACATGGTTAGTTGTGACAGCATGACATGAAGGACTGTTGGATTATTGCATTTTCCTTACCTTCCTCACATTGTAGCATATGCACAAACCATATTCCTTTACTCTGTAGGACTTGAAAACTGTGCAAAAGCTTGTATTTTCTTGCACACTATATTGTACGAAGATGCCAAGTTCATTCAACCTATCCAGTGTCTTATGTGTAAAGGTGGCGCTAAAAGATGAGGGTAATATAGAACTTAGGTAAAGACTCAATTTTTAATTTTGTGGAGTTTGGGGACTAGGTGAGCAGCTTTCATTAAAGGGACTGACAACCGAATTTTTCTTGACCCAGCTTTTATGGCGCTATGAAAAGCTCTTCGGTAGTGGTTAAACCTGCAGCAGTTGATTTCAAAAGCATGTGAATATTTTGTATGCAGAATTTTTTTATCTGAGAAACCACTAAAAAATTTAGAGTCCCTCCTCCAACAATGCTGACAAGCAATAGCAACGCCGATAGCCCTCCTCGCAAACTATTCATTACGCTCAACTTTTGGTTTACACAGGAGTGAGTGCAACTGTGGTTAGCCACCTTCACTTTGACATTTTCAACCATTTTTGAATATAAAAAGCGGGTAGAATAGGCTTACTGAAGGCTTGTAATCACGTGTAGTCCCTTTACCACCTCGCAAGCGAGTAAAGGTTCACCAGTAAAGGTTCACGTGATGGGGATCATATGCATCTTCACTTTTTTGTCACGTGAGGTGCCAGAAGTCATTTTTCACAACTTTAGTAAAGAAATAAAAATATAAATCAGTGTTCAATGAAAGAAAACAAGGTTTGTTCTAGTCCAATACAATAGACAATCTTTTCATTAGTGGGGTTATCTCAATTCATGTTCTGTGCAGTTGTCTGTCCCTTTAAGACTTCAGAATTGGGTGCTCATTGTGCTGAGAATGTAGCTTGCACAGCAGGAATGTTGGCAGCTGCAATGTTAAATTAAATCTGTCTTGGAAAACAGTATTGTCTTGCGGTATGTGTGACATTTGCTCTAGAAACATGGCACATGCATTTTGGCCGGCTGTGCTCATCACAGAAGCCAGTTAGGCATGTGCCGTAGCATGTGTGTTATTCTTTGGAATGCATTAAAGTTTGACTATGTGAGAAAAGGCCCTACCTGATTTTGTTTTTACATTATAAACTTCTTTAGCCTCTACTCACTTAAACAGATATGTGGGTGAGAATGTAGCACTTGTGTGCCCACACATGAGCAGGAATGAAAGAAACAGTGTAGTGAGAATGCAAGTTTCATTTAAAGGCTTCAGTTTCACGGATAAATCTTAAAATTCGCCAGCATTGGCCATAATCGTGGTGTGGTAAAAAAAATGCGGAAAACATTTAGGAGCAGTACTTCATTACAGTGGTGGTTCCACGTGAAAGAAATTTCACTCTGAATAAATGTACAGGCTGAACTTGGCAACATCATACATAGCTGTTTTTAAAATTGCTTTATTCTGCTCCTTAGTGTGGTATAAAGAGTGTCCATCCCCATTCTCACAAAAATTATGTGATTAATTTTGGGAAAAGAGAAAATGGAGAAAACATCCTTTGTGCCATGACATTTGCATGTCTTTTTAATAAACTTAGCATTACTGTGAGTGAATTCAATGGTTGTTTTTTTAAAAACTTCTTTGAAATAAAAGACCCTGAAACTCATTATCTTGAACAAGTAAAACTTCTTTCAAAATATTCACTGAGTATGAAAGCATCTAGAACTAACAAATTGTGCAAAAAAATTTATGAAGCAATTTGTATTTCTGAATGGACAAAAACTTTCTCTTCACCACTTTGCAGACTTTCTGTTTTTTTTTTTTAATTCTAATCATTTCTATTATGTTGCAAGTTGTGACTACCTGTCAGAGGTGGTGATCCTCTAACCACCCATGTGTCGTCATTCCACAATTTTTTTTTCTTTTTTAGTCTTTTGTGTAGGGCACTATTTTATACCTGCAGTCGGCTCACTTTGCTTTCTTCACCACCCTGCGATCTGTGTGTTTGTTCCTTGGTTGCTTGCTTTGCCCACTGCTCTGCCGAGTGCGACTCCTGCTCTTTACGAGCTGAGACTGTGCGGAAGAGTCTGACCTATTACAATTTGCCGAACACTTACGTTGGCAAGTCGCCTGACAGATAGTGGGGACTTTAGCCTGCCATGAGAACGGTCAAAGAGCACATGAAGAGACTGTCTTTCTCTGTTGTGTGTGGGACATAATAAAATTTGGCTGGAGTGTTGTAAGAGACCTATTTATAGACAGGATAGGATAGGTTTATTGCTCAATCATATCTATGAAGGCTTTAACTTTAGCAAAACATTGCTCCAGAGCACTGTATGAGGGGCAATACATAATGCACACAGAAATTGGGCATTTTGGCTAATTAGGCTGTTCTTGTAAAAGCCTTATTTAAAAGTCATGTTTTTCTTTTTTCCTTTTCCTGTCACCTGGTCACCTAAGCTTGTCATGGTAATTCTTTCACAATTTATCACCTAAGCATGTCATGGTAATCTTTTCACAAATTTATCAATCGGTGACTTTCTTATCATTAAGGTAGTAAGGTAGAGAGGTGGGTGAGTTGGAAACGATGCATGTTGTAAACACATGTCGTTTCCGATGCATCCTTAAGCAGTGCTTAACACTGCTTAACGATGCATCATTAACCAGTGCTTTTGCTACTCATAGGCTTTAGAGTTTTCAGTTTTTATTATATTTTATATTTCATGCAGTAGTGATGCTTTCAACAATACTGTTTTTCTCCAGTTTTTACTTGTTGCATTTCTTTTTGTGTGTGTGTGCACGTGCGTGGGTGTGTGTGTGTGTTGTACGAACTTTATGAAAGGTTAATAGTGGCTTTTGCTTATCTTGTTAAAATATTTGCTATACTTAGTGTTATGTAGCATGTGATGGCTTTTGTGTTGCTGTTTTTTAACTAGCAGAATGAATTCATTCTTTACCATGTCAGAAGTGTTTACGTAGCAAGTATGTGAAGTGGTCTTGTGTACTGATATCATGGCAAAGAGAATGAACCTTTGAAATATGGCGACAATCATTGTGCATGTAGCGATTGGTTAACTGACTGCAGTAGAAAAACATGTCTGTTAGGCAAAATACCCACGGGCACTAAGTGAAAATGTTTTGAATTATTACTTAGCTGAGACACTCTTGAATTAGCTGTGATATCATCTTAAAATATTTTGAATATTTCAGTACTCAATAAATTTACTCACACCATTTCCATAGTGTGCTACTACTGCTACTTTTACATGCAACTTTTCAATTGTGTAATCCTGATTCCCTAATGCAGGGCCTTTATACAGCTCTTAAATACTGTTTGAGGTTCAGTTCTATAATTTTAATGCTGTCTACAAATATCTGTTGCTTTCAGTTGTGAATATTGGACCATTATATGTATATGTATTATAGGCATCCTTCTGTTTGTACTTAGTATGAGACTGTAGTAACAGACTTTGATGGTTACCATCATTATTTCATTTACTGCCAAAGGTTTTTCTACTTGAGGATGTTTTTTAGGCCTATGACTATGCCCTTAACAAAACTTAATGAACTATTTTGTTAAGTGATGCCCACTTGGGGTATGAAAAATTTTCAGGAACTTTTACTTTTGGATGCTCGTGTACACAGCTTAATGAGTCGGAAATAGCACCATAGCATGACCATAAGCAATGACCTATAAGGCTAGTTGTTCATAGCATGCAAATACTAATTTCGTTTGTCATGTCATTAGTCCACAATTCCATGTTTGGAAACATGATATGGTGAACAAGCACATGCGTGATGTACACTGAATGCTTAGTATACCAGTGGTCCTTTGTTTGCATTTTCTCCCTTTAAAGGGGAGGCTACAAAGTGAAAACTCAGGAATGATAGCAGGATTCCTTTAGTTCAATATATTTCCTCAGAAATAGTTACAAATGGCCTAATAACAGTGGTATAGTGTGTGGAATGCGTGCTTTTCCCCTTAGCACAATGTTTCCTTTGAGATTTTTTGGCCACCTTTGAGATTTGTTGGCACGGCACCAATCCTGACACCTTGCTAAGTCTTCTACTATTGTGAGCAATATGAGCTCGAACATGCGAGCGCGTGGCAAATAGCCTCAAAACTGAGATAGCATGATACGTGGATGGCGCTGCCGAAACCGGAGGGGAATGAGGGACGCTCTTCTGCTGACTGTTGGCACTCCCGCTTCACTACCATTGCTGCGAAACGGCAGTTGATTGCGTGCCTTCGGCCGCTAGCAGTGATAACGGAAAAAAAAATAAACTGCACGAAAAACAAAACAAATAAGAGAGGTGTATGGAAATGCCCAGCCAGCACCACCTAGATATAATACAAGCATGGCCTGTGCATCACGGCAGGCTACGTCGCAGCTGATATCTCAGCAGCTACATAGCCTGATGGGTCCCTGGGTGTGGCTGTGTGCATTGATGTGAATTTATATAACCACTATAGCGGCCACTGACACGCTGTAAGCTTCCGATTTGTAGCAACAATATTGAGGCAGGAGTGACAGCAGCTAGCGGAAGCATGGCACCCTTTCCATTATGTTTATGACAGCAGCTGTTGCGAATCAGCCGATGTTGGGTTCGAGGCTATTCACCATGCATTCGCCTGTTCAAGCTCATATTGCTCACAATAGTACGGCTGTGAAGATGACTTTAGCTTAGAGATAACTGAACTTTCCTACTCAGCTGCACGTAAAATGCAGAAATGAACCTCGTTAGAAAGTTGCTGAAATTATGTGAACAGGATTTGCAACATTTGATAAAAATTTTAATTCTTCTGTTTTTATGTTTTTTTTACAAGAATCACCACAAGTAAGTAAATTTTAAAAAATTTGCTCCCCTAGATTGCAAATGCAAAGCTGTGCACCAAAACGAGATGACTTGGTCTTGTAAATTGCATTTGTTAGACGATGTAATGCAATCAAATTGGAATATATTTGATAGTGGTATGTAAAAAAACCTTGTTCACTTAAGGCATTGCAATAGATGCCATTGAAGTAATTGTGATATCGTTATTCACTACTGAGTTACAGATGTGACAAACATTTTTCTTTTTATCATGCAGTTTTCATTTCGGTTAGCCCTTTAACCACCAATTTAGCTTCCGAAAAACGTACCAAAATCACCAATTTTTTTTTTTAAGCAGTCATAATTTTTTCTATGTAATTCTGATTCTGAAAGTATATTACATCATTGATTTCTGTTTAGAATTAGCACAGGACTGGAAAAAAGAAATAACTGCTTTTGAGGATGGCTTTACCTCAGTGCATGCTGTGGTAATGGGTCACAGCGTACTGAAATTCGAAGTGTTTATTTGATGTACACGGTAACACACTGAAAATTGCACAGACGTTGCTTCGTTGTAACAAAATCTTTCATGATTAATAGTCGCTCTTTGTGTGGTAGATTTCGAAGCATATGCATATGGTGTCAGACAAAGCCTCGCCATCATCTGAAGCAATATCCAGGGCAAAGACAATGTCCGAGTTGCTATCGGACACAAATTCCATGTCGTCACTAATGCTGCTTTCTGTACTCCTCCAAGATGCACCTCTTTTTCTTGGAGCGTCGCCGCCCCCGGCATTCTTCTTGTAAAGCAGGCATTATGAAATGGCTGTTGCCAGGCTTAAAACTCGCATGAAAGGCATGAAATTGAGTGTTTCATCGAGAACTACCTTCATGTAAGGTTGGAAAATTGCAAGCAAAGCAATGGATGACCGTAATACGTCTTTGGCGGCTGACGGAGCGGAAAATTGGGCTAGACGAGTGCGACTTGTTGTTGGTGATATTGGTACAAACTCGTGTGACGAGTACAGCTCGAGGTTGGTGGTTAAAGGGCTAATTAAAACATTGATGACCTCAATAGAAATAATTTCCTACAGTCTCTAGAAATCTTTTATTTTTATTTTTTTTATTTTTTGGGGGGGGGGGGGGGGGGTCAAGGAACTATTAAATCCAGCGCAGTGATTACTGCTAAAAACAATTTCTCCTTTTCCTTATATACATATATAGATGATAGCTTTTGATGTGAAGCTTTCTTTTAGTAATTTGCAAAAAAATGTCTCTTTACAATACATGCAGATACGCTTATGGTGCAGAAATAAAATGCTCATCTCCGTTTGCTGCTTATATGTTGACTTGTAACTTTTTGGTTTGATTGTAACTCGTGGTGTCACATGCTTGCACAGAAATGTCAAATAGTTAGAATTTCGAAATTTGCTATTGCTGAAGGTTTTTCTTAACGACTTGTAAGGACTTGAAATTTTTTAATGTGAACAGAATGCATTTTCGGAACTGTTAAATGGACTGTTTTTACGCATATTATATAACTTATGTTCCTTATGTTGGTAGTACTGGATAGGAATATCTGGCATCATCCAAGTAGTAGGCTATCATGCAAAGCTGAATCATTGGAGCTTCTCACTGTAATCACTAGCTAAGTTAAAATTATGTGATTGCATGGTTGACCGCTGAGTGAATAACATAAATACTATTCTGTAAAATAACAGGTTAAACACTGGTTTGAACTGTTACATCTAGAGATTTGTTGGAGCGCTTATTCGGACAGCAATGATAATGGTCCAACAGCATAGACTGCCCTTGGTTTGTTACAAGTTACCTAAAGCCCTTCTACAAAGTCATTTTAAGCTTGCAAGCATAACTTGACACATTGTGTACTTGAAACCATCCAAGCCAATTGCTTTGGTTTTGCATGATGCTCATAAAGGCTAACGATGTCCAAGAAATTCATATACAGTGTTAATCAGCATGCCACAAACTGCCGTCTTTTATCTGTTTACAAGCTGGTTGTGTCATTTGATGACAATATGGCAGCTAGTTGCAGGGCTAATGGTGATGACAAGTCTTGAAGCGAAATTTATTTGTATTTTTTAGTGTTTTATGCTAACAATATTTAGATGCACCGGATAGGTGGAGGCTACACTATGCACATTGAACATTGAACAGGAAGATAACTCCAATCACGGATCTCTGGGAATTGATATCAGGAAGCGAAAACAAGGGCATCACTAGTGATTGGTAGGAGCGAGTAGTGAGGGTACTTTTCGATTCACTGTCTGGCCACTGTACATGCAGTTGATTGCCCCACTGCCCCCCTTCAACCACTTGTGATGCTGCTGGGAACAGATTACGGTGTGCGGTTCAGTAAGGTTTGATGTAGAAATCTGAGATAGTATGATAGTGCAAAAATAACGGGATTGCATGCGAGGGACGAAGAGTTCAGGTAAAAACTGCTGTGTCTGCTAATGTCATGGAACAAACAGTTATAAGTAAGATGAAGTATCTTTAACGTGTGAATGGCTCGTGAATAACAGTACATTTGACCGGACCAAAGAGCTGAAGGATTAATGAGGCACTCCATTCATCTTTATGCCATTTCATCGGGTCGAATGCACTGTTCTATTTAACTTCATACGTACCAACACCACCAAGTCAGCACTAACTTGCGCGCTTCTAATGATACTTCAGAATGCAGCTTAACGAGTGTGAAAATCGTAAGGCAATGTAATGACCTTATTGCACTGTTTCATCACATCTCGGCGAACACTCGGTGATCTGGCATTACTGATACGATCATTCTCGCTGGGAACGGGGACAAGTGTGTCAATTTTTTTTCAAGTGTGGAGCACTTTAAGGGGCCGGGCTTCATATGCTGTCGTGTGCTGTAGTATGCTGTAGTATTCTGTCATCGTCACTTGGTGTAACGCTCCATGTGTAGCATATTGAGCGCACACTTGTGCCAAGGAGAAGTATTCTTCTTGTTCAAGCGCCTTGATGATGATAAGTAAGTGCGTGCTCACGCCAAGAAGAAGTCTTCTTCCTCTTGTGCTTTGAGCGCCTCGATGACGATCACTTCAGCAAAACAAAACTAGTGCGCTTGGCATAATGCAGGCAAAACCACGTATACAAATAGAAAAAAAAAAAAGAGGAAGCAAGCGCGAAATAGAAAGAGAGAAAGGGAAAAAAATAAGAAGAAAAAGATAAAGAGAGAGGAAGAAAAAAAAAGATAATAAAGAGAGAAAAAAGGCAGAAAACAACGGAAAAGGAGAAAAAGAAAGAAAGAGAGGCGGAAAGAAAAAGGAAACCAAAGAGAAACAAAGAAGGCTGCCCAGCTCCGCACTTCCTTCAGGCTTTGCACCCCTAGTGCGAAGCTGGCTTAATTTTTTTTTAACTGCCAGAAACAAGGATCATGTTTTCTAATCCATCATTTGCTCTGGTTGCACTCAGAATGTCAAGATTCACTTAATTCAGTAAAAGAAATAGTGCCAGGGTATCACGTCTAGTGGTGAAATTGTTCTATGACAGCTGTCACATGAGTTTAGGCAGGAATGGAGGCTTGCTGTCCACTTAGGTATATTGTAGCTGGTGGTCATCAGGTGACTGGTATTGACCATTTTGTAGGGGTGTGCAAATATTCAAAAATTTCGAATAAAGAATTGAATAGCATTCTATTTGATTAGGTACACCAGTCGAATAGTACATATTCGAAATACCAAATATTTTTCAAATAGTTTTTGAATAATCCGCTCCAACGGGAGAACACCAAAACAAACGAAACTTAAGAACAGCCAAAGGTCATTTTTCTCCGTATAATCACTTTAAATTACCGAATATGCATGCAGCTCAAGCTTTTACGAGAATACTGATGCTATATTGATTACCGAGTGAAGGTGTTTTTTTCTGAAATTTCCACTCTTAGTTCTTACTATGCTGCTGCTGCGTCTCATTAATCAATTTGTCTTCATCTTGTAATAAGTTAAGGTAGGACGACTACGGCTGCATTCAGCTTCATGAATAACAACAGGCGCAGGAGTTGTGTTTGAAGAAATTATTTTGCAGATCGGTTTTTGCACTGTCTACATGCTTTCGGTGCTGAGGCCCATGTTGTGATGACAGATTTATCCGTTTCATTACAGCTTTAGTTGTATGCGTGGCTTTAGCTGTATGCGTTGTGTTCAGTTCAAAAGTCTTTAGTTTTTGCGTCTCAATTATATTTAAAAGCAGGCAATGAAGTGTCACCTTGATTACTGTAGCCACTGCTGTATTTTAACCTACGGTTACAAAATATCTCCAAGGCCCTGGTTGCTGCTGTATACGAGCTTACTGCTGTTTTCATAATTGTGGCTTTTTGAGTTGGTTAAACGTAGCCGTAATAGTCTTTGGTGAAAGCTTATGAATATTTGTTTTAATTAAAAAGTTGTGGAGTTCTAGGACTGTTTTGAAAATGGTTGCCTATTATAGTCGAAAATTATTTGAAGAGAATTCGATTAGTATTCGTATTTGATTCGGTGTCATCACTATTCGATTTGTATTCTTTTCGTTTCCAAAATTCACTATTTGCGCACCCCTATCGTATTGATGTTTGATTGTCAACATGAAATCTGGTGACAATGACAAATAATTTGAAAGCACAGAAATGAAAAAGACATGCGTGAAGCCAACATGCAATGACATGAAAGAGAGCAGAGGAAAGTTTTGATGTTTAAATTTATATGTATGTGCATAATAAAAATTGTCTTGGGAGCTGTGCAGTTCAGTGTAGAATTGCATTTTGTCCTTTCATTATGCTTTCATTACGCCACATTGGTCTTTATCTCTGCATACATCTAAGCGATGCCACTTGTCCTCCCTGCGGATTTTATGCTACCCTTGTTCTTACTGCTCCCATGGCAACAGCATCCATAAAAAAAAAAGAGAAATTAAGTATACCGAAAGTTTTGCTCGGGCATTGGTGCAAGAATATGGCAGCCAAGTAGTAAAAGAAGTGACTGGCTTTGAACATATTATTTGATAATTCAGCTCTAATCCCATGTTCATAAACATTATGAGGACTCAAAATGAAATGATAATTATAAATATTGTTACGGTAGGAGCCTCGACGACCGATCAGCTGCATCTTCTGACCATGTTGAAAAAGTGTAGCAAGTCCCCTTTAATTTGGCCAGAAAAATTCACTGATCATGTGCAAGGTGTTGTGAGGGCTTATGTGAGTGCCACCCACTCACATAAAATAGCATGTGCCGATTTAAATTAAAATGTGCCTGCACTGTATGTTACCTATCGAAAAGGTAACTTCTCCTCTTTACCTCCTTTCTTTTTATCTTCATCTTTCTCTTTTATTTTTCCCAAAGAGTAGGCAGGTGTTGTACCCTTCTCTGTGGCAGCGTACAGGCTGTCATATCTGTGTGTTACATATTTATGAAATAATAATAGTAAAGAAAACACTGATACCTTGAAAAATAATTTGTGAGCCTAAAGTTGCTGCTCATTTTATATGCCTTCAGTGTTATGAAGTTTCAGAGGTACAAAAAGTAACAGCATGAAAATTTAATCTGGGAAACTTATTTTTTTATCCCTAATATTTATCGAGGTACATATTGTGGCTCAGGGCACACTTGTCAACATCTCCTGCAAACTGCTGCTCCTCTGGACGTGACAGTTTGAGCTTATCTCGGTCTCGCGTGCCCTTCTGTCTATCTGGCTGCCTGAGGTAAACTGCCGTGATGGGCCATTGTCTCGCCACTGGGATTGTCTCTCAGTTTGTGAGCAACAGGTCTGGGCTGTTTTTGTTCTCAATTTTTTGTGGGCCTTGAAGTCTGAGCAGGTGGGCTGTCAATTGAGTGATGCTTCTTTAATAGCTGAGCTAGTCTCACTTGTTTATCACCAACTCACAAAATCTCTTATTCCATACTTGCTCTTTAGTGATTGCTTCAACCTTCTTTTTTGCTGCTCATGGTTCACACCATTAGTGATGCCGTTATGCCAGTAGTGAAAACATTCTGGAAATGTTGCAGTTAACTTTATGGGCAAAGGTAAGGCCAGCGCAGAGATGATGTAAGGAGCCATCACAGCTGATTGAGCAAACTTATAGCATAGCCAAAATAATATTAAACTATGATTTACACTTGGCCTGATGTACACTTGCACTTATTAGAAGGCCCAACTAGGCTATGCTGGTTGGAAAATAAAAAGTGTGGAGGTTGTGGTTGAGAGCACAGGGCAAGGTTTTCCTGCTTCAAATGCTTCTGGTTAGCCATTGCTACATTTATGCAAAAATATTTTAAAACCTGGCATACTTTTATTTTTTTTTAAGTTAAAGAGTGGAGGGTGGAACTTTTAATATGCTTGTTAATCAAGTTATTAATGGAACATGTGTTGGAACACTATCGGAACATGACCATTACTGCGAAGATCTGCAACAGCAAAAAAAGATAATGACTGGTTGGTTACCATGGTTTGCTTGGCACAGGGATTTGCACATATGTTTGTTCTCTTTATTTCAGATCTACAGCTACTCAGCATCCATCTCATTTAAGTGTCTCTTCATTCGTGGCTGTCTCTTTCTCAGTGGAACTTACCGATTTCCCTCTGTTTACTGTATGCACTGGGGTCACGCTGCAGGTCGGTGCCATCCTCTTGGTAGAGCAGCAGTTGTGAAGTTCTGCCAAGATGCTCACAGCCTTCAAGAAGCTAGTGGGCAACAGCGGCGATGGCGGAGGGGGCGCCGCTGGTGGAGGGAAGCACCAGCCCCCCATCTGGCATGCAAGCCATGGAGCAAAGCCTGCAGAAGCGGTTCGCTCGAGGTGTCCAGTACAACATGAAGATCGTCATCAAGGGGGGACCGCAATGTGGGCAAGTCGTGTCTCCTGCTGCGCTTGCAGGGCCAACCATTCAAGGAGGAGTATCTTCCCAGTGATGAGATTCAGGTGAGAAGCGCACTGCAGGTATTCACTGGTGTTGCACACATTTTTTTTTATTATTGTCACTTTCAACATGTGCAAAAACTTCGAAAATTCGAAAAAACATTTTTGGTCCCATAACCTGGCTGGCTAGTTGGGACCAATGGTTAGACATACCACATATCTCGGCAAACGATACCAAAAATAGCAAACGGAACAGGGGTAAATTCATATACTAGATTATTACACAATGTACGTTTAGAGCCAAAGAACAGTACATCGCTACAATTCACTAACATAAAACGCTTCATGGCTGCAGAAAACTTGTGTGCTGCTTTCACATCGGTCGGTATAGCTTTCCAAATAAGAACAACATGGAATTGTATTAACTGCCGACCGTAGACATTTTTAGCAACCAGTAAATTAAAGCAATTGTTCGTCACAGCTCTTGTGCTGAGTGCCGAAAACTTAAAAGTGCTTAGTGGTCGAGGGTCGTCATGCTTTACCAGTCTGTGTATTATATCCGCAATGCTTATTATGTGAGCAGATTCCAGTGAACAGTGGTTTCCTGGTATCCGTCCTATTTGAAAATGTAATAATTCTTATTGCCCTCTTTTGTAAACGGCTGAGAGGTTTCAAATGTGTTCTATATGTGCTGCCCCATGATGCTATGCAGTATCTCAGATGGCTATGCACATATGCGAAATATATTGGGTACGCGAGGTGGCTGCGCTGAAACACTTTCTGGCTTTTAGTAACGTGTGGCAGCCGTACGCTAACTTCGAGTGTCTTATCTGTAAAAGACTTCCAGTTCATATCTGAATCAAACATGACACCTAAATATTTAAACGTGGCTAGTTGCTGGCAACAATGCAGTTTCGATTGAGGCATAAATGCATGAGGCCCACGTGCTTAGATTTAGGTGCACGTTACAGAAACCCAGGTGGTCGAAATTTCCGGAGCCCTTCCACTACGCCGTCTCTCATAATTGTATCATGGTTTTGGGATGTTAAACCCCCATCAAATATTATTATTATTATTATTATTATTATTATTATTATTATTATTATTATTATTATTATTATTGCTGGCAACAATGCAGACTCTAAATGCAAGTTAAAGCTACCAAAATCGGCCATCATCTTCCTCGAGTGAAAAACCATGTATTAAGTTTTGTCTGTATTACCGTATTTACACGAATATAGGTCGACCCATTTTTTCAAATTTGACAATCCAATGTTGGGGGGGTCGACTTAGAATCGAAACCAAAACTAGAGCATTTTTTTTTTTTTTTTTCCCCGAGCGATTTTTGGGGGGGGTCGACCTACATTGGAGTCGACTTACATTCGTGTAAATACGGTAATATTTAACTGCTTTCGCTTAAACCATAAATGAACTCTCCGCTGCTCCTCGTTTATTTCGGCTTCGATCTGATTTAGGCCATCTCCAATTGGACATTCACCGATGTAAAAGTTTCGCCTGGACAAATTTCTGCATTGCATTTCAATTTTTCTGATATGTTTAGGTGCAAATATTGTTGGAGAGCAGTTTTCAGTATTAGCTTTGATCAGGTTTAGTGAGGCACATTGGACTCTGAGGGGGGTTATTTCTTGATGCTTCTTTAGGCATTTCATCGTTCGTAGTTTGCTCAGTTCTGCTTTTGCAGCTTTGTTGCTTTTGGAGAGAAGGCAAATAGGAAGCTAAATGCATATAGGTGGACAATATGAAAAGTAACGCCGCACTGCCATGACACAATTTAACCGTCGAGCCCGCTGTAGGGAAAATACCACAATGGCATTCCTTGCAGCATCTTTGTCCCCTCCCATATTTCCCTGGCTGCTCAGATTTTGGTCCTTTTATATTGTTTTCAATAGCCAGGTGCCATCTGGTTGCCGAAAGTAGATCTTCACAAAACGGAGTTTGATGCTGGAGATTACTACCAGTTGCAGCCAGTGTCATTCATGTTAATGCATTATCTAATACCTGAGGTAGCTGAAGTATACAACCATGTTTTCAATTTTAGTTTGTAAGACACTCTTGCAAAATTGCCTGTGAATTTTTGAAAGCTTTGGAACCTCCCCTATATTTTATTGCTGTGCTGTTTACAAGTGAATTAATAAAATTGTACTGTTCTGTGTTGTTGGCATTCTTACGTCCATGGGAACATTGCTCCCTGATGAAAGTGCATCTGTTGTTTTTGTACCTTGTAAAAGTTTGATTATTTCTGGCTTTCAGTATATGTAATATATATATACTGAATTTCAAGCTAGTACTTTGTGTAGCAGATGCTTTAAGAACGTGACTCTTTAGTGGTACCTTGCATTGTTGGCCTCACTTGCATCTGACCTTTTAACCCTTTCACTGCTGGGTATTTGGCCCTGCTTCGCACTCCGTGCCGGTCTTTCTTTTTTTCTTTTTTTTTTATGTTATGCAGAATTTTTGTGTTACCAATGCAGTAGGATGCTCTTCAGGACATGTAAGCATTTTTATCAGAGGTTATTTCATCAAATAAAATGTAGCACTCAAAAATTTGATTACAATAAAATTACAAGCAATGAACTAATTAACACATAATATAATTAGGCATTCATTCAGAGTGGCTAAGCCACTAATTATCTATTTTATTCCGAGTCCGAATTCATCAAGAGCTCTTAAATTTCTTCGTCTATCAAATAGCGTGCGCATGTGGCACGCTGACCCACCATGGCTGCGCTACTGAGACGCCAGCAAAGAGACGCAAACCGACGCTGGGGAGAAAGCAAGTGCTCCATCTGTTGTAAAATATTTCCCTACAAGTTTATTTGTTTATATGTTCTCATCATAGACAGCGTAACATGCCCAACATTTTTTTTTTTACAGTAATTGTCTCGCAAGTTAGAGAGGGATATAAAAAAGCAAAATGAGTATATTTGGGATTGGCAGGGCTTGTGTGTGAGTCGTTGCCTGAGTTATCTCTGTATTGGCTGTGAAAGGGTTAAACCTATCGACACTTTCTACGCCATATGTTTCTCTCTCTCTATATGTTTCTTGCCATAGAAAACATGATACATTGCTCTGCTCAGATCCTGAGAAGTCTTTTGAACTATCTACGAGAACTTTTGCAAGCCACATTTCACCTGACTTCAACTATGTAACTTTCTGGAATTTTTAGTTTTGCACTGTAGGTTTTTAGACCTAGATTGTGAAATGTCCTTTTGGAACTGCTTTTACTGAGAATTTGAAAGGGTTCAGGCTTTCCTGTGAAAAACTGGAATAGATAAACACTAAAATTAGCTGTAACCTGTCTATTGAAATCATAAATACATGTGCAAGATGAGAAGAAAGTTATCACATTCAAGATACGTATTTTTCCCACGTGAATTTGATGTGGCTGAAGCTCCTTCTATGATGCAGAACAGTAATTTAGGTTATTGTTCTTTTGTCCTCTTTGCATGATCAATGGTAGTATGTATACTTTAATGTTACTGCAAAGAAAAAAAAAACGTTTTCTGGCACTCTTGATACCGAATTTAGTTTTCTTGGGCAGTAGACTCACACTCCGGTGGGAAACTACACAATTAACACTGAATTAAAAAAAAAAAAAAAAAAGAAAGAAAGACCATACGCGATATGGTATTTCCTGTATGTGCCCAAATTCATTTCTGAACTTTGATCACTAGTCCGTATTTTTAAATGGTTATACACGAAATATTTTCAGTGAGAAACTGAAGTTGTTGTTTTTTGCCCTTTCTTTATCCAGGGAAATAAATGTTTCTCAGGAACAGAGGTCACCTCTGTTTCTTTCTTAGCTCATGTTAATAAAGTAGCGGATCGGGCTGTTTCTTTCTTAGCTCATGTTAATAAAGTAGCGGATCGGGCGAGTTAGTTTTCCATAGTATGAAGCAGTGCAGCACTTGTCCTAAATTCTTTTAAATTTCCCGTCTTGTTTCAAACTGCACCACTTAGTACTTATCTTCAAAGGCCCCGAATTGCGATGTCATGTTCCAGGTCAGTCTGTCTGTCAACTAAAAGGCCTCTCTGTAGCAATGGGCATTCATAAGTATCACAACGTTCTCATAGCCCATTTATTCAGGGCGCTCAATATTGAAGTGAAATTAGTGCACTGATTACAGGAAGTATGACCATCAACATGTTTCTGTCACTGATGACTCCACTGGTTTGAATGGCCAGTTCATGTGGTTCACATGGTTCATGTGGTGCCACTAGGCTTTGGCACAAGCCAGACTAAGTCGGAGATACCATAGATTTCCTCTGTCAAATCGCGGCGGCGTTCTCCCAGGTGGCCAGTATCCAGTGGAGCTACAAGGCCACTGATGACATTGTCAAGGTGGAGGTCTGGGATGTGGTCGACAAGGGCAAGAAGCGGAAAGCCCATCAAGGGTCTGAAGCTGGACAACTCGATCGCTGAGGCTCAAGGGGTGAGCAACTGTAACGGTGTTTATTGCAGCTTGTGAGGCTTCTCGTGTGCTGGTACACGAGAAACGCCACCATTTTCACGAGCTAACACAGCTCCACACTATGTGGTGTGGAACAGTATTGCTCCTGCATACTGAATTGTTGCTACACGTAATACTATACAGTATGCGTAAAAGCACTTCAGGTACATTTTTACATGGAACAAAAGGTGTCAAGTTGGGTACAACTTAAGGCAAGCTTTCTGGTGTCTTCCCTTAAGCCAACTTTGAAAGAATGGGTGCTGGCTGTATAGGATTTGGCAATTCATCAACTATCTAAGATAGCATTGCTCAATGCTCTATTGTACAAGCTTGGGGTAAACAATTTCTGGTGGCCTCATTCAAATGTCAGTTTCACATTTTCCTTGGGGTTTTGCCATTGTATTCTTGCCTTCTCAAGATTTCCAGCCTGCTATGTTCAGTACAATGTTGTAACTTCACTTACTTTCAGTTTAGAAAGCTTTATACAATAGTAGCTGATTTCTCCAGCAGTATGATTTCAGAATGCGATGTCTCTCAGGGGCTTGCGATCATTCTTGTTATGCAAGTCAGTTCAATAAAACTTCGGTTGGGCCTAGTTTGTACATAGCATTTAAGGTGAACACTTGAGTGCAAACAAGACGGACCACAAAGGATAGAATAGACGAGCACTGGCGCTTACTAACAACTGCTTTATTCTTCTCTCAACAACACATATAAATGCCACAACCACAGAGCTTGCATGCGCATGCGTAACAAGACGTATTGCATACGTTAAAACAGATTTCTAGCGAAGATGCGCACGCATAAATTCATATTCAGAAGGGTACAAAGAAAGAGACGTATCACTAATACAATCAGCTCCCTTTTTCTTGATTTGGTATGCTTCCAAGGCGAGCCGCGCGTGTTCATTGTTGCTTCTGCCCAGAACCATCGTCTCTCGAAATCGCGGAGCACAGCGGTAGCAGGAGTTAAGATGATCAACAAGATGTGCTCCTTTGTCAACATTGTTGTTTACTTTTTGCGCATGTTCCCTAAGTCGCTCATTTATGCAGCGCCCAGTTTGCCCGATGTAGGTCTTGCCACAAGTCAGAGGTATGGCATATACCACACTGGTGCTGCAAGGGATGTAGCAGACGCCATGCTTGATTTGACACCCATGATTGCTACCACCGCATGTGCGGGAGCTCAGCTTAGAAAGCTTGTTGGGCGCAGAAAACACCAAGGGGACATCGTGCCTGCTAGCAACTTTTTTGAGTTGATGTGTGACCTTATGCAGATAAGGCATCACGACAGGCCTGAACGGTTCACGTTCACACGTCACCCTCTTACTGGCTTTTCTTTTTTGGACCAGGCTTTCGGCAACAGCAGTTAGTAGCGACATAGGGTAACCTGCGGCCAAAAGGCGGCGAACCTGATTATCAAAGCTCTCCTGCATTTTATGCTCACACGACTTTTTGAGAGCTGATTCCATTAATGAAGAAACAATTCCTCTTTTTACAACTTTCGAATGGGCTGACTGAAAAGAGACAAGCTCCTTTTTTGTACGGGGACTGTATGACCAACACACGTGACGATCACAGACTTCGAGCCTAAGGTCCAAGGCTTGTAAAATATTATTCTCTGGCAGCCCATGGGTTAAAACAAGCCCTTGTCCGTGTTGCTTAAAATCATTTAAAATGCCATTCACCGTAACACGGTAGTCAGAGGTAACAGTTAAAAACACAATAAAATCATCAACGTATCTAAAAACTTTTAAAACCTTCGAGTCATTAAAAACGTTGTCTAAGGACCTGTCAACAGAGGCTAAAAAAATATCGGCAAGAACTGGAGCAACACAGAACCCAATGCAAATACCATCCCACTGTGCATATGGCTGGTCATTAACCCCTTAAGTGCTTTGGACGAGCAAAGCTCGTCCTGCCCAAACTGTTCCCAAAGTGCTTTGGACGAGCAGAGCTCGTCCTAGCGGAATACGTACTCCCCTGTAGTGTTCAGGGCGAGAAGCGCTCGTCTATGGCTTAGATTGCGTGTCATCCACTAGATGGCAGCATTTACTCGACCAATTAGTTTTCTCTTGTGGCAGGAGCGCGGTTTTTGTATGGAAATATGGTGTGCGGTGGCGGCGACCCATGCATAGCTGGCCCGTCAACACGAAAAAGAAGCTTTTCATTTTCGTCATCTGCTTCGAGTGATGATAATTCGGATTCAGATGTTTATCTTGTGTACGGAAGTGAAGACAGCGCTGACGGTGAATTGAGCAGCTCATCCGGTGATGATGAAGACAGCTCGGAAGCAAACATCGTGAGTGCTCGCCAGTGAAGCCGCTTTGCATTATTCCGTGTTCTGAAATTTTCCACACAGTTCCGACGCTTCCCGAGTGAAATAGCCCAAGGGTGCTTAGCCTACACAAGTGAAAAAAAATGTGGCGTCTGCAACTGTTTTATTTACAAGGTTTTTATTTTTATTAGCAGCAGGTAGCTGGTTTCCTATGTATTGTTCAGAAACGAACTTTATTGCGTTGATTTGAGTATGTGGTACAAATATTTTTTGAACATCGTCTAGATGCTTTTTAGTACAGCCAGATTCGAAATCCGCAATAAAAAAAATAGGCACTTTTGGTCTGGAAATGTTCAAAAAAATTAAGCACTTAAGGGGTTAAAAACAATAAAGGTGACCTGAAGATAAAATTCTAAAAGACTCAGGAAATTAGCCACAGTCAGCCCGACATCGTTCTGGAACGGAATCGCGCCGTTCTCTTCAATGCATTCACGCACAGAAGACAATAATTCACGCTGTCGAACAGAATAAAATAAATCTTGAACATCCACTGAAAAAAGCATACCCCACTTTTTCATTGTCACAACAAAACTGCACTATCTCATCCGAATTCTTGGTACGGAATGGGTTGTTTACAGCTAACAGCTTTAATTTCTTCTCCAAGAATTGGCTTACGTTATGCTGCCAGCAATCAGACTCGCTGATAATGGTTCTGAATGGCATATCAGGCTTGTGCGTCTTTGCTGTGAAAAAAACCGATAAACAGTTGCCTTTACTCTTCTGTAGACTTTTTCGTGAGCGGCACAAGTGCCAACCTGTTACAAAATTCTATGAACCTCGTTTTTATTCTGACTTCACTTTTCTTGACGGAGACAAAGTTTTTGGACACTGCTTGCATGGATTTTTCATTAAAAACGCCCCTTTCAACCACAACAAATCCTCCTTCCTTATCTGCCTGCAGAAGGCATAGGTTATTGCTTTTCAAGAAAGACAAAGTCTGTCATACACTAACATCCATTTGGCTTGAAGGCTGTTTGGGTGCAGACTTATCCAGGCACTCTACACCTTCAAGTAAACACCTTTCACGTGCTTCTTGCTGTGCCTTGGAAGCCACACATCTGTTAATAGCCACTAATTCATGAGCGGGGACACTAGAAGGAAGACAAAACTTGGGGCTTTTGGGCAACAACCGGGTAACATTCTCAGGCAGGTTGACATTTCCAAGTACCATTACGCTACCTTGAACAGTGGGAGGAGTCCTCCCCCTTGCTCTGCACGAATCCTTTAAAATACAATTCCATCTAACTTCAGTGAGCTGGGCCGCGAGGCGAAGAAAAGAACGGTAGTTTTTTTAGGGCCAGCCAATGTGGAACACTGGAGTGGCAAATCAACCAAAGCCAGTCCTGGAAGAGATGAACTTGACGCCACAGCTCTGATCCGCAGTAGTTTACACAGTCTCTTGACGTGAGTCCACGAAGGAGACACGGGACCAAACAAAGTACACACGTCTGCCGGAACAAGTCCTTTGCGAAGAGAGAAACCGTACAGTCTTGCTCTGCAAGTCGCATGAATGATGTGGCTGAGCAATGCGTTGACGACCGTGGAAGAACATGGCGAAGACACACAAAAAGAAGGACCCACTGCACTAGAAAGGAACTTCAATAAAACTTCGGTTGGGCCTAGTTGGTACATGGCATTTAAGGTAAACACTTGAGCGCAAACAAGACGGACTACAAAGGATAGAATAGACGAGCACTGGCGCTTACTAACAACCTGCTTTATTCTTCTCTCAACAACGCATATAAATGCCACTACCACAGAGCCTGCATGCGCATGCGTAACGAGAGCTTGCATGCGCATGCGTAACAGTTCAAACCCAGCACAGTTGACTACCTTCACGATAAATCGTTTTCTTACAAATACCAGCAGTCTTTCATCTGTTCAACACTGTAGGTATTCCACTTTCTGAACAGTATATGGTGGGAACTATATTACAGAAAAGAATGATGTAGTTAACTATGTGAAATGAAAAATCATGAAAGGCACCCATTATAATCTCTTTATTTGTTTGTCTGGTGTAGAACGCTGTTGATTTAAGCCTTCATGCAAATCATGTTGTTGCATTAAATTTTTGCACGCACATGTTCATTTTCAGGTGTTCAAAGATAAGTGTTCGCTTCAGATTGCTGCTGGTTATGATTTTTATTTAGAGAATACTGCAGGCCTCGTAGGGGGGCCATGGAGGAGGGCATAGGTATAGAGACATCAGCAAGTGTGAGCATCAAAAAAAGGAAAAAAAAGAAAAGGGATGTGGATCGCACAGCAAAGCAGAAACGAAACCTATACTACAGATGCAACTCACTAATACAACCACAACAAATGAATATATTCTTAAAAGTACAACCAAGGTGTAACAGCACCAAAGCAAGAAGGTAAAACCCACAAACAAATTTAAAGGTAAACACTTTGACAGAATTTCCTGTCTGATTTGGCTAATTATAACTTTCTTGTGGCACCAGTAAAAAAAATAGGTTTATTTTCCCGACGTTTCAAAACCAGCTCGGTTCTTCTTTCAGGGGGAGTGACAATGGAGATGTCAAAGTGCAATCTTTAAGTGTTCTTCGTGGTTGAGGTGGGGAGAAGGGTGAAAAAGCTCTTTCTTTGGTGTTGGGGGGTGTTGAGCTATTCTTTGGCTATGTGAGCTGTGAGCACTTGGTGGGCTGGATGGCTGAATTCACTCTAGGCATGCTTTTTCTTGCCTATTTTTGGCTGTGTATAAGCTATGAATATAAACTGACTTCAGGTTTCTTTTGCATCAATGTAAGTTGTTTATGGTGTTCTGTATGTCGTGTTGTTTGGATTGAAATAGGAAAATTTAGGACTAAGTAACGCACATTCTTTTTTGTTTTTGTTTTTTTGGCTGAAAAGTGAAGTAGAAAAAATGATTCTATTGGGCATTAAAAAGTGCATTGGCATATATTTTTATAGGCACAGGTACTTAGTGACCATAAGGCTTCATCTGATTTAGTGTAGAAATTAAAGTACTTTCCTTCTTCTATGGCAGGTACCTGAGGAGGCTGCATTGGATGCAGAGTTCATCGATGTGTACAAGGGCACAAATGGGGTCGTCATGATGCTAGACATCACCAAGCAATGGTGGGTACACATTCTGACCACACAAAGTTGAGCAAAGCCCGGAGTATGCAGGAGCCACGCAGCCGCCACTCCTGTTCCCCCCCCCCCCCCCATGAGCATTTCGCACAATTTTAGACAGCTTGTGCGTTTCCTCTCCACTTGAGCCGCGTTTGTTCACTGTACTCACACACTTTCACTCTCTCGTAGAACACACAACTCGTGAGGCAATGTTATGGATTTGGACTTCATGGAGAACATGACGGTAGCACTGACGATGATAGCAAAAACACGCTGGGACCTTCCATATAATTTCTATTGCAATAAGATCGAGCATTTATGCATGGGCCTCGCTTGCCTTGTTAGCAGAAACGTCTGATCTGTATCTTTGCTCCCAGGACGTTTGACTATGTGCAGCGCGAGCTGCCCAAGGTTCCGGCCAACATTCCAGTTCTGGTTCTGGCCAACCATCTAGACATGAAGCACCACCGAAACATCACTGAGGACCAAGTGCGCTTCTATGTTGAATCCGTAGAGCGGTGCGTTATTGCCATTCTTATTCTTTTCAGGCGTAAACAGAGTCTCCATCTAGTGCTGAATGTGTGTGTGTCAATATGTTTTTGCAAACATATCTTTTGGGCACTGCAGCATTGTGACCTCTAACAGTTAGATTACTTTCTTCGCTGCTTTTATTGGACATTGCGAAAAGTTAGCATTTCAGAGAATGCTTTGGTAGTAAGCCAGAAATTTTGACAACGGCTTATTGATTTCATTTTCTAAAACTTGGTTTTACCTGGGAATACCAATATTCCAGAGTAACAGGATATGGGAAAAGAAGAAATGCAGATATGCGAAGGCAGTATTGTACCCACATGAATCTTATGAAAGTCCTCATGGTTGAATTAGTTTGCATGTTTAAAATTGAAAACTGATGACTTGCTTAGTAATGTGTGACATTTAAGCATGTTTCATTTTGTGGGAAGCAGTTTCATCTTGTGCAGTGCTCGTTGCAAACGTGCCTCATGTCAGCACTGCTTCAATGTTACTGCTGTTGGTTGCTTGTTTTCAAATGTACCATATTTCCCAGTGTGTAAGACACACCACCTATTTTTTGCTGACTTTCATGGAAAAGAATTGGTATATGTATAATGTGCCTAGTTCTTGTTCATACGCAGGCCCCCGGGCAGTGCCCAGATCCGTTATGCGGAGTCTTCTCTGCGCAATGGTTTTGGCCTCAAGTTCCTGTACAAGTGGTTCAACCTGCCTTTCCTCCAGCTGCAGGTGGGTGACACATGTCCCCAATGCTAGGTCTTCTCGACAATGTTTTACATGTAATTTAAATATGGTTTGGTCAGGAATGGAACCAGGCTTTGAGAGGATTTGTATGGTTAGGTGTACGCCTAAACCTCATTACAAAGAAGTTAATGGGAGAGCCTTTAGGGTAGAGGGGTCCGAATATTTGAAAATTTTAATAAGGAATCTATTAGCGTTCTGTTCGATTTGGCACTACTCGAATCAAATAGCGCATATTTCAAATACCAAATATTTTTGGACAATCGGCACTGTCTAGAAAGCCCCAAAGGAACAAAACGGAATAGTGAGGGGACCCGGGGCATTCATCTTACAAGAGGGTTGTCTGTGCACAAGATAATGTAGTCACACATCCTGATGCTTCTTTTTAACGTAAAGTTGCGTCAAGTTGTAGAGCCATCTTTTAGGTGCAGTCTATTACTTGACCTCAACCTTTCTTCTTAGCTTTCATTATCTGCAGTGCTGGCCAGATTGAGAATGCACTGATAATCCCTGTAGTTAGCGAATGTCCCTGGTTGTTTGAGTGCGTATCATTGTCTGGTTGGTTATGCTGGATTGACCCCTGCGTGGTCATGCAGCGGGAGAGCCTGCTGCTGCAGCTGGAGCGTAACAGCCAGGAGACAAATGCGACCAACGACGAACTGGACATGCTGCAGGAATCTGAGGAGCAGAACTATGAGTTGTAAGTTCTCAATGTGTTCAGCATCTTAGGTTTGTGGACCAGTCGCGTTGGTGATGTCACTGGTGGGTAATTGGCATGTATGTTGAGCAACATGGTATGCAAAAAGAATGGTCCCACTTTTTTGTCATTTACCTATTTAGTAAACATAGAAGCCAGCACATGAATATCTACAGCACTGTGCATGTCAATGCAGCCAAGTAGTCAGTTAGGTGGGGAGATGAAATTAAAATGTTTGCAGAAAAAGAATCACAGTTTCACCGTAAGGGCGAAGCAGCGAGTGCGATAGCAACAAATTGGAGTGTTATACGAAGTAAGGCTAGCAGCTAACTCTTTTGGATCTGATCTTGCATAACTCTAGTTAGGTGATCAAAGCACTGGTTTAGGTGAATACGGCCGCGATGGGGAGTGAAGCGGTTTTTGTGCTCTGTCGTCGCAATGTGAAGCAATGAAAGCACAGCATGAATATGAGCCGTCCATTGATGGCTGTCGAGTGCGCACAGCAGCTCTTGTGACCGCACCCTTATGACCAAAGTTCAATTGCTGCTTGAGCGACGCCAAAGAAGTGCCCCTTCATGCTCCTTCCCCCGACAAAAGACGGGCGTAGTGTCTCCTCTCTGCTTGAGAAGCCATCGATGGCAGGCCCCACGTGCGGCGCGATGTTATCGCATGTGCCCTTCATGTGATGAAGATGGCTGGCTCATTTCGTTTATGCCTGAGCTGCGTCCGTTGCTAGCGCTCACACTCTTTTACTAGTGCGTAGAGCATACAATGTGCAGGTGAATGGTACTGATTTGGAACTTTATACGCAACAATTATATGACTGTGATGGCGAAAATTCGCCGAGAGTGTCCATATAGGTAATTGCTACCACAATAACAAAATGGGATCAGCTTGCACAAGACTAGGTAAATTAGAGATCATTGGGAGATGCCTACATCATGCAGCGGACATCAAATACGCTGCTGCTGATGATGATACCACACTACATTGCGCCTTTTTAAGGTCATTCTGTGAGAAAAAAAAAATCTGTGCTCTCAGCTTTTGTTGAAGTGGCTATTCACGTAACAATATTGCTATTTTTCTGCCTCTTTTTCAGCTTTGTACTGTTTTTTTTTTTTTTTTCAGATTTGTTGAAACCCTCAACAATCGGCGGCGACAGATGGCTGAGCAGCTTTCGTCTGCCTCCAAGTTTGCAGAGGCAGCAGCCGCTACGCCAAATGGATTGCCTTCCAGTGTCACCACAGCCAACTGTGAGATGTGCATCAATTTTTTACTTGTACAGCTGCGTGTATTTGTCAAGTTAAAGGGGCCCTGCAACACTTTTCCAAGTAATCATCAAGTGACTTCTCTATTGGAGTTTATTGCCTCATGAATTGATGCCGCAGGCATTTTTAGTATCCATCAAGTGCCAGCGGAGTCGCAGGTATTTGTTGCGTGCTCCAAGCACTTTCTCCCTCCTTTCGTCCCTGTGAGCATGCTCAAAGCTACACACTGGGGAGTTGACAATGGGGCAAAAAGCTACGTACATTTGTCAGCATGCATCATGACCTCGAACACTTCTTTTTTTCTTGTTTTCTTTGAAAATACAGCTCACCTTCAGGGTGTTCTTGAGCATGCTGGTGTATAGCATGGTGCGGGCACATTACGGCACACTGTGGCGGCCATGCTCACTATGCAGCTCACAATGCTCAAGTCAGCCAATGGCCCTGTTCATGTGCTTTTGGGTATATGGCTTGGTTGATTTTGGGTGTATGGCATCATTTGTCGAGAGATGATCGAGCGATTTCTGTCTGACCTTTGAAATTTAATTAAATTTCATGTCTGGTGCTGCGCTATAACGATCGGCTCGGCTCACATGTTCGCAGAACCTCGACTACCAATCGGCAGCATTTTCTGACTAAGTTCAAAAAGTGTTGCAGGGCCCCTTTAACTTAGTGGTTGTTGCTTTCTGCTGCTGAATAGGTCATAAATTTGATTCTTATCTGCACCAGCTGGATTTCACTGTGGGCAGAATGCAAGAGCTCTCATGCACCTTGCCTTGAGTGCACATAAAGATTCCCAAATGGTTGAAAATGGCTGTTTTGCTCTACTTACATTCTTATTTGTGTCATGCAGTATTCTTTGCAAGCATTTTTCTTTTGAGCGGTTGAGGCTTTACTTCAAAATTACAAAAAAATACAACCAAAGCCATTTGTAAATAAGATATAATTTTAAGATGAGTGAAAGAAAAAAAAAGAGAAAAACTAAAAGAAAACAAAGCAGGCACTCATGGACTTACGGCGATTAGTCTATACTACAGATAAATGTAAGTGAATTTCTGAAGAGCACTCTTTCAGCAAAGCTTCATGGCAACTCATTGGCAGAAGGCAGGTGTGACTGTCTGGTTGGGGCAAGGCAGCTCATGGGTGGAAGGCAGACATGGTGACTTGGTCAAGGCAAGGCAGTTCATTGATCAAAGGCAGGCATGGTGGTATGGTTGAGGCAAGGCAGCTCATGACTGGAATGCAGACGTTGGGATTTGGTCAAGGCAAGGCATGGTGATATGGTTGAGGCTAGGCAGCTCATGGCTTGAAGGCAGACATGGTGGTTTGGTCCAGGCAAGGTAGCTCAATGATCAAAGGCAGGGGTCTTGATGTGGTTGAGGCTGGGCAGTTGATGGATGGAAGGCAGGCCAGATGTCGTGGTAGAGGTAGAGCAGTTCAGAGGTGGAAGGCAGGCGTGACAACATTGTCAACACAAGTCAGTGAAAGGGAGGTGTGATGATGTGGCCAAGGCAAGGAGGCTTAGGGGGTGCAACTCGCTATCTCGTAGGCTATGCCTTACTGCCTTGTACTAAGTGCCAAGTTAGGTATAGCCCTCACTTTACGAAAACTGTGCACAAGGATTGCAAACAAAGGTTATTGAGCAGTCTTTTTCATTTCAAATGAGACAATTAACTATGGTAAGTCTTACATCAATAGTTTGAATCATAAAATGCAAATTTTGTGAAATTTGGCATATTTTTGTATGTCTGCATTTCATTGTGGCAAAGTTTTGTCTTCATTGATGTGCAGGAACCTTGGGGGGTGTTCTTCGAGATACACTCAAACCTCGATACTATAACGAACCTGGATATAATGAAATATTGGTTATAACAAAGTAAACGAAGAATACTCTTGCAACAGGTATATTGTTAGGAATATACCTTTATAACGAATTTTCGGATACAACGAACTTATTTTTGTGTAAGATGCAACTTTGTTATAAAGAGGTTTGAGTGTAGTTATGAAGAAAAATAAGCGCAAATTCTTTTTCAAAGAGAAGAATGCCTACAGTGAAGGCTGGTTGACAGTAACTCAAGTGAGGACAAGTAGTGAGTTCAAGGACTGGGTTGAAAACTTTCATTGTGCAATGCACTCACACGTATGTCTTCTTCTTCTTTACGTTTTTTTTTTTTTTTTTTGCGGCCTCTGGAAAGGATGTATAATCTTTTTTTTAGATAAGCATGTGTTAGTGTGAGTTTCAGCCACCCTAACCTAGTCACAGGATTGGCTGTGTTCCCTATATTCGTTGTCGAATTGTTTGTAAATATGAATAATATGAATTTGAAAGTCAAATCAAACTATTCGGTTAGAGATTACTCAATTTGAATTAGAAACTCAAATGTTTGCACACCCCTAGATAAAAGTAAACGTAATGTGCCATGTCCTCCCCAACACAAAAAGCACAATATTGCATTTGTTTTGAATATTCGAAGACTTTTAATGCATAGTTTTCAAATTAAAAATGAGTATTATTTAATGTGTGATAGTATCCAGACTTTTTTTAATACATGCATTTTCATGCCCCTCCAAATAAAGGAACTGTACAGTGAAACCCCGGTTTTACGACGTTCTCGGGACCGCGAAAAATCGTCGTAAAATGCGGACGTCGTAAAATCCAAACACGAAAATTTATGCCCACACAAACACGTTTAGCACGACGGATTAGCGAGAGACTTCAATGCAAACTACCAATAAGCTCTACAGGGCTCTAAAACCCACAAAAGGCATGTTCACGGATGATCGAGAAAAAAAAAAGCCGGGGGGGAGGGGGGGGGGGGGGGGGCATCTTCGCTAAGTTTGGCCATCGCGGCTGCCGTGGCTGCGGCCAACACACCTGCAAAGCGATATAGCAGCTGCGCCAAACACCTGCCGCGGAAAAGGTCCCGTCTCCTCCAAGACGCAAAAGGTGCACTTGCCCCCTCAAGCGATACTAGCCCATTCCCCTACCCAAGCTACACCAGCACCTCGCCCCCCTCCCCCCCCCCCCCCCCCCCCGCCCAAGCTAAGATGCTACGCAGGTGCCGGGGACACCCAGCCTCCCGCGTACGCACCCTTCTGGGTTCCTTTGTACTCCCAGCTGCACCCATGGAGAATACAAAGGAACGCAAGAGCGTGCTTAGGCGGGAGGCTGGGGGTCCCCGGCACTCCTTCCGACGCCCTTCACGAAAGCGGGAAAGAATGGGGAAACCACAACCGCGCCCCTTTACGACGCTTTCGCGGCCGCTCGGAGGGTGAGGGGAAAACGAACGAACGGCAGCGGAAAGCCGAAATGAACCGGTTTCCCGAGCGCTCGGCATGCGAAGGGGTGCCCCTCTTGCTGGTGCGACGAAGGACACCCGCGGACTTCCCTTTTGTTCGCCATTGGGTCCCCCTCGCTTCGCGGCTGAATCGTCGTGAAACGCGGGTTCGGCGTAAAACGGCGTCGGAAAATGGGGTTTTTTAATGCATTGCGTCTATGGGGCTTTCGCCGGAACGGGACAAATCCGTCGTAAAATGCAGGTCGTCGTAAAACCGGGGGATGTAAAACCGGGGTTCCACTGTAGTTTGTTTTGTAGTCTTTGTTTACTGCTCCCATCATTGCAGTGCTTGTGGTATGTAGTGTGCTTGATGCAGTATCCCACTAAATTTGCTCCATCACCTGTTAATCTTCAATGGTTCAATGAATAGTGTGTTCAAATATTTCACACATGGCATTAATCGCTATCGTTAACCTAGCAGAAGGGACAAAAAGGGAAGGTTTGATGTCTCGTCAGTTATGCAGCGCTTGTTCACAAGGAACCGAAAAGGTAGTACTAATTGAATTAGCTAGTGGATCCACTAGCAACTGAGCTAGTGGATTGTTGCAGATTGCTTTTTCACATTTTGCCCGTCATTGTTGCTAAAGTACACTGTAGTATAATGCGTCATTCTAATATACAGTTAAACCTGCTTATAACGAACCTCCATATAACAAATTCCTCGATATTACGAAGTTTTTCTATTCCCCGCCGTTACTCCATAGAAACACATGTATTTGCAACCTCTATGTAACAAAGTGGCAGCGGGAAACACCCTTGATATAACGAATTTTCGTCACCGACAACCCAAAAATTTTGCCCCGGATTTTGTCATTTTCGCACGAGCATGCATCTTCCGCAGTTGCCTCCACGCTGACGAAGCGCGATCGGCGGCGGCGCGCACGGCGGGCTCGGAGCTCCGGTGTCTGCGAGGCGGGCAGGCGGGCCGGCGCCCCTCGAGCCAGCTTTGCCGCTGTTCTTGCCGCCATGGGCGAATGCGCGCATGTGCCCCCCCCCCCCCCCCCACCCCCTGCCTTCAAACAAAAAAAATTTTTTAAATAAAAAGAAAACGACTAGCATTGGCAGCGCCACTCTTCAATTGCTGCAGAAGTCTCTGAACTGCACTTCGTTAAAGTGACACATAAAAAAAAATTCTTGCTCTGTGTCGGTACGCTTCAAGTTCGCGTCGCATATGTGAGGCCGCGCTGCATATGGAGAGCGCTTTTTCGAATTGTATTCGCCGCACATAGAGTGACCCCTAACGACGTTCAGCTTCGCTTTTTTTTTTTTTTTTTTTTTTTTTTTTTTTTTTTTTTTTTTTTTTTTTTGAGCGGACAACCGTCTCGTCACTACCGAGATGTAAGATTAGGCGCTGGTGTAAACTGTCCAAGACCGCGGTGACGACGGATCTTCGAAGGTCGACTTGTCGCGCGCTTTGCAGTCTTGCGCGGCGCCACGAGTTCGCTAGACCGTAGCCTTCGCGATTAGCCGGTTAGCTCCGGCAACACGATGGCGTGTTGAATGCAATGAAATGAATGCGAAAGCAACAAATTGTAATGTTATACGAAGTAAGGTTGGCAACCTACTCTTTCGGATCTGATATCACGTAACCCTACAAGACGCTGGTGTAAGAAAATATGGCCGCTCCAGGCAGAAGTGCTCTTTTCACACAGTCTCTTCGCGTTGAGAGTGCAGCACATGGAAAGGTATAGGAACCGAGCACTGATGCTTGGCGAGATAGCGTGCGCGCCTGCGATCGCGACCGGGCCTTTAAAATCAAAGTTCACTGTTGCTGCTTGAGTGACCCCCCCGACCCCTCCGCGTCTTTTCGTGCTCGTTCAAGATGGGCGCGGTGTTTCCTCTTTGCTTGAGCATTCGACGGCAGGTCTAATACGTGGGGGGATGTTATCGCATGCGGCCTCTGGGTGATAGAGATGGGCCGGCTCGCTTGATGCAGCACTCGTCGCCCCCACTCACGCGCTTTTACCCGTGCGTAAAAGTTACGATGCGCGGGGGGCATGATATCAATTTGGACTTCATACGGAACACGGCGGCGACGGCAAAAACCTGTCGAGAGTGTATATATACCGTAAAAACCCACTTATAGTCCGGACCCGCATATAGTCCGAGGTGTAGTACAGGGATAGCAAATGCGAGAAAAAAAGTTTTCACCCCACTATAGGCCGAGCAAAACAGAAACTAAATACATTTATTCACCGACGTCTGACGCACTTTATTCCGAAACTCCCTAGTCAGAGATGTCCTCCCACAGCACGTCATCTTCAGTGCCATCAAGGGCGTTTGAAATCGAGCACTTCTTGAAGGCACACGAGCGAGCGCCTTGGGAATGCAGACCGAAGCTTCGACGATCCATGTGCACAGCATCGCTGGCGAGGCCCATTTCAGCCGTCCGGCAGGGGTCACTTATGGCCCTCCGAACCTTTATCCAAACCTCATCCACTCCATATACATGCGCTTCATGTCATGATGTCATCCTCAAATGGATTATTTAGGCACACATTAAGCGGCTGCAGCCAGGATGTCCTCCCGGTGTGACGACACGCTCGGTGTGCGGGAGTCGCGCAGCAGTCGCTTTACGGAGGTGACACCGAAACGCGTCGAGCAAGAGTAATGATGGGAGGCCCAGCAGCGCTCTGTTGCTCCCGAACGAAGTCTCAATTCCTGTACAACATCGGCAAAAGCTCCATTTTTCGGCCGCCAGAAACTTTTTCTCAGGCCGCAGCACACACAGAGGGCTTCCTTCAGTTTCCCCCCAACCGCGAATGGTTTGCACCCTGTCCGCTCGTCTACGCCGAACTGCCGCCCCGCAGCACAGTTGCCGACGGTTTTGGCAGCTGAAATCACCTTCCCTTTAAAGACAGCCGAATGTTGCTTTCGCGGTCCTCGTGCCTCACGTAGCGTAGAATCGTGCCCGTTGTGATGTACGCAAGCGCTGCCCAACGGAGAGGCCTGATGATGATGATAGCACCGCGGAATGCCGAAACCGAAACTGTGAATTCCCGACTGAAAATTCTTGGGATCCGCAAATAGTCCGGGGCCGAAATTTTGCATCATAAAAACTGGAAAAAAAACCCCGGACTATGCGCGGGTTTTTACGGTAATTGCTATCACAATAATAACGCAGTTTTTTACTGCTAAATAAGTGTTTTGGGTGAGCTCTGCCTTCAGTTCCCCTTTTGTTTAATTTGTGCATTTCCTTTTCGAATTTTCCTGCTGAAACTGGATATAAGGAAAACCTGTTTGTAACGAATTTTTTCGGGAATTTGTAAATTTCCTTATAACCAGGTTTAACTGTATGCTCTTCTTGTGTTAATTGGTCACCACCCAGTGGTAGCCTTTATGCATGATTGAGCCTAGATTTCACAACAACTGAACACAAACTAAAGTTGTTTGCTGCCTCTGGAAACTGAGATTGCAGTGTCCAATTTAAAACAATCAACTTAGACTAACCATCGCTTTTATTAATGTTTAAGTTTGAATTTGTAGTTGCTGAAGTCTTAAGTGTAGAGCGGTGATGACTGTTCTAGGTGTATTTGTTAATTTGCTGGTACAATATCTCTTCAAGTTACATCAGTGCATGTATAACTGTGCAGTGGCAGGGGAGGCAGGTCGGAGACCTTCTGTTGGTGCCAAAGTGGGGCCAGCACCCCCCACGAAGTGTGTCAGTGCCTACTTCACTCGGGCACGAAGCACAGAAGGCAGCAGTAGGAGCTACGTTGCACCCACTGCAAGCCCAACAGCAGCTGCCTCGGCTGCAGCAAACGCAGTCGCCCAGGAAGCCAGCTGTTTCACCTACAATTGAACAAGGGTATCGCATCCAAAAAGCATCACCAACCTCATCAAATAATGATGCTGCTTTTTCTGCTAAAGCATCATCTGGAAGTGCACCATCGCCAACGGCATCTGTGGTAAGTCTACATTGAGGATATGAAATTCAAATGGTGTGGTTTGTGCCTTGTGTTGTATCACCTTTGTACCACATGTGTCAGCACACCTTCTTTGTGCCTGTCTACACAGGAAACACAATTTCTTAATCAGTCCAACCGTGAATGAAAGGTTGATACATGTCCTATGACTAATGATGGTGAAGTCTCCTTTTGGTGTGACGTTTGGGTGGTATTGTTGATGCTTTCGTGTCGCTATATATTTCATGCAATATGCTAATGAAACCAGGTGGAAGTCGGCACTCTTCTTTCTTTTGGCCAGCTCGGCTGTTCCTTTCTTTTTCTAGTTTAAGAATGACAAACCAACTTGCCCAATCGTCAACACTAGTAGAGCAGATCAAACTTCGTTAACTTCCGAGGTGATGTGGCTTATGCGAAGCTTGTTCTCAGCTTGAATGAACCATAATGCTTGATTCACAGATGCAGTAGCGGGATGTTAGGTGTAACTCCCATAGCACTCAAGAACACCGAGTGTCAGTTTCAGAGGTTGTACGGGTGGGTTGACCTGTAATGGATTAATGGGTCCCCTATAGGTCCATCGCAGGAAGTCTGATCAACAGTTCATGCTGGTTCCAGGTAGCTGGTTAAAAACTCTGTGACCTTATTTCAGTCAACCCAACTGCAATTCTATCCCATTGTTCCAACCTCTTCCTCTTCGCCAGTCCAGCCTATCCTGACCTTTTCATTTTGATGAAACAGCAAGTTACTAAACAAAAGACAAGAAAAGGAGTGCATACATGCGCTGAAACTCCTCAGCGTGTGTCCTGTGTATTCCTTTTCTATGTAGAAGCTTTGAGGTGCGGGCAAGTGGGTATACGTTTGTTTTTACAGTGCAAAAAAGGACGGGTCAAAAAGAGAGAAGCTACAAGAAAAGTGCTGAACCATCAACTGAAATTTTTTTTTTATCAGAGTGACAAATATAAATCAGACACCGCAAAGACTATGCAGGCACACAATTGTTACAAAACCATCTGAGCCAGATAATACGATTCTTTTTCTCGTCCTTCGTTTAGTAACGGGCTGTTTCATCGAAATGAACTTAAGCCAACTCTCCCAACTTACCAGATGGTAATCTTGTTTCAGTAGCCTAGCTTTAGTGAACGTGATTGACCAGGGCTGCACCAGAAGAAGGAGAAGAAAGGCACATAAAAACATCTTCCAGGAGAATTCAAGAGTTCTCAAAGATTTTCTTCCCATGCTGTGGCTTCCTCTGTGGTGACAGTTCACATTTACTTGTTTACTATTCAATAGTTCACTATTCAAAATTGTTGAATATTATCTTTTCTTGAAATATATAATGGATGACAACCATTATAGCAGCCATGAGGGAGAACGAGTGATGCAAGTGAGAAATGCTTAGAATAAATCAGCTGAAGCAAAATCATCCAAACCTCTGTAGTTGTGCAGAGGCACCAGCATATGAACGCGTGCGTGGGGCTTATACTTTGCTCAATGATTCCCACTCATTCAATAAGGATGTCGCACATTTTTTTAGATGTTCCATATAATACTCATATCCATGCATGTACACGCAAATTTAATCTCAGTTCAAGCAAAGCAATTTGTAATTGAAACAGCCATATATTTGCATCTCTTCAGAAGTGTATGCAAAATTGTATCACACTTCTCTTAAAAAATTAATGCAACACTCTGTATACTAGCCATGTTTGTTTTAGGCATTTCTAATGCGCACAGACTTCTTAACACTTTCAAAGATTTAAGTGTGTTTTTCTTTAATTTATTACATTTGAACCTACCCATTCTCAGCCCTTTAAATATGCAAGACTAAGTATAGACACATTTTCGGGAGTTCCTGAGGAATAGGTATGTGTTCCTGCAACACAAGAGAAGTAGAATTATCATTTAGTTGTATAGAATTCATTGAACTGCCTCACAACACCTAGCCTCGTTTAGATTTCAGCATTTCCATTAGACCTTCCTAACTTCTTTTTGATCTACTAATGGCCTGGAGAAGAGCACACGCACATATTTTACATATGATACCCAGGCACACTGGTACATCTTTACAAGAAAGATGTAATGAGCCATTAGTTTTTCGTGTAAAATAAGTTTAATCTGTTTTTCTCTAAATATTACTGTGCAAATGAACGTGAACCAGCCAGAAATATTAATGAGCCAGAAATAATAATAATAATTATCATATTTTTTTTTATCCAGAGATAAACACAAAACCAAACTGGAATAAAAACTGGAGCAAGAAAACTTTGCAGTTTGTCACTTTGGTTGCTAGAGCACTTTGTTTGCCATGCTGCCTAACTTGCTTTCCCATAGCGCTTGAGATGGAACAAAACATTGTTCTTATCTCATGTGTTGCCTCCTTATCTCTGCCTTTCTCAGTCTGCACCATGCACCTTCCATGTCCCTTCTCGGCACGGTTTCAGTTCACTGATTATCGTCTCTTCCTTTCTTTACTTTGGCTCTGTGCATACTTTTGTAAACAGAGTCGAACATACTTGAAAGCACGGGCCAGCCATGCCATAAGATGTATCCTAGTGCATTATCGGGTGATGTTGGCACACAGACTTGAACCTGCCACTTCTTTCCTGCCTTGTCATAGGGCACACCTACAAAACAAGCTGCTGGCCTGATGTCAAAACTTTTCAATAAGAAACCAGAGAGGGAGGACTGTATGGGTAAGTCTATAGAAGGCCTATGTCGTCTCCTTTCACCCCTATCAACTATTTTGCTGAATTTCTTGTGGTTTGTGAAAGGTGTGAGGTAGCTCCATTAATGCCACACGCTGTCACTTCAATACTATATAGCACATCAGTTCTACAGAAGTACCCAAGGTGGAGAAGAGATCATTCCTTTATATAAATGGGTGGGTGACAATTTTTTTTCCTTTGAAGCAGTCGCTTGCTATTTGTCACTGACGGTGATGCAGAACTGCAACCTGACTAGCTCACTAATCAGTATGCAAGCAAACAAAATAGCTCAGTGCAATTATAGATTATGTGGCACAGTGGTATTGCCAAGCTTTGGTATGAGTGACCATCTGCCATTTATCGAGGGTATCACTGAAAAGATTGTCATCAAATGTGTTCAATCTCTAATCCAGACATGGCTCAGGAAATGGGTGGCAAGTCTTTAGGCAAATTTTTTGTATATGTGAGCTTTCTTGCTTGCATGTATACAGACACCTAGAAACACTTACAATGAAGGACAGTAGCAATAGCGCACATAAAAACATTATTTCCTGAATGAGTGCAGCTTAGGAGTGAAAAGAGAGTAACTAGTATTTTAGAGTTGCTCTTGAAGTCGGATAGGTGTGTAAAAGGTATAAGTGAGCTCAGGTGTTACTGAAAAAATTTACAGATGGCTACACATGACCTTGTCTTTATTCAGCCAATACAACCTAGGCACTGGCTTTGATGCCTTCTGAAATCACAACTTCAGAATATTTCTTTTAAACAATGCCTAATAAATGCTCCTCAGAAAAATTCTTTGAGTATTGGGAATGTAGGTGCAGATGACTAGCCACTGTAGATGTGGGTAATCTAAGCACTGTAAGTTTCTTTAATGAACAGTGTCTGCTAGTGATTATTGATGTTAAGCTTTACTGCCCCAACATAATTTGTTCGGACAGAAAAAGTTTGGCTATAAGAAGATATTAACCATGACAATTCTGGTGATTAACAATCTGTGACAGCGATATCTGCGATGTGGCATGGAGAAGGTGTCCAATGGATGAATGAAATGTCATATAGTGCTTCAAATTTCATTCCTTTGTCAATGCTATAGAAGCCAAAATAATTTAACTTGTCCGAAAAATTCAGTATCTCAAGAATTAGTGGGGTACTATACCTTCATTGAACTTTGACAGATCTTTCAACCAATGTTTAAGCAGAAATTATTCAGGTATTTCACTTGTGCTGCCTTTACAGTAAGTCACAACAAACGCAGTCAGTCAATGCAGCGACTTTTTCTTATGTCTGTTTTGCAGTGGTACAAGCGGATGTTCATGCACCGCCACCAATGAGCTCTTCAACCATTGCAGTCCACAATGTTGATGACTTTGTACCAGATGGTGATGCAAGCTTTAACACCTTTTTAGAAGAGCGTGATGCCGATGGAGGTGCTGCTGCGCCATCTGCACTTGACGAAGAAAGTGCCAGGTGAACACCTTGCTCATTTGATTGACTTCACAGGCTGCAACTTAGGTGCCTGCTTGCGAGCTGAGTGGTGATAAAAACTGGTTGCGAAATTCTCATGTGCTGAGAAGGCAGTGCATAATCGAAAACCCAAAGGGTATAAAATTAATCTTACATTCGCTGCCATATCTGTTATATAGCCATTGAAATAGCATTGAAGTGCAGATCAGTCAAGTCTGAGCTTGTTAGCAGCTTGTGAGAAGGAGTTCTGTAGTATCATATACTAAAACATTCTCGTGCAGACTACTTCTGAGGTAAGATAAAAATGGCATAGGAGATTCGGTACATGACCTGCTGCCTTACAATAAGTTTTTTTTGTGAATCATATGAAATGATTAGGACTATTGCTCAATTTAGTTGTGATTTTTTTGTGCTGCGTAGGTACCTACTTGAACTTGCACACTTGGAAAATGGCAGCAAAAGCTTTTACTGCCTTACTGGCATTATTGTGTGCATGTGTATGTATTTGTGTGTTTTATTCAGTTACAACTTTATTTGCTTCCAGCTTATTATTTTGCTATTGCATGTTAGCTTGTCTGGTATGAGGAACTGCGGAACCCTTAAAGCCTCTATGGGCTCTGTTTGTACTGTAAATAAAGAACAATCAGCACTGAAATTTTATCGGTAGTGTTGCCCCAGCTGTCACTGAGCACTCCAAGCCAGCTAAATAACAGGTTTCTCTTTCTGGCTTTTCTTGCTTATCAGCGATGAGGAGGACTCTGGTGGCAACCCATTGGTCACCGGATTCCAGGATGATGTTGACCCTGAGGACTTTCGTCCAGGTCGAGCAGCTGGCGACTTGCCAGCTTCTGTGGTGCCTGTGGGCAATAGAGACTCCCAAGATGAGGAGGATGCTTTATGCGGGGGTGGCAGCAGTGCACGAGGTGAGGTTCTTTGAGACAGCCTGAAAGAATCACTGAAACTTGGTGGCTCGTTGAAAAATAAAAAGCAGAAATGAGAGGGCTGTACACAGGTATGGCAGAGTGAAAAATGATCTTAAAGGACACTTAGACCACTCTGTGCTCGAAAGGGAGCATGTAGTTTCTCTTGCCTTTGCCATACTCCCACAGGCAATCTTTCGCTCGGCAGTTCTTCCCTTTGTTAGTTCCAAAAGTCGGGGAACAATTGGCATAAGGACATGGGCAGTTGGAGTTCACAGTGAGAAGTCTCTGTTTTGCCGTGTATTTTCTACAAAAAAGGCAGAGGATGGGCCTCATTATGATCATGTGCATGCATAACTTACCAGACTTTAGCCTGCTGTGCTACAACTGAGCATGTTTAGGGCCTTATTTGGTGTAAAAAATAGCCATATTTTCAGGCTTGCTGTCAGTGGGTGACCTGCAGTGTGCAGTTTGATGTTATAAAGGAGAGAAAAGGGCACTGGTCTAGGTTTCATTGGATCGTGTTGGAGCAACTGCCATTGTTTTATGTAAGGGGAGACGTGGCACTTAAAAACTTTGTTATACCATATCGATCGATTTTGATGGAACTTCCAGAGTTTATGTATACAGTAAAACCTCGTTAACCCGGATCTCACGGGACCGGAGAAAATGTCAGAGTTAACCGAATTCCGGATTATCGAATGGCCCATGAAAATGAAAGGAAAATGTACTCGGCACAGACAAACCTTTATTTCATGAAAAACTGCGTTATTTCTGTCCGCCTCGTCGACGGAATTTGTGCTAGAACGATTTTCTTCAACCCCATCAGGTGGTGGTGCGCACGCTGGCTGCTGTGGCCGCTTCACTCTGGTGACGGTCGCTCAAGCACAGCCGTAGAACACAACGCTACGCGCGAAGTCACAACACAAAGAAACCAGCAGCGTAGACGTAGCGAGCAGCTGTGGTCACTGTGGTGGCAGTGAAATGGTGAAATCGTCCCGTTCCACCATAGTATAGTGTACTAGAATATGGGGTAGTGTGTTCAGGGAGGAGTCATGGCTGCCGCAGTTGATAACGAAAGCCACGAGAGGGCGCCACCACAGCATGGGCTGTCATATCATACACCGCTTCCAAGGTGCTTCGATGCTTTGCATACGTCGCGCTTAATAATCTGACTTTTTTTAAATGCTAACACGTTAATGGGAAGCATCCTGAATGGTTCTGGTCGTGCATACATACGAAAGAAAACAAAATGCAATGAAGCTGCCGTGCGTGGTCCGAAAGTAGAAGCAGCGACTAGCAGATGACAGCGTAACAGTGAAAGCTGCGAAAACAAAACTCCACGCAGTTGCTTTAAAGCTTGGTCGATGAACGGAAACAAAATTTTGGGATATCTGTGGTAGAAAAGGAGGGTCTATGAACCCGGAAGGTCCTTGTTAAAATACTGCTATAATGGGTCGTAGCCCTGCATCCTGCCACAGCTTCGATTTTCTTCGTTATGCGCGCGGCACCGTTCTTGGTTCTTGTTGAGAGTTGCAATGTGCAGTAGCAATGGTCTGGTTTAACGTGCCGAAACAAGTTTCTATTGTGAGGCACGCCTAGTGAGATTTCGCAATAATTTTAACCACCTGGGGTCCTTTAACGTAACTAGCTAAGTGCACGGGTGTTCTTGCCACTGGCGTAGCCATGGAGGCATTAACTCACCCGCCCCCGAATTTCTCAAATTTTGCATGTGTATATAAACACACGCACATGCAAACACACGAGCATAAATAATGGATGTCTGAACTCCCCCAGAAAAAAAAGAATTGTGATTTAACACCTCCCCCGAATTTTTAGAAATTTGCATGTGTGTAATATGCGCGCACATACACCAACACACGAACAAACCTACAAGTGATATAACACCCCCCCCCCCCCCCCCCCACACGCACACACACAGAAAAAAATTGGCAGATCCCAAGTACCATGGGAATCGATGTTATGCGAAGCATCCGGAGGTAAGCTGATTGGGTTGTAGTTTTTTTTATTGAGCGAAGCGTTATGAAATGACGCTGAAGATATGTACAAACGTTGCAAGCACAGACATGTTGAACAGTCGCATATGTTTCATATAACCAGTTGTTTACAGTTGTGTAACGATGCCAACAGAAACATGGATATTGCCAACACCAGAAGCCGCAAGCTGATATGTAGATCTTGTGCTTGCAAGGATGGTAGCACTGTGTAGTGCTTCGTGGACGAACTAGAGTGGATGACGCTTAAGTATACAACTGACGTTAACCCGACATGACGCCTTCCTGATAGGAGTACATATGCAATGTTTATAAAATTAGATAGCCAGCACTGGAACCTCAATTTACGTTTCACCAACATTACGCCTGCATAGGGTGCTTTTTACAAAGCAGTTCCGAGACCTGGCGTGGCTCTGTGGTAGAATACTTGATTTCCACGCAGATTGCTTGGGTTCGATTCCTGCTGGGACCCTGATATTTATTATTTGCATTCGTTGGGTCAACGCTGCCAACGTCAGTTTTTCGCCCTTCCTGGGTAGACAAATTGTCAAACACCTGTGGCGCATACCCGCATACCGCGGCCCGTGGTTATACGGGTATGTGCCACACGTGTCCGCAGGAAAGGGTTTGACGACGTATACGACAGGATTTCCACGTTATTCATGTCGTGACCAGCCAGACATATTCGTCAATACCTCTTACCCTCCCATACAAATTTTGGTATACCCCAAAGTTCAGGAGGCGATCACGAGAGCACCCAGACGTAGGCGGCTAGATAGATAGATAGATACGTAGATAGAAACGCAAAAGTGCTTACAGTACGCAAAGAAATGCTTCGCATTAAAAAAAAAATTTCTGGCTACATCCCGACCATCCCTATGATCGGTGCGACTGCAAAGACGGAGTGACGAAGTTGCGCGCATGTATATGCTGACGCTAAGCGCAGGTTTCTGATCCTTATAATGAGAATAATTTCTGGGCTTTTACAGGCCTTGTCAAAACCGCAATATGATTTTCAGGCACGCCGTACAGAAAGACTCCGGAAATTTCGACTATCTGGTGTACATGCATGCGCAGACATCCCGTCGTATATAGGCCTCTACAATGTTGCGCCAGTCGAAATGCGGCCGCCATGGCCGGGCTGTTGCTTTGCACAGGCAAAAGGAAACTACACTAGCTGGGCACCGCTTCCGGACTGTAAGAACAAACTGTTTATTTACTGATGTGTGTGCCTACTGCAGTGGGTAGAAACACTGAACTCATATTTGAGACCGTTCTGAAGATTTTATCAGTTCATGATCATTCTGGTCGCAGTGGCGCACGTTTGAGCACCGACTGATGTAGCCAGCTGTTTTTTTTTTCTTTTTTTTTTTCTGTTCGCCTCTCGCGACCAGTTGATACAAATGAAGTCTTGTTAGTACATAAAACTTTGCCACTGCTGCCGTGAGCAGGTCTGCGCGCTGGCTGCAACCCAGGATATAGTCGGAGTGTTTTCTTACAAGCAACATCACATCAACAACGCTGTTTCTGTGGAGCTCTTGCTTGCTGAAAAAAGTAAACATGCCCTCTAGTTTCTTTACTGCGTGAAATCAAGAGCCAGATGCATTGAGTAGCCCAACTTTGTCACAAGGTTCTGCGAACTCTCAATTTTCATTAGCACTATTTTGCACCCAGGTGCAAAACAGTGCCGTTGCCGACTCGGCATTGCTTCACACTGAAGTGGCCAGCTGAAATAAATGCATCAGAAAGAACTCGCGAGAAAACCTTGCGTCAATCGGGCGCAAAAACACGCCGCAGTCCCTGCACAGCAGTCGAGAATGCAGCGCTACACTGACTGCCCCACCAGCCCATGCTGCAGCAGCCGCCTCACAGGAACGGGTTTTTTTTGTCCGCGCGCGCCGCTTCACGCCATGCAATGGCGCGGGCGCGCCTGAACACATTACCCCGATATTCTAGTACACTATAACCATAGTGCCCATCGTCCGTGCGTGCCGCCATTGTGCTTTTAATAGACACTGGATGCACCGGCGGCGCAAGCGCGCTTCCGCCGGGTGGTGCTTGACGCCACCTAGTCACTTCCCCCTTATTCACTATCATCATGATCATATTCTGCTGCAGATGTTCATTCGGTTTCGGTTTTCCAAAGCTCCGGTTCCGCCGTCGGTTACGGCAAGCAGGGCTTGCGCCTCCAAGCCAGCTGAGATCACGCGATTCTAAGCATGAAGTACCGATTGCACTCCGGAGTAGTCCGTCCAACCGGTGCGCGGCTAAATCCCTCCAGATGTGCGCATCTGACACCATTGAAATATACACAGTTTTGCCGGGACCGCGCCGCGAGTCCGAGTTAACCGAATTTCCGAGTTAACGAGATCCGGATAAATTATTTTTTTCTATGATAAGTAGTTTTCAAGATGTCAGAAACAGCTACTTCTTTGTTTGAGGCCTAATTAGCTAATTAACCACAACCTGCACAGCAAGTGTAAAACCCACAGAATCCATTGAAGCTGTTCGTAGTGTGTCGTAAAGTATAAATCATTGCTTTAGGCCATTTCCTAGCAAAGTTGTGGGATGTTCAACCAGTTTAGAAAATGCCCTCATTGCTACTTGAAACAAAAGCTCTAATTTAGAACATTTTCTCGTGAAAGTATTATGATAAAATTCACCTCACGACACATCACATATGTTTATCTCAGGAAACAAAAAGAAATTATAATTATAACACTGGTAGAACATAAAATATTGCTCCTCCATCATAGGAAGGACATGAAAAATTGTTTGCTGTTCACCCTCGATTTAAAGGACAGGTTGCACGGGTTTTGGTTTTTTAATGTATGATAATGAATAGAAGTTGATGGAATTCAGCAAGAGTTGCAAATAGGTGTAATGACGTCAGGAACGTGAAGACAGTCGCGAAAACTTGATTTTCTGGCTGATTTTCCGTCCTTAAGTGCCACGTCACCCCACTTCTGCTAACACCTCATGGTTTGTAACAGTGGTTGCTACTTGTTTTCACTGCACCTTCCTTATATGGAGGCTGGCTAGAAATGTGGCATTTCCTGCATGGTCCTGACCATACCAAATTAAATTTGCATTTTGTGGTTTTTTTCCTTTCGCTTGTTTGCTTTAGCAGGTAGCAGTAGGCGGTGTGACATATTGTGCTTCGCAAAGGGTTCCTCATTTTCAATTGATTTATTTCTTCTTTTTTTAGTATTCCTAAACTAATGAAGTGCCACAGTGCTATTCTACTACTTGCACTGTCCAAAAGTTGCATCTAGGATTCCTTTGTAAGCTTCTTACGAGCAGCAAGAGCCTTTCTCATTATACAAGGCCACTTGAAACCAGCGCGTTCAACAACCACCTCAAAATACCTTTAGACACTGATATGCGTAAGCAGGCACATTCAAATATCACACTTCGTCTTCACAAATATTGATGACTTAAATTCTTAAATTGTTTCATTATTCAAACTCAATTTTATTCAGAATTTTCCTCACAGAAATTGCAGAAAGAAAATGCCTGGATAAGAGCAAAAAGCTGCTGTGTTAGCAGCTTAACGAGGATCCTGCCCCTTTTTCCTTGGCATCGGAAATCCACAGAGCGCAGATATGAAAACATTTCGGTGTCTACCGAAAAAGAATGAAAAAATTCAGCCAGCTCCGCTTGGCGGATAGTGCTGAAATAGCGAAGTTGGTGGCGTGCAGTGGGGTTGAATGAAGTGGGTTTAATGAAGTGGTAATTACGTGGTGTGAAGTGGGTGACTGAAGTGGAAGCAGTGGTGGGAGCAGTACGGGGCATAGTGGTGAGTTGGGGGGAATAGTGGGAGTGGTGGGAGGAGTGGCACATATCCGTAGTGGCATTTGCCCACTTTCTGTGGGTAAATACCACTACGATTTACGTAGGTCCCCGGGCATGAAAGCCTCGATTAAGAACAGCTTCGCTGTTAAAAACTCAAGGTCACCCTGACCTCTGACCTTGGGCTTAAGCTTGCAGCTATCAGTGTTTCAGCACAGTACACCAATACAGTAAAACTTTGTTAATACGCAGTGCAAGAACGGTTAAAAGTTAGTTGTGACGGATCCCTGACCAAGTCTTGGTCTGCCTCATGTATTCGGTGACCACTTAAGCCGTAGTGACTTGTCCCATGCCTACCGGTTAGTGCTTACCACGGTGTCCTTTTTTTTGCATAAAGGGGAATTGTGCCTCCCGATTCACTGTGTAGCCGGTGCCTCCAAGCCCCACAAAAAGTCTGCCGCCTTTCGGTAATGACAGAAGCCGGTCGGTTTGTGATTCCGACTGTTCCGAATCACTGAAAAGTTATATTCCGTGCACGTTTGAGAACTGCCCCTCCTGCACAGCAGTGCATCTGTCCTGCAGAATAAGAATTTAGAGCATCACTTGCATGTGTTTTTCTCCCTCTCTTGGGACTTCAGGTTGTGTTGCTATATTTTGAAAAAAAGAAAAAAAAACTAATTTTATGCGACAACTTCAAATAGGGATTTTGTAATCTAATATGAATTGAACGTACACTATTTGATTTGTATTATACTGCACACCCATGCTGCTCATGTATGGCTTAATTCCACAGCAGAATAGATCTTTAGCCCTATGGTTGTCAAAGATGTATAGTATGTGCGGTGCCATGAACAAGTCTAAATGACAGGTATAAGCGGAGCCATCTGCGCATTTAAAAACACGCTACTTTTTTTCTCTCTCTGTTGTCCCTCAAGTACTGCCACCATGCAGGGATACAAGGCATTGTTTTTTTACGCTGTCGACCTTCAGTTTTCATTCCCAAGGTTTGTGTAGGCAAGTGCATTGGCTGTCTCGTGCACACAGTGATGTTCCGTCCTGGACAGAAGAATTCCCTTTCCGAGGCCCGAAAATTCCCTATTTCCGGCATTTTTTTCCCCGCATACATCGCCAAAAATCCCCGCATATTTCCCTGCACAGAAAAAGTTTATATATATATATATATATATATATATATATATATATATATATATATATATATATATATATATATATATATATATATATATATATATATATAGTGTTCCACGTGTTTCAGGCTCTTCCCATCGCTTTTTCTTCTTTCCTGCCCAACTCAAAGCATCGCCTCTGAGATCGGTTTTTAATACTACGAAGGAGCTACCTTGGAGCTCGCTTTAAGCGGTATGCGATGCGGAAGGAATGCTGTGCATGCTCATGCACACAGCCACTGCATAAGAAGAAAAGTTTATTATTGTTTTTTTTTGTTACTGAGTGACGGGGCGTACATTAATGTGCCTAGCAGACGCTCTGTATCTATATGCACCACATTTTGTACAAAAAGCACGTTAACTTTTCAATAATGGTGACTAAATATTGTGAAATAAAACAAGCTTTTGTGGTGGTATTCAACATTTTATTGACTTGATTAGGAACGGTTCTGCAAACTACCGTAAAGAAAATAATAAATAAATGTGAAGTGACTAGAATATATATTGACTGGGAAACCTTTCAATTGACCGCAGAACTTTTGTGTGCCTCGAACGGGTTTGAACTTTCGCCAGGCAGCTGAATCGCTGGCAACACAAACCAGCAGTCAGTCAAATCAATGTCATCAATGTTTCTGCGTTGAATTATCCCAAGAAAGACTATGGTCTTTAAAAACGAACCTTAGAGGCTGTGGTTTGGTGCGCTACATGCGCCAGAAACGATTGCGACATGCGAAAGCCTCATGTCCACAGTCTTTTGATCGTTATAAAAAAAAAATTTCGCCGCCCCTCAAAATTCCCTGCAATATCGCGAATATTCCCTTTTTCCCTTTCGTCCAAAATGACTGTCGAAAATTCCCTGAAAAAGGGAAAATTCCCTGCACGGAACATCACTGCTTGCACATCTGCCACCGACCCATCTGCCATCAATAGCCAAAAGTGGCTATCGATGTGCATTCGATAGCCACAAAAGCTGATGGCTATGTGGTTGCTAATCCCTAAAAGGGTGGGCACTTGATGCTTGCTCATTTATTGCTCACAGGGGGGTGATGACAGCTGTTTACTGGCTGGCACTTGGATATACAAACGATGCCGCCATGCGTGCATTTTCTTGCTAGATATACCGTAAAAACCCGCGTATAGTCCGGGTTTTTGTCTAGTTTTTATGATGTGAAATTTGGCCCCCGGACTATATACGGAGCCCAAGAATTTTCAGCCGAGAATTCACAGTTTCGGTTTCGGCATTGCGCGGTGCTATCATCATCATCAGGCCTATCCGTTAGGTAGTGGGCACGATTCTACGCTATGTGAGGAGGTGAGGACCGAGGACCGCGAAAGCAGTATTTGCGGTTGGGGGAAACAGGAGGAAGCCCTCCTTGTGTGCCGTGGCCTGAGAAGAAGTTTTTCATGGCCCGAAAACTGGAGCGTTTTCCGATTTTGAATGGTAATTGAGACTTCGTTCGGAAGCAACAGAGTGCTGCTGAGGCTCCCATTGATACTCGTGCTCGACGCGTTTCGGTGTCACCTCCGTGAAGCGACTGTTGCGTGACTCCCGCGTGCCGAGCGTGTCGTTGCCCCGGGAGGACATCCCGGCTGCAACCGCTTGATGTGTGCCTAAATAAACCATTTGAGGACCACATCAAGCGCATGTATATGGAGTGGATGAGGTCCGGAGGGCCAGAAGTGACCCTTTGCGGATGGCTGAGACGGGCCTCGCCAGCGATGCTGTGCGCATCGGTCGCCGAAGCTTCGGTCTGCATTCCGAGGCGCTCGTTCGTGGTGCCTTGAAGAAGTGCTCGGTTTCAAATGCCCTTGATGGCACTGAAGATGAGGTGCTGTGGGAGGACATCTCTGACTAGGGAGTTTTGGAATAAAGTGCGTCGGACGACGGTGAATAAGTGTGTGAATAAATGTATTTAGTTTGTTTTGCTCGGGCTATATTAGGGTGAAAACTTTTTTTCTCGCGTTTGCTATCCCTGAAATACACCTCGGACTATATGCGGGTCCAGACTATACGCGAGTTTTTACGGTACTAACAAAAACTGATTGCTTGGCAAAAAGATGAGAATTGAAAAAAGTTGCTTGCTCGTTTTTTTTTTGTTTTTTTTTTTAACACGAAGGTGTTTTATGCCGGGGTCCACCACTGCTCCACTGACATATTTCCGTCACGGATATGATGTTGTAAAACATACACTAACAGACGGCAAAGGAAAAAACTTTCAAGAAAAAGTTCTGTCACTGGGAGTCGAACCTACGACCTCTCGCTCGGCAGCGCGCGGTGCAAACCGACTCGGCCACGAACAGTCCGTTCCTCGGAGTGGTAACGGCAAGCTATTTATATATACCATATACTGTCGGCAGTACTCAGAGATTGTTGATTTCAGCGTGTTTTTGTTATGACTAGTGAGATGGTGTGATGGGCGCGCTTAAAGGTCGTCGCCTCGCGTGTTGCCGTGTGTGTGCACCTCGCCACGGCGTGTTCGCTCGGGCGCACGCTTATCTGGTGATAGCGGCATAGCAGTTTGTACGTCTTGTGCTTTCACCGCCGTTGAAGTCTCAGAGAGCCTGAAGGTCACTTTGCTCGCTGCAGCAGCCACGTTACGAAAGAGGCGCGCCGCTCACACAAGGAAATAACGGTGGCAGTTGTTAGTTCGCGCTCGCCCGTGTACTTAGATTTAGATGCATGTTAAAGAACACCAGGTGGTCGGAATTTTCGGGGCCCTCCACTACAGTGTCTCTCATAATCATATCGTGGTTCTTGAACGAGAAACCCCAGATATTATTTTGTTAGTTCGCGCTCGTCCTGTGTGTACTTGTGCGCTCGTTTCGTGCTTTCTTCTCCTTGAGTGGCGCGCTTTAAGTGTTGAGCCGTGACAGTTTGCGCTCGTCCTGTGTATGTTTTTTTCGCGCGTCCTTTGTGCTTGAGGAGCGCACTGTAAGTTTCGAGTTGCTTGCAGTTCTTTGCGTGACATTACAGTTTGTTACTATAGCATTCATTCCATCGCCCTTGTGGCAAAACAATGCACAATAAACACTGAACTACTTCTCTGAGGACATGTTTCACTTTCGTGTTATACCGATTCCTATGACAGAGGGATCAGCTATGGTTTTTTTTATATGGGTGCACAACTATTAGTTTTGTTGCATATGCTATGGATGTGCGCATTGGTTGCTCTGCTGCAAACGAGCTGAATTGGAATTAGATTTAATAGATGTCAGCCCTTTAGGCAAGGAATTAGCATCTAGTTTGGACTCGAAATTAGTCCAAGGAGCAACTTCGCACAGTTGGGTGTGGTGTGGTATGATGATGCTAATAGCAAGTAGGCAACATTAGTCTGGTGCGCACATCTTTTTACGCCAGCAAAAGATATTTATACCAGTGCATCTATTTTTTTTTTTCTGATAAGATTTTCCTTTTTTCTCATTTTTATTCTTATTATCCATGAATGAGGAATGCATCTGTACCTGTGGAAAGCATTCCTTTTTGCCACTTCATGGTCACCCTAAGAAATTATTGTACTACATTTGTTTTTGTTTTTTATAGTAAATCTAACTTGTAAAAATCTGTCCCTGTGGGATTGCATTTGATGTGAAATATTTATCCTCAAAAGGCTAAGTGGTAAACTGACTGCATTGCACAAAAGTCCTGTTTGTTTTTATTTAGTGGTTATACTTTTTCACTGCTTGCAGCACAAAAAAATTGACAGGGCAAGTTCTGTTTCTGCGAAACGAAAGTTATGTTTACTGTCTGCAGGCCTCCTGTTCTCATTTCACGAAAATTAAAGTGACCCGTCACAGTGGTGCTAGAGGCTCATGCGCTTAGATTTAGGTGCACGTTAAAGAAGGCCAGATGGTCAAAATTTCCGGAGCTCTCCTCTACGGCGTTCCTCATAATCATGTTGTGGTTTTGGTTGGTAAAACCCCAATTATTCTATATAATTATTATTATAGAAATTAAAGTGAAAAAAAATACTGGCCACAATTGAGACAGGGCATTCAGATTTTATTCCTTCGAAAGATGATGATATTATTGTGGGGGGCAAGGTTTTGGGGGGTAAGAAGTACGTAAATTTGGATTTTCTTCTGTGCACATTCCTATCTTCTATTTAACCGGCCTGTCAGGTTGTGCCATCTCCCCCGCATTCTGTGATAGATCTTTTTCAATCTGTTTCAGAGCCTTCAGAGGAATCGTTTCTGTCAAGGGAAGAGGTATGTGAGCCATAACATTGCTGTAAGCATAGAATTGGTGTACTATTAGTAGTTCATAGATTGTGGGGCTTGTCAAAAAGGAGATTAAAAGCAGTTGTAAATATGAGGTGCACTGTACTGACACTGTCCATTTGTCACTTTTGAACACATGCTTGATCAGCTAGGCAGTTATTTTTTTTTATTTGATAAGCACGATGGTCTGTAAAGTTTTGTGTGTAACTGTGCAGTGTTGAACATGCTATCTGAGCACAATCTACATCGCAATGTGTACAGCTGTGTATGCATGAGTGAATGGAAATTTCCTCCCTTTATTTGTTTGAACCTGCCGTTGGGGACCACCTGGGGTCAGTTTTGGTCTTTGTGGCTTTTTATACTTCGTGGCTGCCTAAGAAGTAAGAAAGAACCATGCTATGTTAGAAGTTAGGCAGTAAATTTTTACACTTGGGCAAATTTTACATTTTGAACTTGCCGCACTGCAGCACAGCCCGCTTAACCCTTTGTATCGTAGCGTCCACATATGTGGACAAAACAGTGTAGTGCAATCAGGCTAGCCAACGCATTGCCTTAAAAATCTATTTGAAATCCTGGTATTGCTTCAGAATTTCATAAAAACATACATATATATGTGTCCACTTTTGTGAACAAACAGCAGTACATGCGTACATAAAAATGGCGTTCTTCTCAAGCTACTTGCAGAGGTGTATGCCTATACTTTTTTGATAAGTTCACTCTAAATTCATAAGAGATTTTTAAATTATTTTGGGTTTATTCTAGAAAAGGAATGGTTTATCTTGTTTATGTGTGAGTTTTGTTGCACTGCGCACCACCAAAGTTTTGTGAGTTGGCGCTGCGGCATCCACCGTTGTGGACGCCAGGCATTCTGAGTTCATGTAAGAAGCTGATAGAACGTCGAATGGTATTAGGACCCGCTTCGTTGCTGAGTGGCTCTGCACAAAACATTATCTGTATTATAGGTAAGTACGATTTTAGAAGTTGTGTTTACAATTCATTTGCTTTATTCGGGACATAGATTAAGTGATGAAGATATACATGCCATAATTTTCGGGTTGACTAGTGGAAGCAAATGGTCCAATTTAGAGAACAGCGATAATTAGCTCGTTGAAGCAGAGCCATCAACAAGCAAAGGCCTCTTGAATAATGCTACTGCTGATGATGAAAGCATTCAGTTTGAACGTAGCCATAAACACTGGTAGTGATGATAACGACGATAAAGATGATGAGGACCACGTTGAGGTAGAGCTGTAGGCAAGCAAATGGGCCTTGAATGGTGATAATGAGGGTGATGATAAAAGCGTTGAACAGGAGGAAATAAGGCGTTGATGATGGTGATAATGAACGATGATGAAAATGCTGAGTCAGAGCCGTTAGATAGTGGCCACGTGAACGTTTATGATGATGCTGATGATATTAATGATTGACGAGTTGAACTTATGATGAAGGCAGTGGTTATGGTAAGTTGTGATGATGATAATAATGCGTTGAATAAGAGTTGCCGGCAGACAATATTCCCATGTACAATGAAGAAGGATGATGGACCTAGCGTAACTGATATTCCCAGCGTACACATATGTGGACACTTGTTTTCTTATAGAACTAAAGCTAAATTTTCAGGTTTCCGATTTATTCGCACTTTCGTATGTATTGTTATTACATATACGCAAAAAATATTTGCTTGCACAACTAGATCGGCTGTGGGAAACAAAGGGTTAATCTGTCACAACAATGAGGAACCACGGTAGCATCATATCCGTCCTTTGTTTTACAGTACAAATTTAACTAGAAGGGCACCATGAAAATGAACAGAATTGGGCTAATATGAGTAGAATGTCTGGATGTTCTGAAGCAATATTTATTGTTTCATATTCATGGGTTACTTTGCGCGGCTGGTTAAGAGGTCATTTCTGTGTGATGTTATCTCAGATTTAAAGAAGCATAAAGGTAGCCATTAATATGTTTTCTTTAATTTCAATTGCAACAGTTACTTAATGCTGCGATAACAAAGCCAAGTAAAGCATAGGGTGCATCCTTTGAAGTTCTCTATTGAGGTAGTGTAAGTATGAGCTAAAGAAAAAAGAAATCGGTTGAAAAACAACTTGCTGCCAGTGGGGACTGAAGGCATGACTTTTGCATATGCAAAGCTTGCGACATCTATTTGACACTCTTCAGTACTGTTGTAAGTAAATGAGTGCGCTATCATCTGTGCACATATACACACTGCTCCATGCACTTTTTCCACTTTCCTTCAGTCATGATGGCTTACCATATTGATACGTAAAGACAACAATAATATCTATACTTATCTGCAGTTGTCAGAAAGCAAGTTCATGGCTGCATTGGTAGGCTGTTCTGCCATGTTATGTCTAGTTCTTTTGTCAGGGAGCCTAGTTCAAATGCTTTTAGTATTTTACTTTAACTATCTTGTCTTATCTATGGAGAAGTCTACGTGTTTTTCGTATGCACAGGGTATGTCCGAAAAGTAATGTCAGTTAGTCGAGTGAAAAAAAATTATTTATCAGATCGTTACAACATATCAAAAAGGTTTCAAAATAGGCTCATCCTACATTGATACATTGCTTCCAGCAATATTTCCAGGCATTGATGGTGTCACTGTAGGCCTTCTCCAGAATGTCCTTTAAAGCCACGCTGCAAGCCCCTTTGGCTTTGTCAACTGTCCCAAGTCGACATCTTTTTGTGGGATGTTTGACACTTCGACCAACCATCATCACCATAGGTGGTCTTTATGATAGGAAAAGCATACACTGTGGACTTGCCAAGTTTCATACAATAGTTGGTGCCCATAATTTTATCTTTGTTCCAACGAGCACAGTATTACGGCTTTCTGGGCAAATGATAACGCCTTTCACAGAAAAGCCTGTCCTTACTCTTCAGATGGTCACAGACCACTGCTCAACAGTGCATGCGTAAGCGAACTTCGCCCTGCGCCAATCCCAACCAGACTGGCCGCGATACAATCACTTCACAATACAATCACTGACATTACTTTTCGGACAAACCTTGTAGGTGCAGTTTTGGTCATATTCATTTGTGTGTGCAGTTCGTCAGTTGCCTTGTTCTTATAACTACCTTGCCTTGCACTCTGTTCATATACTATAGACACTCCTTATTTAGTTTTAATGGAGATTCTAACTGCTAGCTGTACGCTATGGGCTGAAATGCTTCTTAGAACACATGTGCAATAATTTTTACATGTGGTTAGGACATGTCATAGCATAGTGTTATGTGCTAATTAAAAATTTTTATGAGTGATGTGGCCTTCATTCACAGCGACTAACTTATGATGTTCCGCCTGGAAGAGTAAATTGAATCCAGTGGTCAGAATGCATGCACTGTAGTTAACCTCTTCATTAGCATTCTTCTGTTCTCACATTCGTAGGCTATGGGTGATCAGTAACTGGTAATGTAAAGGTCAGATGAAAACTCACTTCAGTGAAAATGGATTCGCAGCTGTATGTTCCAAATTTATTGCACTGTATATTCTCAAGCTCTGGTTTTGGGGATTGCAAAGCCTTGCACGCAGCATGTATTTGATCTTAAAACCTAGCTTTTGAATTTCATGTTGGTTTGGGAAAAATGGCTGCAGATAAGCCGAGAGGATCCCGATGGAACATCATCACCAGCTGCTCCCGAGAATGCACCAACAGAGCCGACAACATTTTGGAGCATGCCCAGTGAGGACCTGAACTTCCTGGAGAAGAGATACACTGCCCTTTCTCCACAGCTTGGTGAGTTTTCGTGCCAAGCATTTTGACACAGTCATGATCCCTTTTAGAGGTCAAAATACTTCCACTTATAACCTTTTGAACTGAACTGCATCAATCAGTTTAACATTGGTTTCCTTTATGCAGGACTTGCAAACATACTAACAGTCATTGAGATGTCATGGTGTTAGAGGGATTATGTGCTTATTTTGTACAAGTAATATAGGTGAGCATAGGACACCAGCAATAACCTCTTAATAAAAGGTGCCTCAGGAAACACAGAAACAGTAACAGAATCACTGTTAAATGGAACGTGCACTTTGTACTCCACCATCAGTTATCACTGAATAATGGCCTAAAGGCTTACAGAAATTTTTTTATATCTTAATGTTGCGGAAATAACTTGCAAGGCGCCTACGTCTTTTAGAAAGCCTGAGAGTGGCTTTAATCAGAAAGTGGGTCAACAAAATTAAATGTGCAGTACACGAAAGAATAAAAAAAATAAATAAATAAAAAAACATGCTGATGTACGATCAGAAATTAATCCGGAGATGTGCTGCCTCATAATCGCATGGTGGTTTCGGTACTTCAAACCCGAGTACTTATTTTTTTTGTTAACTTCAAGGCTACGTTCATGGGCGTCCGGAGGGGGGGGGGGGGGCAAGGGGGCGGGGGTGGCTGCCCCCCCCTTGGAACTTTGGATAATATTTTTCTATGCAGTAGCAATAAGCTATACAGCTTGATTAGCAGTTCTTTTCACGGCTGCGAAGTTGTTGTGAAATGTGGAGCAAAACCTTCCTACCTGTCCTGAAACAACAACTTCGCAGTCGTGAAAAGAACTGCTCCAAAAAGACACCACTGCGGACACTTGGAAATGTCAACCTGTCGTCGCGAGCGTCTGAAGTTTTAGAACTTGGTCCGAAGTTCGCCAGCCAACCAAAGCTAACAGCCTCTGATAGAGTTGCACTTGTTAGAAAGATCGCAAGCAGAGCCAATGATGAGAGGGTGCCAAGAATCATAGCAGATGGTATGGATTGCCTCGAAAGAATAAGGAACCCAACACTGCAGGGAATAAGCTTTACCTCGACTGTACGTGAACTAAAAGAAAAGAAGCTCAAGCTCTGCCTCGCTGACAAAGGAGGAGGATTCGTGGTGGTTGAAGAAGGCACTTATGGAAGAAAAGCGGTCGAAGCGCTAAACAAGAACTTCAAACACGTAAAATGTCGGCGACTCAAGGAGGCAAAGAAAAACGTCGTTCATCTACTAAATGAAGCAAACCTGGATCAAACTTTGCGCACAAGTAAAAAAAAAAAAAAAAGAGAGAAAATCAATACTCTTTTCCGTTTTCTACACAGCGAAGACTCACAAGGAGGGCGTACCATTCAGAGTCATCGTGTCAGAAAAGAACACATGGCAGAACCACGTTTCGACGTTCTTATCCACACAGTTGTCGCTGCTCAACGTCAACGATCCGTACAAGATAAAAAACTCGGACGCCGTCATAGAGTACCTTCAGCAGAAAGGATCGGATATCTCAGGAAGGGGGGGGGGGGGGGGGCTTTTCAATTGATGTGCCAGGACATGTATTATTCTATTCCTGAGGACAATGCCTTACCAGCTCTATGAGCAGCAATCGAAGAGTCTGGCACGGTGTCTTTCCAAAATAGTGCAGGCATTTCCCTGGATACCTTCCTAGAGCTTCTGGCCGCCTACCTCCACTGGACTGTCATCAGCTGCCTCGTAAAAGCAGTGGCCGAAGGACTACCGAAAAAAGTTCAAGCAAAGAAAAACCCAGGCAAAGAAGAAAGAGACCAACAGAAGAAGAAAAATGTGGTCGTCATACCATATGTACATGGCATGACCCACAAACTTGAGAAAATAGCCGGGAAAGAAGGCATCACGGTTGTATGTTCTGCACCGAACAAGGCTTATTCGATTTGTGGGCAAGTCAATGATAGTTGTCAAAGGAACCAATGCCGCAAAGATCACAAAGAAAAATACAGCGCATGCCAAACCGTGGTTATTTACGACATCCCACTATCATGCGGCCAAAGATACATAGGGCAAACAGGCAGATGCCTCAATGACAGGACAAGAGAGCATGCGGCATCATTAGAACGAACCCCTGCGGGACATCTCGCCTTCCACAATCGCCAATGTAAGTGCACGGTCAAACTGCACGATATCCAGATTCTAGCAAGAAGCAAAGACAAGCTAACGCGCGAAATTTTAGAAGCCATGGCCATCGACGAAAGTGGACAATCATGCATCAGCACACCTTCCATATTACTAACAGAAAATGGAAAAAAGATTCATGCACACAAATAACCAATCTGGCAATCGGTGAGCGTCGCATTTGCTATCAAATGCTACAAAAATGCAAGGAAAGTTTCAATAAAGCGTTCAGTTGCTAGTCCAGTGGGGTGTCGTCTCGTCTCCCCTTCTGTCCTCATCCAAATAGTTGGCTGGAACCCCCTCTTGCCTTTATCCAAGCGCTGTACTGGGTACATAGCACGTCGTGAAGCTTTGCGTTAGCTGTACCGGCTGGTGTCCATTTTCAACATTTTTTTCGGCCTGATTGCTTGCACAAGAACGGGAAACCTGGGCTAGTAGGTGATAGTTCATCTTGACCAGCCTACAGTGCTAAAGGGACAAGGATGAAGTTGAAAGGTGCCGACGCCTTTTCTGATTTCTAAATTTCAGTTTGTCTTCTTGAGTAATGTCGGAAAAGGTTTCTTTGCACCTTTGTGTTGTTATTTGTTTGTTTGTTTCTGGACGTATGTCTATGCTCCACGTGTTCTGGCATTTTGACGTCACTTGAATCACTCTGCTTCACACGTACAGTCGCTCCGTTGAAACGTGGTTGGCTTTTGTATTTATTCGTGTTGTTTCTTTTAATAAACTTTAGTTGAGAGTCTGCGCTCATGTTGTCACCTTCGCAGAACTTTGTCCTCGTCCCTTTAGCGCTGTAAGCTGGTCATTGCTTGCTTTTTTCCGATACTATGTACTTCACATAGCTGCATGTGGCTTGTGCAAGCCTGGCAGTACTGATGGTTTTCTGCTGGGCTCGTCTTGTTTGCACTACCACAGCATTGATTGAGACATGGTGCCCACAACGTTAGTGATATATGTGCACTGTGGTGGACTCTTCCTTTGCTCCACCAGTCGCTTACATTGCAGTGGTGATCCAACTACACCATTTTTGCTATTTTGCTGCACTTATACTTGTCTGTGGGCTCGGAGGCCTTTTCCTTTTTTTTTTCTTTTTTTTTTTTCTAGCAGCAACGTGGTGCTCCTCTTTCCAATAATGAACAGCTGCCCGTAGTGTGCTTCTCTGCGCGGTGGTTAGTTAGGTATTTATCTTCACCCTATCATGCATTCGTTCTGCAGTGAAGCTTGCTTAAGCAAATTGATACTAATTATGCAGTACAAATAAAGTTCCTGCTGCACGAGCCATCCATATTTTCAGGCCTGCACTTTGCTCATTTTTCTTCATGGCTTGCGCTGCATTTCACATTCAGAGCACTGTATGACAGAATCTGCCAAAACCATGTAATTTTGTTTTCATGAGTATTTCCAATGGCATGGTGATTGTGGCACAAAGTTGGGAGAAGCACACTTGCAGCAGCGCTGCAGCCACATTCAACATATTAAATATGAAGGTGAACATTAAGTTTGGTATATGTGTAATGATATGCTATACTTTCGCATTGGATATTTACAAGGTGTTACAACTGTTTGATATAGCGAGTAATTTATTATATTTGGGTATTATTGTATATCCTTTGCAGCATGCATAAATTGGCTAGTTTTGACACAAATTTTCCATTGTCATTATTGTCATTCATATTCAGGTGTAGGAATGACAGCATGAATGTCGGTGCCACAGCATATATGGATTACTTTAATTTTGCTACCATTGCAGTGGATGCTATGATATGCAAGCCTGATGGTTCCTAATTAGGAGTCTGTCAATCTAAGCTTCAGTGCAATTTCCAAACTGCGTACTCAGTGGGGGGCCTAATTACAGTTGCATTTAATTCATTGTTGACAGACCCATTATTACTTGTATCGAGTGTTTAACTTTCTTTTTTTTTTTTTAAGCGGCACACTTGTCTTGCTGGTGTGCTAGTGTTAACTTGAACGTGTATAAAAAGTCCTGATTTTTGTCTCAACAATTGTGCACAGCATCGAAAATGTTCATTCTTAGCTTCGATTTGAGACGCGGTGAGTTTTCTTCTGCTTTACAATGGCTAAACTAGGCAGTGCAGTGTTTGCATTTTGCACAGTACACTTTATACATCCTATATAAATACCTTCACTCAGTGTGCGGTCAAGTACATCTGAGTTAGTGATAGTTCAATGCATGCACTTGCTGGGACCAAAGGACAAGTCATAATCATCAGATCTTACCAAATTTTGTAGTCCATAGTCAATTTTGTTGTAGTGGGATTTGGCTGTACTTTCATGTAAATTGACTTCTGCTGGATTCATTGTTATTTTTTTTATCACTGTTGCTGCTGGTTTGTGCAGTAACTGCATTAAGTGCAGCACTCATAGTTGAATGCGTGCTGTCTTCTGCTTACGGGCTCTACTGAGAACCAGAACATATCATGGAAAAATACTTAAAAATAGTTGTCAGCAACATCTTAATGTTTTCTTTTGTCCTGATTTGAAATATTCTTTTCTTTATCCTGAAAAGATAAAGCTGCTTCCGTGCCAAAACATCAGCAGAAGCTTGATGGTGCTTCTGGTACAGCCAGTGACACTCACGAGGATGATGCTGCTTCCATCACCAAGAAAAAGAAGCACAAGCACAAGTCCAAAAAGGTGCATGTTCATTGCTGAACTGAAGCATTCTTTTATAAGGTTATTTGTGATTACTATTATCGGAATGTGTACCTGTAAGCATCTGCGATGACATGTGCTTGCTTTTCCTCAGTCCTTCAGTCTTCGTGAATTTTGGGTGGGAGCAGGAGAGAAGTTCCGATTGTGCTCTTTGAAGCACTACTCATTCACAGCTTTTGATTTATAACTGTAATTGCTTAAAGAAATTTCACGACATGCATAAAGGATGGGCATTCATTAAGCTTGTACTATCAGTACCACAAATGTGGAACAGGCATTCAAAACTGATCGCGCAAGGCACGCACGAAGCGCAACCGTTCTGCTATGTCTGAACAGAACTACGCGTCACATGGGAGTGATAAAATTTGAATGACGGCACGCTGCGGGTGTATGTTTTCGTGGACAGCTGCAAGTCATCTCACTTGCATCGCCTTACTTTTGCGCATAGTCTTTCATGCTTATCTCTTTCTGTCAAACTGTGCACAGGAAAACTGGAGTAGCAACCTTTTCTTTGTCTGGGAAGCGTAAAACACTGGGGCGGCCACTGTGGTGCTTCGTCTTGCATACAGCCGAAACAGTTTTTCGCGCCTCTTTATAGTTTAACAAAGAAACAGATATGTACTACCCATCGCACGCAAACATTAAGCTGTCTGCTAGTGTATTTCAGAAGGCTTGCCCATTTTTCTGACCAGATTCCGCTTTGGCGCGCCTTCATTCAAATTTCGTCACTTCCCTGTCACGTGTAATGCCTACGTTCCGCTGCTCTCGGCACGTGCCTGGCGCGATCAGTTTCAATTTCACCCATCAAGTTCGATGATGAATATCTCGAATTACATGCAACTTTTGCGATTTCTAAAAAAATTGTATGCCATAAATAGGCAGGCACTACAACTTTGTAATATAAACACTTGCCCTCAAGTAAATAATTAAAAAAGTTAATTAACATTTTTTTAAATAATCACAACAGTGTCATGTTAACTGTGGCAAAGTACTTTCGCCTCAACGTGGAGTTCGTGTGTAAAAATGACAGGACCCTTGCTGTCATAAGATTTTTATTACAGATCTGTATTGGTTAAAAAAGAAAAAGAAAACACCCTGTGTGTAATATATATATATATATATATATATATATATATAAGGTGGCAGTATACAATGACCATGCTCCATTCATGACATGATTGGTCAAATGGAGGCAGCATAAGATTTCAGTATGGTGAAACAAGCCTCATGAAGAATGAAGTGCCAACCATTGCTCGGTGATGATCGACAAATCACTGCACTGCACAAGCCAAGGTTGTGGCACTTTTTGGCTACAAATAGTGCTGTTTATGTTAGGGCAAGGTCAGTGCAAAACATCCTGAAACATCGTGCACATCAGAAAGGTTATTCCGTGCTGGGTTTCTTGGCTGCAGGCATCAATACAGAAGACTTGTAAAGGAAGCAGCTCAAGGAATCTGAAACATTGTAAGAGGAACAGTGATGACTTTCTGGCTGCTTCATCACTGTAAATGTATGCTTGGTGCACCATTTCAACCAAGAAATAAAATTGCAAAGCTAAACAGTGGAAGCAACTGAAACTGCAAAAGCAGTGCACCTTCGATAGTTAGAGGCTACATGATCGCCATCTTCTCTTCTTCCTCCTCTTCTCTCGAGCTTCTCACACTCTCATCACTTTGTCACCATGCAGTTGAGGTTTGGTTAAGTGTGCAGACCATTATACCTAAAAAATGTTGAGGTTGCGCCACCATCAGGAATAGTCATGCTGAGTGTACTCGTGCATTATCATGGTGAACTGACAGACTGTGAAGGAAAACGGAAAGGCGAGCTAGTTAGTACTGATTCATTCTTGTATAATACCAGCGCAAAAAGGACAAGGACGTGTTGTGCACTTTCTTGTCCTTGTCTTTTTCGCACTTCTATTATATAAGAATGACAGACTGTGCCCAAAAAGGGTGAACCATCACAGGAGGATAATACTATTGTGAGTGTCTTCGCCAAGTTCGAGGCCCTGTTGAGGCATAGATGCATAGCGCAGGGGAAAGCTTAGGAAGGACATCTGTCCACCCCTAAAGCACTCCGGCTTTTTAACTTCAAATAGAGGTCTACACATCTGTATTGTCTTTAATGATCACACAATTTACTTTGTGTCGTACTGTTGCTTGGCAATTTTTTGTTGTTGTCCACTGTGCATCACCTTGCCTTCATTCCTGTACTATGATCTCATTGAAACATGCGGCTTTGCCCAAGTCCTACTCAGTTTGAATTGTTCAGATAGTGTAACAAATGTGCTGGAATAAATATGCATAGGCGTACCATCTTGCTTACTGTGGGCTGCATTGATGAGTCGTCGTTGTACCATGATGACAGAAGGACCGTAGAAAAATAAAAAAGTGTCTGTTTTGGGGGGTACATGCAGGATGACTCTGAGAGGAGCCAGAAGCATAGAAAAGAGAGGACTAAGGACAAATCGAGCAGGGATAAGGACAAAGGCAACGATGAATCCAGTGACAAAGCTAAGAAGAAGTCTCACCGCAAGCATCGCAAGGCAGTAGAGGAAAGCTCATCAGATGCAGAACGGCTGGAGGCTTTCCTGGGTGCTGCTGATGATGTCAGTGTAGAGCGAGCGGTTGAAGCATATGAGTCATTGTGACATATCCACTTTGTAGATAGTGGTGTTGAAGTATACTAGTGTGTGCAGATTGTCAATGGTAACAGAGCAGAAATATGCATGCTACCATAACAACAGAAGATGTACCAGAGAAATATTCCATAGATATACTTTGTTTGTGCTGAGACCACATTAGCTGGCCTCGGCAGCTTCCTTTCTACTGACGATGCCGGCATCAGCTTTACAGTGCTGTTAAAGCTGATGCCAAGGGACTGGTGCCAACAGTTTGCTTGTACTGTTACCGTGTTGATACCACTGGTGATGTAGTAATACTCTAGCTTTTTAGGTATTACTGAGACTTGGGCAGTGGTGCACAAAAGATCGTCAGGTGAGAGCTCAGCTGTATCCGGTGTGCTTTGTCTGAGAGGAACTGTATTTGGAGCTGCACTAATGCAATTGCTGTGGCAGAAGTCCAGTGGGGCACATGCATAGTGTGGCACTGTTTTGCTTATTAAACATGCTGCTGACTTCCAGCAATACAGTCACTAGCGCGTGAACCCTCATGCGGCAGGTATTGTTGGGGTCTGGGTAAGTGTTATGAACTGTAATGTAGTGGTTGCTGTTAGTACCTCTAGCATACAGCAGTCAGATTTATACGGCACATTGCACATGTCTGGCATGTGCAAGCCAACAGTGTCTGTGTTGAGAAACTAATATTTACTACTCCTCCCAGTGGTACCGCTTTCACTGGAAAGAGTGACAGTAACCTATGCTGTTGGGCTTCGCACCAAATATGCCAAAATGTGTTTGCAGAATAAAGTATTAAGTGAGTGACAGGCAGATTAATTATTTGCACCAGTAATCTCATTTACATTTCATGCTCTGAAAGCAATGTTCACTTATGTTTAGGGAGCATCATAGACCAGCATGAATAAAGAAACATTGTTTTCCTCTGAGAGTCACTGTAGACAGCTTTTGGTAGTTAAGTATGCTGATTTCTGAGGCATGCTTTAAGTACTGTTTGCCAGGTACCGACTTGAGGACTGTGTAATACAGGGGTTCTCACTTTCTGGGCTTGGGAAGCCCCAGCAGTTTCTCCAGAATGCTGTTGAGCCCCCGATCTCCTCTCTTTACAGTGACGTACATTTAGCACGAGGAAAATCTGGAAGAGAGGAGGTGATGATGCTTTTAGATTCACACAACCAAAGTATTAATACCGCTGCATTGGCCTGTTATTTTTAATTTCATAGGTCATCACTGTTTATGTGGAACTCTCTACAATACATAGACCAGCAATTCGTCTCTCCCTCCTCTCGCACTGCTCTATTGTAACTGCTCCATGAGTCGTAAAGTGTCTGTCAGCCATACAGCTATTGCATTCTTGAGGCACTGCACACTGTAAACAATGTCTTTACGTAAACAAAGTGCTGGGCATGCAAAATTCTGTTTTATTTCTTGAAAAAACAAAACAAAAGAAACATGCCAGTCACACTTAAAAATGACCATCGTTACACCAGCCGTAAGGCTAAGTGTAGCCCACAGCCAGTATGAAGCGATGCCTGTCGTTCTAAATGCAACAGCAGTGCAACAGACAAGAATGGGCAAAGAACACACACACAGAACTGTGTGTGTGTGTGTTGTTTGCCTGTCCTGTTGCACTGTTCTTACATTTATTATGTACTCCCAACATGCCCAAGTTTCCACCCTTCATAGCCTCTCGTGCATTTCAAAGAGTTCATTGCACGTTTTGATTCCACGTGGCAAATCAATGTGTTTAACAACTGTTCCATGTGAACACTGGCTCCATGAGCCACAAATAATGCATCCCATGCACCCCATTGATGTCCACTTAAACAGTCAAAGTCATCTTGCGTCTCTCGGCTTATAGAAGAATTTATTTCCGTGCACATGTTACAAACCATGCTTATGACCAGCATTCTGCACGTGCTTCACCGCATGTCCGCAAACTGCACAAGTTTCATGGGGCACACTACGACTATGAGTCTTGCATACCGCTACCGCATGTGTTTCTCATTACTAACAGACTCCCGATTTGCACATGCAATTTCTTCGTTAAATGCAAAATGAAATGCAAGTTTTCTTGTCCAAATCAATAAATTTGGTGTTTATATAGGTAAAACAGGAGCTGGTCACATTCACTCTGACCGCTCGCAGAACCCTGAAGTGCCCTTCATGGAACTCAGTTTGAGAACCCTTGATGTAATAAATGGGGGGAATGCATTCGGTGTTCACTGTGCACTGTTATGTTATTACCAGTTTCAATTCACGCCTCCAAGTGGTGATAATCTTATAACTCATATCGTACACTCTTATACATATGAATTTGTTGTTCCTTTCATTACACGGTACCCCTCTAAGACGTTAACATGGCACACTTCACGAGGCATCGCTATGAGCAACTTTTTAATTGGAAAAGATTTCCAAGGTATGTTGCAGGATTGTGTGCATAACACTGAGCTCAAATTTTGTCCTATGCGTGGCATGATTTAAATGTAGGTAATTTACTATTCTACTGCATAGTGGACACTGACATGGTGCATTGTTTTATTGATGTTCCTTCAGTGACACATTTCAGTGGCAGAGTCGTCACACTGTCATGCTATGGAAGGCTTATTACATTTGAAATTTGGGGCACATTTGTGTAAGTCCACAGGACAGGTTTGCAACTATTTTAAAGCATGCAGTGGGTACTATATATTGCTTGCTGCTACAGTGATGCCGATAAATATGGGTAGTGTTTAGCTTGAATGTGTTGATTTACTATCGAGTTTTGCTGTCATCTGGCACGAATGTCTTCATGGTTAAATGCAAATCATCTTGTTTTTATGGACCTTTGTGGTCACTGTGATGAGTACTCCTTATTGAATGCTTGCTTGTTGTGTGCAAGAATGTCCCGTTTATGGAGGTTCTTGCAAATCGAAAAATCTCGAGGCATCATTCTGTCCTCACATTGAACAACTTTCCCTCAAAGTTTCCATGGACTGTTAATTGTTTGTCTTTTACTATGTTTCATACTTTTTCGATTTGTAACCTCATATTCTCAAACTTTATAAAGCATGTTTGACAAGTTTCAGATAACTTTTCTTGCATCATCAGTGTCATACATTTAATTACACCAGCTGGCCAGGAGTTCTTGTGATAGCAAAGTCTGACAGTCACTCGCGTGGCCTGGAAATTTGACAGGGTTGCTTTGTGAGTTTTGACTTGTACAGATTACCTTTGTGTGTTTCTTGCCTTGCTTTCCTATTGAAAGTTTGATTGTGTGCCTGTATTTATAGTGCACTTTAACGTGTGACTAGTGATGTTTCTTTGAAGTGACATAAAAAGGAAGGTTGGAGAATGTGTACTCGATTTTGTTTACCTTAGTAACAAACATTGACAGCATGTAGTGGTTGCCTCAAGAAATGTTACACAGCACTTTCTTGTATCTTATGGTGCAATCGCATCGATATCTTGTCTTTCATTGAACTAATGAAGACACTTTTTACTGGTATGCTGTGTTGTTTTAGGACATGTTATATATATATATATATATAAAAAAAAAGAAACACTATGAGGTCTGACAAGTGTCTCAGTTACTGTGTCATGATACAGCTGTTTTTTCCTTCAGCTGTTTTTCTAAATCATGTTGAACTGTAATTAACGATGAAGCGTTAAAACAATGCTGTTAAAGGGACCCTTAAACATTTTATTGGTTTTGTTTGAATGCACCAGATCTTTAAGGGAAGTCATTGTACACCTTAGTTAAGTTTACTATCCAATAATTTACTAATGAATTAAAATGATTGGACAAATTTTCTGGCCATAGCGACCCTACTCTGTTCACGTTCAACCACCTGTGCCAATTGACAGTGCATTGGGCATGGGCCACTGTTAAGCGGGCAAGCAATATTGGCAGCATTCTGTGCAGCTTCCTATAATGTGATCAATATTTTCAGCAATGCAGAGGTGTTCTTTTTGGTGGTAGTAGTAATACCCTGGCGGCATGCCCTAAAACAAAAAAAAAAATTGGTGAAAGAGAGATACGATTCCTAAAAGAGATGGTAAATCCACTGCAAAGGACAAGGACCATCAGCTTGAGCCTGCTGATTTGTGTTCATATAGGTTAAATGAAGAACCTGGTTGGTAGCATGAAGGAAGGGGAGTCGGCGAGAAGGAAGGCAAGAGAGGTTAAGAATAGTGTAGCAGTGATGTGAGCATGAATTACCTTATTGTTTGGTTTTCTACTAACAAGGGAGAGCTATGCATCCCGGAATTCAGCAGATACACATGCACTAATTCTCATGCATCTGTCACGAAGGGGTTTGTTGGCCTGTCATTGTAAATACAGTTAAACCTGCCTATAACGAACCTCCACACAAACGAATTCCTCGGTATTACGAAGTTTTTCTATTCCCCATTGTTACTTCATAGAAGCACATGTATTTGCGACCTCTATGTAACAAAGTGGCAGCGTGCACCCTTGATATAACGAATTTTCGCCGCCAACACCCTAGGAATTTTGCCCCGAATTTTGTCAGATCGGCATCTTCTGCGGTTGCATCTTCTGCGGATCCGATATCGCGTAACTCTAGAAAACGCTGGTGGTAGAAAATACGGCCGCTGCAGGCCGGGAGAAATGCTCTTTTCACACAGTCTCTTCGTGTTGATAGCGTAGCACGTATAAGGGTATGCGAGACGAGACGTGCACTGATGCTTGTCGAGATGTCGCGCGCGCAAGCGATCGTGACCGCGTCCTTGGAATCAAAGCTTACAGTTACTTCTCGAGCGACCCCCCCTTCCCTCGCGTCGTTTCATGCTGGTACGTTAAAGACGGGCGGGGCGTTTCTTCTCTGCTTGAGCATTCGACGGCAGGTCTAACACGCGGGGGCTGTTATCGCGTGCGCCCTCCGAGCAACGGAGATGGGCCGGCACGTTTGATCTCTGCTTCAGCAGCGCTCGCCGCTCCCGCTCCCGCGCTTTTACCCGCGCGTAGAACATACGATTCGCGGGGGCATGTTATCAATTTGGAATTTTTAGGGGCGAAGCTCCTAAGGGTGTGGGTCTGTCCCTCCTCTGTAGTTGTCGTAGTAGGTAGGTAGATAGCCACGTATAGTGGAATGTACCCACTCCACGTGATAAAGATGACGATGACGCAGTATAGTGGAATGTACCCACTACACGTGATAACGATGAAGTATAAGCGCGTTCCAGTATAGTGGAATGTACCCACTACACGTGATAACGATGACGATGACATCATTCACTTCGTGGATATGGCGTGATTTCAGGGGCGAAGCTCCTTAGAGTGTGGGTCTGTCCCCCCCCTCTGTAGTAGTACCAGCAGTAGTAGTAGTAGTATTAGGTAGGTAGGTAGGTAGCCACGTGTAGTGGAATGTACCCACTCCACGTGATAAAGATGACGACGCAGTATAGTGGAATGTACCCAGTACACGTGATAACGATGAAGTATAAGCGCGTTCCAGTATAATGGAATGTACCCACTACACGCGATAAAGATGACGATGACGCAGTATAGCGGAATGTACCCACTACACGTGATAACGATGAAGTATAAGCGCGTTCCAGTATAGTGGAATGTACCCACTACACGTGATAACGATGACGCTGATGACCATGAAGTATAAGCGCGTTTTAGACCACACATTCTCTTTCTGCCATGGATGAAAACGATCGAGCTTCGCCCACTCATCATCATTCACTTCGTGGATATGGCGTGATTTTTTTTTATGTGGAACATGACGGCCGAAACTTGTTGAGAGTGTCCATATAATTGCAATAATAACGCAGTCTAAATAAGTGTTTTGGGAGAGCTCTGCCTTCCATTCCCGTTTTGTTTAATTGGTGCTTGTATTTTTCGGATTTTCGCGCTGAAACTGCATATAACGAAAACCTGTTATAACGAAATTTTTCGGGAATTCGTCAATTTCGTTATATCCAGGTTTAACTGTCCATCATCTTTCCCAGCAGGTGTATGCAGGAAGTGAGCACATGTTAGACCACAAGCACATGCATTGTCACCTGTAATCTATGCTTAGTATTTTCTGTAATGCAGCATGCAGTGATAGCATTTCAGTAACATTTTGGTAATATGCCTTGTGTCTGAGCCTTCCACCTAGCTTTTCAAAACTTTTTATATCAAGGAGTCTGAGTATAACATATCGTTTGACTTTCACAAACTATCATATGTTTCAAGGACATGTGCGTGTGTGTGCGTACATTCAAGGGGACTGTTACACATATAAATTTAATAATAGAATCTGATGCTGTGTGTAGCTTTCGTTTGCTCTCCTCTTTGCAGTTAAAGGAACCAACCAAATAGTTAAAGGGACCCTGAAACGGTTATTTGAAGCTTTGTCAGCGTTTAGGCTAGAGCATCATCGAACCATTGGCACCACAAATTTCGCTGCACGCCGCGTACCAAGGCGGCTACGGCCAATTATATCATACCCTCCTTCTTACCCCTGCCTTGCCTCCTCAACTCATGATACACGCTGGCATCGCTGGCGATCGCAGAGCTCATGTGAGCACACTCGACGATTTGAGCTTCGCCCAGTGAGGACCTCCGAGATTGCACGCCGACAGGTTGCGTACATCTCGGAGACCATAGCCCCAGTGCGCCCGGCAGCACGCACGCCGCCTGGCAACAGAGACATCGCGGAGTGGTTGATATCTGCTCCGACAGGTGCCACCACCCTACCAGCCAATTTTTCGTGCGCGCACACCGCAGCCAATCAGATCGTGCGCAGACTGCGTGTCGTACTCGGGAGGGGCGGTTGAAAACGCGTTGGGCTGAGCCGCAGTGATCTGCAGCGATTCGCAGCTTTATAGCGTTGTAATCAATTACACAGTGTACGCAGAGAGCTTAAATTAGTCTGTAAATGAGCCTTAGGACTTGGTCTACTGGCTCAATGTGTTTGTACAAAATCGTCAAAACCGTTTCAGGGTCCCTTTAAGGGGACAAACACTGTCATTGGCCGATAATATGATTGCGAAAGCATCTTCGGTAATATTTATATTGCGTGTTTCGAGTTCAATAATTTTAAAGTTCTATACATGTTTCTCTCTCCAGAAACACCGTGAAAGTCGCTTACTGCTTCTAGTCTCGATCAACAGTTGTCTGTTTGTTGTTTTGTTTTCTCCTGCATTTGAGGCAGCACGGGGCGTACTACAGCCGTGCTATTTCGCACACATAAAGGAGCACTGACATTAAATTTCAAAATCGAGATGTGCCCTTCATTCGATAGCTCGGTATGCATAGGTCTTGGCCAAATTTGAATGGCGTCCGTCGCGTAGCAGTTACTTTATTTCGAGGGCAAACAGCGTATGAAAGCTCAACGGAAAACTGAGTGCCCTGCGACATCGACACTAGTGCTACCAGGGGCGTAGCCAGGGGGGGGGGGGGGCTTCGGGGCTTCAGCCCCCCCCCCCCCCCCCCCCGCGAAATTTTTTCGTATTGTGATGTATCGCCGACCAAAAGAGCTAGCTGCGCCGGAAATCATCCTGGATTTTTTTCTTAAATTGCTTTTTGAAGTCGAAAAGACACTTCGGTGTGAACATTGCGGACCCCTGGCGGTCCTGTATCTGGCTGTGCAGCGCATGATACCGTAAGAAATACTCTGCAAAACAAGGCGTAGTGCCTTGTATTGCCATTTTAGCCGTGTCACCGTGAAGGAGTAACTATTGTTGACACGCAGGACGCTCTGGATTAAGATATATAGAAGGGGCCTCCAACAAACCTCAACTAGCGGGTCGCAGTAACGAAATTTAGTCCCACAAGCGCTGGGAGGACAGTGAAGATGGTGGATTCCGGGAAGGGGGGGGGGGGGGGGGGGGCAGAGAGTTTGAATGAAAATGTCACCAAACGTTGCCTCTTGAAAGAATAAGAAAATCCTTTCCTGCATGGGTCATTTCAGAAGGGTATTTGACGTCAGGTCTCGGAACACATATGGATACTGATTTTCAGAATGACTAACATCTGGACGCCGATTGTGAAATATGGAGTTTTCGTTTCACGGTGACGTTGCAACTTATCATGAGCGCATGGGGTGCCTCGCACACACGCACAAAACACTTGAGACCAGTCCCGTATATGTTGCTTGCCAGAACAAAGAGCTATTATACGTAGTAGGCGAGAAAATAATGCGAATACTGTTTAGCAAACTCGCAAGGCTATTCTGTTTGAAGGCGCGGGCCGCTAGCAAGGGGTCCGCGGGCCGCGTGTTTTGTCCCGGCAATGCACTATATTCTTAAAACAAAAGGCATCTACTAATTTGGGCTGCTAGGGTACGCCGATTCGCGGGGGGTGCATCCCCCCAGTGGATAAGTAAGGGAGGGGGAGAGCACCTTTGATTCACTCTTTAACTGACCACTCTGAACTCAAAGTTGCTCTGATGTATTCAGTGATGTTGCCAGTCAGCTGACATTTTTTAGGTCTATCTTCGGAACACACCCAATTTTTTTTTCCGCTGTCCGAGAAGCGAATCCATGTCGACGACGCTGCTAAGCAGACTGTAATGTACTAGCAATCCTGATTTGCCAAAATTACTTCCTTCTAACGGTGACAGTGCTTCGAACAGCACTCTTTCAGCCAAAGCATGATGACTGTCTTGTGCTATATATGTGACGTTTTTTTTTTCCCTTAAAGAACCAAATCAGAAAAGGGCGAAATTTCACGGGAGTGTAAAACGTGCCAATATTTCTCTTTTAAATGAATTATAATCAAAATGGGACAATTCCTCATCGTAACGTGAACTCAAAAAGGCAGTTCTGAATTTTTAAAAATCAGCCATATCCTTTATCTGCTTGGATCAAACTGAGTCAGATCGATTAAATCAGTGATGCTTCAACAAACACGACCAAAACAACCAACGTGACCGAGTCCAATCTGTTTCATTTGGATCCTAGTAGCTTTCCTATATTGCTTTCATTCGACAACCTTTGCTCTGCATATCATGGCCTTCTTTCACTCCGAGACGGTATATTTGAAATAGAAGACAACTGAAATGAAGATATTGGGCACCGCTTTATTCCTTGAAGAAGCGATCCGAAACAGCGCGAAATCTAATGAGCTAAGAAGAAGACGAAGAAGAGCTGAAACCGCTTTCAGGCTACAAACAAATATTTAAACGAACGAACGAACGGACAAACAAACAAACAAACAAACAAACAAACAAACAAACAAACAAACAAACAAACAAACATTTTGCTGAAGGCCCTCAAGATGCGAAGAACGACAAAACGCTCCCGGCAGTCCAGAATGGTACGCATTTAGGACCACTCGCTCTACAAGTCTAGTTATCGTCGTTACGCCAATGAAACGAAAGGTGGCACCAACGGAAGCACAAGCATGGTGTTAATGTTGTCGCAAAATATTGCTGTATCTTTCATTTGCTGCGATTTAGACTTCTTTTACGAGATAAGTCAAGCCAAAATGAAATGTTGCAATCTCTAAAAGCCAAATACAAATTTTACTCTGGAATACTGACGATAGTAGGCTACATAGATTTCAGCCGCAATATAGATTTGAGGTATTTTGGTGACATGAGGACACTGGCGACAAAATGTTGGAGCTGGCCCGACCATATTGTCCGTAGCAAAAAACCGTCTTTTTTTTTTTTGTTTCAGTTAAAGCGGACTTAGCTTTTTTAGAAGAAAAGCGCCACATATCTACGATCTGGCTAGAATAGTTCCATTTCTACCGCGCTGTTATTTTGAGCTCAGTTAGCCCGGTGTTTTGCAATACTGCTTATAATAATAATTTGTGGAGTTTGACGTGCCCAGAACCACGGTATGGTTATCAGGCACTTCGTAGTGGAGGACTACGAAAATTTCTACCGCTTGTGTTCCTTAGCAAGCACTTGAATCAAGGAGGCTCGAGCACTTAGTGGCCTCAAGCATTTCGTCTCCATAAAAATGCCACCGCCGCGGTCGGGATGGAACCCACATCATTCGCGTCAGCAGTCGGGCACCGTAACTGTACCACCGTGGTGGCTTGCGCTCTGAAAATTATGTTTGCTTTGTATTTTTTTTGTCTTTTATAAATGCGAGTATCACGAGGTCAACAAAAATCTATATTTAGTGAGTATTCCATAGAACCAAAGCTGTCTGTGTGAGCTACGTTGTCTCGTGACTCAATAGTGCAGTTTTGGGATAAGTGGTGTTGATAGGTCCTACATAAAAAGTTAATATCTCATAAGGCACGTGAATGGATGTCTATACAACTCTGGAAACGAAGCAGTATGATAGGGGCTCATTCGCAAAACATCGCGTCGTTTAAGAATCATCAGGTAGCATCCTATATTCCAAAGGAAATTTAACATTTTACTTCTGGTTGTAGTCACTCGTTTGCGGTCAGAGAAACAGGTCATAATTTCGCTCACCGGCAGTTCATCTCATCAATACATGCACCACGCATTATTAAGGTTCGCAATCAGTTTGAACGCTTGCTTAGTTTTTGTGCAAAGAAATGCTATTAGTTGCAGTTTCTAATAAGAAAGCATAGCAGTATATTTTCAGTGGGGCGTCAGGTGGAAAGGTGGATAAAACTGTCTGGCGGGTAGACAAACTTGAGTATTATTGCGTTACAATGTGCACTGTCAGAAGATAAATTTGACCACTGTGTCTATGACAAAGCTCATATATGTATGTAAATCTGCTAGACGTAACGCTGCTCTTCGTTATTGTTTCTTCAATAGTAAGCTGGCAGATTTCGCGGGCGAGCTTATTCTAACAGTGCGAACTATAGCGGGTAAAACAACATGCGCACACAATATGAAAAATTGATTCGATCACCGTTTTCAACAGATTTTGATCAATTAGCTTCTCGAAACCAAGATAATTGTGACGTTTGTAGTGAATTCTGCTCGATTGATTCTGTAGATGGATCTCCAAACACGAGTGGAAAAACAGGAGCATGCAAATGGGCAGCAAAATGTAGCCAGATTTAAATTTAGTGCATTGTTTTCTATTATAATTTATATATTCACTAAAAAATTTGTGTTTTCTAAATGGCTTCTTCACATGACTCAACTTAAATGATCTAGTGATTGTAATGTAAGTATGCGACCTTTCCCACATGAAGCTTTCATATTCCGAAGTCGTAGTAAGATTTATTTCCAGTAATCATGCAAAAATACATGACGATTGCTGTGGGTGATAGATCCTGGTGGAACTATTGTTCAAGATAAACAGCTGGATAGGAAAATTGTGAGGGCCTTCTTCTTATTAAGCGCGAAATGTAAAGTTTCGGTAGTACTAGAATACCACTTAAACAACGTTCACTTTTGCGAATGGGTCCCGATGAATGTACTGCGTTTCCAGAGTTGCATAGACTTTCATTGGCTCACTTGGGCAGCTCTATGTGGAAGACTTAATTGTTTTCTCCGCAATGGCAAGTGGGCACATTTCACCGGACAGGTTGTGTGAACGATGAGAAGTGTAAAGGAAAACAAAAACTATGCATTTCACACCATCATGCAGCTAAGACAACATTTCAAATGCTGGAGAAGCAGATGCTCATCTGTCTCTCTCTCACACACACACACACACACACACACACACACACACACACACACACACACACACACACACACACACACACACACACACACACACACACACACACACACACACACACACACATACACACACACACACACACACACACATATATATATATATATATATATATATATATATATATATATATATATATATATATATATATATATATATATATATATATATATATATAGATAGTGTTGACATGCGAGCCCCCCCCCCCGAACAAAATTCCTGGCTACGCCACTGAGTGCTACGTGTTAGGTGTGATGCATTCCACACATATATGACGATACGCCAGTAACAATGACGTCGACGGTCTGTGTGTTTATTGTGGCGGCGACGCCCGGCGATGCTCAGAGCATCGACGGTTGCTGATTTATCAGTAGATCTACTGATTTTTAAATTTTTCTGCTGATTGAGTGATAAGATGTCCGAATCTATACTGACTTTCTGTATTTTCTACAGAAACGATCGCGAAAGCTGCTACTTTTGCAGCGTCGAGCTTGATTTGACGTGGTGCCATGTGGTGACGGACAAAAGAAGAGGGAAATCATCAGCTCGCTCAAATGACACAGCAAAATAATTGCTCGGAATGCGCGAGCGAGTGTATTTTCCAGACGAACAGCTTTAACAACAGAATGGCACAAAAAAAAAATTTTTTTTTTCCATCAACACTTGTTCATGCCTTTCCTTTTTGTCGTTTCTCCCTTCGCTGGAATGTGGAGGGTAGAACAAGCACTAAACAAGCTTAGAGCGCTAAACGAGCCCGTGAGCGAGTGTTTGCGTGTGTGAAGTATTCTTGCAGCTAGGAAAGCCACTCGCAGATTTTTGCCATTCTCAGCTAGACTACCAGAACAAATTATTTTTTTTCCATGCTACACTCCCCTGCTTTTCCTCTCTTCCACTTTTTTTTTTCTTAGTATACAAAATTAAGAGAACTTGCTCACAGGTGTGACATTCAGGCAGTGCTTTTTGAAAAGCCTCTATGGCTCCGAGGCACTCTCCCTGGAATGTGGAGCGGCGAATGCACGTAGAGGGAGAAAAGCATCTAGGCACGAACGTTTACAATGGGATAACATTTCAACACGATGGGGACATTGGCTACGTGGTACATACATCCAAGGGAAATAGCGCGCAAGGACGTAAGAATCGGTGATGGAAATATTATAACGTAATAATTCTTGGTGTTTACCTTCGCAAAACCACGCACATGATTATGAGAGACTCTGTAGTGGAGGGCTCCAGAATTTTTGACCACCTGGGGTTCTTTAACGTGCATCTAAATTGAAGCACCGGCGATGTAAAACGCTCAGAGAGCGGGTAAAGATACGCAGAACCACCTCGTCCCCGCTTAATTTTTATTGTGTACTTCCAAGAAGAGGATCTGTTAGGGCCTCCCATTGCTCCCCCTCTCGGAAAAATCCTGTGCCCGCCCCTACTTGCAAATGACACTACCAAACTCTCAATCCAACCGTCTTCTTCAGAAGGTGGCTCATCGTATCTGTTGTCATGCCTGAAACACTACAGCTTCAGTGTGCTGAGTGCCGTGGAACAAACCTTTGTACATTTAATCAGAGTCTTTAATCGTGCCAGGTTGACACTGCGGCAGTAGACGCGATGGAGGGGCTTTAGTTGACGCCTTCGGCACACCAGTAATCTCGGAGTCATTATTTTGACTACTTCATGAATGCCACGGTAGATTAACAATATCAGTGTTGAATTTGAGATGCAAAAACTAAGCGCAAAGACTAAAACTTCAAATATACTGATTTCTACTGACATTCCATGAAAAAATCTGCTACCATATTTTTTTGTGTCGTGGCAACACTGGATGCTCTCACTAGTGGCTCTCCTTGCTGTGTTGATCGCGAGCGTCTATTTGTCGTACAGAATCCGTACCTAGAGAGAGAATCTCTAGGGATTTTTCGATCTAGGGACTTGCGATGGTGGTGCCGTCACTTCGTAATTGGGGTTACAACTTTGTACTGTTTCTTGTGTGACAGTCGCCTGGCTTTTGTTTTTTTTTTGTTCGGCCACCGCGTGGCTGAAGGGTACCCAAGTGCTTTGAAGCATACTGGCGGAGTTTTGTGGTACCTTTTGGCTTTGAGTGTATGTAATCCGAAGTGTGAACGATCTAGCCATGGTCAAAAAGACCGTAAAGTGTTCAGGGTGCGGAATGGGATGGGAAATAGAGGTTTGTGCGGATGACAAGACAGAACAAGCTGACGCCAAGTGTAAACAATGTGAGTTAGAGGCGAAAATGGAAATAATGATGGCTGCCCAGAATGAGCTCATGGTAAGAATCGCCGAGCTGGAGAATGCGTTGGCGACAGAGCGACAAAAAAATCGCCATCTCCCGCTAAAGGGAAGCATGTGTGGATGCGAAGCAGCGGAGAGATGGATAGCTTGAGCGGGAATTTTATTGAAAGGATAAATGAGATTGTATAAGAGAAGGCGGAGAATGTGGTGGTTGCGTGTTTATTTAGGGAACGTGTGCGATTCCTTGCGTCGGTGCACGGGGCGCTTTGAAGACGACGGCCTTGTGATCGGTGAAGTGTAGCGTCAGGGGTTGGTAACGTTCGACGTTCTCTCTGGAGTAGAGAATGGGGGTGAGTGTAGGAGAGGATAGGGGAGGGTACGCGCATGCGCTGTGGGATGCGGGGGCCGCTCCGTAGAGTAGAGGATTCCTAGAGCAGACAAAGGGGGGTGAGCGTAGGAGAGAGAGGGGGGAGGGGACGCGCATGCGCTGTGGTGGTGTGGGACGCGGGAAGGAGGGGCGGACTAAGCCCCCCTCCAAACACATGCAAGCAAGATCAAGGAATGCGGTCAACCTGGGCGACAGACACCACCTGCCTAGCCATTGCTAAGCAGCCTCTCTGTGCTCTCGGCCATGACTCTGATGACTGTAGTAGTGGTGGACGGCCTCCATATTACTACAGTGTCCTGGTTCGCATAATGAGTGCTTCCCTATTTCATGAAAGTGGCCGGACGCGGGACGCGGGAGGGACGGACAGAGCCCCGAGCATAAGATGCTTCGCATCTAAAAACGATGGCTATGGGAGAAAGGCTTAAGTCAGCTGAGGAAGGGTTAGCGAAGGCAGTCATGGTGAACAAGCAAGCGACGGCGGGAACAGGGGGGGCATCAATGCCCATAGTGGGAGACGCGAAGGGGGAAACAGGTTTGGGGAAGACAGGTGCAGGGATCACAGGACCCAGTTTCCGCGAGGTGGTTTTGGGGATGGGAGGGAGCAAAACAGCGGCGGTTGCGCGAGCTGGTGACCGAGGCAGTGGCCAGGTGCGGGACAGTCCAGTAGAAAAGTCGGAGCACGTGATAATGGCCGGGACTCGAATTTAGCTAGATGCGCAGAAGCAGTCAAGGAAAGGGTGAGAGGCGACAAACGAGTTTTAATAGGGACGTTCCCGGGTCATAGGCTGGGATCAGTGATGAGACAAGCTAGCGCAAAACTCGCAGCTAAAGCTAATGGACGTAACCTCGTGGTAATTGCGGGAGGTCTAAACGACGTCTTGAATGAAGAATCAGCCGAACTAGCGACCACATTGGCGAAAGGGATCGATGACATGCGCGCGCCATTTCCCCTCAGGTGCAGATAGTGGTATGCACAATACCGGAGGTACCGGTGCGTGACGGCAACCTGCAAAGAGCGGTTGTCGACGCAAACAGAGATATGGCAGTTGAGTCGAGAGAAAGGCATCGAGGTAGTGGAAATAAACAGAGAGGTGCACAGGTGGGGTGGTTTTCGAAGAGACGGAATACACTTCAATAGGAGGCTTGGTCATGAGGTGGGTTGGCGACTTGCAGGACGCGCAGTAGCTTTTTTGGGGGGGCACGCGGGCCCTTCGGTGTCCAGGGTAGCGTGTAATGAGGACAACAATCAGGGGGACTCTGTGACAGGTAGTATAGAGAAAAACCAGAGAAAAGGTAAAAGAAGGGAGAAGGCGCGTGTCGCAATTGGTTACATTAACATGCAGGGTGGCAGAAAAAAGGCAAAATGGTTAGAGACTGAGGGACAGTTAAACAAGGAACAGATAGGTGTTTATGCGGTTACAGAAACACACCTTAGAGACTTGGAAGAGCCACCACATATTGACAATTATATTTGGGAAGGATGCAACAGGATCATATCAGAAAGGAGAGGTGGGGGGTGTTGGAATGCTAATTCATAGCAGAGAAAAATGGGATAGAGAGAAGCAAACGTGTTCAGAGCACCTATGGGTTTCGGGCACAGTAGGTGGAAAGAAAACGTGGCTAGGTGTAGCTTACTTGTGGACGGGGAATAACTGCAGAGAAAAGAATCTGGAGATAGTGAAATGCATAAGCACCGATATTAACCCTCTGTTGCATGAATTACGAGAAAATCAATTGAAGAATTATTTGATCATTTTTTATCATTAACTACATGAAGAATATCATGTACAAAAATTTTCAGATTTATTGTGACTGTATTAATGAAGATAAAGGTTTGTGCCAAATATGGTACACTATGCAAGTGGACGAGCAAAATTGCTGTCATGGCTGAAAAACAAAATCTCACTGATTGCGGTCTTTTTAGCTTGATTTGTGGAATAAAGCAAAGCAATTGTTTCCTGTGTTCAGGCATAATTGAACATTTTGGTTAGTGCATCTGACTGCAGACATCTACGTGCAAGATGGCCTCTTACACGTTTGGCTCTTCGCATGGTGCCGCCTTGCTGCACTTTCCTGCCCGAATTTCGAACCGCTGACTTGTGGTTGTGAGCTTCAGTTGCCGACAAATCGTAAAAGCTAAATATCACCGTGTACTGGTTAGACTTCACATATTTTTTTCGTGCACCCACGCCAACAATGTAACAAAACATTGCCAGGTACTGCTGCTGGCACTCGAGACTTTCGTGAAGCATCTCAAAACCTACCACCACAACTGAAATCTGGCAAAAACGAGCTGTGCTGCATGATCTCAGAGGATTTCTTTTTGTTTGTATTTGCACTGTGCAACAAAACATAGATGGCATCATATTGCACATTTCATCACTCACATACATACTGTGCCAAATATGGCACATACCGATTTCCGACTATATACCGCAGTGGAAAACGGAATTGGGAAGATCCTTAATGAGCATGAATTTTCAAAGCCACGAGATATGCCAAAATAATTTTTTTCTTGCTTCTGCAACGAGAAAATGGTTGCAAGAAAAATATAGCAGTCACTGTTGTTCATGATCCCAGCTTGCACGTGCACTATGAAATCTATTTCATGTCTAAATTTCATACTGCTCTAGGGATGGCAGCGCTTTTTTTATATTTAGTGCACGTAACTATAAGAATTACTCTAACTGTGTCACATTCTCCACTGGTCCTCTTGCGCCCGCTATAAAAAATGTTAATCGGTATGTGCCAAATATGGGACGCCATGCAATAGCGCAGGGGTCTCAAACACGCGGGCCGCATGCGGCCCGCGAGGCTTTCGTTTGCGGCCCGCGGCCGGACATGTCTGTCTTCGCTCCATATTTTTTTAGATGTGAAGCATCTTATGGCCGAGCTTAATCCGGTGTGCGGCGTGACATCCCTTACTGCGCATGCGCAAACCCTTTCAAAAAATAAATAAAAAACCTCCTTTCCCCCCTCTCTCTCCTCTAGGCATCCCTCCCCGCGGCAACCACACCCTCACTGCGCATGCGCCTCCCCTCCTCTCTCCCCTCCTACGCTCTCCCCTCTCTCCTCTAGGCATACCTGCCCGCGGCGTCCACACTCCCACTGCGCATGCGCGTCCCCCCCCTCTCTCTCCTACGCTCCCCCCTCTCTCGCCTCGCGACGCCGACGCAGGCAGCGTCTGCTAGCGAGTTTCTTGGTTGAAAAACCGACTGCTCGCGCTGCACAACCGTTCACTGGCCACTCCGTATATATGGCAATGGATTTCGACCTGCAAGGTGGTGCCGGTGGGAGATTTCTCCTGTGCGCTGTTGAACAATAAAAATTCGCAGCGTGCGCGTTAACTAAAAGCGGACTGCTTGTCTCTGTGTCCAGTCGGAGTCTTCTGTCTCTCATTGCCCATTAACAGCGATTGATATGTTCCAGTAGGAAACACCGCTCCATCACTGCGTGCTTTGCGCCTCCCCAGTTTTCTCTCCTGCGCAACGCCGCCGCCACTGTAAGCGTTAGCGCCCGCTGCTTCACATCTACACATGGTTCCCTTTAGCGGGAGATGGTGTATTTTCTTAATAAGTATGTTCGTGAGTACACAGGCGTGACTGGTCTGAAGGATTGTTCTCATGAAACACCCTGTCACCATGTGTTGAAACAGAACCACGAAATACTCCAGCAGCAGTCAGTATTGACTTGCTGTTGGAATCCCGGTACCAAATATTATTCTGAAATCACCCATAAGTGAGATATTTGAAATGTTTTCTTTCAAATGGAAAATGTTTGCTGACGATTTGTACAATCTACCCCCCCCCCCCCCTCTCTACCTTCTTCATTGTCCTGGCCCTTGAGGGACTTAACTGCGTCACTGCGGCCCGCTGGCTGAGGTGAGTTTGAGACCCCTGCAATAGAGGGTTAAAGAATTTGGTCATGATGCCGAAATAATCCTTCTAGGGGACATGAATGCTCACATAATGACCTTGACGGATATTCAGACTCCAATGGCAAGTTATTGCTAGATCTCTGCGAGCAACATAGTCTTGAAATAGTTAACGCGGGGCCTAAGTGTGAGGGACAGATCACGTGGGAAGTCGGAAACAGGCAATCGAGCATTGATTATTGTCTCATGACAGAAGGAATCTATGACAAACTTAGAGAGATGAGAATAGATGAGGAAGGCATTAACAGCTTGGGTAGTGATCATAAACGCATAACATTACAAATGGGATATAAAACTGAAAATAAGAACCTAGAATCAAACATTGGCAGCTCGTATTTAAATGAGAAACAAATAACAAATATAGCCGCAAGAGTCGAGGAAGAAGTAGACAAACTGCCAGGCAAAGACTGGAAGTATAGTGAGCTGCTACATGTAATCACGAAAGAAATAGAAAAAGAGAAGAAAACTATTTCTTGGAAAGGAAAGAGAAAGCAAAAAAGTTGGTGGAACAAAGAAATCCGGGATGCGATCGAGAAGCGACGTGAGGCATCACGGCAGCACAGACAGGCAAAAAAAGGAGAAGCGGCCACAGGATGAAGTCAACCAAGTATGGGAAATATATTTAGAGCAAAAATCCATTGTGCAGAAATTAGTCGAGGCAAAAATTAAAGGCGAAAGTGAACGCTGGATGACAGAAATTCGCGAAAAGAAGAAGGCCGCGCCTAGGATATTTTGGAGCCACCTAAAAGCGCTAGGTTGTGCAGCGATGGCGTAGTGGTTAGAGCATCAGCCTCGCATGCAAGAGGTCCGTGGTTCGAATCCCGGTGCCGGACAATTCCCAACCGGATTAAAAAAAAAAAAAAAAAAAAAAAAAAAAAAAAAAAAAAAAAAAAAAAATCCGCGTGATGATGGAATTGTGTAAAAAAGGCCTGGGGTGCAGCCTCACTGGCGACCACAGCCAGCAATGCACTCCCTCACCAGAGCAGGATTGGCCACCCTGGTGCAGTACTTGGCCACTACCTCCCACATGAATACACCAATTAACCCTCGGCCCTCAGTCCCCAGCGGCTGCGAAGCAACTGACCAAGGCGGCGGTCAGACCTGCGACGCAGCGGAGGGTGCTAAGAATCTCTGGGTCCGGACAGGCCGCCATTGGAATCTGAACTTGGCTACGTTTAACGCCAGAACTTTATCTAGCGAGGCGAGTCTAGCTGTACTATTCGAGGAATTAGAGGGCGTTAAATGGGATGTAATAGGGCTCAGTGAGGTTAGGAGGACACATGAGGCTTATACAGTGCTAAAGAACGGACACGTCCTATGCTACCGTGGCTTAGCTGACAGAAGAGAACTAGGGGTGGGGTTCCTTATTCATAAAAATATAGCTGGTAATATAGAGGAATACTATAGCATTAATGAGAGGGTGGCATGTATCGTAATTAAGTTGAATAAGAGGTACAAGATGAAGGTGGTACAGGCCTACGCGCCTACATCAAGCCATGATGATCAACTGGTTGAACGCTTCTACGAAGACGTAGAATCAGCAATGAGTAAGGTAAAGACACAGTATACTGTACTGATGGGCGACTTTAATGCAATGGTAGGCAAGAAGCAGGCTGGAGATCATGCAGTTGGGGAATATGGCATTGGCTCTAGAAACGCCAGAGGGGGAGTTACTAGTAGAATTCGCAGAACGCAACAATTTACGGATCTTGAATACCTTCTACAGAAAACGGGCTACTCGTAAGTGGACGTGGAGGAGTCCTAATGGCGAAACTAAAAATGAAATAGACTTCATAATGTGTGCCCACCCGGGCATTGTACAGGATGTGGAAGTAGTTAACAAGATCCGATGCAGTGACCACAGAATGGTAAGATCTCGAATTCACCTAGACTTGAGGAAGGAACGGCAGAAACTGATCCGCAAGAAGCCGATTAATGAACTAGCTCTGAGAGGGAAAGTACAGGAATTCAGAGTTTCACTTCAGAATAGGTACGCGGCTTTAACCGAGGAAACCAACCTTAGCGTTGACGCAATGAATGATAATCTGACTAGTATCATTAAGGAGTGTGCAGTGGAAGTCGGGGGGTACAGTCGTTAGACAGGACACTGGTAAGCTATCCCAAGAGACGAAAAACCTCATTAAGAAACGTCAAACCATGAAAGCCTCAAATGCAACAGACAAAATAGAGCTGGCGGAGCTTTCCAAGTTAATCAATAGGCGTAAAGTAGCCGACATAAGAAAGTATAATATGGAGAGAATTGAGCATGCTATAAAGAACGGAAGAAGCCTCAAAGCTATGAAGACAAAACTGTGCATAGGCAAAAATCAGATGTATGCATTAAGGGACAAGGAAGGCAAGGTCACAACCAATATGGATAGAATAGTTGAGGTGGCGGAAGAGTTCTACAGAGATCTGTACAGCAGCCGAGACAGTCAGGATGATAACGTAAGAAGCAATAATAGCCCAGAGGAATCGGACATCCCACCAGTATTGACAGGAGAAGTAAAGAAAGCCCTAAAGGGAATGCAAAGAGGCAAAGCCGCTGGTGAGGATCAGGTAACATCAGACCTGTTAAAAGACGGTGGAGAGATTGTGTTAGAAAAACTAGCCACCCTGTATACGAAGTGTCTCTCTACGGGGACGATACCAGATTCTTGGAAGAACGCCAACATCATCTTGATCCATAAGAAAGGGGACGTCAAGGACCTGAAAAACTACAGGCCCATCAGCTTACTGTCCGTTGTCTACAAGCTATTTACAAAAGTAATTGCTAACAGAATTAATACGACATTAGAGTTCAATCAACCAAAGGACCAGGCAGGATTTCGTACAGGCTTCTCAACAACAGATCATATTCATACTATCAATCAGGTGATAGAGAAATGCTCGGAATACAACCAACCCCTATACATAGCCTTCATAGATTACGAGAAGGCATTTGATTCGGTGGAGACATCAGCAGTCATTCAGGCACTGCGGAATCAGGGCATCGACGAAGCGTATATAAACATAATGGAAGAAATCTACAGCGGATCCACAGCCACTATAGTCCTCCATAAAGAAAGCGACAGAATCCCAATAAAGAAGGGCGTACGGCAGGGAGACACGATCTCTCCAATGCTATTCACCGCGTGTTTACAGGAGGTTTTCAGGGCCCTAGATTGGGAAGAGTTAGGGATAAGAGTTAATGGAGAGTATCTCAGTAACCTGCGATTCGCTGATGACATTGCATTGATGAGTAACGCGGGAGACGAATTACAGCTTATGATTACTGAACTGGATACGGAAAGTAGAAGAGTAGGTCTGAAAATTAATATGCATAAAACTAAAGTAATGTGGAACAATCTTGGCAGAGAACAGCGCTTTGCAATAGGTGGCGAGACACTGGAAGTTGTAAAGGAGTACGTCTACTTAGGACAGGTAGTAACCGCGGAGCCGAACCATGAGAGTGAAATAACTAGAAGAATAAGGATGGGATGGAGCACATTCGGCAAGCATTATCAAATCATGAATGGTAGTCTACCACTATCCCTCAAGAGGAAGGTATATAACAGCTGCATCTTACCGGTACTTACCTACGGAGCAGAAACCTGGAGACTGACAAAGAGGGTTCAACTTAAACTGAGGACGACGCAGCGAGCGATGGAAAGGAAAATGATAGGTGTCACCTTAAGAGACAGGAAGAAAGCAGAGTGGGTCAGGGAACAAACGGGGGTTAAGGATATCATAGTTGAAATCAAGAAGAAGAAATGGATATGGGCCGGGCACGTAGCACGTCGGCAGGATAACCGCTGGTCATTAAGGGTAACTGACTGGATTCCAAGAGATGGCAAACGCGTGAGGGGGGAGACAGAAAATTAGGTGGGTAGATGAGATTAAGAAGTTTGCAGGTATAACGTGGCAGCAGAAAGCACAGGACCGGGTTGATTGGCGAAACATGGGAGAGGCCTTTGCCCTGCAGTGGGCGTAGACAGGCTGATGATGATGATGATGATGATGAAAAGCGCTAGGTAGGAAGTCTGTCACAATGCAACAACATATGGTAGATGAAGAAGGAAATCAATTGGAAGGGTATGAAGCGCTAGGTTACATCCGAAAGGTAACAGCCGATTCGTTTCAAAAGGTCTCCCACGGGATTCCCCCGGTGAGTAAAAGTATGCAGAAGAGTACAACCGAGGAAGATGTAGTACTTGAGAATTTCAATTGGAAGAAGGCCGAAGGAAAAATTCCTAAGCGCACTACTCCGGGATTAGATGGGGTTCCCGTCAGCCTCATTAACGAACTAGGACATAGCACTAAAGAAGCACTGCTGAAAGCCGTAGAAAAGTGCTTACAGGAGAGGGAAATACCAGACAGTTGGCGAAAAAGTAGAATGAACTTAATCTATAAAGGCAGGGGAGAGAAGGATAACATTCGCTCGTATAGACCGCTAACCATTACATCGGTGCTATACCGGATGGCGATGCAGGCAGTAAAATTAAAAATAGAAACGTGGGTAGAGCAAAATGATATTTTGGGAGAACTCCAAAATGGATTCCGAATCGACAGGCGGTTAGACGATAACCTATTTGTTCTTACACAGTGTATAGAAATATCAAAAATAGAAAACAGGCCCTTATACGTAGCTTATCTAGACATCACCGGGGCATATGACAACGTTAATCAAGAAATTTTGTGAAATATATTGAAGGCAGTGGGCATAGGTGACGACTGTATACAGCTTTTGAGGGAAATATACCGAGAAAATACTGCTTGTGTAGAATGGGAAGGAATAAGCAGCAAGGACAGCGTTGACATTAGCAAGGGGCTGAGACAGGGATGTCCTTTGTCCCCGCTGTTATTCATGCTGTACATGGTGAGGATGGAAAAAGCGCTAGAAGGTAGCAACATTGGATTTAATCTGTCACACAAACAGGCAGGCGCGATGGTTGAGCGGAAGCTTCCAGGTCTATTTTATGCTGACGATATTGTCTTATTTGCGGACAGTCAAGATGATGTACAGCGGCTGGCAGATATATGCGGAACGGAAGGCGAGGCTCTTGGACTAGGTTTTAGTGCAACAAAATGTGGATTGATGGTATTCAATGATCACGAAGACCATGCGGTCTTAATACAGGGCCAAGAAATACCGAGGGTAAGCGAGTACAAGTACCTCGGAGTGTGGGTAAATGAGGGGGGATAGATATATGGAGGTACAAGAGAAAGCATCGGTAACAAAGGGAAAGAGGAATGCTGCAATCAGGAAGCACAGAGCGTTATGGGGATACAATAGGTACGAGGTGCTCCGAGGGCTGTGGAAGGGTGTGATGGTTCCGGGGCTTACATTTGGGAACTCAGTGGTGTGCATGAAGTCAGATGTGCAAGCAGGAATGGATGTAAATCAAAGGACTGTGGGACGCCTCGCGTTGGGCGCTCACGGGAAGACGACAAATGAGGCTGTAAAGCGTGATATGGGATGGACAGGTTTTGAAGTGAGGGAAGCTCAGAGCAAAATTAGATTTGAAGAGAGGCTGAGGAAAATGAAGGAGAGTAGATGGGCAGGGAAGGTTTTCAGGTATTTGTATAGAAAAAGCGTCGACACGCAGTGGAGGAAAAGAACTAGGAGGCTCACCAGTAAATATACGGCTAGCAGTGTGGGCGACATGGCAACAAGGAGCATTAAGCGAAAAGTCAGAGAGGCGGAGAGGACTTATTGGATGACAGCGATGGAAAAGAAGCCGGCTCTCAGTGACTACCGAAAGGAAAAAAACGAAATAAGGAGGGAGAGGTTTTATGATAATTCAAGGGGAAGCGCTGTTTGAAGCAAGGTCGGGTTGCCTTAGAACGCGTAGCTGTAAAGCGAGAGTCTGTAACGAAGAAGAACAATGTACATGCTGTGGGGGAACTAAGTAGACGATGGAACATGTACTGATTGAATGTGGCGATATCCACCCAGATATACATGTGGGCACGAGTCTACATGAAGCCTTGGGTTTTAGAAAAGGACAACAATGGAAAGCTGAACACGTCCGCGATAGAAATAAGTAAGATGATAAAAAATACTACAGCGCTAACACACAGGACGGAGGAAAGAAGTGACACACACGGCGCTGAACTTGCAACTGGTTCATTGGAAAAACATGTACATTTTTTTTGAAAAACAAACATGGCGAGCACGCATGCTCAGTGGGCAGGGTAGGGGCTGCAGTTCAAAGGAAGCTAGAGGCATTTGGGAAGAAGCACAGGCTGTCAAATAAGACATGTGAGCAGGTTTATTCCGTGTAAAGTTGCTGTTGTGTACCAGATACCTCTGTCCTGCGGCCGTACATATAGGGCAAACAGGCCGGTGCATTAATGTGAGGCTTCTTGAGCACAGGAATTCATTGGAAAATAATTCAACGAACTTGTCAAAGCACTGTTTTTAGTGTCAGTGTGTGCCGTTTTTTGTTGATACAGAAATCTTGTTTGTGCATAATTATACCTACACAAGAGAAGTGGCGGAGGCATTCCACATATTTAGAAAAGGGAGCCATTGCGTCAGCCAACCTTCCCTGGCGTTATCTTCAAAAGAAATGGACCTGTTAAAACGGCAGTGACTAGGAAGCTTACACGAGGCTGTGCCTTACGGTTTGATAAATCTATTATCTATGACACTGAGCATGCGTGCTCGCCATGTTTGTTTTTCAAAAAAACATGTACATGTTTTTCCAATGAACCAGTTGCAAGTTCAGCGCGGTGTGTGTCACTTCTTTCCTCCGTCCTGTGTGTTAGCGCTGTAGTATTTTTTATCATGGAACCTCACCAACTAGCCCAATCTCCCTGTCTTCTACAAATAAGTAAAAGACGGTTAGAGTATTGGTGGCAGAAAAGTAGAGATAAAGGACAAAAATGAAGAATGGGGAAAAATAAGGTCATTCTGCCCTAAGAGGCAGAGAGATGGACCGTGAATTTATATTTTTCTTTGCTATAATAACATAGATTTAATCATTGTAGATAAGGCATTAGGCCAACATAAAAAGAAAGTTTTTTTTTCGAGCCTGGTGGCAGACATGTCACCGCCCCGTTATAAAGGGGACGCTCATAGCATCCATCCATCCATCCGGAAAAGCTGCCGCGCTGTTGGCGCAGCTTGCATGTGGCGAGGAAAAAAAAATGGTTTTGCGCTTTTATTAACCTCGCGCTGATTTGGAAATGTCTGGTCAAGGTGTACGAGAGGCCAAGTCAATGCCGGGGCCTATCGATTCTCAAATGGGCTTTTTTTTTTTTTTTTTTTTTTTTTTTTTTTTTTTTTTTTTTTTTTTTTTAATGCTAAGCATTCCTTAGCGAACTTCGGCGACTTTGAGCGTATCTATCTAGCTATCTAGCCGCCTACGACTTTGTGCTCCCCCTGGCCGTATCGTTAATGGGATTTATACCAAATTTGGTATGGCATAACATGACTGTATGACGAACGTAAATGGCTGGTCATATCATGAAAATCATGACTAACTTGTCATGAAAAGTATGATTTACATGCCACGCTCATGGCGCGCTCGCGGCCCTTTCGTTAGCTTGATATACATCAAATTTGGTATTGAGTGACATGACTGTATGACGAACATAAATGACAAGTGGTAATATGAAAATCATGACTTCATGAGCGACATGACTTGCATTCCACGCTCATAGCGTGCTCGCGGCTGTTTCGTTAGCTTGATATACACCAAATTTGGTATTGAGTGACATGACTGTATGACGAACATAAATGACAAGTGGTAATATGGAAATCATGACATGTCATGAGCGACATGACTTGCATTCCACGCTCATGGCGCGCTCGCGGCCGTTTCGTTAGCTTGATATACACCAAATTTGGTATTGAGTGACATAACTCTATGACGAACATAAATGACAAGTGGCAATATGAAAATCATGACTTGTCATGTGCGACATGACTTGCATGCCACGCTCATGGCGTGCTCGCGGCCGTTTCGTCAGCTTTATATACACCAAATTTGGTATTGAGTGACATGACTGTATGACGAACATAAATGACAAGTGGTAATATGGAAATCATCACTTGTAAAGTGCGACATGACTTGCATGCCACGCTCATGGCGTGCTCGCGGCCGTTTCGTTAGCTTGATATACACCAAATTTGGTATTGAGTGGCATGACTGTATGACGAACATAAATGACAGGTGGTAATATGAAAATCATGACTTCATGAGCGACATGACTTGCATTCCACGCTCATAGCGCGCTCGCGGCCGTTTCGTTAGCTTGATATACACCAAATGTGGTATTGAGTGACATGACTGTATGACGAACATAAATGACAAGTGGTAATATGAAAATCATGACTTCATGAGCGACATGACTTGCATTCCACGCTCATAGCGCGCTCGCGGCCGTTTCGTTAGCTTGATATACACCAAATTTGGTATTGAGTGACATGACTGTATGACGAACATAAATGACAAGTGGTAATATGGAAATCATGACATCTCATGAGCGACATGACTTGCATTTCACGCTCATGGCGCGCTCGCGGCCGTTTTGTTAGCTTGATATACACCAAATTTGATATTGAGTGACATGACTGTATGACGAACATAAATGACAAGTGGTAATATGGAAATCATGACTTGTCATGTGCGACATGACTTCCATGCCACGCTCATGGCGCGCTCGCAGCCGTTTCGTTAGCTTGAGATACACCAAATTTGATATTGAGTGACATGACTGTATGACGAACGTAAATGACAAGTGGTAATATGGAAATCATGACTTCATGAGCGGCATGACTTGCATTCCACGCTCATGGCGCGCTCGCAGCCGTTTCGTCAGCTTGAGATACACCAAATTTGATATTGAGTGACGTGACTGTATGACGAACATAAATGACAAGTGGTAATATGGAAATCATGACTTGTCATGTGCGACATGACTTGCATGCCACGCTCATGGCACGCTCGCCGCCGTTTCGTTAGCTTGATATACACCAAATTTGGTATTGAGTGACATGACTGTATAACGGACATAAATGACAATTGGTAACATGGAAATCATGACTTGTCATGTGCGACATGACTTGCATTCCACGCTCATGGCGCGCTCGCGGCCGTTTCGTTAGCTTAATATACACCAAATTTGGTATTGAGTGACATGACTGTATGACGAACATAAGTGGCACGTGGTAACATGAAAATCTTGTCATGCATGTCATGTGCAATGCCATTTACATGCCACGCTCATGGTGCGCTTGCGTCCAGTTCACTAGCTTGACATATACCAAAATTGGTATAACGCGACGTGACTGTATGACGAACACAAATGACAGGTCGTAACATGTAAAACATGCCATGCAAATTATGTAAAGCATGATTTGCTCCTTCCTGGCTGCTTCGCATTACATCGATTCCCACAGTGCGTGGGATCTGCCGGCTTTTTTTGCTGTAGATTTGAGCTGCCTTTATTAGAGCACTTAGAAAAGCGATGCCTCTGCAAGAGATCCGCATGTGCTAGAAACTTACTATACTTCGAAATTTGCGGGCTCTATAGCATGGGGGGCGCTAGCGAAGGAGAAAAAAAAGGACAATGATGAGGCTGGGCGTGATGACGCCCGGGGCTCGCACTCGCCCTGCCGCTAAAGACCGATCAGTCGTCGCCGGGCCTTCGTAAATTAAACGCGTTTTTCTTGTCGCCTACGTGTTCTCTGAGGGCTTCGGCCGACCACTGTGAGCGCCTCACGCTTAGCCCTCACACCACTGGCCCCGAGCCCACAATAGATATGCTGATAATGTTGTAAGCTAGATTTAAGGCCTGCGACGGAAGCAGTCCGTTTGGAAGCAGTATCGCAAAAAGCAGGTATCGGTGCTTGCTTCCTTTGTGCATTTTTTCCTTCGGTGTAACAACATATAGCGAAATGAAAACACACGTACAGCAGCCCTCAAATTTTCCATTAGGAACACTTTGTTTATATTTTCTTTATTAACAACTTGCAGGCACTTCCTTCTATACGGAATGCTTTACAGGCATTGTATAACAGGTGAATGCCGTCACAGCAGCGTAAAGAAGTAAAAAAGTGACATCGGCATAAAGGAAGCATTATCCGCACAGAGTGAAGTGGCAGATTGTGGCCTTCATGCAGTCAATATACATTGTAAAACTCAAGCGAAAAGATCATGAAAAAATCACGCACGCAAAGGTGCTGGTAAAGACTGCGCAACGATCATTGCACTGCAAATTAAGTGAAGCCCAAACAGGGTCAATCCACTTGCGGCGCTGCGATCGGTAGTCTGCAATGTGTCGTCGTTTTAAGAGTTGCGCGCGGCTCCACCAAAGTGGTACAGAGGTAGAATGCCCGCTTCCCACTCGAAAGGCCCGGGTTCGAATCGCAGCTGTAGATGGTGAGTTTTTATTCTTTAGGGTAACTTCTTATAGCTGTATTGTCTTTTTTCTTGTTTCTTAAATCTCGCTTCAATTCGTACGCATTGCCACAAAAGTAACTTGAAATGTGAAGTAAAATGCAATAAATTTGACAGTGAGCGTAATTATTTGCAGCGCCGTCGCACGGCATTCAACAAAGACGTAAAGTATGGCTCCGAGATCTTTGCGAATACGAGAAATCCCAGAGGCCATACTTTACGTATTTGTTGACTGCCGTGCGGCGGCGCTGCAAAAAATTACGCTCACCGTCAAATATCTTGTCTTTTACTTGACATTTCAGCGACTTTCTGTGGCAATACGTACCAATTGCAGCTAGTTTTAAGAAACAAAGAAAAACAACACAGCTATAAGAAGTTACACTAATAAATAAAAACTGAACTTCTACAGCTGCGATTTGAACCTGGGCCTTTCGAGTGGGAAGCGGGCATTCTACCTCTGCACCACTTTGGTGGAGCCGCGCGCAACTCTTAAAAAGACGACACATTGCAGACTACCGATCGCAGCGCCGCGAGCGGATTGACCCTGTTTGGGCTTCACTTTTTGAAGCTCGTTCCGGGCACTCCCCTGTTCTAGTACACTCCAGTCCTGCCTAAATTTCGTACTGGAAAAACACGCACAACCATTCTTAATTTATTTGTCGTTTCTTTTTTTTCTCTCTCTCTCTTTTTTTTTTTATTTCCCCCTGGTATAACGACACCGGTTCTCGCTGCCCGGGTAGCTCAGTCGGTAGAGCGTTAGGCTTTTAACCTAACGGTCCAGGGTTCGAGCCCCTGCTCGGGCGTGCCTTTTTTTTTCGCTATATCTCTTCTGTTTTCTTAGGAACGTGGCATATAGACCTTTTTCACGGAGAGGAGGAGCGTAGCCTCGAACCGGTGCATTTTAGTCACTCTCTCTCCACCGGCCGTTCGGCCACCCCTACTGGTGTGTGGGGATTGCCGCGTTTTGCATGCGGGGCCAGTGGCGTAGCCAAGGGGGGGGCACACCGGGCACGTGCCCCCCCCCCCCCCCCCCCCGAAATTTTTTTTCGCCATGGCATACAGAGCGAAAAATGACCATTTCAAGGAGGTGCCCCACCCGAAATCAAGGTGGTGCCCCCCCCCCCCCCCCCCCCCCGAAAAACATTTCTGGCTACGCCCCTGTGCGGGGCGCGTGAGAGGACAATGTGTTTCCATTTCTTTTTATGCGCTAAAGTAGTTGTGCTGCCGAAAATCAGAATATCGGACGAGAACAGGTCGACAGGCTACCACGGCGCTGTGTTTGGCTGCGGCAACAACTAACGAAAGCTCAAAAGGCTGGCAGCCGAGACATATGCGGAGTGCACCTTGCTTCGAAATGACTTTACTTAGGTCACATGCCTCCTTCTCCGACAAATATTTTATTATATGAGGTGTCTGTCGTTGTGGCCGTTTCTTAATTACACCAGCTTGTGATTCTGCTTGGGTGCTGGTACGCTTCATCATCTGCAGCAAAGAGAAGCAATGTCAAAGCTGACGGTTAATACAGAAAATGTTTTGCCCAGAATTCTTCTGTTGTAACATCAACATCCCCGATTTCTATGCAACAGCACATGAGTTACAATGCCTGCGTCTATCGAAATCTATAGGCGCGTGCAATTTCAGATTATCGAATAAGCCCTTTCCAAACTGCATGACAGAAAGGCCTGCATGACATAGTAAGTGTTCTTCGGCGCAGGAACGTGCCTCTAGTGTTTCTTCGACGGCACGTCATTTCTCGACTTGTCAATTTTGCGACGATAACCGGGGCAGTTTTATGACAACCGCACTTTCTTCTTTTTTCGCGGCAGCCTGTGTGTCGTGAATAATCGACCCACAGTAGTTAAAGCCAGGTCGTTAGCTGAACGCGTGCGCTCGTCGGGATGTTTCTAAAAAAAATAAAAAAAAAGACCGACAACAATGTTACCAAAAACGGGCGCACTTTTGGCGTATCGCCAGTGGCGGCTGCTCGCGTCGAAGTGAACTTACACCATGCCGTGCTTCCGGATGTGCAAGACGTTTATTTTATTTTCTCTTTGTGACATCTACGCAGAAGTTCGAGCTCATCCGTCGTACATCCGTTTCTTATCCTGCACAACGATCAGACCCAAGCTTTTGACTACGACGACGACACGAATCAACACAGGCATCGGCGTTCGCGCTTCCTTCGTTCCATAAACATTGTATTGCGACGTTCTGAGCGCGACGAGATAATCTGCTAGCGATTATAGAGTTACGTTGAACTTAAAGAATCACGGCAAAGAAACCCGAGGGTCATTTTAAACACTAATGCGCGCACTTAAAGTGCAGCTGGACAATGGTGTACGTATTCGCTCGTCTCCATTTACGTTTCACACATTACTTCGAGAGTTGTCCGAAAATTTAACGTTAGTGCATACTTCCAGAAAAAACACCGTGTACCGCGAAGAACAGCAATACCTTGTGAACTGAGCGCATACGCTGCATACACCGCCGCAGATCCCCACACACCAACACGACGGCGAAACATCGCAGACGCTAGACGGCGCTGCGGCGGAAAAAATGGCAGCCTCCTTGTGAAATTGGTCTATACCTGTAACCGGATACAACTTAAGAAGACTGCGGCGTTTCCTCCTCGACGGCGGATGCACACAAGCCTGCACCAATGGGCGCGCACTCCTGAATGACGTCATGCCGGATGGCTGGTGACCCCGCCTTGGGATACCGAGGAGCGGGACCAGAGTTACTGCATATGGCTCCTACAGGTAGCATGTACAGTAACTTGAAGCGAAATTATTTCTTTCGTGGCGGAGGCGATCGGCTGCCGTGCTTCGGTCAATAGCAAGGTGTCAGTAGTGCGCGCCAATTGGTGCAGGTTCGTGATCATCCACCTTTGAGGAGGAAACGCCGCAGACTTCTAAAGTTGTATCCGGCTACATATACGTACCACGTTCCTAAGAAATCAAGAGACGTAGCAAACGAACAAAGAAAAAAAACAATAAAAAAAATCCACGCCCGAGCAGGGGCTCGAACCCTGGACCGTTAGGTTAAAAGCCTAACGCTCTACCGACTGAGCTACCCGGGCAGCGAGAACCGGCGTCGTTATACCGCGATAAATAAAAAAAAAGAGAAAAAAAAGACCCTACAAAGAAATTAAGAATGGTTTTGCGTGTGTTTCCAGTACGAAATTTAGGCAGGACTTTTCGTACGCCTTTTGTCAGTTTGTCGTCACTGCTTCGCACGATAGCTACGAACGGTACAGAATTACTGTTATTATTATTATTATTACTACGACTACTACTACTACTACTACTACTACTACTACTACTACTACTACTACTTCTACTGGCCACTCATCCTCGTTTCTTTTCTGCACATTTCATTTGAAAGCATGATTTTAAGTTTTATATAATTAAAGTGAAGCATACTTAGGAAAACAAAATCCCCTATTTGAAGATGAAATGATTTTTCTGGATTTACACCATTGCTCAGAATCAACGAGTTCGTATCCGAGTTCGTGTGTCAACCAGTTTGATTGATAGACACCCACGGCCAAGATCGGAACCGCCCACCGTGTTCACTATCGCCGAGGAGCAGTGCTCACGCCGCAACGCCAGCGAGCGGCACGATTTATCTCCGAGCTGAATCGCACAGATTATGCACACACGCACGAACAACTAAAGCTTATTTCATTCCATGGCGACGATGTTTCGCATTCAAATTCACCGCGCTCACGACGTACCACTCACAGCCGTGTTGCCACCTGAAGTCCCTAAAAAAGGGGGGCTTTGTTAGATGGATGGATGGATGGATGCTATGAGCGTCCCCTTTATAACGGGGCTGTGACAAGTGTGCCACCAGGCTCGTCAAATAAAGAATGAAAAAACTTTTTCGTCTTTCTTCTTTTTAAGTTGGCCTAATGCCTTAATAGTCTATTTCAATTAAATCTATCTTACTATAGGAAAAAAACGCAAATTCATACCCAGTTCTCTGCCCTTTACGGCAGAATGTCCTTATTTTCCCCACGATTTATTTTTGTCCCTTCTGTCTAGTTTTCTGCCACCAATACTCTAACCGTCTCTTACTTATTTCTATCGCGCGCGTGTCCAGCTTTCCATTGTCGTCCCTAAAACCGCAAGGCCTCATGTAGGCTCGTGCCTAAACGTACACCTGGGTGTATATCTCAACATTCAATCAGAACATGCTCCGTCGTTTCCTTATCTTGCCCACAGCATATGCATTGTTCTTCTTTACTGAATCTCGCTTTATAACTACGCGTTCTAAAGCAACCCGATCTCGCTTCAAACAATAAAGTGCTTCCCCTTGAATTATCATAAAATTCCTCCCTCCTTATTTCATTTTTGCCCTTTTGGCAGTTACTCAGAGCCGCTTTTTTCTCCATCGCTGCCATCCAGTTAATCCTCTCCGCCTCTCTGACTTTTCGTTTAACGCTCTTTGTTGCCATGTCGCCCACACTGCCAGCCGTATATTTACTGGAGAGCCTCCTAGTTCTTTTTCTCCACTGTGTGTCAACGCTCTTCCTATACAAATAACGGAACACCTTCTCTGCCCATCTACTCTTTCATATTCATTAGCCTCTCTTCGAACTTTATTTTGCTATGAGCTTCCCTCGCCTCAAAACTTGTCCATCCCATATCGCCCTTTACAGCCTCATTTGTCGTCTTCCCGTGAACTCCCAACGCGAGGCGTCCCACAGTCCTTTGATTTACATCCATTCCTGATTGCACCTCTGACTTCATGCACACCACTGAGTTCCCAAATCTAAGCCCCGGCACCATCACACCTTTCCACAGCCCTCGAAGCACCTCGTACCTATTGTATCCCCACAACGCTCTGTGCTTCATTATTGCAGCATTCCTCTTTCCCTTTGCTGCCGAGGCTTTTTCCTGTACTTCCACGTATCTATCGCCCTCATTTACCCATACTCCGGGGTACTTGTATTCGCTTACCCTCGGTATTTCTTGGCCCTGTATTAAGACCGCATGGTCTTCGTGATCATTGAATACCATCAATCCACATTTTGTTACACTAAATCCTAGTCCAAGAGCTTCGCCTACCCTTCCGCATATATCCGCCAGCCGCTGTCTCGACTGTCCGCAAATAAGACAATATCGTCCACATAAAATAAACCTGGAAGCTCCATCATCACGCCGCCTTGTTTGTGTGCCAGATTAAAACCGATGTCTTCTAGCGCTTTTCCCCATCCTCACCATGTACAGCATGAATAACAGCGGGGACAATTAACGGACACCCTTGTCTTAGCCCCTTGTCAATTCCTTCCCATTCTACACAAACTGTATTGTCTCGGTATATCTCCCTCAAAAGCTGTACACAGTCGTCGCCTATGCCCATTCCTTTCAATATATCCCACAAAATTTTCTGATTAACCTTGTCGTATACGCCCCAATGATGTCTAGAAAATCCATGTACAAGGGCCTGTTTTCTATTTTATATATTTCTATACACTGAGTGAGAACAAACAGGTTATCGTCTAAATACCTGTCGGCTCGAAATCCATTCTGAATTTCTCCCAAAATATTGTTATGTTCTGCCCACGGTTCTATTTTTATTTTTACTGCCTGCATCACCATCCTGTGTAGTACCGATGTAATGGTTAGCGGTCTATACGAGCCAACGTTATCCTTTTCTCCCCTGCCTTTATAGATTAAGTTCATTCTACTTTTTCGCCAACTGTCTGGTATTTCCCTCTCCTGTAAGCATTTTTCTACGGCTTTCAACAGTACTTCCTTAGTGTTATGTCCTAGTTCGTTAATGAGGCTGGCGGGAACCCCATCTAAACCCGGTGCAGTGCGCTTTGGAATTTTTCCTTGGGCCTTTTTCCAGTTGAAATTCTCAAGTACTAGCTCTTCCTCGGTTCCGCTCTCCGTCATACTTTTACTCACAGGGGAAATCCCCTGGGCTATCTTTTTAAACGACTGGGCTGTTACCTTTCGGTTGTAGCCTAGCGCTTCGTACCCTTCCAATTGATTTCCTCCTTCATCTACAATATGTTGTTTGTGACAGAGTTCCTTCCAAGCGCCTTTATGTGGCTCCAAAATATCCTAGGCGCGGCCTTCTTTTTTTGTCCAATCTCTGTCACCCAGCCGTTAACTTTCACCTTTAATTTTTGCCTCGACCGATTTCTGTACAATGGACTTTTTTTTCTAGATATATTTCCCATATTTTTTTACTTCATCCTGCAGCCGCTTCTCCTTTTTTGCTTTTCTATGCTCCCGTGATGCTTCACGTCGCTTCTCGATCGCTTCCCGGATTTCCTTATTCCCCCCAACTGTTTTGGCTTCCTTTTTTCCTTTCAAGCAACTAGTTTTCTTCCCTTTCCCTATCTCTTTCGTCATTAGATGCAAGAGCTCGCTGTTCTTCCAGTCCTTGCCCGGTATTTTCGCTACTTCTCCCTCGACTCTTGCGGCTATATTTGTTGGTCGTTTGTCATTTAAATACGAGCTGCCCGACTTTGATTTTATGCTCTTATTTCCAGTTTCATACCCATTTCTAATGTTACGCGTTTATGATCACTACCCTAGCTTTTAATCCCTTCCTCGTCTATTCTCATTTCTCTCAGTTTGTGATGAATTCCTTCAGTCATGAGAAAATATACTCGATTGCTTGTTTCCGACTTCCCACATGATCTGCCCATCACATTTAGGCCCCGTGTTAACTATCTCAAGACTATGTTTCTCGCAGAGATCTAACAACAATAACTTCCCATCGGTGTCTGAATATCCACCATCAAGCAAGCGCCCCTAGTGACATTTGCGGCGAAAAATGCCACTATTTATTTTTTGTGCAGATATTGTTTGTACCGATTCATTACCACAGAAAAATATTCAGACGAGTAATGCATAGGTCGGCGAACTCACTCATGAGTCGACTCACTCGGACTCACTCAGACTCAGATCGATCCGTGAGTCTGAGTCTGAGTGAGTCCGGGTGAGTAATGTTTTGGTGAGTTTGAGTCCGAGTGAGTCCAGTTGAAGAAAATTTTTGTGAGTGTGAGTCCGAGTGAGTGAGGCTCAGGATAATTTCGGTGAGTCTGAGTCCGAGTGAGTCCAAAGCGCAAGATATATTTCTTGAGTGAGTCTGAGTGAGTTCTAATTTTCTTTGCCGACCTATTGTCATATCTATACTCATCTGAAGCAAAACTATCAGCTTTACCTCGATTCACGATTATACTCACGTCTACTCACACGTATTCCAAAGCAGCGTCTTTGATACACCATTTCAATATTTATTACTCAGAGGCGCAAATTACGTAGGGGCGTGCCTTGACCCCCCACCCCCTTGCCCTTGCCAACTCTTCCAAAGAAGTTCTTGATAAATATATCTTATGCTGTCACCTCTTTCAAGAAAAAAGATCTTCCTGGTTTACGAGCACTGATAACTCGTATTCGAAGGTACTATATCAAAAGGCGCCAAGAAGAGCACCGATTACGCGTAATATTGGTGTTATAGAGAATTTGCACCATGCTCGACAAAAATTATTCTAGGCTAACGGACTCATGAGTCGACTCACTCGAGCTCACTCAGACTCAGATCAAGCCGTGAGTCTGAGTCTGAGTGAGTCCGGGTGAGTAATGTTTTGGTGAGTTTGAGTCCGAGTGAGTCCAGTTGAAGAAAATTTTCGTGAGTGTGAGTCCGAGTGAGCCCTAAGCGCAAAATATATTTGATGAGTGAGTCTGAGTGAGCTCCACAAGTTTTGCCGACCTATGTAATGTAAGTAACAGTAACTTGTCCATTTATTTATCTGTAGTACTCGATAGAAGTGAAATGAGCTGCACGAGAGTGCTGCGTGGGTGGCCATGTTGCCTTCGAGAGTGGAAATTTTCATGCTGCAGGTGACATAGAGTTTCCTATAAATACACTAGAGGGAACTCTGGCGCTAGTGTCTATGGGAGCTGCAACGCATGGCGCTTCAGTAGTAAGCTTCAGCCAGCATGGGAATGGTGAGTAGTACACGGATTTGTCTAGTCCTCGTTCTTTCGGCTCCGTTTGGCTTCGCGTGGTCTGGAGCCGCGTTGTCGCGAGACGACAATCCACAAATGTTCAGCAGTTGCACTTCATTTATCCAAAACAAAGGCGAAAACACAAGAATAAACGAAGCCACAAGTGCGAAGCCGCAAGCACGAAGCTTAGACAAATCCGTGTTCTGCCCATCATTCCCATGGTGGGTGAACGATCGCAGCGCCGGAGTTCCCTCTAGTTAATTTTGGGAAACTCTATGGCAGGTGAAACGAAATAACTTGCCCGAAAGAGGATAACCACCCACGAACACACCTGTGGGAGGTGCGATGTTCAGTTGGCAAAGAGATAGCGTGATGTTCCTTTGAAAACAGCCGTAAATGCGTTTGTGACGCCATGCGCGTTCTTGTAGCCGTTTTCATCAACGCTGCTATCGCGCGCGCTCCGCACTGTCTTCGTGTCATAACCGCCGCAGTGCGAGCTCGGAGCAAAAGCGTGTTCCCGAGAAGCTCGAGCCATCCTGCAAGCCAAGAACAAAAAAATTGGGGGACCCTTAAGCCTTTAAGAGTTGAACGCGATATCCTGTCCCTAGTCCGTACTTCAATCCCTTAGTGCACACTATGTAATGCGTAGCATGCTTTAAACCACGAGCAATTATGCGCGGTAAATGCGGGAAATGTTTTCGAAGTTGCTATGCACCCACTACGTGGTATTAAGGGAATACGCGCAGTAACGTGTGTGCCTTTTGTAATGGGTACACGGCTTTGAACCACAATGTCGTTATGATATTCACATCTTCTGACGCCCGATGGCTATGCACGCTTGTACCACGCAATATTACTGCGATATTACATGTTGTATTGTGACGCCTGTATACAGGGCGCGTGTGTTTGCGAAGCATTAAAGTTATTTTCACTGCAATTCCAAGCAGAGGAAGTTATTTTATATGTAATCACAAGCAGAAGCGTGGCTGCGTGGTAGAACACCTGCTTGCCACGCAGACGACCCGGGTTTGATCCTCATTCGGACCTGGAAATTTCTTGATTTTTCGGTCACGGACAAGTTGATGATTTTTCGCTCACAACCAACGCCGCCGCCGCCGCCACCGACACCGACGCCGACGCCGGAATTTCTGCGAAACAAGCTCTTTAACGCTCTCGCGTTAAAACAGCGCGCCAATTGTTCGAGGCCTATCATATCCAAGCCATTGGTCATGCTGCTCATGCATGCGTCAGTCAAACATTTGTTACGCTCTATGATGCTGAAATGGTATTGGCCCCGTAGTCACGCCCGTCTTTCATCTTCTGAAGCGCAGCGCGCGCGCCTGTTGCGATTGATGTGCCTTTTAAATGCGAAGCATTTCTATCTAGCCGCCTACGTCTAGGTGCACTCGTAATCGCCTCCGTAGCTTGGGGTAGACCAAAATTTGTTTGGGAGGGTATTGAATATGTCTGGCTGGTCATGACACGAGTAACATGAAAATCCTGTCGCGTACGTCGTCAAACCCTTTCCTGCAGACACGTGTGGCACATACCCGTATACCACGGGCCGCGGTATGTAGGTATGCGCCACAGGTGTCTTGAGCACAGGCATTAGTAATTTAAATGCGAGAGCGTTAGGAAAAAATGACGTCGGCAGCGCTGACCCGACGAATGCAAATAATAAATATCAGGGTCCCAGCAGGAATCGAACCCCAGCAACACCTTACCCTATGCAGGCGAAATGTTGTTGAAACGTCAATTGTGGTTTGTGCTGGCCATTTGCTTACTTAAGCGGCATCCACTGTAGTTGGTCCACGAAGCACTATCCAGGGCTACCATCCTCGCAAGCACAAGTGCTACATATCAGCTTACAGCTTCTGGTGTTGGTAGCTAATACCCATGTTTCTGTTGGCATCGTTACTCAACTGTGAACTGGTTTCTATACTTGGGATCTGCCAAATTTTTTCTACCTCGCAACGCGACCTTAAAGGACCCCTGACAGCAAAAGTTTTGTTTCCGACTTTTTTACAGCAATTTGTAGCTTTGCGTCTGGTAAGGCCGAAATTGAATCGTAAATGCTCTAACGCATCGTATAATTAATGCTAGCGTTGTTAATTCAGAACGATTTTGCTGCAGTTCGAAACGCCCGCCTAAATACCATAAGAAACTAGCGCCTCACAGCGGGGCAGCACCTGAGACTACATGCTCAAGCTTCGGTGACGCTGAACGCGCCGTTTTCAAATAGGGGGGACCCACGGGGGTGAAGAATGAAACGATGTGGGCGCTTTGAGCGTGTCCCCCCTCAGGAAAAATTAGGCAGATCCCAAGTACCATGGGAATCAATGTATGCGAAGCATTCGGAGGTAAGGTGACTGGTTTGTAATTTTTTTATTGAGCGAAACGTTATGAAATGACGCTAACGATATGTACAAATGTTGCACGCACAGACATGTTGAACAGTCGCATATGTTTCATATAGCCAGTTGTTTACAGCTGTGTAACGATGCCAACAGACACATGGGTATTGCCAACACCAGAAGCCATAAGCTGATATGTAGAGCTTGTGCTTGCAAGGATGGTAGCCCTGGATAGTGCTACGTAAACCAATTGCAGTGGATGGCGCTTAAGTATACAACTGACGTTAACCCGACAAGACTCCTTCGTCATAGGAGTACGTATGTAATGTTTTATAAAATTAGATAGCCAGCACTGCAACCACAATATACGTTTCACCAACATTACGCCTGCATAGGGTGTTCTTCAGAAGCAGTTTCGAGACCTGACGTGGCTCTGTGGTAGAATGCTTGATTGCCACGCAGAATGCTTGGGTCCGATTCCTGCTGGGACTCTCATTTCTATTCTTTGTATTCCTGGCGTCAACGCTGCCGGTGTACGTTTTTCTTAACGCTGTCGCCTTTAAATTACCAGTGTCAACACCACCGATGTCAGTTTCTCTTAACACCCTCGCATTTAAATTACCAATGCCTGTTCTCGCCGTTCCTGGGTAGATATAAATTGTCAAAGTCCTGTGGCGCATACCCGCATTCCGCGGCCCGTGGTATACGGGTATGTGCCACACGTGTCCGCAGGAAAGGGTTTGACGACGTATACGACAGGATTTCCACGTTATTCATGTCGTGACCAGCCAGACATATTCGTCAATACCTCTTACGCTCCCATTCAAATTTTGGTCGACCCCAAGTTAAGGAGGCCATCACGAGAGCCCCCCAGACGTAGGCGGCTAGATAGATAGACGCAAAGAAATGCTTCGCATTTAAAAGAAAAGCATTCTTGGCGTAAGCAGCCAAAACCACCTTGAGAGCAGCCGGATAACAAAGCGAGAGGGGTGACGAACAATAGTCCTCGCCGGGTGCCAGTCGGGGTATTGTGCGCGCCCCGAAAATGTTCTCTGACATCGACAATACTTGCTTGACCTCCGCAACGTCACGAGGGGAGCCTCTGTCTACGTCAAACCACAGAAACTGTCGATTACACCTGAATACTCGGATGAGCACTGACCTTTACTTTGAAACCAAATTAAAATATCTTACAGGCAACGCTCGTCCCTAATAATCGGTCAGAAGTGCCCCCGCATGCAGGAGTCTCAAACAACACAAGCATCTCGAGTCTAAATTTGGTGTCAGGGGTCCTTTAAAAGGCCCCTAAACCACACCGAGTTCAAAGGCAAGACAGTATCTTTCTCGCCTTCACTACCCTTCCTACAAGCACTAAGCGTTGAGCCAATCAGAATTTCGCGCTTTTCGACTACACGCTGCAGCTATCTCCGCTTGCGCAGTCGCAAACGCAGAAAACCAAGTGAAGTCAGTTTATCGCACACGACAGTCATGCGAGACAAGGCATACCGGGCATGCGACTGCATGGCAAAACATGGTGCGACAATCCACAACAGATTATCTCTTATACCGTATGACGCACTCGTTCTTCGTTATTTTCAGAGGTTTAGGGGCCCTACAACCGCCGTTCGTGGGCAAGATTACGCGAATTAGGCTTAAGAATGGTGTGACGCTCCTTACCACAAGGGTGGAGATTTAATTCCCAGTCCATGGCGGTCGCATTAAATAGTGGCAACGTACAAACTGGCCCGTACAAAGCCGCATCAGACGAAGCCCTCCACTATGGCGTCCCTCATAATCTTAATGTGGTTTTGGGACGTTAACCCCAACAATCATTACTATTGAACACGCCCGGATACTTTATCGTGTGATTTTTGCACGGTGGTATGCAGTAGCTCTGCATTAAGAAGATGCGACTCTAGTTGGACGAGAGAATGATTGCGTCGCACGACGGCACTTTGCTTGCTTGTAGTCTTTATTGCAGTTAAAAGTAACAACAACAACAACAACAACACACAGAAGAAAACCCAACCAAACACAAAAACAACGGTTTTTTTACACCCCTGGACTTGCACACAGTAGCCAGTAGAAAACAGCACCAGGAAAAACCTGCAAAAAAAGAAAAAAAAAGAATAGTACAAGTGTAAATGAAATACTCGGACAGCGTGCATGTTACTAACGTCTGCATGTTACTAATGTTACTAACGCTAAAAGAACATTCGCATTTGTGAATCGTTACTTTTGTTTCACACCAGTGCTTGCAACTAACGCGAATCGGCAAACAGTGAGCGCCGTTCGCGTAAAACACTAATTGTCGGGGAAATCGATTTGCAGAGATAGCGGATATATTAAAAAATGCGTCGAACCTGTAAGCATAGGTCAGCAAAAAATGTGGAGCTCACTCGTGAGTGAGCTCCACATTTTGGCGACTCGATCACCAAAATTTTACTCATTCGGACTCACTTGGACTCAGACTCGCTGAACATTTTCTCAACCGGACTCGCTCGGACTCAAACTTACCAAAATATTGCTCTATCTGAGTCTGAGTCTGAGTGAGTCGACTCACGAGTCCATTGAGTCGTCTTAGGGCTGATAGTAATGCCGAAGTTGAGTAGATAGGACCACAGGTCGGCAGAAAAATGTGGAGCTCACTCAGACTCCGACTCACGAAAATATTACTCCACCCGACTCAGACTCTCACCGCTCAATCCGAGTGAGTGAGTCTCCGTGAGTCGACTCATGAGTGAGTTTGCCGACCTATGGCTATAAGAATGCAAAATATGTTAGCCGTAACGGGCTACCCCGGGCTGGAAAATATTTTTAAATTCCAAGCATTTCTTTGCTATCTATCTAGCCGCCTACGTCTGGGTGCTCTCGTGATAGCCTCCTTAACTTGGGGTAGACCAAAATTAGTATGGGAAAGTATTCTACCACAGACCCATTATGGTTGCAGTGCTGGCTATCTAATTTTATAAACATTACATATGTACTCCTATGATACAGGCGTCACGTCGGGTTAACGTAAATTGTATTCTTTAGCGTCATCCACTGAAGTTGGTATACATAGCACTGGCCAGGGCTACCATTCTCGCAAGCACAAGCACTACATATCAGCTTACCGCTTTTTAGACAACGTATCGCTCAATAGAAAAATTACACCGCAGTCACCTTCCCTCCACATGCTTCGCATAACATCGATTCCCATGGTACGTGGCATCTGCAGAATTTTTATCATCAATGTGCAGCATATCCATTCAACGTCTGCCCTCTTCGAATGTACTACTCACAACATAGTGGAGGCCGCATCAGACGAAGTACATTGATTGCGTGAGCCCTTCCAGGACGCGGACGGCCTCCACGTACTGGCTGGTGGCGACCGTGTCCCCGCTGCCCCTTGAGGAGTCGCTACTTGAGCTGGACACGTCGACCTTGCTGATGATGTGATTCTTAGCTCGGAACGCAGCTAAGTGGGCGTAGTATACTGGTGCCGGAATGCTGACGCTGCGAGAGCAGCGAGCGTACGTGTGGCAGAGGTAATAACTCAGCTTCTGGAGCTCGTCGGCCGAGAAGTTGGAGTCGTCCCACACGATGTAGTAGTGAGCCGGTCGGCTCGTGCCCTGCGCCACACGGAAGAATACCTCAAGCGAACACTCGGGGTATTACCGGACACATGCGCCGCTGGCCGGCTCACCTACACGCCTGCAAGCACCACCACTGCTTCCGTTTCTACGCCTTCTTTAAGGGTATTTGGAGATTCTGCTCGGTCGGCCCACATTACCAATAATGTGGGCCCGATCGCGAACGCGGAGACCGTGCTGTAGTCAACTCATCCCGGTGCTGAAGACAGTTCCATTCGTGACCGCGTACTTGTCTTGCCGATTTTCGGGCCATGCACGTAATGGCTATGCGTCAAAACGAGTTACAACCGACCAACGATTTCCTAGCAGGTAACTGCTACGAAAACCTTGATGCAAGTACCTGATGACAAGTCGACCCTTGACTTAATCCATGCAGTTTCGATATTTGAATAACTTAGTGCCGTTATTTCAGCGGGATACACGCGCGGATTTTACACCCGATCTGTTCTAATTGAGGGTGGCTATTCCTGGGATAGAGCGTATATTTGATTTCAAACTCTAAAATCGATCGTGTATCAGGACTGGGCCCAAGCCTAATATTCATGCATTGTCCTGCCCGTATAACATTCCGTCGTGTTTTCGCTGTCTCGTCGTAATGAAGGTGAACCAACTATCCCAATCAATACATGTAGTGACTTTTGTTCGTATTCGTCGCGCCGCCAATAACACGGTACTTTTTTCAAGTGGCGCTTCGAGCGCTTCGTGAAATGCCGCGGAGCTTTGAAGCTTTCACGCCTTCCGGCGATCGCAAGCACCTAATATAGCTGTTGGGAAAACGGCGCCACGGTAACGCGAGGGTAAGAGCATAGCGCGTCCCTCTAGTTCCACCGGTGAATATGTACAGGGACTTCATGGACCAAATGCATCGCTAGTTTTGTCCAGGCATCGACAGAGGAAAATAGCTCCTCTCTGGCGAACGCCCACTCCTGGACAGCTCTCATTCGCGCACTAAATAACAGGCCGTAACCATCATTACCTGGATTCCAAAGTGGCTGCACAGGAAGAAGTCGAAGTCCAGTGGGTGTGTGACCACTGTGTCTACTGTGGTGCCTGGTGGCACGTTGCGGAACTTGCCAACGCCGTCACGGTCGCTGGCTGGCATGAATCTCGTGTGATGACGCTTTTGCACGACGATGAATGTTAAGGCCGGCTGGTACGTCTCGTTTGGAGACAACTCCTTGCAGGCCAGGCGAATGGCACTTACCTGCACAGGTAGTTGATAAGGCGTAACCGAACTGTTGTTGGACACATTGATTCAAAATATGGCGCGTATTTTTAGTTGCACCATGAAATTACTTTTCTCACTTTCGCTTAAAGTTGGTTTGAAACTCGGCCAAGGAAAGCGACAGTCGAAGATAGTCGAAAGGGGTGCGGATTAGGTTGTGTCACGAGAATAGAAATGTTCACGCAGCAGAGTCAAGAAGCCTGAAGGGCGGTTCACAACCTTGGACGTTATAAACAAGGAAGGGAGCGGCGAGTAGATCCAATCAGTGACTATCCTCTTGGCGGCATGGTAACAAGACGGCGTACTTTGCGCTGTTAATTTTAGTTCAGGTAATTTGCACACGGCACCTTCAAGAACTAAAGCAATTACTTATCGGTTATTCAGCCGATTCTGAAGTACATCTGTGCAGTATGGAATCCACATAAGGATATAATCATCATTTACTACGGGACCCGATGAGGCACCTTTTCTCAGAATAATTAGGAATCGTGCACAATGCCCAAAGCGATTAAAGGAAGCGAAGTGAAGGCTGCGAATTAAATTAGCCCAGCTGGTGGTGCAAGCCACTGTTTACACCAATGTTACAGCCGGCAATGAGGCGGTGCGGAGGGTACGGGTGATGCGCGAAAGAACCGAAAGATGTCTTTCTCTACCCTACTTATCTGTAGTGACACTGCTAAAAAAAACCGAAAACTAACAAGGGCGCGCGCTGGGCGAGCATAGAGACGCGAAAGACGAAAGGGGCAGAATACTATAAATACTAGTCTCCTGCTTAAATTTAGAAAACTCACTCCGAGCGTTCAGCGACCATGAGAATGACAGGTACCACATGCCAATAAACCCAATTATCTCTACCTTTCGTAATAACACTCCAAATTACATTATTGGTCAAGGTGCTTAGGTTTGTTTCACATAGTTATTTTTGTCGCGGAGTTAAAGGGACAAAGGAGTGAAGGGCCGATGACAGTCGAGAGTATGTACCACTGAAGCAGCGACAGCATAGCATCCATCTAGGTAAGCGACAGTGACGCATGCAGTGACACCCACCTCCCGGTTTCTCACTTCCAGAAACTGTCCCTCACTGACGCCATCGCGGTAAAAGATTATGCGTTCCGGCTTGTGTCTCGTTGCACGGAAGAAAGCCTTCAGCATGTCCTTCATCATTTCCTTGAGATCCTTGATGATCTCGACGCGAGACTTGGCTTCAGAGTGCTCCATCTGGATGCGCACTGTGGCGTGGAACTTGGATGGGATGGAGTCGAGGCTTCCGACGCAGGCAGCGATCGATGGTCGGATCTTGTCGCCCGGCGACGGGTGCGAAACGTCGCCGCCGATGATGATCACGGGCTTCTGGAACAGGGACGGCTTCTCTTGCGCCAGCAGGCTGTTGTTCGTTCCGCCCAACTTGGCGTTGATCTTCTGGCACAAGTTTTGAACAAGCGCGGCGTTGCACTTCTTCACCACGTTCATATCGAGGACGCACTGAGTGCGAAGGCCGAGCTCCGTCTCGGCCACCTGTTTGATTTCGGCATAGTTTGTCGATTTGGAGATGACGAGAACGAGCATCTGGAGTTTGCTGTGCTTGTGCTGCTGGTCGGAGAGTATGGTGCGTATCGGGCGCCGGTTGGGGTCCGCACAGGAGACCTCCAGCGGCGGTTCGATGCGCATGCCGAGATCCATGCCGATGCGTATGAGCATCTTGATGAAGCTGTCCAGGCTGTCGCGCTGAGCGAACCGGGTCATGTTCACCACCGCCCAACGGTCCATGGTGGCCGCTTTGTAGAAGTGCTGCCCGCGAAGCTCCCACGTGCCGTCGCGCGGCTTGCTCAGTGCGTTGTTTTCGAACACCAGCGAGGGAGGGTCGAGCACCCTGCCTTTTAGCTGAGTTGGATCAGTGCTGATCTTGATCTCGAACTCACGCAGGTAGTCCTCGGTGCTGTTCACCAAGTCGCGTACGGACTGCCGGATTTCCTGCGAAAACGAACAAAATCGCGCTCCGACGTTGCTACCGGTGTGAGAAATGCAGGACGACGACATCTGCAGTCGTCAAGCGGAAACCTTGACACCTTACGAATTTTGCATACACAGCGCACTTGTGCCTTAAACACAACGAATAGGGCCGAGTTGCTGCTTTACGAACGACCTTGCCTGCGACGTAGAGGGGCTGTGGAGCAAGTTTATTTTGTGGTTCAGCATGACCAAGTAGGATTTAGCACAGGATTTCGTACCGTAAATGAAGTGAACAATCGAGTGATCAATCAAGTGATAATCGAGAAGAGCGGAATACAACCAACCCCTATATATAGCCTTCATAGAAGTTGCGAGGAAGCCTTCGATTAGGTCGAAATCGAGGCAGTCTTGCAGCCATTACGGAATCAGGGTATAGACGATCCATTTATAAAAATAGTGGAATTATTTTAATTGCCCCTTAATTACAGGTATACATGTGGTAAGGTGAAATGGGCGAATTGAAGTCCTTCCTGCGAAGAGCCCATTACCGCTTTGAGATTTTTAAGTGACCTGTGGTAGTTATTACGGAATGATGAAAGTCGACCGAATTCACCTGCGGTACCAAAACCGTAGCTCCGATGAGTGCAACTAGCAGACGATTAGTGACGCCGCCGTTTCCGACAACTATTTCAGCAGACCGACTACTATTGCAGTAACGAATCCAGACTTAAGCCTGGATTTGTTGAACTACGTGCGCGACGCGTGCTATAATCGCTAGTGCAGGCTGCACTCACAAAGCGAAGTAGTTTGATGGTTGATATAACGACACTCGCTCATTCTGGAAGTCGCAGAAGACTCTGGCAGGAGCGCTTTTCCGTGTTTCATTCTGCGAAAATTTCCAGCGACAATGGGCTCTTCGCCGGGCATTAGAAGACCGCGCACCAGGTTGGACTTCAGTAATACGCTGCCTCCGTTACGGCAGAAGCCATAATATCTGAGGTTTTACGTCCCAAAACCACGATATGATTATGAAAGACACCGAAGTGGAGGGCTCCGGAAATTTTGACCATCCGGTGTTCCTTAACGTGCACTGACATCGCACAGTACACGGGCCTCTACCATTTCGCCTCCATCGAAATGCGACCGCCGCGGCCGGAATCGAACCCGCGAGCTTCGGGTCAGCAGTCGAGCACCGTAACCGCTGTTCCACCGAGACGGACATGGCGGAAGCCATGCGCATTTTGAATAGCTCTTTTTCGCGAGGCATATCTGACGGGAGAGAACAGCCGAAAAATCGTGCGAGATATCGCAATCCCAGCACCTCGGCTATCGTATCAGTACAATAAGCGGCAGACCACTTAATATTACACAAATTTTCCAGAACTCGTTCACGATCACCCACAATCACCCACCACGGTGGTCTAGTGACTACTGACCCGAAGGTCGCGGGATCGAATCCCAGCCGCGGCGGTCACAATTTCGATGGAGGAGAATGCTTGAGGCCCGTGCACTTGTATTTAGGCACACGTTAAAAAACCCCAGCTGGCGGAAATTTTCTGAGCCCTCCACTGCGGCGCCCCTCAATGGTATCCTCAATAATGCGGATGCGCTTCCCTGCAAAGAGAAAATACCTGAAAGCGCTTCGAAGGCTGCTTGGCCGTGCGCTTGATCATCTCGGCCGTCTGAATTTCGTCCAACTTCTTCCGGCAGTGCTGGCCCTCGACCAGCTCGCACACTTCAAGCGGGATGTAGACCGGATGAGCGGCGCTGCCGCTCTGGATGCACGGGAAGTGCGGGTAGGAGAGGCGGCTGTAGCGGCTCTGGAAGTACTCTGCCACGGAGATGGTCGACCCGTCCTCGGTGCTGAAAAAGATCTCCTTGGCCGACTCCTTGGTGACGCGTATCACCTTGTACTTCCGCGGGTAAGGCAGGTGCGTGACCTTGACCCGCAGCCCCTTCAGCTCCTTGTTTAGCCGCGCGTGGTGGAAGTCTCGGAGTGTCCGGAAGTCGGAGGGTGTCATCTCGCGCCTGCCGTCGCTGAATATCTTGCACATAAAGCTGACGACGGGTAGAGTCTCGTAGAAGGCCGTCGCCGACATGTCGACGTTCAGCATGGGCTTCCACTGAGCGGGTCGCACGCTCGTGTAATACCCGAACCACACCTCTCGACCCCCCACCCAGAGAGTTCAGTTCGTGTGGCGGAGGCGGCCTGAAGAAGGATCGCCCAACGGGAGTCAGCTTGATGGAAGGTCCGTGGCGCACGACGATGTCTATGGCCTTGCAACACCTCCTGGGGCACAGTATTGACCTTATTTTCGTAGACCGCATGGAAGGCGTCCAAGTTGACAGTGGCAGCATACTGAATCTTCACGATGAACTTCTGGACTCTTTGGTCCTCCTCCAGCTCGACCACGAATGTTCTTTCGCGGAAGTTGAGCTGGTGTCTAGTGTAGAGGTTTTTGCGGCCGTCAAAGGCCGGGATGTGACCGGCAAGTTCATTTCGGTATTTTTTGACGAGCAGTTCGATGACCATTCGGTTGATCTTCGTGCTGAGGCAGCGGTACTTTTTTTGTTCGGGCACTTTGGCTTCCCCGGAGCCCTCCGAGAAGATCTCCACGTCGTAGTGGTACACATTGCCATCGGGAATGTCAATGCTGAAGTGGTTGGCCACTAGCTGGATTGATCGGCCAAGCTTACCATGCGCTGGCCGCCGCGGAAAGTGCGACGGCAGACTCCTCTCCAATTCCTGCGACACATTTACGCAACGCATCCGAGTTTTAGCTTGGTTAAAAGTTACCGATATGGTGTACGAGAGCAAAAATGCTGGTAGTGACATTTGGGAATGCTGAGTTATAACATTTTGCCTACATTTCTTATTCGCCAGAAACGGTACAAGGGTGGTCTGGGCACTTTACGTACCTTACGCTATTTTTACACATAGCCACCACACCGGTTCAGACTTTTGGCCATCGCAGCAGTAAAAAGCTACGCGTTTGCCAAGATATACACAGCTTCGTGACTCAGAACGTTGCGTTATCGTGTCTCAATGCTCACCAACTAACGAACGTGGGGAGGACACGCACGAGCATCGGTTGATGATAGAAGCTGAAAGTAGCCAGAAAAGTAGCCATGCAGCCATCTTGAAATTTTCGTCCACAAATCCCAAAGCAGCTACACTCAGTAAAAAGAAGAAAATGTCCCAAAAGAAAATACCCCAAGAACATGGTAGTAGATGAAATATCAATAAAGCTAATCAAACAGCTGGACCTAATGATCAAAGCACAGCTTGATATTTCCGAACAGCAAATTATTAAAACAATGAAAATTCCCAGTTGATGGCATGAACACCAGATGGACCTTCAAAATTATTTCCTTCCAGGCAGATCTTTAGAGGATATGTATAATGAATACGGCGTTTGCGTTGTCCTCTCTTGTGTCCGTGTTTGCACGCCTGTACCGTCTTCTATCGTGAGATGTTTAGAGGATAATGTGCTTTGAATTAGCTCACTTGCACGAACCCTTCAGTAGACAGCACTTCTGGATAACAGGGGATATTGCAACCAAGTAGTCAAATAATTGGTGCCCGAGGGCCATTCACAGCATGAATGATGAAAATAAAGATGAGTAGCGGGGACGGAGCTCTCGTGGTCAGCTCTGAACCTTACGTATTTTTTTTCACCCTCTACAGTGGTGAACCGGACATGTGGTTCGAAGGTTTGTGACCTCGGGGAACTGGCATTTGGGGTTGCAATAAATATGCGATAGCGCGTGCAATTCAGAGAGGGCCCATTGGTATTGGGGGCCTTCTGGAAAAAAAACCACAATAGAGGCAGTGCGATAGGCTTTTTCGGAAGAGAGAGAGAAGGGCAGAGTAAACTGTTTTGAAGAAAGACAAAAAGCATGGACACGGAACTGAGAAGATCAAGAACTGCGGCGAATAGAAAATCAAGGGCATTATCTCTAATACTACAGAGAACAAAATCATGCCGAAGCAAATATTAACAGGAGGAAGCACGAGTCATTTGAATGGAATGCCAGGTCATTCACCGGTCGAGACCGTATTCGCTGGTCAGATGCTAGATAAGCGACAGACGTTTTGAGTATTGGTGAAAACGAGCAGGAAATTGATTGACAGAACCGTAGTCCTTACAACTTACAGGCATGGACAAGACGGTCACATGTTGCTGTTTTACTCTTCTGTTTTTATTCTGATTTTGCACATATATATGGCTACAGTTACACATTAACTCTCTTAAAAATCATACTCTCTGGAAGGCGTGGCTGAAAAATGAGTAAACGTGCATCCTTTAAAGCGAGATACGTATGTGGCAAACCAGGGCTCACCATAATGAGTTCACAGGTAATCTTTGTGATGTATATCGTAGCGATACGCTGCTCTCACCTAACGTCGCCGACATCGGCCGCTATAGACCATGCCCCTACGATGCGAACAGCCGTGTTCCGTCGTTTCGCTCACCTTCATCTGAATCTCGTCGCTTGACGGGCCACTCGCGGTCGCTCCACCTTCAGCGCCCGCGCATGGTCGCGTCGTGGCTGGCGGTGACGGCGTCGCACTGGCGGGCTGGCGGGACGCTGGCTGGCGGCTGCTCCCGGCGGTTGCGCCCGCTGTTCGAGGTCCGCTGTTGGCAGTAGCCGCACTGCTGTAGCTGTTGTTCGGCTGTGGCGGGGCCGCCGCCGTGGAGCCCGCCTGGGACGCCCCCCCGCTGCTGAAGAGCCTGAGCGAACGAACTTTTCGGGGTTGCACCCGAGGACGGCCGCGCGTTTGGCGCGCCACCTTTGCCGGCAGCAGCTGGGAATCACGGGAAAGAAGAAAGCACTCATGCTCATGAACGCCCTCACACCCAAGAGAAGACTCCTTTGTACCGCCGCGGAAGAGGGTTGAACTCGGAACCGAGTTTCACGTTAACTTTATTTCGGCGCCGGACATGGCACTGTTCCATCGGAATTCGATTCGATTACGAATAATCCGACACGACGAATATCGAGAACGCGGCAAATGTTGCGAAAACCCGCCTGAAGAGGTCGTTTCCCTGCAGTACGAAGTGGCAATCCAAAAAGAAAGAAAGAAAGAAAGAAAGAAAGAAAGAAAGAAAGAAAGAAAGAAAGAAAGAAAGAAAGAAAGAAAGAAAGAAAGAAAGAAAGAAAGAAAGAAAGAAAGAAAGAAAGAAAGAAAGAAAGAAAGAAAGAAAGAAAGTGTAAACTGCACCCCGATTAAGGTATAAAAAAGCGTGTTATACGGGCGTGTATGGGGCTAAGTATGTAAGACTTTTTTTTTAAATGTAAAGTTTTGGTGCTTCTAACTTACACCCTCAAATCTTGCTACTATTCAAATTTGCTTAGAAATCATGCTATTCTAACTACGACGGGGGGGGGGGGGGGAAACGAACCCGAGCATTCTTCAGGAAATAGCGATGAAAAATGAATTTCATGAACACATGTGAGGTGCTACCACTAAAAAAAAAAAAAAAAAAAAAAAAAAAAAAAAAAAAAAAAAAAAAAAAAAGCGATGATTGTTCACACGTAGCTTCGCAGCCCGTTTATTAGTGAGACAAGAAAGAGAGGCCCCGTGCATTTTTCATGCGAGTTGCGTTAGATGCCATTTAAACTGGAAACTGCTTTGCGCATTCGAGCATATATATAGTACACTCTCAGTACGGTCCTGGATAATAGCCTCGATATAGGCGGCATCCTTCGACGTACTGTTTATTATCACGGCTATGGACAGCCCAGCGAAGAGAAGTATACGTTACTCTCTTCAGGCGGCCTCGAACTTGAGGAGTGCCGCCTATAAACTATCGCAGTAAGCGGCCGAAGTCCGCATACGGCCCCGCAGGCCGATCCGCGTGCGAGTTGAGCCGTTGAGCGGCAGGGCGGCGGGGAACAAGCGTCGGAAACAACTGCACCACGCATGCGCTTGAACGAAAAAAAAAAAAAGAAAGAAGAATTGAGACGCCCGTTCCGCGCTCGCCCGGCGCGCGTGCGTGAAGGGAAAAAAAAAAAAAAAAAAAAAAAAAAAAAAAAAAAAAAAAAAAACGACAGACGAGCATCGCGGAAGCTGAGAACTTTCGTGTTCGCCGCGCGGCCGCTCCATCACGAGACGTGCAGGCGACAGAGCTTTGAGGCCGGTAACCGTCACCTGTTTGTCAACGTACTTGGAAAGCGCTAAACTGCGTCGGCTGCACGCTTTGCGCCTGCCGCTGGGTGATATGTTTTCATCAATGGATATGAAAGGTGTGTTTCGAGGGCAACGTAACGCGCCGCAATGTGAGTGCGATGGATTTTGCCGCGCCGGGAACAATGAGCCTGCCGCACCATACCAGGCTGGTTGGTGGGCGTACTGCGGGCACAGTCCAGTACAACATGCTCGAATTGGTAAGTAGCCTTTTTGTTTTCTTTGATGGTGTCGTGATATCTGCTGATGCATGTGCGGGATCCAATTTTGCTGAGTGAACGAAAAAAAAAAAAAGTAGGAGGAGGGTGGGCACACTTCGCCCGTTATATATATACATTGATCGTGTTATACTTGCGAGAGAACATTAAGCGCAGCAGTAACTACTCCCGAATTTACATGCTTTGTGTGTAATCTTCGTTACATCCCATTGTAGATGCGCTTTTTCGCGGAATACAATGCTTCTCATGTTATCATGTGTACACATGACGTTGTGACAAATTTGTTTTCAATTTACTCAGTTCATGGCTCGCATTTGTTTCGTGACTTAATTGTGGCATGCCAGCTTGTGTAACTTTTCAACATCTGGAACCGCGTACGTTTTTCAGGGTCGAGATCTACGCAAGACGTGTTCTTCATGCCGCCCGATGTGCCACCCAGTCAACCGCAGGAAGCGATTGAAACACTTTCCAGTGCTTACGGCACACTTTATTTAGGATATCATACATCTCCCTGCATTTGGGCAAGCCCCAGTGTTACTGTTTTGATTCCAATAAAAGACGACAAACAACATTTGTTTTATCAGTTATCGAGTTATGACATTTGTCACGCATTAAAAAGAAAGTACGTGTGCATGCAAAACAGATTCCTGAAACACTGGCCTATCAATATCAATGCTCGTGTTCTACAAAACAAGTTGAACAGATGATTTTTGGAAAACAATGCACAAAAGGAATAAACGGAAGGCAGTGAGACAGAAAGTGATCCACATTGATTGAAAATTGGTGGGTTGAACTTTTATTAATGGTTCTGTAATTGCATGGTGAACTCGAAAATCGAGTGCAGGTGCACCAGGCAGCAGGAGATCATATGCCACCGACTTTTTTTCAGTTTTGAATATCTGCTACAGTTCTCGTATTCTAGCATGGCATTTGTAACGTTGAACCACGATCAAGCCAACCTGTGTACTGCTGTGGCAATGTACCAGTTATAATATATCCTCATTTTCTGAAAATCAGCTGTTTTATTGAGGCATGCAGCAACAATTTTCAAGTTCGTTCTGCACCCCAACTACACGCGGACGTTCGCGAAAGAGACGTGCAAAAGCATCGACTATTTATTTGGAGGGAAACTTGTCCGTGGCAAATTTGTGTACGTCATACTTGATCTTGGCGCACGTTTCGACATTCTCTTGAACAGCGGTGTGATGCTGAGTAAAAACCACTGTGTCGCGCGAAATAGCGCGCATAAGTGGTAATTGCTGAAACAGATGATCGTCGAACTGCTAAAAAGGTGCTGCTGACCCAACGTGCGGCTAGCGACGGTTCACGCGCACTAAGTGCAAATGTTAGTGTAGGCACTTTAAAATACCCATTCAAGCATTAACGTGCCAAAGCAGGTTAACGTTACACGAACAGCTGAGAACGGGCTGCTGTCACTGACACGCGTGTACGTCGCGGCATAAATAACGGAAATTGCTCGCAGCACACGCACATGGGAAAAATGTACGTGGGTTCCGAGATCTGAGGATATCCTCGTCACGCTGGTTTACATTCGCGAATTTTCGTTGAGCGAAACAACCGCTGTTCACGGAGAAGCTTTAACGACACACGGACACACGTTAATCGTTCTTGCGGCACGGCGAATTACGAACCGAAGTCGGAGCCGAAGGTGCTTACCGCGTTTGTCTGGAGTTCATGAAGCCCCGCAAACTATTTGCTGACCTAATGCACCCTCAAACACATGCACATGGCACAAAAACAGAAGTTCAACGTCGCGCCGACTGTTTGCAAACGGCATGGTAGATATATACCTCCGCGAAAAAACGAGCATTCCTGCGGTGGCGCTGTGGTGCAATGGGTAAGTTATCTGCTTTCAGTGCACGCGGCCCCGAGTTCGATTCCAGTGCTGTGCGTAATTTGCATGTTGTTGTCGCAGATGTTGATGATTGTGATACTGTTCATCTTCTAATTACCCGTAGTGATAATTACAACCGTCAAACTGGCGAGAAAATGGTTGACAGCGTCAAAAAATAACTTTTTTTCTCGCGACCGCATCAGGGCCGCCTACAGACAGGCCGCGTACAGGGCCGTCACGCGTAACCGCAGGCCGTACCTAGCCAGGAAAAATTTGACTTAAAATCCCGTCTAAGCGTCGCCACGGCTATTCTGAAGGCCACTTAGAGTAGGGCCGCTTCTTCTGGGACACGGCTACGGAGCCGCGTAACGAACTGACTAGATGCGGCCATAATTTGACCGGATTTCCTGCCTGTAGGCGTGTATTCTAGCCGGGATTTGACTGAGAGTATACTGCCGCTGGCCTTGCCCTTTCACACCCTCATAGCGCATGAAAACGGCGTGCGGTTATTTCCCGTCCTAGCCGCACGGTTGTTTAATGGTGATGGTGTTTTACTGCAGACACGAAGGTCGCGGCATCGAATCGCGGCCGCGGCGGATGCATTTCGGTGGAGGCGAAATGTTAGAGGCCTGTGTATTTTGATCTATAGACGCACTTTAAATAACAAATAGTCCGAAGCCCTCCAACTACGGTGTTCCTCGTAATATCGTGGTTAATACCTATATTTTGCTTCCTACATGCGCGCGTGTTTATATTTAACGCAAATTAGCCTGCCAAGGGGGGCCACGGTTAGAAGCCTTCCTTTCCACGCGCCGTTCCGATACCATGCATTCGCTGTGCGCAGTCACGGGGGATTCAGAATCGGTTTTTCAAATTTTGTTACGCACTCACTGCGGTGAGGGGGGTGCCCGTCGCTTTTAACGACAGCGATATAGTGATTGGACAACAGTTACACGACAGCCGAACCGTGTTGGCGTGCGCCGAAGTGGCACGGGCAGACCACTGAAGCCTTAACACTTTCTGAGGCCACCGATGAAGAACTGTCTGTAGATACGTCAAATTGACGCAACAGTATTAGAAGGCACTCGATATTCTATAGTACATTGATTTGTGCGTGTTATTAATTAAATGTCTATGTATCCTGAAGTCATTCATGCTCTATTTTTGCATAAAGAGAATCAAATCTCAGGCTAGAAATACAGCGCTAATTTATTTTCGGTTATGTTCATTCGGAACAAAGAAATAGTATACTTTTGTCGTAGCTCGCAGGACGTGGCAAGTCAAAATACTAGGCTTGTGCGAATAGTGAACTTTTATGGTTCGAAGCGAATAGTGATTTCGGTCGAATAATTTCGAATCGAATTCGAATAGTATATATCGACAAATAGTTTAAAAAAATTTAAACAAGGCCTGTGCAAATGCCATTTTTTTTGCTTCAAAGGAAGTGGAAACAACTTTGAATAGTAAAAGGATTTGACTTTCCGCAGAATGCTAGTGATCATTTGTAAAATATGTTACGTTTTAAAATTTACTATACTTTGAGCATATAAGCTGGTATAACAAGCTTTTAAACTTAAAAAATGAATCGGATTTGAGGGTAATATCTTCATTTAACCTTGAAGTGGGGCTTCGCGGCAGTGCGGATTTCCTCTAGACACGTGTTTTCACGGCTTAGCACCACTTCACTGCAGTGAAACCACCTTTACAGGCATTACATGCGGACTAGTTTCCGTTTGATTAGGTGCCTTCACGGCTTAGCACTCCTCCACTGCAATGAAACCACCTTTACAAGAGGTTACATACGGAATAATATACACCTGGATAGGTGCTTTCACGGCTCAGCACCTCTCCCCTGCAGTGAAACCACCTTTACAAAAAGTTACATGCGGACTGATACGCATCTATTCGTTCGTTTCGAATACTTCGAAATTTTCAATAATTTAAATTCGAATCGAAGCGAATTCGAATACTGCAATATTCGTTCGAACATTCGAAACAGTCGAATATTCGCACAAGCCTACAATATACTCGTCGAAGTGACTATTCAACAGAGCACTGCGAAATGAAGTTAAATGAAGGCACATTTATTACGCAGAAGGTTCTGTTTATCAAAAGTTCAATGTATATTGCGCTTTCTTAGCAATTAGTCGAGAACCAGCGAAAAAAGTGGTTTACACAATTGTGTACAAAGAGCCTCACAGGGTTAAAGCCTGTGTCGTCATACGATCACTGTATGTAGCGCTCTTGTGAAAAGCGACGCGCTCCCCTTACAGTCATTTACTATGCGTTACAGCACGGTAAAGAATAGGAAGCAAATGGCAAGCGGTGAAAAAATTGGGGGAAGGAACGCTTTCTTGGCCATTCATGAATTCCGATTCTTTGCCACGTTCTAACAAATTGGACAACGCAATACCAACACTTTAAATTGCCGTAGAGAGGCCGATCCGGTTGCGTGCTGTATTCAAAACTGCATTCTGAAGTCCCACCATGCACATGTATGTTAGATTTATTTTATGCATGTGGTAATATAATGACTATCTGCATGAAAGTGTTGCATGAGGAAGATTCCCTTCATAAAAACTTAAGGTTAGGTTAGGTCTCTCCTATTTGTCTCCCCGCAAGGTTATGAAGGAGCAACCACTTTTCATTGAAATGCTGTCACTTTCGACTTTGTTGAGGGGGGGTTAATGTATTCAGATATGTGAATGGTTGGGGAACGAAAGATGCGGTATTTTTTAGGGCACAGTGAAAATCCGCGCGTAACGAGCTGTTTTGACAGCTACGTAGTGAAGCACGTGAAGTCGCGTTTTGTTGCGGTTCAAATACCTGCTGGAGCTGCTGCCGTGGCGCCGTTTCCGCGTGACTGTGCTCTTGAATCACGGGGTTGGCCACCAGGTGTCGAAGCTGACGAATTGCGCGGCATACCGCCTGCGAAGCGAGAACCAAAACGATAAAAAACAATGAACGTGAGACTGCCAATGCATGTAGTAACATCACGAAAAAGAAAAAAAAACACCACCTGACGATAGCGAGGCACCCTCACCCATGCCCCGAAGGTGTTCGCCCCGCTAGCTACAAAAGAGCAAAGGTTACAACTGTATACAGCCGAGAACGAAATGACAAGCTGTAGTTTCTAGGCATTTCGCGCGCCTTCGTTGGGTGATTGGTCAAGAGTCATTAATATGCGCTGCATAATACTTGGTTTGTATGGCCAACTTAACTGCAATTCAGAAATATTCATTAGCTTTTTTACAGTGAAGCATGTCATGTAAGGCACGCAAGGCAAGCAAAACAAAGGCTTATGTCGCTGCGTATAGGAAGCGTATTACAGGCGTCTCGGTCCTTGTACTACTTTGACCAGAGAAGGGGCGAGCGTAATGAATACATGGTAGGCCTCGTGCATGGGTTGCCGTTGGGTGGACATGAAAAGGCGCCACAACTCACGCCAAAAGTAGCCATGCCATTTGATATTATGCCAAATTTCTAGCCAAATAGGACAGAAGCGGTATTATCAACAGCGCCTTTACTATTGATGAATAAATAAAACCATTTTGAAAACCATTTTGAATAAAAAAGAGCCATGGCGCCAACTGAAAATTTTCGTCGCCAACGGGGTTCAAAAGTAGCCAATTTGGCGCAAAGTAGCCACCAACGGCAACCCTGGCCTCGTGCATTCCTCCGCCCAAAAGATTGCAGAACGCGAAATTTCCGAGAAAAGCTATATTCCCGCCTTGTCCTGAGAACGTAGCTTCCAGATAGATGTTCCAGCCTGTTACCTGCTATAGGTTAGAAGCGCCGTGCACTAACACAGCAGAAATTCGCATCTGCAGTGGAGCCCACGTTCCGTGAACTTTTGTGGGTGGGTGTACGTCTTCCACTCTTTTGGTGCCACACTGCCAAGTAAAAATGCCCGAGAGAATTTTATGGGCTAGTTGGCTCCAGTTGAAAGCTTGCGCGTCCTTGTTCTTTCATATACAACTGAATACGCTTCACTGCCGTACAATGTGTATATGTAAAATGTGTACGCCTGTTTTCACTTCGCGCATCCACCGGCGGCGGCTGCGATAAGCTGCTTCGGTGCATGGCCTCCGAGATTGCGGGCTGGCGGGTTTCTCTCCGGCCGTCCTAATCGCCGCGCTCCCCAGCAAAAAAAGAAAAAAAAAGTATTGCGCCTCGCGCGCCCGGCTACAGCGTGAGCGCGCGCTAACTGAGGATTCTGGTGGCAGCAGAGCGCGCGGCATACCAGCGTGCACAGTTGGTATTTTTTTTTCGCGTGCAAGGAAGAATCGGCGCCCAGATCTTCCGAATGCACTGAAGGCAAGTATCCATTTTCTGTTACTGCATTTATTTTGGCCCAACATACGAAGGAAAGCACGACAACTGCTCAATTTGCCCGATATAGGTCATTGTAAAGGACTTATGAATTCGTCTCTGGTAGTACTTTTTTTTTCATTACAGTCCGTTTCATCTCAGGCACGAAATACCCCGATTTGAGAACTATATGGGTGTTCTAGCATCCTTCCATTCTAGAGACACGTATGGGTAGAAACTGGGCTAATTTTCGTCGGTGTATCATATTGTCCTCCTATAGTGACATCGTTTTGCTATTTGATCGCGTACAGATACTTATGAGGATGTCAACCCAAGCATGGTTGCGCTCTAGAGAGACGCTCAAGATAACTGAATGCCGTGGTAAGGTCACTGAAGTAGGGTAATTTTGCCGGAATTTTGTTGCAGGCTTTGATTAGCCGACCTACATTTACTCCATACGCCGTTTACAGTGAAAGTGCCTGAGTTGTCATCGTCGCCTTTTTTGTCGTCTTTATTTTGCTTATGTTTTGGTGGCACAATGTCACTATCAATATCATCTACGTTTACTGTACTCTGCATACCAAGGGGTCGCACATGCAACAGAACGGCGTCCTTCTGAAGGAAAACTAAGTATTCATCCAGAAAGACAATTGATAAAAGAAAAAGCGCTAATTGTGTCTGCTATGTAGCGTTCTTTGAAAGCGTGTTGCATTCTTTCAGAAAAAGCTAAAGATTTCGATTTTTTACAACGTCCAACGTATTAACTAAACACCGCAAAACTCGCAATGCAAACCGGCGACCATAAATGAACAAAACGCGCCTGTAACCTGCCCGAAGCCGTCGCCACACCGGCGACGTTCAGTCTAGACGTATGGAAACCGCCTCCACCCTCCTCGTCTTTTGCATCTGCGGTGCCACAGGAGGTAGTTGGAAAGGGAAACTGGGGAAGCCACGCGGGCGAGCGCGAGGCATTGTGCGCTATGCGAGCGCGGCTTTCGCGTCAGACCCGGCGGCGTCAGCGACATCGCGAGAGGAGAGCATGCATGCCGAGTGCTCTGCCGAGTGCCGAGTTTGGTCGGCTCAGCGTTCCTCTCCAGCGTGCGCTCAACCTTTGTAACGCGCTCATGCTGCGGCGTTTGCGCGGTTACGTTGCGTGGATGCTTCGCTGGCGTTCTGTGAAAAGAAGAGAAAATTTCGGCGTCGCCGCTGTGCACACACCGTGCTACATGCAAATCTGTTTTTGTGCTGTTCGTATCGCGATTATTACTGGTGTTGTATGTGTGAATACACCACGGAGCTTCGAAAAGTTCAGTTTCTAGTGTCTTCCCGGACGTTTATGTGACCGGAACTACCAGAAGTTCTTTTGCCGAAGCATGCACTTTGCCTCTCGTAGACCTTGACCTGACATTTCCAAATCGGTGGGAGGTTATATAAAAGCGCAAAACCATTTTGTCTCGCCTCATGCAAGCCGCTCCAACGACGCAGCAGCCTTTCTGACCCTCGGCGGCAAGCGCCGCGGTGCGGAGGAGGAGCGGGCCACGCCCACCTCTGAAATTTCGCTCTCTCCGTGCGATTGGGACGGCCGGAGAGAAACCCTACGGCGCGCAATCTCGGTGGTCATGTTCGGTGGCGCAGATTGCAAACACTATGGCGCCATCTCGCAGTCTCGTACGACACTCTCTGCTCACCCTTTCGCCACCCTCTCCGCGCTTTGAGTTCTTTTTTAAGAGTTAAAGCTCGAGGTAAAACGCCGTAGGGCCACGAAAAAACCCTCCGCGCCGTTACTATCACGCGCCGTCGAGTATCAGCCGCGCCCGCCGACGGAGACAGTCCGCGCAGCCGCCGTGCCGAGTACGAGCGACGAAAGGCCCGCCATTCTACGGGAAGTGACAACTAGCTTCGCACGTTAGTTCTCGCACTGGAGTTTGGACATTCTTGCACGGTCTGACAGGCTGTTGTTCGACTCAACTCTGTTTACGACAAAGAAACACCTAGCATTAGCCAAGAAGGCCACGTTAAGCCCATAGGATCAACAAGCTTCTCTGTTTCTTAAGCTTTACACGGCTAGTGTAAACTTCTCCTTTTCGCTGTGTTCTCTCGGTTACGACGGACGAGGCACTCCGACGCTCAACGCAGGAACGGACGCCTAAGAGCTGCGCTCTAAGAAAATTGAGCACACTCATACCCAACCACGTTCGAACGCTAACAAAAAGGTGAAAAGAGGCCAAAAAAACTTGGAGCATTAATTCGCGGCCACTTTCGTACACCGCGAATAGCGAGAACTACGGGAATCTTAATGTACGACCACGCTCGAACGCTAACACCATGGTGAAAAAGCGTAAAAAGCTCTAATCTATGGCTACATTCGAAAGTTAAAATGGTGGTAAACAGTGTGAGAAAACTTCAGTTCTCTAATCCACATCCCCATTCCAACAATAACTTTAATGTGAAAATGTGTTAAAAGAACTCGACCAGCCTAATCTAGTCATGTTCGAACGGTAAAATGAAGTGAAAGAATGTTAGAAAGTACAATACGCTAATCCACGGCGACATTGGAAAGCCGAGACGAGTGTGGAAAAAAGTGAGAAATTCGAGCACCCTAAACAACGGCAACGCTTGAATGCTGATACCACGTTTAGCGCTAGGAAAGCTCGAGTTCTCTACTCTACGTGCGCGTTCGAGCGCTATGCAAATGTGGAAAACATCACGTTCGAGTGCTAATATGGAAAATGAAAGCGCGAGAAAAACACGAATACACTGACATGGGTGTCGGCAACGTTTGGGGTGCAAACCCGTGTTGCATCGCGGCGCGGGAGGGGAGCCCTTGATGGGGCTTCAGGGCCAGTGCTGGCGTGGCTTGAGGGGGGCCAAGTGTCCCCTTTGCACCACCCTGCCGACGCCCATGTAGTACATTGACCAACGATCACATTTGAATATGAATGTGAAGGAATGAAAATAAAACTCGAGTACTCTAATGCACGTCCATGGTCGAACGCTGGTAAATAATATCTGGGGTTTTACGTCCCAAAGCTGCCATATGATTACGAGGGACGCCGTAGTGGAGGGCTCCAGGAATTTCGACCATCTGGTGTTCAACGTGCACCGACATCGCACAGTACACGGGCCTCTAGCATTTCGCCTCCATAAATGGGTAAACTTGTATAAACAGGAATTAATGTCATGTTACCTTGTTTGTTCATGTTAGTAATTGCAAAGCATTTCCTTACTACATTGTATGTACTGCTATTTCTAGTCTTGTTTTATTACGCATTGTATGTTCTTGTTGTGTTATTTACTACCCAATCTTTGTACAATTTCCCGTTTACCATTCTCCTCTAATGCCCTCGGGGCTTGAGGGTACAATAAATAAATAAATAAATGAAAAATGCGAACGGCGCGGCCGGGATCGAACCCGCGATTTTCGGGTCTGTAGTCGAGCACATGACCAGGTTCGAACGCAAACACGAATAGAAATCACGAGGAAAACACGGTACCCTTATACACAGCATTTTTCGAAGGCCAATCCGACGGTATACAAGCCGGAGAAATATTTTTGAATACACGCTACAGCCACGTTCGAACGCAGACCTCTACGCAAAAATGCGCGCACTCAACTCGAACACGCTAATTCACGACCGCTTTCGAATGCCAACACGGAGGGAAAAACGAAACAGTCTCTTGTGTCATAATGCACCGCCATGATCGAACGCTAGCACGAAGGAGAATAAGCGTGAGAGAGCACAATGTCCTATTCTACGGGCACATTCTAACGCTAACACCATGATGAAAAAGCGCAAGAAAATCGAAGTACTAGCATACGGAGAAGCGTAAAAAAACTCGAGCGCCCTAATCAACGGTCACGTCAAGACACCGGCATGAACGTATTAATTGAGAACTAACAGACAGTGATGCCAAGGAAGGTCTCGTTCTGGCAGACTTGATGCCTTGAGGGAGTATGCGAGGGATTATTGGTCAGCTGGTTATAAGATCACGTGCTACGTGACGCCAACAGGCAGAAAAAGAGTGTTCCGCACTCGCCGTCCTGGCGACTAGTGGCGCTGACTACACTCCCAGGCTTAAATGCACATATATACCCCATAAGGTGGACTGTGGGATTACCACCGCTGCACCTCGGTTGGTAGGAGCATCGGACGCGTTATTCGAAGGTCGCAGATCTTTTCGTCCACTTTTCTTTCTTCACATTTACATTAAAATTGCTACTAATAATATCCCCTATACTTTTTTTTTTGGCATTATTGTCTGTTTGTTAGACACAATAAATAATGAGAACAAAGAAAAACGAGTCCCTAAAATTACCACTTCTTTCCTTCATGACAAGAACATAGTTACCCAAATCTTTGCGAAAAACCCCAAAACTAGTGCCGAAATCTATGACCACGTTCGCACGCTGAAAGGGAGGTAAGAAGAGTGGGAAGGACTTGAATACCCTAATATACGGCAGCTTTCGAACGCTCGCACGAATGTACAAAAGCGAGGGACACTCGTGCATACGACCAGGCTCACATGCTGTCACGGAAGGTAAGGGAAAGACTCCCCATTACACTTGTCAATGGCCGCGTTATCCTAATGAAAAAAGCATAATGTAAGAACTAATCCACTGCCACACTCAGACGCCAGCACAAAGCTAAGGGTGGAAAAAGGAAGGGGAAGCCTGCGCACGCTTATGCCTAATCCACAACAAATCTCGCATTCAAACATTAATGTAATAACGTAAAAGGGAACGAGTACCCTCATGCACGGCCATGTCCGAACAGTAGCACGACGTTAAGGTGTGACAAAGCACAATGTCCTATTCCATTGCCACATTCTAACGTTGACACCATGAAACAATAAGAACTCACCGAGGCTTATACGAAGCGTCTAAATGAATAAGTGTAAGAAAATAACTCGAGTGCCCCAATCTACTGCCAGGGCAGAACACTGACAACGTAAAACACGTGAGAAACCGAATACCCGATTCCATGGCTGCGTAGAGCCGCTTGTACGAAGCGTCTAAATAAGTAAAAAAAAAAGCCTCACCGCAAGGGAGAAGCAATGTATGCGATAGCAACAAATTGTGATAATATACGAAGTGAGGCTGGCAGCTATCTCTTTTGGAACCAATCTCGCGCAACTCTAAAAAGTTCGGCAGATCCCAAGTACCATGGGAATCGATGTTATGCGAAGCATGCGGATGTAAGGTTACTAGGTTGTAATTTTTTTATTAAGCGAAACGTTATGAAATGACGCTAAATATATGTACTAATGTTGTACGCACAGACAGGCCCGTAGCCAGGAATTTTTTTCGGGGGGGGGGGGGGGGGGGGCACTTGTTGAAAACCTTGAAAAACACCTATTTTTATTATTTTTTCTCGGCAAAGCACCCCCTTCCATCCGAATTTCGGGGGGGGGGGGGAGGGGGGGGGGGGGGCCTAGCCACCCCCCCCTGGCTACGGGCCTGCGCACAGATATATGTTGAAGAGTCGCACATGTTTTATATAACCAGTTGTTTACAGTTGCGTAATGATGCCAACAGAAACATGGGTATTACCAGCTCCAGAAGCGGTAAGCTGATATGTAGCGCCTGTGATTGCGAGAATGGTAGCCCTGGATAGTTGTACGTAAACCAACTACAGTGGATGGACGCTTAAGTATACGATTGACGTTAACCCGACATGACTCCTTCATCGTAGAAGTACGTATGTAATGTTTTAAAAATTAGATAGCCAGTACTGCAAACACAATTGACGTTTCATTAACAGTACGCCTGCATAGGGTCTTTTTCCAAAGCAGTTTCGAGACCTGACGTGGCTCTGTGGTAGAATACTTGATTGCCACACAGATTGCGTGGGTGCGATTCTTGCTGGGACCCTTTGCATTCTTTCGGGTCAACGCTGCCGTCGTCAGTTTTTCTTAACGCCCTCGCATTTAAATTACCATTGTCCGTCCTCGCCGTTCCTGGGTAGATATAAATTGTCAAACACCTGTGGCGCATACCCGCGTACTGCGGCCCGTTGTATACGGGTATGAGCCACATATATCTGGAGAAATGAGCTTGACGACGTACGCGACGGGGTTTTCACGTTATTCAAGTCACGACCAGCCAGACATATTCATCAAATTCTCTTACCCTCCCATACGGAACTTTGGTCGACCTCAAGTTAAGAAGGCGATCACGAGAGCACCCAGACGTAGGCGGCTAGATAGATAGATAGATAGATAGATAGATAGATAGATAGATAGATAGATAGATAGATAGATAGATAGATAGATAGATAGATAGAAACACCAAAGTGCTTGCAGTACGCAAAGAAATGCTTCGCATTTAAAACGCTGGTGTAAGAGAATACGGCTGCTCCAGGGACACTCAGTCTCTTCACGTTGAGAGCGCAGCACATAGATGGGTATTAGCCGCCCGCTGACGGCTGCCGAGACAGCGAAATAGCGCGCGTGCCAGCGATGGCAACCACACCCGTAAAATCAAAGTTCACAGTTGCTGCTCGAGCAGCCCCCCCCCCCCCCCTCGCGTCTTTTCATGCTCGTTAAAGACGCGCGGGGCGTTTCCTCTTTGCTTCGACGGCAGGCCTCCCTAACGGGGTGATGTTATCGCATGCACCCTCCGAGCGACGGAGATGGGCCGGCTGGTTTTGATCTCTGCTTACGCCTCATTCGTGGCCCCCCGATCGTGCGCTATTACCCGGGGGGTAGTAACGTACGATGCGCAGGGGGATCTTATCAATTTGGACTTTATAGGGACATGACGGCGATGGCAGAAACCCGTCGAGAGTACGCATATAATTGCTACCGCAATAAAAAAAAAAAGCTCAAATGCCCTAATCCACGGCCACCGCAGAATACTGACGAGGTAAAACGCATGAAAAATCTAATACCCAAATTCACGGTTGCGTACATAGACGCTTATATGAAACGTGTAAATGTAAGTAAAAATACTCGAGTGCCCTAATCTACGGCCATGGCGGAACACTGACAGCGTAAAACACGTGAGAAATCAATGCCCAAATCTGTAGCTGCGTACAGACGCTTATACTAAGCGTCTAAATGAGTAAAAAAAAAAAAAAAAAAAAAAAAAAAAAAAAAACTCGTCAAATCCACTGCCATGTCAGAACACTGACAAGCTAAAACGCGTTAAAAATCGAATACCCAAGCCTATGGCTGTTTACAGACGCTTATATGAAGCGTCTGAACGATTAAGTTAATAAAGAACTCGAGTGCCCTAATGCACAGCCACGGCAGAACATTAAATTACATTAAAGGGACGGCCATTTTCGAGCACTAACATGGCGGCAAATTAGCGCAAAAAAAGTGCAGTGTTCTAATGCACGGTGACAGCTAAGATGAACTTGAAGTGCCAGAAAATCTTGTGTACGTTGACGGCGACCGCTAAGACGAAGTTGAGGTGTCAGAATATCTTGTTTACATCAAAGGACAGCAACTTTCTAACGCTAACACGAAGGAAAATAAGCGTAAAAAAATCTAGTGTTTTAATCCATGGCGACAGCTAAGATGAAGTTGAAGTGCGAGAAAATCTCAAGAACATTAGGGGATGGCCACTTTCGAACGCTCGCTAACACCGAATTTAAGTGCAAATAAATCTTAAGTACATCAGGGGACGGACACTTCCGAACACTAACACGAAGGTAAGTAAGCGTAAAGAAGTCTAGTGTTTTAATCCATGGCGACAGCTAAGATGAAGTTGAAGTGCGAGAAAATCATTAGGGGACGGCCACTTTCAAACGCTTACACGAAAGCAAATAATCGTAAAAAAGTCTAGTGTTCTAATCCACGGCGATCGCTAAGACCGAAGTTAAGTGCAAATAAGTCTTAAGTACATCAGGCGACGGACACTTCCGAACGCTAACACGAAGGCAAAGTCTAGTGTTCTAATCCACGGCGATCGCTAAGACCGAAGTGTAAATAAATCTTAAGTACATCAGGGGACGGCCACTTTCGAACGCTAACACGAAGGTAAATAAGCGCAAAAAAAGTCTAGTGTTCTAATCCACGGCGACAGCTAAGATGAAGTTGAAGTGCGAGAAAATCTCAAGAACATTAGGGGCGGCCACTTTCGAATGCTTACACAAAAGCAAATAATCGTAAAAAAATTTAATCCACGGCGATCGCTAAGACCGAAGTGCAAATAAATCTTAAGTACATCAGGGGACGGCCACTGCCGAACGCTAACACGAAGGTAAATAAGCGCAAAAAAGTCTACTGTTCTAATCCACGGCGACAGCTAAGATGAAGTTGAAGTGCGAGAAAATCTCAAGAACATTAGGGGCGGCCACTTTCGAACGCTTACATGAAAAAATAATCGTAAAAAAATTAAGTCTAGTGTTCTAATCCACGGCGGTCGCTAAGACCGAAGTGCAAATAAATCTTAAGCACATCAGGCGACGGACACTTCCGAACGCTAAAACGAAGGTAAATAAGCGTAAAAAAGTGTACTGTTCTAATCCACGGCGATCGCTATGACGGAAGTTAAGTGCAAATAAATTTTAAGTACAGGGGGGGGGGGGGGGGACGGCCACTTTGGAACGCTAACACAAATGCAAATAAGCTTAAAAAAGTTGTGTTTAATCCACGGAGACCACTAAGATGAAGTTGAAGTGCCAGAAAATCTTGTGTACGTTGACGGCGACCGCTAAGACAAAGTTCATTAAAGTACCACAACTTTCGAACGCTGTACGGAGGCAAATAAGCGTAAAAAAGTCTATGGTGTTCCAATCCATGGCGATAGCTAAGACCGGAGTTCAAGTGCCAGTAAATCTCAAGTACATCAGGGGACGTACGGCTGCTTTCGAACGCTAACACGAAGGTAAATAAGCGTAAAAAAGTCGTGTTCTAATCCATGGCGACAGCTAAGATGAAGTTGAAGTGCGAGAAAATCTCAAGAACATTAGGGGACGGCCACTTTCGAACGCTTACACGAAAGCAAATAATCGTAAAAAAATTAACTCTAGTGTTCTATTCCACGGCGATCGCCTAGACCGGAGTTAAGTGCAAATAAGTCTTAAGTACATCAGGTGACGGACACTTCCGAACGCTAACACGAAGGCAAAGTCTAGTGTTCTAATCCACGACGATCGCTAAGACCGAAGTTAAGTGCAAATAAATCTTAAGTACATCAGGGGACGGCCCCTTTCGAACGCTAACACGAAAGTGAATAAGCGCAAAAAAGTCTACTGTTCTAATCCACGGCGACAGCTAAGATGAAGTTGAAGTGCGAGAAAATCTCAAGAACATTAGGGGCGGCCACTTTCGAACGCTTGCACGAAAGCAAATAATCGGAAGAAAATTATGTCTAGTGTTCTAATCCACGGCGATCGCTAAGACCGAAGTTAAGTGCAAATAAGTCGTAAGTAAATCAGGCGACGGACACTTCCGAACGCTAACACGAAGGCAAAGTCTGGTGTTCTAATCCACGGCGATCGCTAAGACCGAAGTGTAAATAAATCTTAAGTACATCAGGGGACGGCCCCTTTCGAACGCTAACACGAAAGTGAATAAGCGCAAAAAAGTCTACTGTTCTAATCCACGGCGACAGCTAAGATGAAGTTGAAGTGCGAGAAAATCTCAAGAACATTAGGGGCGGCCACTTTCGAACGCTTACACGAAAGCAAATAATCGTAAAAAAATTATGTCTAGTGTTCTAATCCACGGCGATCGCTAAGACCGAAGTTAAGTGCAAATAAGTCGTAAGTACATCAGGCGACGGACACTTCCGAACGCTAACACGAAGGCAAAGTCTGGTGTTCTAATCCACGGCGATCGCTAAGACCGAAGTTAAGTGCAAATAAATCTTAAGTACATAAGGGGAAGTTGAAGTGCGAGAAAATCTGAAGAACATTAGGGGCGGCCACTTTCAAACGCTTACACGAAAGCAAATAATCGTAAAAAAATTATGTCTAGTGTTCTAATCCACGGCGATCGCTAAGACCGAAGTTAAGTGCAAATAAATCTTAAGTACATCAGGCGACGGACACTTCCGAACGCTAACAACTCGAAGGTAAATAAGCGCAAAAAAGTCTACTGTTCTAATCCACGGCGACAGCTAAGATGAAGTTGAAGTGCGAGAAAATCTCAAGAACATTAGGGGCGGCCACTTTCGAACGCTTACACGAAAGCAAATAATCGTAAAAAAAATTAACTCTAGTGTTCTAATTCCACGGCGATCGCTAAGACCGAAGTTAAGTGCAAATAAATCTTAAGTACATCAGGCGACGGACACTTCCGAACGCTAACAACTCGAAGGTAAATAAGCGCAAAAAAGTCTACTGTTCTAATCCACGGCGACAGCTAAGATGAAGTTGAAGTGCGAGAAAATCTCAAGAACATTAGGGGCGGCCACTTTCGAACGCTTACACGAAAGCAAATAATCGTAAAAAAATTAACTCTAGTGTTCTATTCCACGGCGATCGCTAAGACCGAAGTTAAGTGCAAATAAGTCTTAAGTACATCAGGCGACGGACACTTTCCGAACGCTAACATGAAGGTAAATAAGCACAAAAAAGTCTACTGTTCTAATCCACGGCGACAGCTAAGATGAAGTTGAAGTGCGAGAAAATCTCAAGAACATTAGGGGCGGCCACTTTCGAACGCTTACACGAAAGCAAATAATCGTAAAAAAATTAAGTCTAGTGTTCTAATCCACGGCGATCGCTAAGACCGAAGTTAAGTGCAAATTTAAGTACATCAGGCGACGGACACTTCCGAACGCTAACACGAAGGCAAAGTCTAGTGTTCTAATCCACGGCGATCGCCAAGACCGAAGTTAAGTGCAAATAAATCTTAAGTACAGGGGGGGGGGGGGGGGGCACTTTCGAACGCTAACACAAAGGCAAATAAGCTAAAAAAGTCGTGTTCTAATCCACGGAGACCGCTAAGATGAAGTTGAAGGGCCAGAAAATCTTGTGTACGTTGACGGCGACCGCTAAGACAAAGTTGGAGCGTCAGAAGATCTTTTGTACATTAAAGTACCGCAACTTTCGAACGCTGTACGGAGGCAAATAAGCGTAAAAAAGTATGGTGTTCCAATCCATGGCGATGGCTAAGACCGGAGTTGAAGTGCCAGTAAATCTCAAGTACATCAGGGGACGTACGGCCGCTTTCGAAAGGTAACACGGAGGCAAATAAGCGTGTTCTAATCCACGGCGATCGCTAAGACCGAAGTTAAGTGCAAATAAATCTCAAGAACATTAAGGGACGGCCACTTTCGAACGCTAACAAGAAGGCAAGTAAGCGTAAAAAAGTCCACTGTTCTAATTAATGGTGGTCGCTAAGGCCGAAGTTGAAGTGCCAGTAAATCTCAAGTACATTAGAGGACAGTTGCTGCATGGCAACGTGCTGAAGCTTACACGATGGTGAAGTAAGGTAATAAAAAGCAAGTCGAGTGCCCTAGTCAATGGCCACGTCAGAACACTGACGAGGTAAAAGTCGAGTAAAAAATACCCACATCTACGGACACGTTCGAACGAAGGTGAAAAGCGTGAGAAACACGAATACCTTAATCTGTGGCCGCGTTCGAAAGGTCGTGCCAAGGAAAAAAGCGCGAGAAAAACTCGTGTACCCGAGCACGCGGCCACGTTCAGATGTCAGCACAAAGTTTTAACGTGACGAAAACTATTACCATGATCCACTGCCACGGTCGAACGCAAGCAGGAGGGTACCAAAGCGTGGTAGCACTAACACCGCCACGTTGCAATGCTAGCACGGAGGTAAAAATAATAAAAAATAACATTGAGAAAATAAGTGCCTTAATCTACGGTCACGTTCGAGTGCTAGCATGAAGCTGAAAAAACGTTAAGTGCCTCCATACACTGCCACGTCCAGATGCTAGCATGAAAGAAAGAGTGAGCAAACATTACCCTAAACCACGGCCGTGTTCGAACGGTAGCGAAAAAGCTACAAAAAATGAAATATAGCCCAGTAGGTCGTTCCAATGCTAGCACGGAGGTAAAAAAAGCGTGAAACTCAAAGCACCCGAATTCTTGTCTCCTTTCAAATGTTAGCAGGTAGGTAAGCTCCAGAAAAAGTTCTGTCACTCTGATCAACGGCCGTGTTCGAACGTTAGCACTAAGGCGTAAATGCATCGTGATAAGAAATAACTCACGACTACGTTCGAATGCCAGCGCGATAATTAAAAAAACAGGCGCGCGAAAGCAAGTGTTCCAATCCACGGCCCCGTTCTAACGCTTACACGATGACACGTAAGCGTGAGAACTCGGTTTCCCTGATCGAATGGCAACGTTCGAATTCTGACACGAAGATAAAAGTGCGAGAAAAACGACCTCCCTGTTCCACGACTGCGTTCGAAAGGCCAGCACGAATACTCATTAGGAACCTGAGCAGAGCTTCAGAACTGGTGCTTCTTTTAAGAGGCGTATGAGGAAAAGAACTTTCGCTGACCTACGTCCACGTTCGAACGCTGGCAAAAGTGCCAGTGTCCCAGCGAGGCCGTGCCGTATCGCTGCTGCTAAGGCGCCGCGAAATAGCTGAAATGGAACCAGGGCAGAAGAAAACTCACCATCTTTGCGCCGTCGAGACATAAGTGGTGGTGGTGGTGGCTGGGCTGGAGGCTGCTTGGGGTTCCAGGTAGAACGCTGAGGATGTCACCAGGGACTGGACAAGGGCGCAGGGATTCCTCCTACGTGTCGGGCTGCTGACCTCACACTGATGTGCCAACGTGGACACGCTTGTTATTATAGCAGGCTACTTCTTTTTCTTTCAAGTGGTCGTTGATGGTGATCACAAACCAGGGCGCAAGAGCCACGCCTTCCCCTGGTGGCGTAATTTTATTCGGCGATTGGGCGTGCCGTGTGACTGCCGTCAACGCGAATACAAAATTGTTGCGCGATTTTTTTTCGTTTTTTCTCACCTTTTGCTTGTCCTTTGGGGTAATCGATTCGAAAATACTGGGGTTCTAAACATTCGGCAGGCGTTTCGCGGAGATTTCACGCCCCGCTGAAGAAGAAGAACGAAGTGAGCGAGCGAACGTGCTCTGTAGCCGGGTGCAAAAACGAAGAAGTGATTTGAAAAAAAAAATTGTATTATTTTGAAAATCAGTGTATTTACAGTAAATGCCACAACTTCTACGTCACCCAGCCGTATCTTCTTTCTTAAGTTTCGCATCTATTTTCACCGCCAGCTTCTTTACCCGATGACGCTTACTTATGGCGCTTACCCACTACGGGTAAGCGCGATAACTTAAGGAGTGAGCAAAAAAGAGAGACTGCGGGCTCAGAGCTTTCACCGGCGCTATTTAATTTACCAATGAGCCCCATTTCACGTCACCGAGGAATAACTACTTCTGTTTACGCAGACGGCATCGCGTTTCTTGCAACGACAGCCAATATCAAGACCTGAACGGCTTCAGGCTTTAATACCTTGTAGAACTGGATCGACAATAATCTTTTTTCTTTTGCTTAATCCGAGTAAATGTGCCGTTCTTGTTTTCCCGCTGCAATACCTAGTAGACATCTCAATGCGTTACTATGTCGAAGACATACCACGGGTGGCATCTATTTTATACCTTGGGATAATTTATGATGCATCTCTTAACAGGCGACCACACATTGCTTTTACGATAGCCGAAAAAGGTGCGCGGGCCATATTTACTTCGCACAGGCTAAGCGACTGCCACATGTGTACGAAAAGAGACACGCTATATTAATGATATATCGCATGTAGTACGTTCGGCCTGATTAGGAATTTGGTTGCGTACTGTTCTCTGGTGTTCCAGCCTACAAGATAAGGCCCATAATTCTTTTGGGAAGAGAAGCATTACGCTTACGCCTTTGGCTTACTAAAAAGGTTGCAAACATTGTACTAGACCTAGATTCGAGAGTTCCTTCTCTTCAGTGCAGGTTTCGCCTTTTGACTCTGTAGACATTGTTGAGAATTTTCGAGTCACCACTAGGAAAATCCGGAACAGTTTTTATTTCCAACCTGGTATCATTATTTGGTGCAAGCTGGCTGCGATTTTACACCCCGCAAATTATATTTATACCTTTACTAGACCCTTTGAACGCACCATGGTTGTAGCAGGGCATTTTGTTTTCGGGGAGGGGAGGAGGTTCAACTACACTTTGTGTAAATTCGTGCATGTGGTTTTATGCGTGGGTGTACATATATACATGTAAAATTGAGAAATTGCGAGTAGGTTTTAATCCCCCCCCCCCTCCCATGCATTCCCCTTCCCACACACACACGCACGCACGCACGCGCACACACACACACACACGACGAAAGGCCCGCGCGTCTACCGGAGGTGCCACCAGCTTTGCACGTTAGTTGTGGCGCTCGAGTTTGGACACTCTTGCGTGGTCTGTGACAGGCAGTGGTTCGACTATACTTTGTCTACGCCAAGGAAAGACCTAGCATCCGCCAAGAAGGCAACGTTAAGCCCCTAAGATCAACCATCTTCGCTGTATCTTAAAGGGGTGGTGCCATCAAGTTTAGAGGCTATAAGCAAGCCTGTTGTGGGTTTCCTCTGTATGCGAGGACACTCCACACGTAGGCTCGGACACAGCAAACGTTTCGAATATATTTTAATTCACTGCTCAGTTCGGGTCTGGACAAGCAACTCTGGGCGATCCAGCAGCCGAGGAAGCTGCCGGAAGACACGGTCTCTCCGTTAGCTCCTAGGTGGGAGCACAGCCCAGCAATCTGCCGGAAATTAACAAAGTTTTCCTCTCTCTCTCACTTTCATCATCATCATCAGCCTGTCTACGCCCACTGCAGGACAAAGGCCTCTCCCATGTTTCGCCAATCAACCCGGTCCTGTGCTTTCTGCTTTCACTTTCATAGTGTACCTAAATTCTCATTCTCCCGATCGATTCCCATCGCTAGCGCATCAAAACTGACGTAGCTCTATAGGAAGGACAACGAAAGTTGTAGTGACGTCACACCAGATCTGTAGTGACGTGAGTGACCTCCGGGCCTCCGCCAACTCCGCAACGTACGTACCGGCAAAGCATCGGTTCCTAGCCATCGCACCTGTCGGCGAGTTTGTTTTGCTGGTGCTTGTGGGGCACGTGCGGGCGAGAGCAGACGATACTCAGCACGACGTGCTTCACAGCCTTGTGTGGTCACGTGACCAAGCCTACTACACTTTACGTCACCGCCCAACACGGCGCCCAGAAACCGAAACCGAAAGTTGTCCACTTAAATAAGGTGATATTAAATTATTTAGCGAGAATACATGAATCTTGGTTCGTGTATCGTGCTTCCTAGAGCTATAAGACACGCTTGCAGCAAAGAACGCGCTAGCCACAAATTTGGTGGCACCTGCCCTTTAAGCTTTACATGATTTGTGTAAACCTCTCCCCTTTTTAGTATAATGACTGGTATGCGTGATTGCTCGAGATAGCATGTCATGTCGAGACGAATATGGTCTTTAAAGAGATAATGTTGGCTCTTATCTACGCGTTCGAGTTTAATTGCACCTAGAAGCAACCTAGAAACCACCTGCATCACCTAGCTAAGGCCTAGAAACAACCTAGAAGCAACCACATTAGTCTTCAGAATCGTGCAGTTTCGCTGTTTCAAGCCTTGCTAGGAATAGTGCAAGCTTCGCCAGTTTTTTTCGTGCGTGTTGTCTTATTGTATTCCTATAAATAACTTGTCATATAAGCCACTTACTATAGAGATTTGCTCGAAAAGAAATGAGTGTTTATACGTGAACCATGTGGCATCCTTAAACCCTTTGATAAGGGCCTTTGATCCACTTCAAAAGCGTATTGGTGATGAGCTCGAGATAAGCTACAAACGCTGATGCTGACCTTAATTTTGTGATCAGAAAGCCAATTAGTGAGCCTTAGTTGATTAGAGCTTTGGAAAGATATTTCGTTCGTCTTTGTACTGCGGAGAAGTAGAATTGTGCCCTCGAATCTTCCATATTCCGTAATTAGAGGCAGTCGTCATTGAAGCACGAGGCATATAAGAAACTCATGAAACAACGATGGTCTATGCGCTTGCATCCGGCCACCTGCTGTGCACAAAAAAAAAGAGAAAGAAAAACGAAAAAAAAAACTGTGTAGCGATTGGTGTAGTTCTAAATCCTGCGCTAAATGCAGCTCCACTACTGTGTAACCTGAGGTAGTGTGTAGCAAGGGCACCCAGCAATTCCCGTTCGTAGAGTTCCCTCTGCCGTGATCTGAGCCAGAGATTTCGAGTAGAAAGTCTGCAAGCGGTCTTCCTATCTGTGTAGATGTCGAGAGAAATAATCTTTTCATTGCCAGTGGAGCTGTTCGATAGCAGACGCCGAGATAACACCGACGCATAAGCACTAGCTTTTTCAGTTACACATAAGCCTAGCATTTTCGCTTTTTACAGTGCGGGCCTTTCTAAAGTTCCATTTTCAGTGCGGGAATTTCTAATTCCTAGCGTCTTGGGGAAAAAAAAAAACAGACTGAACGAGACGTCCTGAATGTTTCGATGTGAATAGAATAACTAACAAGTTTTGCACGGATTTTTTTGACAAAAGTGTCATTTATTTTATTGTGCCAAGCAAGCATTCCGTTTTGTGCAATATTGCGATTGCTTGCATCCTTTTCATGCACAGTTTAATTTATTTTTTTTCTTGCATTGTCCGTATTCCTTTCATTACTCTGTCACTGTATTGCTCCTCCTGCATGGACCAACATATTGGCCTGCAGTATTAATAAATAAAAAGTACTTATAACGTTATCCACACATATCATGAATAGATTTGTCGAAGAAAAAGAGCCCACACAACTTTTTTGTGAATGAATGAATGAATGAATGAATGAATGAAAACAGATTTTCATGGAGAGGCATTATTTTATTTACAATAAAACTTTATCTTCGCAGGGCTTCGCAGTTCATCACTAATAGTTACATGCTGGGAACAAGGGCAAAAAAGAGCGATCGCTTTTCTACTCACGATTTCCAGGAAGGTGAATGATCCACATTATGGAACGAACGCACACACATGGTCACAAAATAATGAAGACTAAACACTGCTTCTATATACTGCATAGACTTTATTCGTTATTGTGAGCAAACGTGTGGGGCCATGCTTGGGCACCGGCTTTCACCATATGCTCCAGACAAGAACGAGATATTTCTCTTTTTAACGCGAAAGTGTTTTATGCCGGGGATTGACAAACATCATTTCCTTCACGGAAATGGCGTCAGTAACAGTTGACACGAATAGCACACAAGGAAAAACGGGCACGACGAAAACTCAACAGGCGAACACATAAGCCGGGAGCTGTAACCTCTGCGCCACCGACACATGCATTCTTCTGGGGGTGATTGTGAAATCCTTCCTTTCTCAGCGCCTCCTCTCTCTTTTCTCTCCGCGTTTGATTGGGATGGCGCCGAAATACTGGAGCGGTGAAGCGACGTACCGCATCATGGCAGTAACGAGCGCCGTCAGTCACTTGCACTGCGGGAGCGGCAGAGGCTTGGCATCTCCGCTAGAACGTCCGAGCTTGCCGTCCCAGAAGGCGCTGTAACGACGCGTTGTCACATCATGCATGGATTCTCTACCGCGTCGCATTAGCCCATGACGCCTGTGTGCCTCTGTAGGGCAGTTTAAACGCGCAGCATCCGTGTTTACGCGCCGTCCACTGCTCCACTTATGAAGCGACATTGACAGGGCGTACTGTAAATTTAAGGTTGTAGTTTGCTTTGTTAAACGCAATATTAATGAGAACTAACAGACAATGATGCCATGGAAAGTATAGGGGATGTTACTAGAAGTAATTGTAATGTAAATGTGAAGAACGAAAAGTGGACGAAAAGATTACTTGCCACCGGCAGGCAAAGTGATCACGCTGGCCTGGACCAGCGATAAACACTGGCTTGTCTATCGCTGGTCCAACAAATTACAACAAAAAAGTACAACAAATTGACGCGTACCATGCGCACACTACCTACTGTACCTTTACAATTAATGATGCTGAGCGCGCCATAAGTCACCTGGCTCCTGGGACCAAAAATGTTCGACGACAGTATATACGTGGCGACGTAGCTCTACAAACGAATGAAAAAGTTTGATTACACCACATGTCCGAGGCGGTAGGTGAATAATGCGAGAGAGCGCTTTGCCTTAACTGCCGCGGTCACTTTTTTACTGCTATTAAATAGCAAATTTTTCGAGAAAGATCAAGGAAAAAATTCCAGACAGCCGAGACAGGGAAATAATCAAGTTTTGCTAAGAATGCATAAAAAACCAAGGTGTTAAGGTCATCGTCACTGGTGTTCCGTCACGGTACCAGCATAATTGTCTATAAATTATTTAGAGTAATCCCTATTATGCGAATCATCCCAATTATGCAAAGCACATTTCCGTTTACTGCTTACCATCACCTTTACTGCGGTCGATCTGTTTCGTCATCGGAATAGTTTTCTCACAGAGAGCAAAATTCACTCACAGACTATGCTTAAAGCAGAAGCTGCTTACGTGTTCAACTACAGCAACGCTCTCTAGCTGTCTTCCACATTAGGCGACATAATCCGACCGACGTAGTCGACACGATCGGCAGTGACTGGCTGGTTCATAGCACACCCGATTCGCAAAAGCTCCCATCCATCTTTATTTAGGCAGGCGAAACGCAAAAGACACGGATGGTAAAGTCACTGAGGCGTACAAAGTACTTATGCCTACGTCCCTACGCCATCCGTATATTTTGCGCTTCACGCTCTTTAATAAATGTATTACCGTACCGACTAGCTCGGATCAAGGCCTTAGTTCAATATATATTTTAAGGCGAAATCCTTAGATGCCTTATCAAACGGGAAATTTGACTGTCGGCGGCGTCCGTCCCACGGCGTCGGGTATGAGTGATGCAAAAAATCATCACGCGATGACGTGACCATATGACATCATCATAACATATTGCAAAAATATGTGACGTCATTATGTGGCGTAACGCCACTCCGTTGTAGTGCCCTCCTTTGGGCGGCGAACAGAACCGGAGAGAGCGCGACCTCGAGAGAAGAAAAAAAATAAAGACGGCGCTTGGCCGTGGCACGTGAAGCCACGGCTCGTGTTCCCTGTTTCCTTACACATCGAATGAGAAGAAAAAGATGGCTTTCGCCTTCGAGTCGTCTTAGGTTAATGTACAAGGGACCCTGTGAGTTTTTTATTTCGGTGTTGCGTTTGTCATCTACAGCGCTGTATCAATTTAAAAAGAACCCTTGAAGCTTTCTCGAACTGTCACTTGCAAATTTAGGGACAGGCATGTGGGCTAGTTGTCACTATTAAATGCGAAGCATTTCTTAGCGAACTTCGGCGAGTTTGAGCGTATCTATCTATCTAGCTATCTATCTAGCCGCCTACGACTTTGTGCTCTCCTGGCCGTATCGTTAATGGGATTTATACCAAATTTGGTATGGAATAACATGACTGTATGACGAACACAAATGGCTGGTCATATCAGGAAAATCATGACTAACTTGTCATGAAAACTATGATTTACATGCCACGCTCATGGCGCGCTCGCGGCCGTTTCGTTACCTTGACATACACCAAATTAGGGGTTTGAGTGACATGACTGTATGACGAACATAAATGCCAAGTGGTAATACGAAAATCATGACTTCATGAGCGACATGACTTGCATTTCACGCTCATAGCGCGCTCGCGGCCGTTTCGTTAGCTTGATATACACCAAATTTCGTATTGAGTGACATGACTCTATGACGAACATAAATGACAACTGGTAATATGGAAATCATGACTTGTCATGTGCGACATGACTTGCATGCCACGCTCATGGCGTGCTCGCGGCCGTTTCGTTAGCTTGATGTACACCAAATTTGGTATTGAGTGACATGACTGTATGACGAACATAAATTACAAGTCGTAATATGGAAATCATGACTTGTCATGTGCGACATGACTTGCATGCCACGCTCATGGCGGGCTCGCGGCCGTTTCGTTAGCTTGAGATACACCAAATTTCGTATTGAGTGACATGACTGTATGACGAACATAAATGACAAGTGGTAATATGGAAATCATGACATGTCATGAGCGACATGACTTGCATTCCACGCTCATGGCGCGATCGTGGCCGTTTCGTTGGCTTGATATACACCAAAATTGGTATTGAGTGACATGACTCTACGACGAACATAAATGACAAGTGGTAATATGGAAATCATGACTTGTCATGTGCGACATAACCTGCATGCCACGCTCATGGCGCGCTCGCATCCGTTTCGTTAGCTTGATATACACCAAATTTGGTATTGAGTGACATGACTGTATGACGAACGCAAATGACAAGTGGTAATATGGAAATCATGACTTGTCATGTGCGACATGACTTGCATGCCACGCTCATGGCGCGCTCGCGGCCGTTTCGTTAGCTTGATATACACCAAATTTGGTATTGAGTGACATGACTGTATGAGGAACGCAAATGACAAGTGGTAATATGGAAATCATGACTTGTCATGTGCGACATGACTTGCATGCCACGCTCATGGCGCGCTCGCGGCCGTTTCGTTAGCATGATATGCACCAAATTTGGTACTGAGTGATATTCCTGTATGACGAACATAAGTGGCAGGTGGTAACACGAAAATCTTGGCATGCATGTCATCTACAATGCCATTTACATGCCACGCCCATGGTGCGCTTGCGTCCAGTTCGCTTGCTTGATATACACCAAAATAGGTATATCGCGACGTGACTGTATGACGAACACAAATGACAGGTCGTAACATGTAAAACACGACATGCAAATTATGTAATACATGATTTGCTCCTTCCTGGCTGCTTCGCATTACATTGATTCCCACAGTGAGTGGGATCTGCCGGCTTTTTTTAGGCATGTAGACTAATCGTTCTTGACTAATACATCTGGCACATAGCCAAATAGAGGAATGGACGATCGAGACAGAAGCTCAGAGGAAAATGGGGGTTTACAGTGACATTGGCTCCAGCCACACTCCCTGTTCAATGGTTTCTCATCACTTGAAGAAATGACGATGTTACACTCCCCCCCATATCATCAAAGAAAGAAAGAAAGAAAGAAAGAAAGAAAGAAAGAAAGAAAGAAAGAAAGAAAGAAAGAAAGAAAGAAAGAAAGAAAGAAAGAAAGAAAGAAAGAAAGAAAGAAAGAAAGAAAGAAAGAAAGAAAGAAAGAAGAAGTCCTATCTTTAAGCGTTTAAGTGCTTACGCTTTACTTCTGCATCCTTAGCGACAAATCCTGAGCAAAGGTCTCTTTAAAATTTTGCGTCCCGTGACAGAACCACACGCCACGGCAACTGCGCCCACGTTTTAGCGTTGGCGTGCATCAGCAGCAGGGGGCACGCGCGTGCAGAGCGCACTGCTGCTGCTGGTGCTCAGCAATATGGGATGTCCGTTATAGCTCATGCGGAGCAGCACGCAGCCCATAGTTATGCGTCGCGAAAACAGGCTTTTTTTTTTTCCACCTTCAGGAGGCTCTGAATACTGTTTATGCATTGTGCGACGATAGCCTACGACGTACACACGAACGAAGGACATGGATTTTAATAAAGGAGCTGACTGAGCTAGTTGCGTGTGCATATTTTTCTTCCTATTTTATCCCTTTCTTTCGCTCTCTTTCTATTTCTCGCTTGCTTCTTTTTTTTTCTATTTTTATACGTGGTTCTGCCTGCGTTGCGCCAAGCGACGACAGTATATGACAACACAGGCCCCCCAGAAGTGCTCCGCACTTGATATCATCATCAAGGCGCTCAAAGAACAAGAGGAAGAGGACTCCTCCTTGAAGCGAGCGCGCGTTCATTGTGCTACAGATGGCGTCGCTTTGCCAGCGTTACGCCAAGCTACATTAGGCGACGACGGCATACGACAGCCCGGGCCCTTGAAGTGCTCCGCACCTAAAAAGCAATTCAATTACAGTGAGAAAACGAAGGCACGAGTTCTATATTGGATGCGGTCCTTTACAATTTACAAAAAAAAAGAAAAAACTGTTTCTTTCAGACAAGGAACATTTTGATGCGTTGAGATAAATGGAAGTGCTTAAACAGAGCGCTTTATGTGTTCACTGTCCTATCACGTGTATTTCTTTCAATGTTCTGAGCACGAAAACTGTTTTCCTTTTGTGAAAGGTGTATCACCAACGAGTCAAAGCTTCCACCTTGTTGCACTATTTTTCTTTTTTCTTAATTTTGAGGCAGGTCCCTCACTAGGTTTGGAAATTTCAGAATACATGCAAAGATCGTACTATGGCTTTTGAAGAAGTAAAATACTACGCCTACATATGTATAGCGACAAAAACATTTCAAAAGAATAAAGGCCAGCGCGCGCGCTTCAGCGGCCATTCTTTTCGCCAAAAAAAGGAAAAAAAATACATCGCATGTGTCCCCACATCACAGCTACTGCCTGCATAAACCGTCCCTGAAAACCCGGGAATAGGCTATGCAGCGAGAAAGCAAACGAGTAGTCGCGTTCACGACGCAAATGTGACGTGTGTCCTCGACATCGAGAAACGAAATGCAGCCAAAGAACATCGTTTGAGGCAGGCCCGTAGCCAGGAATTTGTTTCGGGGGGGGGGGGGGGGGGGGTCACCTGTTTAAAACCTTGAAAAACACCTATTTTCATTTGTCATTCTTGGTAAAACACCGCCCCCCCCCCCCCCCTCCATCCAATTTTTTTTTTTTGAGGGGGGGGCTAGCCCCCCCTTCCCCTGGCTACGGACCTGGTTTGAGGGCATTGTTTGGGGCAACGGGCTTCGGAGCGGGTATAACTTGTCACCTCCCAGCCTCACTTCGGACCAATTTATTTGCTTCAATCTCCGCTGCTAGTAAAACAGTTCTGAAATATACATGCAGTATAAAGCTCGCGGGATGGACTTAGAAAATTTCCAGCATATAACAAACAGGTTACAACGAAGCAGGTGAGGCACCCTTTAAGTGAAATATGGAAGGTCACACAAAACGTTAGGAAAAAGTTGAGCGAATTCACAGCATATATGTATGCAGAGACGCACAGTCAACGGTCACAGTCGACGTCATCCGGACGGGAGCTCGGCAGTTGCGCACACAGGCCCTTTCCTGTAGTGTTCAGTACCGGAAGCCTGCGCCGGGCAGCTTCACAACGAGCGACTCCGACCCGCGCTTGGGTGCGCGGTGCCGGCCACGCTCTAGTCATTGCGGGAATACCATTCGCAGCAGGAACAAGGATCGCTGGAGTTGCTGGTTGCTTACGAAGTGCAGAACGGGACCAAGAGTGTACTGCAGATGGGAGAGTTTCACTTTATTATTCATTCAAAATACAAAGGTTCATGGTTAGAAGTATGCAGACGAGGGTCCCAAAGTCAAGTGACTGCAGCGGGACCCTCGGTTAACAATAACATAAGAATAATAAATTACACAGCATGTCAAAATTACACAGCACAAACGGAAGTGAATAGTGAACGTATTAGAAAACAAGACAAAAAACACCTTCAACGCTATACAACGAGTGCATATGAATTAGTGTTAAATGTAAATATGCACGTCATAGATTATAAATCTAAATTACAAACATTTTTGAGTTATGTACACATTTTCACATAGGAAATAATTATTGTTGACAACCTAGTTATACAATATGAAATTTTTAAGTTCATGTCTGAATGTATGCAATGATGATGCTGATTTTAGCGTGTAGGGCAAGTTATTCCAAAATTTAAGCTGATAAGAGAAACCAAATTAAGGGGCTCGCAAGCGATTTAAGGGCCCCGATGCGTGCAACCGGGGATTCGAACTTGCAACCCCTCGCTTCGCAGTGCGCCGCGTCAGCAAACTCTGCCACGCACCATACTTCCGCCAGCATACTAACGGCGAGCACTTTATATACACCATTTACCGCTGTCGGTACGCAGAGCTTTGAGGTGCTTTCAGCATGTTAATTATCACCCGCGAAATGGCGCGAAGGGCGCGCTTTAAACGTCGTCGCCCCGCTCGTGTTTCGGAGTAGTTGGGATAAGCGCTTTCGACCAATAATTTGCTCTAAGCGTCTGGCACTTTCACCGCAAGGTTTGCGCTGAAGCTATAAGGCCGCACGAACGTCCCTCCGCTCGCTGCAGCGGCCGCGTTTGTGAAAGGAGTGAGCTGCTAGCTTGAAGAGTCAAAGTAAAGGTTTTCTTGGTTGCGCATAATCGAAAGCTGCAGCGTGCTGCTCAAACATGAAAGAAGTAACAACTGTAACAGTTGTTAGTTCGCGCTCCTCTTGTGTACACCTGCGCGTCCTTTTCGTTCGTCGTTCTTTGTGTTTGAGCAGCGCGCTGCAAGTGTCGAGCTCGCAGAACACCTGTAACACCGATGGGACAAGAGCGAGCTTCCGCTGTTGTTTCATTGGTTGACGTGCAGCATGGATAGGCCCAAGCATGCGCGCAACGCTTCAGGTTGTATGCTCTCCAGCGCGCACACGTTTTATGTTTCACAGGACAGGCATGTTGAACCAGATGTAGCCTACGAATATTGCTTGGGTACAATTAAGACAGTGGCGAATATAAGGGAACACCATCTAGTTTCCTGGGAGAAGTAGAATGGCGAGAACAAAATTCTTTAGCTTTTATTTCAGTACGACGTTGTGCCTTCTTTACCAGAATAGTCCACGGTATACGATTACACCAAAGAGACTGGTATGTTACAGCAGGTATCGCTGTTGCACTAAAGACGATCATTTTCCCTGTCATCTGTTCGCGCGTAGATGCAAGCATACTTTCAAATGCAAAACATTAGCGAACCACATGCACATGGGGAGTGTGTGTATGTATGTATGTATGTATGTATGTATGTATGTATGTATGTATGTATGTATGTATGTATGTATGTATGTATGTATGTATGTATGTATGTATGTATGTATGTATGTATGTATGTATGTATGTATGTATGTATGTATGTATGTATGTATGTATGTATGTATGTATGTATGTATGTATGTATGTATGTATGTATGTATGTATGTATGTATGTATGTATGTATGTATGTATGTATGTATGTATGTATGTATGTATGTATGTATGTATGTATGTATGTATGTATGTATGTATGTATGTATGTATGTATGTATGTATGTATGTATGTATGTATGTATGTATGTATGTATGTATGTATGTATGTATGTATGTATGTATGTATGTATGTATGTATGTATGTATGTATGTATGTATTCTCAGGCTGTGCCCATACCTGAAAGAGGTAGCTCTTTCGGCGGAAGGACACCAGCACGTGCAGGCGGCACTGGGATTCGCTGGTGGTCTCGACGCGCAGCTCGAGGCGTGGACGCAACCACGAGTCGCTCTCCACGGCCACCCGCCGATGGGGCTGGTACTCCACTACGCTGTACCACGTGTCTACTTCGCCTGCAAATAGCGACATTATTGCGATTGCTCCCTTTTTTTTGTCCCCTCGTGGGGGGAATCACGACTTTCCAAGCTGTCTTACACGTCCACGGTGCCTTTCTTTCTTTCTTTCTTTCTTTCTTTCTTTCTTTCTTTCTTTCTTTCTTTCTTTCTTTCTTTCTTTCTTTCTTTCTTTCTTTCTTTCTTTCTTTTTTTCTTTTTTTTTCTTTCTTTCTTTCTTTCTTTCTTTTTAATGGCGAAGCTGTTCTAGCTCGGCGTAAAATGTGAACATTATCATCATCATGAACCGGCACGCGCTCTCTTCGTTCCTCTTCTTCATCTTCTGCTTCGCACCCAGAACACGTGCGCCGATTGGACCGGCGTGCAGCAAGGGGGAAGCACAAAGCGCAAGAGATGTCATGGTTAGGAGAAGGACAAGGAAAGAAAGACAGAAAGAAACAGAAAAAAAGAAAGATATAAAGAAAGAGAAAATCATGGCGAAGAGAAATTCCTCATGAGCCGGCTGTATTCGAACCCGCGTACCCACGATCGAAAGGTGACCTTCTTAACCACTCCGATATCCAGGATATTTTTTTCTTTTTATTATCTCGGCTATCCAAAAACGTTGACAGAGCATCGCATAGCAAACGGGTACAAAACGGAAGTGAGGGTAACAAATAGGGAAAAAGTAAAGCAAAGCATATGAAGAATGAAAATAGAGAAATAATTCCCCGCGTGGAGAAGATTCGCATATTAGGCATGCTCCTAGAGGAAAACGGAAGTAAATCACAAACGATAGCACGAATTACCGCTAACTCAGAAAGCATGGTTAAGCTGAGTAAAAAGCCTTCACGTTAGATTTTCTTTGCCTGCACAGCTGTTCTTAACATTGGACACTTGGTATGTTATGACAGTAACAGTGTCAGGATGCGGGCGTAGCTTTACTTTTTTTTTAGCAGAATATATTGCCGCTAACGCTTTCTTGAACTAAGCATCTATCCTATCATTCGGTGCATTGAGGCTATCTAAAAGAACATAAATAATACCGTCCATCTCACCTATTAGGGGAAGCTCGTAGGTGGCTCGGTAACGCTTTCCAACCGACATCTGCTTGCCATCGGCTTCGACGACCGAGCTGACGAACGGTAGCCACTGCAGTAATATGGAGGATAAAGCAAATGATTGAACTAATGTTCATCAAGTTTTCACCATATACGACGCTTGAAGCACAGTTAAAATGAAAACGCATTAGGATGCGGCTAAACAGTCACACAGGTCGGTAAAGCACGGCATGAGTGCGGCAGTTAAAACCACTGTCGTGGTCCGCACGGATGAACTCAGAAATGGTCGACGAATAACTGTGCGGAAGTAGCCGCTTTGTGTTCAACATTCGGCTGTCTTGCGTGGTTTATCAGCGCTTGTCCTCCGTTTTTGTATGTACTACAGCAGCTATGCTTCATGTGGCGTATGTGTAAATCATCAGTAAACATTATGATTAAAGTTCCTGCTTCGGTCGTCATCCTTCGTTGGCCCTCGCTTGTCTCGCGCGCCTGGCGACGCTCTTCTTCCATTGCTGAGGACACGCATTACTCTGGAACGTTCGCCTCTGATACATAAAATAAAAAAAGAAAAACAAGATAAAATAGCAAAAAAGTAAAAACGAAAGCTAAGAAATAAAAATAAAAGAAATAATAATGTGTTGTTTTAACGGCAGATCATGCCGCCGAAGCATGTAATAAAAAAGGAAAAATAATAACAGCGAAAATGACAAACGTAATATAAAAAATTGAAACTAACAAAAATTAAAGGGAACATTGAAAAGGAATGATATAGGCCAATATAAAGAGTAGTCCGTAACTGTGCGTGCATACGTGGCTCTGTGAAATTGTTTGCCTCACTGTATCGCCAAATAAAAAAAAAAAAAAAAAACACGCGTACAGCTGAGCTCACATTTCGCATTAGGGAGTGTCGTAATTGTAGATAATCTGTTTTTCCTGCCACTGAACTGCGCCTTGCTGTGATTCCTACAAGTGCGCAACTGTGCAACGCCGTATACCACTCCGTCCGAGACGTCTACGCTGAAAACGAATCCGACGTTTCATAGCGTATATAATTATTATATTAAATAGGTAACCTTCGTGAGCTGATAAATATTATATTTACTAATCACGCTTTCTGACGCTGCAGGAACGTTATCGCTTACGCGCCACACACGCACGTAAAAGCTCCGAGTACACCGGGCACCAAATGTAAAATGGAACAAACTTTCTAAAGTAAGCTTCTCCACAATAAGAGTAATATAGTGGAGAAGCCAGCTTCTTGAAATGTTTGTTAAGGTAGGTTTTCACCTTTGAGAAAAAATTTACACTTGTAGTCCAAAAGTTACACTTATGGTTTTGGTTTGTAGGGCTTAGGTAAATTTCAACTTTCAATTTCAATTTCAACAAAATCGCTAACAATGTAAAAAATAAAAATGTGCCAAAATATGCAAGTTGCGCCAACAGTGATGACTAGAATATGGTTAGTGCGATTCAAACGCGACTTGGCAGGTACATAGTGAGGACAATATCCTGTGCATCTAACCTCCATGATCACCATATCTTTCAGCTAACGTGCGTTATAATAAAAATGCTGATAAAGTTGATATCTGGCAGGTTTGTTTTGCACGCAATTTGCCATAGTACGAAAAGTTACCGCTTGTTTCCTATAATTCTGCTTGAATGCGCAGTTACACCTACAAAGAAATAGACGCCAAATAATATGCGAAAATATCTATTGGAAGGAAAGTTATCACTGTTTGCGTAACTGTAGAATGCAAAAAAAATCATGTCTTGAGAAAAATGGCTTTAAAGATTTTAATCGAATGCCCATGTAATGAATAAACATTCAATATGCCTGAAATTTTCCGGGGTCATAGCTTTGAACTTCCTTTGAAGCCGCAGAATCTACTTTCGAGCGAGATGAAGCACGCTTTTTTTTTTCTTTCTTTTTTTTTTTTTCTAGCTCGTTTTGCGTCTCGAGCTGACTCTCATCCACGTACTGCACAGGGGGTCCACGCTTGGTATTTTGATTCCTTAACTTGCGTTTACGCTTATTTCTCATCCAATACTTCGCCATATTCCACGGAGCATTATAAATTTCTTTTTGAAAGGCCAGAACAAAGTCCAACTGCTCGAAATGACGTACGAAATGACCCAGACAGCCGGAGCGAAAGCGCACGCAACTTACACAACGGCTTTCTTTTTGCAGATTTTTCTTTCCGCATTGCCTTTCTTTTTCGCAGATTTTTCACACTAAACCGGAAATCGGTAGGCGAAGAGGAAGTGCTGCGCAAGAAACAAGAGCGTCCCTTGGTACACGCGCCACGATAAATTTTCTTCGCGGTGCTGGGTTCGAACCTAGGCCCGCACGATCGGAAGGCAAGTGTTTTAACCACTGGTCTACACACCCACGCTTGCAAAACATGAATATATCCGAACCATATAAATGTGTTGTGCCCGTGGTGCAAAGCAAACGTAGATAGAGAACTTTTTCTATGAAGGCTTCCTTGAATCTTGTGGTAGTGGAATGAAATCCATCTCCCGGACACGATTGAAAGCTGACATGTAGGACTTGTACACATCAGCTCCTGAATTTTTTTTTTATATATATAACTGAGACATTTCTTGTGAGCCTATTGGCTTACCTTGCTCATGTACTCGGAAGAGGTGACAAAGCGGAAGGCGTCGCCTGCGCTGGCTTTGAGCGTCATTGCTTGCGAAGCAACCCAGCGATCTTGATCCACCTCGTTTTGGAACAGCACGGTGAAGCCCGCCACGCACACCGCCAGCAAAGACACCCAGCCTTTAGACTGCGTTAATACACAGGAAAAAAAAAAGGAAAAAATATCTGGTACATACATGTTTCAGTGAAAGGGACCTAGCCGTTCGCTGTAGCCAGTTACCTGCAGAATTGGCAGAACTGCTTAGCTTCACTCAGTTTCTCGGATCATTTCCCTGCGTGTACAATTCGCCTAATGGTTAAGACATGTCATATCGGTAGTAGCGTCAGCCAGCCTTCGATTAACTTTCCTAAAGAAGAAATGAAATGACTATTTAGTTATCTCTCGCGTAGACCCCACATGTGCCTGATTGACAGGGGGCGCAACCATACCTGCGCGTGCTGAGTATGGCTGTGAATTTATGGCCGTTCCTTCTTCTATAGAAAGAAAGATTTAATTGAATTAGACAAGGCATAAGGTCGAACAAAAAGGTGATAATACAAAATTGAGGCAGCTTCGCGCTAGTGGTGCCAAGCCTGAAGGAAGTGCGCAGTTGGGCAGACTTCTTTTTTTTTTCTCTTCGGTTTTCTCTTTCCTTCCTCCTCTCTTTCTTTCTTTTTCTCTTTTCCAGTTTTTGTGTTTTTTCTTTTTCCTTCAATTTAGTTCGAGTTTTCTTCCTATTTTTTCCTATCTTTCTCTCTCTTTCTCTTTCTCACTTACTTCTTTTTTTTTCTTTTTCTTTCAATTTTTAAACGTGGTTTTGCCTGCATTAGCCGGGCCCCTAAAGTGCTCCGCACTTAATATCATCGTCAAGGCGCTCCAAGAACAAGAGGAAAAAGACTTTTCTTTGGCGCGAGCACGCGCTCATAAGGCTGTGCTATATGTGGTGTTGCCTGTGTTACGCCAAGCTACGACAGCATACGACGATGACAGCATACGAGAGCATACGGCAGCCCTGCCCCCTAAAGTGCTCCGCACTTAAAATGCTTCTTCTTTCACGAGCTTGGTGGCGTACAGGTCAACGAACCGTTTTAAAAGGGACGCTAATATCCTCCATCCATCCATGCGCAAATAAGTTTTTGTCTACTTTCCTTTTCTCGGTAGCGGCCACTTTCTTTTAACAGCCGGCGTTTGTGTTGTCTCGTTCGCTTTTGTCCGTGTCTCCACGCCTTACCTTCTTTCACGACGAATCCCCACGAACCGTTTCATACATCAGGTGCAACGCTGGGGAAGCTGTGCAAGTAGTTCGGTGAGCAAAATGTATAACTCCGCGCGTCTCGAGCTGGCCTCCGCGATGGGCTCCAGCTGCGCGCTGACGTAACTGATCGCGGAGGCCACGATACGAAAAAACAGAGGCGCTCAGCGATCCTGAACAACCATATAAATAATGGCGTTTGTTTATTTCTCAGGCACAAAGGATCTAAATTTATTACTCAGTCTAAAAAGACATTACGGGCAGCAAAATCATGGAACTATTTCTCGGTGCGAGCGCATGTGCTGCAAGAAGTCTCGCTAGCTTCCATAGCGTTGCACCTCATGTATGAAACGGAGTATAGTCCACACTTGCTCTCATAAATTTTAAGTTTTTCTTTAATAACAAAGTATGCGGTTCATTGCCCTTTAAAGAATAATTTGAGCAATCACATGAAATGTACAGTATTTATAATAATCAGAAGTGGGGAGGTTTATTGACGTTCAGAAATCTGGCGACAAGCATTCTTAAAATAATCACCCAGCTGCATCCATTACCAGCGTATCAAACAAAATTGTGGAACTTGTCATTCCTGTTACATCAATTTTTTTTTAATAAAGCTGGAAAGTCATTCCATAAAACCTCCGTGCGTGGAATGAAACTGCTGTGTTTCTTTCGTAACTTGCATATTTTCTTCCCGACCAGGTACGTGATCCTTATGTTTTTAGATTTGCGTTGAATGCGTTTGGCACACTATCACATAAACTTCTTTTTTCAAAATAGACTGATAAGTAAACTGATAGACTGCTAAGCAAATCGACAGGCTGCTAAGAAAACCACGATACTTACAGATCCGCCTGCATTGAACACATTCATGAAGCAGATATGCCACTTGCAAACACTAAATACTATAACCACTCAGTTATTCCTACTACATGCTTGTTTGAGAATCACCTTCAACATATTGTTTTCGTCACTGGAGAAGTTATCGCGCCCTTTTAAATGCTGCAGCAAACATGCTCTCAGTAATGCATGTTTGATCATTTGTGTAGGGACTGTCCTTTGTAATGTATGTTCTGTCTTGATTTTTATCGTGTTAATTGATATTGTACCCATACGCCTTTTACAATGCCCTGAGACCTCGAGGGTAAGTAAATAAATATATAAATAGATAAATAACTAAATAAATATGATATCCGCACAGAGTTCAGCCACACGTACATGTGACATGTTAACACAAAAGTAAAAGAAGTCAGGATCACAATGCGACAAGGTCAGGTCTGACTTAATACATGCATCAAGCTAACACTAGACCGAAAATTGACGTTCTTAATAATTCCCTATTTCCTTTTTTTTTATCCGCTAGCCTCCCTAATGCATACCTTGTATGGCACAATTAACGGATGTATGCTAGACGTTTGATTGGGCAATGAAGACTTTTGCTCTTCTAAGACACACCGATATGCGACACGTCGCTTGCATTGAAAGCGTCATAACGCCTGAAGCAAGTAGGAAAGAGCCACGTCACTAGCTGCGCATCACCAAGATATGTAATACCGAACGCAAATCTACACAATTTGAGCAGCGGCAAGTTTACAGGACGGCGGTATAGTGATCGCAAGGTCGGAAATGCATTTGCATCTTAACGTACGGCCAACAAGCACGTGGTCTGGCGCAACGATGCACTTACCATTGCGCTGACCGATGCACCGCCGAGAGTCTTCTGGCCAGCGATGTTTGGATCCGGTTACCATGCTGACCGCAAGCGCACGGTTTTCGGGCAGAGCAGGGACAACCGGTCAAATGCGCACCGAACTGATGGTGTCGCGCCGGTGCGCTCAACGAGGCGCGTCTGTTATCGACCTGCTGCAGACCGACACTGCCTGGGCCAGTTTTTCACCATGAAGTGCGTTGAAATAGGTGATGACTTTTATTGACCACTCTAATATGCATTGAAATGTCGCCTCGAGTCATACTAATGTTAGATGTGTCGATCACAAACGTCCTTTATTTAAATATTGAGCGTCAAACGCGCGCTTACAACTTATTGTAGAAGAAAAAAAGATTGCAGCCCGATTCAGTGATCTCAGCCATCATTGTCAATTGAAATAGCATTACGGCAACTCGACGACATGTCGTCAGCGTTGTCAAATCGCTACGAGGGTCTCAAGGCGCTGATGGCCTGCATGATAGAAATTCTGATGAGGATGAAAATCAGCAGTGTCCTCCCGTGGGGGGACTTGCGTTGCTCTTTGAGCTGCCAAGCGCTCTTCTTGTAGGTTACGTACTCCTTGTGCTAAGAGCTTGTCGTTTTGCTGCGGAGATAGGTAACCCAAGGGCTTGTTCACACGTTCGTGTAACGATGGCGCCAATTCTGGCTTTTTCCGCACCTTGAAAGGTTTATATTATAGGAGTTACTTATGCGTGTGGGGCTAAAAACGAAGACCTGCAGTAGGCGAATTAGGTTGCCTTCCTTCATGCTAAAGTGGGGGTTAAGCATTCTTGATCTCAGATCGCTGGACGGTGTAGTTCGAATGGCGAAGTCTTCAATTCAATTCGAATACGAATATTTGGGAAAAGTAGCCTAACCAGTCACAATCGAATTGAAAGTTTTCTACTCCGCAATCGGAACACTGTCCTTTAGCTATATTACGTTCCAGATATGAAAGAAAACTTTCATGAAATAAGGCACGCACAGAGTCGACAAGTGACAACCTCGAAGAAAAAGGGGTGTCGTCAACTCTCAGACATATATAAAGCAAACCACCGCATATCATGTGCATACAATGTGCGCAAATAATTATAATGTAAGTACGTTATGATCATGCATCACGATTTTAGCCGACATGCACCTGAATTAACCTTGCAGAGAAATAAAAGTTGATTCAGAACCATTCAAAAACTAAGAAAAGAAATACTAGAAATTCTTGTTAACTAACTTTTACAAATTTTTGGAGACGCTATGCGGTACACTGTCCACGATTGCGTCGTTGAGTGGAAGTGGATGTGACCTCGATTATACCCAAAAACACTAATTTAACGAAGTGCCAAATGTAGTAATACTCGAAAGCACTTGCAGAAAGTACTCATTCTCGAAGGTAGCTCTAGCCCCTAGCTTCCTTTATTCTTTGGCTGGACAAAGCATACTGAAACACGAGATGCTTCGCGAATGCAGTGTCACTACCTGTGCGAAATACACTCAAGCCCTAGCGCACCGAACTCGGTTAAATGAAATTATCCTGTCTAGCGAACTATTTTCGAACACTGCGATTATTTAACGTCAATGAACAGGAAAATCTACGGCTAAATCGAAGAAAGATTGCCCGGAACACTTCATACATAGAACCTTCGGCAGCGCGAAACGTTCCAAGAAGCAAACTTCTTGTGCGGCTTTCTCTCGCAAGAAGTTGGGCTTCTCCGCGCGGAGATGGGGGGCTTGCTCGCATTAATTTGGGAGAACGAGTGGTGTAATTAAGAGGGCGCCGCTCACAGCAACGTTTATAGAACGTTGCTCTGAACGGGTCACAAGTTTGTGTTGGTTGGTTGCTGGCACGCGCCTTGCGCTTGCGCTGCCTGCGATTTCTTCCTCCGTGCCTGCGGCTTTGCGCGTGCTGCCTGCATTGGCTGTCAGTGCGGCGCCCGTTAACGCACGCTCTCGCGCGCGGCGCCCACGTCACAGTTTTGCATGGCCACGTGGCCAGCTGTGTTTACCTTGCCCCCCGGAACTGCTCCTGCCTATCTCGGTACTCTTTGAAACCGGAAACTGCGATTGGGCGCCCTAAAAACGTCTCCAAATAAATAACCGTTGCGCACTCGCGCCAGCCGTCACAAGTGGGTCATAAGCTACCTCTCACAACAAAAAAAAAACAAGGTGCAAAATTTTCGTGTCGGTGCTCTTTGAAGCAGGCTCGGAGGAACGTGTGAGGCGAGCAGGCCTGGCAGGGGGCTGCTTCGCAGACTGCGTGCGCGGAAGTGAACGCACGAATTATGCCGTTTTTTCACTTTGCATGCGTTTAATCGAACCCAACCCACGACCTTTCGCTCCGCAGCGCGCGGCGCTAAGCGACTCAGCCACAAAGCGTACGTTCTTCATGCTAACAGCAAGCTATTTATATACGCCATTTACCGATAGCGGTACGCAGAACTCGGAAGCACTTAGCCTAAGCGTGACCAGCGAGATGGCGCGAAATGCTCGAAGGGACACGCTTAAAAGGTCTTTGCCCCGCTCGTTGCGATGTGCGCGCGCGTGTACTTTGCCCTACAGGGCGTGGTCGCCCGTACGCGCGCGCTTATCTCGTGAGGGGGGGTGCTTTGTACACCTTGTGATTTGACCGCAAAGTTTGCATAAAGCTACAGAGCACACGAAGGTCACTTCGCCCGCTGCAGCGGCCGCGTTCGCGAAAGGAGCGCACTGCTCAAACAAAAGAAGTAACAAATTGTCAGTTCGTGCTCGTCCTGTGTATACTTGTGCGTTCGTTTCATGCATCCTTCTTTGTGTTTGAGCAGCGCGTTTCAAGTGTCGAGCTGTGAAAGTTGTTAGTTCGTGCTCGTCCTGCGAGTTTTTTTTTGTTTTTTTTTTTCTTGCGTCCTTTGGGCTTGAGCAGAGCGCTGCAAGTTTCGAGCTGCTTGCCGTTCTTCGCGTGACATTCCACTATCACGCTATCGCATTCATTGCTTCGCCGTTTCGGCGAAACTGTGACTTTTGTAAGTGCTTGTTGATGTCATATTTGCGCGGAGTTCACAATATGCTATGTCCATTCGCGCGTCTGGTAGACGCGCAAAATTCGCTTTAGGATCGTACCCAGATGCCGCTGGACAGACGGAAAGAGCAGAACTTATTCCGCTCGCCTGAGTGTCTGGACCCAACGACACCTCCGTTTTTATTCATAGGGTTTAGAAGGCAAACGGTAGGATATGCATCCTCCCTCATTCCTACAATGTTGTGGCACTTGAATACACAACAGTACCGCCAGCCTTTTGTTTTCCTTCGGCGTTCCGAGCCCGCATCGCCGCTACCAGCCTCCACTGTACTCCGCGGGAGCGTCTGAGATTTGCTCGCTTTGAGCGCCAGGGCGGCGCTGCACGCACCGTGAAAACTCCAGCGCTGGCTCCCTATGCAGAAGCACCGAGTTCAATCCCCAGTCGAGACGATTGTTTTTATCACGCAAGCGTCCTTTATATAGGCGTCGCAATTTAACATGTAGTATCCCAGTAATATTGCGTGGTACAAGCGTACATTGCCGTCGGGCGTCAGAACATGGGGCTATCATAAGGATTTCGTAGTTTAAAGTCGGCCACCCATTACAAGATGCACACACCTTACTGCGCGTATTTTCTTAACACCACGTAGTGGGTGCTGAGCAAGTATGCACTAAGTGGTTGAAGTACGCACTCGGGATGGGATATCGCTATCGCGTTAAACTCTTAAGGCGAAGCTTAAGAGTCACCCAATTTTTTATTATTTGCATCTATCTGGAATTTTCGCCCACGGACAACGCCTATTTTTCACTCACAGAGCCAACGACGCCGACACTGGAATTTCTGCGAAACGAGCTATCGCGATAATAAAGTACTGCCAGTGCCCCCTCGTTAAAGCTGTCGACCAGGAAGAACATGCCTTAAAGAAAACAGCAATAAAGAGGGAACTGCTAAGGCCCGAGCCAAAAGGGCAACAACTTCGCTGTCACGGCGTGGAACGGGCAGTAGTTTATTTCCTGCTATAATTTCCACGTTATAAAAACCATGTTTATAGATATCCCCTTCAGCGGCGGTGTGTACAATTGTACACATCAACTTCGGAGGCGCGTCACGTACCACCTGTTTCTACAAATGGATTGAAACTCAATGTGCGGATTCGTATAGGTTACCCGAGTGGACAACTAGTGTTCATTTAACTCCATTGTGCTCCGTATTACTGCCGAGGATTACTTCGCTGGAGACACTACCATGTACGAAGATAGTTCGACGTGCCGCGCTCTAGAACCAACGTCAAGAGCATTTCTCTCCACTCGAAACAAATACAATGAGAAAACAAAATGAACATGCATTTTGGGCCCAATATTTGATTATATGCAAGGATTGAGGCTGACTGATTGCAGAATAATTAGATATTTAATTGCATACTAATTAACATGAATTACTGAACCTCATACAGAAGACACTCCATTTACTTTAATTGGAATGTAATACTGAGTGAATTAGAATCATGCCACGCGAATTTGACGCATTTGCAGGCAGTGCATCATAATTCGCGCCTGAAGGGGATATTTATTGCACTAAATGTAGTGCTACTGGGGAAAATTATACACATCGTAAGTATCTCGACAACCTTTCTGAAAATACTGCGTATTCTGTTTGTTTTCCCAGGATACACCATTCTTAAAAATCGCGTACGAGAGCTGAAATAAGAATAGTCGCTCAACTTGATTGCTCCTGGAGCATATGAACTGCGCAAGCTATACAAATATTTGTTGGATTATTTACGAAAAATTTATTGACAGCAGACATCCAAACGGCGTGTTGAAGTTTTTGAAAGTGAGGACGTTACCCCAGCCGCTGAAGGTTGAGGATGGGCGACGTCTAGAACGCCCTCAAAAAACACTATCGTCGATGTGAAGGGAGGTGCCTCCAAATATTAATATGGCTGGGGTTGGAAACTAGGCGCAGCATCGGCCATCTGCACGCCATTGCACGCAAATCATTGTCAATGAGGCGCACGACACTCATCGTCACAGACGTGCACGGAACTCATTGTCACAGACGTGCACGCAACTCATTACCACAGCTTTGGCTGGGGTTGGAAACTAGGCGCAGCAGCGCCCATGCATCTGCACGCCATTGCACGAAACTCATTGTCACAGACGTGCACGCAACTGACTGCCACAGCTTTGGCAGGGGTTGGAAACTAGGTGCAGCAGCGCCCATCTGCACGCCATTGCACGCAACTCATTGTCACAGACGTGCACGCAACTCACTGCCACAGCTTTGGCAGGGGTTGGAAACTAGGTGCAGCAGCGCCCATCTGCACGCCATTGCACGCCAACTCATTGTCACAGACGTGCACGCAACTCATTGCCACAGCTTTGGCAGGGGTTGGAAACTAGGTGCAGCAGCGCCCATCTGCACGCCATTGCACGCAACTCATTGTCACAGACGTGCAGGCAACTCATTGCCACAGCTTTGGCAGGGGTTGGAAAAGAGGGGCAACAGCGGCCCATCTGCACGCCATTGCACGCAACTCATTGTCACGGACGTGCACGCAACTCATTGCCACAGTTTTGGCAGGGGCTTGGAAAAGAGGCGCAACAGCGCCCATCTGCACGCCATTGCACGCAACTGATTGTCACAGACGTGCACGCAACTCATTGCCACAGCTTTGGCGGCAGGGGTTGGAAAAGAGGCGCAACAGCGCCCTATTTGCACGCCATTGCACGCAACTCATTGTCACAGACGTGCACGCAACTCATTGCCACAGCTTTGGTTGGGGTTGGAAACTAGGCGCAGCAGCGCCCATCTGCAGCCATTGCACGCAACTCATTGTCACAGACGTGCACGCAACCCATTTCCACAGCTGACGGCAATTCCATCAGGAGCCACGCCTACATCATGGAATATTGAGGCTGGCCAGCCATATGCCCATTACCCATCTCAACAACCGACGGCACTTCCTTGTGCGCGTCAAATATCATCTGCGCTCCCGAAGACGGAACCACAGAAGGAAATGCGTGCCCTCTAGGAGGCCGTGCATCTGAAGTATTTTGGTACTTCTGCCGGGTTTGGCGACCATGTTCTTGCCAGTGGTTGATGTCGGCCGCCAGGAAGCTTCTCACAAGTTTGTAGTTATCGTGCTACTTGTGTCGGAGATGGCTGTGGCGCGACGGTAAATGGCTATTGCTGCGCGCTCATCGTTGCACCGAAAGTCAACATCGCCGAAGACATCTGTGCGAAGTGGCTCGATTGTTGCCGGATGGAGCTGTCCGCTTGGTACAACGTTGAACGTCTGCATTCCCGGTTATGCTTGTGGCACCGGGAGCGAGGAACAGCCGAGAATTCTACCGGTGGTGCCTGTACGACGGGCGATATGGTAATGGCCCCTGCACGTTGTACTGGGACGATGGTGCGGACGCTGCAAATCTGTAAACCCAGTGGAGAATAGCAGTTGGCATATATTAGTGAGACTCTCATAAGCTTCACGTCGGCTTCTATCTCAGAAACCGACCGCATTGTCACGTCATGATCCGAGGCCGACGCCATTGTGAGGTCGGACCTAACATTTGCATAGAGACGTCCCGCTGGGTAACCGATAACATCTCTCCCCATCGTATTTACTACTAATCTCATTGTAACATCGACATCGCTCTATTATAAGCCGTAAGCTGCGCGCGCTTACATGAGCTTAATAATTAAATAATGTGAACACTGCTAGATAAATCTGACAGCCGACAGACGGAGCAGTGCCAAGATAAAGTATAAATTCTCGATAGTGCGTAGCAAAACTTCACTGTCTAAAAACGAATTTTATAATCCCGCGCTCGAGACGTCTTCAAAGCGATAACAGAAACGATCATGTCGATACGTCGTGTCATCAACTCATTAAGTACGCGTCACATTGAATATGACAGGCGGAAATGTTCAAGATCCTTTGGAAGCACCCATAGGCATGAGCACAGTGGGGGAGGGGGGGGGGGGGGCTCAAAGCCAGCCCCATACGTTGACAACATAAGGAGGGTGTCGCTGCGATGAACCTTCACCCCCCCCCCCCCCCCCCCCTGGAGTGGAACCCTGCGCACGCTTATGGAAGGACACATGCACGTCGGATTGAAGACGTTTCTTACTTTTGTTCTGTACCGGGGCCCAAGAGTGCCAATGTCGCCCTCTATCGGGCGCGCCTCTCTTGCGTGCTAGGTGATACCGCAGGCGCGATCCTCGTAGGTTTACCTCTCGGCGCTCTACGAAAGCACCACGCGGAAGCCTTGCAGGATGTTTCTGTGAATACTTTTGAAACGAGGGAAAGTTTTACAGTCAAAATAATAATTTTGGGCAAAAAGAAATTGCAGAGTAGTTTACATGTGAACCTCGCATTCGCCGCAAGTAATGAGGCGCGGAAAAAAAAAACATTTTGCCGATCTGGAACAGTATCCTCGACTGAATAATGTTGAGATCAAGGGCGTTCCTGTCACGCAACATGAAGATTGCCTTGGAATCGTCAAAACCTTTAGCGACGTTATCGGCTGCCCTGTTTCTGGCTCTGACGTGGACGTCATCCATCGTCACAAAGTCCAAAGAGAAGGACATTATCACTCGCTTTTCTTGCCGCGAGAAGGAAAGCGAGTTTGTTCGTAGGGCCCGCAAAGCCCGTGTACCCCCGCCCTCAAAAGTTTTCGGAACACGAAATTTCCGAAAATTATATATTCCCGCTTTGTCTTTGAACATAGCCCCCAAACAGATGTTCCAGCTTGTAGTAGTCCTTGCGACCTACGCAGCTACCTGCTAGGTTAGATGCGCCGTGCACTAACAGAGCAGAAATTCGCATTTTCAGTGGAGCCCGCGTTCCGTAAACTTTTGGGAGCGGGTGTACGTACCGGCCAAGGCCTTTCTGGCACCACTGATGCTGCAGTGTTCGTTAACGAACAGTTTCTCTAGACGGACAGCTGCCAGATTAAGGCTCGTTAATCTAGTAGCAACAAAGTCTGAGAACAGCGTTCGGCTTTTCAACTAAGTTGTGCGTTATCGATCTAAGAGCCGTTTTCTATTTTTCCCCCCTTTTGATTCGAATCTTGTCCTTTCTGCGTATCTTCAAATCATGTCCTTTTCTGCTGTCGAACTTGTTTCATTACTTTCCGACAAACATGGCTCTCTAGTTCATTTTAATACCCGTAGCTTGCGAAGGAATGATGATAGCATTAGGGAGTTTTGGAATAGCGTACGCATAGGTAGCGCTCGTTGCGGTCACCCGCTATTTCCTTCACTTAACGGGAGCCCGCAAGAGGATAGCGTACGACGCATTCCCAGTGGCGACAAACGCTACCATAAAGCGTTGCGTACGCTATTCTAAAACTTCCCTATTATTGCTGTCATTCACTCCGAAACGCCATTTTCCTTTATGTATATTAGAAACCTGGCTCTCCGATGTTGATGATGATCTACAAGGCTTTCCGTCATAGAAATCCGAGTACTGTCACAGTGCGTCTGATGCTAATGGAGCGAAGCTCAGCCACTTTCATTTCTCCACTCGTAGAATGGATTTTTCCATTTATATTAGAAATTGCGAACCAGTTTTGGGTAGAAATTCAGCAGCCTCACTTTACACATAAAAAAAAATTTAATACTTGCTAGTACCTATCGCTCTTCTTCATTTGCTCAATTCTCGTTGGCCCTTCTGCAGAATCTATCATTATAAAACGAAAACATTTTATATCAACATTAATTAGATTCTCATTCAAATAATGCTGTTGCATGTGCTGATATCCTTCCAGGGCATGTACTATAATGTGCCTCATTGATTCACACACTAGATCAAACACACGTGTCTGGAGTAGTTGGATGTCGATATTACCGATAATTATCCCGTATTCGTCACATGTGATAGTTTTGTAACGAATTAACGCAACTTTTACTGCAGCGTGCTTTGACCAGAAAGTTTTATCAGTTCTATTTCACACTGGGACTGGTGGAAAATCAGTGCACAGACTGGTCCACAATCAGCGGCAGATAACAATAAATACCAAAATTCCGAAAACCCTTGGATGGTCTCTGCTCTATTAACGAGTTTCAGAAAAAAGGATATTCACTCTAGGAAAGTGAGGAAACAGCCCTTTATTAATGCCCTGGCACTTCGCTATAAAACGTTATTGTAATCTTAACTCTTTGCTAAAACGCTCAAAGGAACACTATTGTAATGAAGCGTTTATAAAGAATAAGAATCATCCAAAAGAACAGCGGAAACTGTTCAATGAAGTCTTAAATTCGCCTGCTTTCAACTCGCCCACAACGAAAATTACAATAACGCCACTTATCCCTCTAATGACATTGCAAATGCGTTTTCTGAATACTTCAGTTTGCCATACAGTGGTTCCACAAAAGTTTCTTCACCCAGTTTTCCACGCTTATCTCTCTCATTGTTTATTTTTTCTCTTTCACCCTTCCTTTGATGAAATAGTGACAGATAGTCGTAATCTTTAAAAAAATGCTTCTACTGGTCTAGATAAACTTTGTGCACATCATCTAAAGATGGTTGTTCATTTGACTTATCATCCCTTAACCCATACAAGCAATCTAACTTTTTTAAAGTTTCTTTCCTGACTCATTAAAACGCGTTAAATTCACACCAATTTTGTTAGAAAGGTGATACAGATGCTACTAAAATTATAGGCCCATGTCTATTCTTTCGTCACTAAGTACACTAAGTGAACACCTGTTTGTGAAGCACCTTAATTCTTACCTTATGTTTAATGTTATAAAGCCTTCTGTGGGCAAATGTGGGACGCATGTCAGCCAGACGTGCGCAGGAAGCAGCCAGAGACAGAAGCACAGCGTTATGTAAGGGTCGTCGGACATAGGACAATACTACACAAATAACTAAAAAAAAAACCGCCAGGCGTGCGAGGAACGCGCAGCACAGTCACAACGAAAGCTTGAAGAGCGGCCTTTCTAGAGCCTTTTTTAAACAATGTTGGGGAAACTACTGCAAGCACACTTGCATGGTACCCACTACGCCATAAATCAAATTTTGTGTAGTGGCGAAGCGTCCGCTATGCCATTATTCGTCATTCTTCGGAAAAGCGTGGTATCCGCTACACACTTGTAAGACATTATGTGCATCAGGAAAAAACAGTGACGGCGCAAAGAGTACGGGGACGAAGTGAAGAAACGAGCTGACAGATACGGGCGCCAAAGTATGAACCAACTAGCTCAGCAACAAGTCCTGTTGACCATTATACGCACTTTGTTGATTCTGTGGCTGACGACGATGACGAATTACGCCTGAGGCATATGTAATGGGTTGGCGCATTCAACGACCCGCTCGTTACGCAATGCGCATTGTGTGACGCCTGGTTGTTACTTTACTGTTCTAAAACGCTTTATTACACATGTTAACGCGATTCCTTACCCGACATCAAGCCCGCATAGGGTCAGTTTGCAACGAGTTTCAAGCACCGGCGTAGCTCAGTGGTAGAGTATTGGACTGCCACGCAGAAGGCTCGGGTTCGTTTCCCTTTCTGTCCTCGGTATTTTTATTTAGTTATTTCGTGCGGTAGTGGTTACGGTCACCAGTGGCGGCGGCGGCGGCGGACAACTACGACGCCAGAATCGGCCCTTCTTGTGATCTCAGAGCTTTGGCTGTAAAATGTACTTTCGAGTACCTATATTGTCAATAGCATTAAGATATAGCAACAGTCACACGTCAGTACAGTGCATACCAGTACCTCAGCTATGGTTGAGCCGATGAGGCGTCGTCTGCTGTGCCCGAAAGAGAAGTCAGGGCCCACTAGCGCTCAGTGGCCCAGGTCGGCGGTGAGCGCTGTCAGGTCGCCTCAGTACCAGGAACTGGAGCGCGTTCAATCAGCGCCAGGAGGCGGTGCGCGTTCAACTTCAAGTCAGTGCCGGGGCGTCACCCACCCCAGCGGAGAAATGCCAGGGAGCATCCCGGCAACTCCACGAAAGTGCCTGGGACAGCGCCATGGACAACGCCACGAAGGGCGCCACGAACAGCACCAAGGAGAGCTCCTCGAACAGCGCCAGGTACAGCAACAGGCCAGCGTCACGAACAACGCCAGACCAGCCGCCAGGAAGAACGCCAGAGACAGCCGCCGGGACAAGTGGGGCGATACCCTGACCAGAAGGGCAGGATCGGGATGTCGGGGCGTGGCCCGGTGTTCGATCGCCTAATGTGTCGGATGCTCTCCGAGATATCCCCGTCGCTCGAGCGTTTCTCTCGAGATCCGCGCTTGCTTGCTTGCTTGCTTGCTTGCTTGCTTGCTTGCTTGCTCCTAGATACCTGGCGCCTACCCACTACGGGGGGATTGGCCATGAAAACGGCTGTTAATATAAGGGGAAATATTTAATTTTGAAAAGGGATGTGAAAGAAATCGATCGCCACAGGAATAAACAAAAATTTTAAGAATGACCGGTCTCTATAGAATAATACAATAATATGGAATCCAATGAACTAATGAAAGCGCCAGCAAGCGCATTGTCGTGCTTCTTTGGCATCGCACACCAATCACTATCAGGAAATCCCGCGCACTTCAAATATCGGCCCCGCACGCCGAACGTAACACCGATGCCGACGCTCACGCACAGTCTTCCCACCACACCTTCCCAGTTTGGTTTTCGACACGGTACATGCTCTACTTTCTTTGACTGACTTCATCAAACATTCCATTGATAGTTGTAACTTCTCGGGACACTTATTTTTAGATTTGACTAGAGCCTTAGACACGCTCAATCACTCCATTCTATTGGCAGTAAGCATGATTCTTATGGTATCACCGGACCGACTCTTAAACTTTTTCAAGAGTTATCTGTTTAACCGACAAAACGTTTTCTTTAGTGGCGGGTCTTACTCTAACACAAAGATTACTACTCAAGGTGTTCCACAGGGGCCCATTCTTCTCCACCGCGGTGGAGCAGTGGTTATGGTGCTTGGATACTGACCCAAAGGTCGCGGGTTCGATAACGGCCGCGGCAGTCGCATTTCGATAGAGGCGAAATGCCGGTGTCCCGTGTTCTGTGCGATGTACACGGGACTGTGGCATTTATATTTTGTATATAAATGACCTCCCTCATGTCATAGGTTCTGGACATTGCGTGTTGTATGCGGACGACACCACACTATCACGTAAGGCCAAAGCAGTTCCATCTCTAATATCAAAGCTAAACACTGTGCTCAATGGGTTAGTTCATTGGTGCAACAACAATGCCCTCACTATAAGCCCCTCTAACACTCAGTTTATGATTTTCAGGTCTTCTAAAAAATCCGTATTAACTCCTGCTGCTCTAACAATGGGTCCTAACATTATCTATGCTTGTTACTCTGCTTCTCTTCTCGGAATACGTTTAGCCGAGACTCTTAATTTTGGTCTACATTTGTCTGACACAAAAAATAAAAAAGACTGCTTTTCGCATTCACGCACTAATTAAAGCTATGCCATGTTTCTCCACTATTGCATTATTATCGCTCTACTTCTCATTTATAATCATTAAAGCTATGGCAAAGCTATCTGGGGAACACACATTATTGGTACATTTCATCAGTGTACAGAACCAAGCAATCCGTATTATCACCTTCAGCCCTCACCATTCTAATGCTATTTCATTACTGATATTTTATGTAACAGGATGTTATTTCAGTTTGATTGTACTTCTTTGTTTGTTCGTTTGTTTGTTTGTTTGTTTGTTTGTTTGTTTGTTTGTTTGTTTGCAATTACTGCAATTATTTAACGTCAATGAATAGAAAGATCTACGGCTAAATCGAAGAAATATTGTCCGGAACACTTCATACATCGAACATTCGGCAGCGCGAAACGTTCCAAGAATCAAACTTCTTGTGCGGCTTTCTCTCACAAGAAGTTGGGCTTTTCCGCGTGGAAAGGGGGCTTTCCCGCATCAGTTTGGGAGAGCGAGTGGTGTAATTCAGAGGGCGCCGCTCCAGAGCAACGTTTATAGAACGTTGCTCGGACCTATTCCACGTTTGTTAACAGCGGTAGGCGCCGTCGACATGCTGAGGTGCTTGTAGCACCTCATAGTTCACCTAATCGCATGCCGTACATCCCCCCCACCCGCAAGAATATCGCAACGCACTGGTCCTCCGCTACAGGTTTTAGAACCACGTTCAGACACAACTACCTCTTTGCTTCATTTTTCTCTCGAACAGTGTCACAGTGGAATGCCCTTCCCGATCATGTTGTATCTACAAATAACCACGATATGTCCAATGCTGCTTTGATTTCTGTATTGCCAAATTAATTGCCATTATTTGTACGAAGTCATCACTTAAGGCGTGTATTTATTTCTACAGTGTTTATTGTTTGTTAGTGTTGTATTTATTTGTACAGTGTTATCTTGTGCAACGTTTTCAGTAGTTATTACGCCCAATTGCCACATGCTGTTGTTTCTTCTATTGTTGCCAAATCAATGAACCTTGCTTGTACAAAATCCTTACTTGACGCGCGTTTTCGTTTGCACAATGTAATAACATTTCTTTTCTCTTTTTCCAAAGTTCCATTGGTTTTTATTTGGAATTACCGAGTGCATGATGTACCCCAACCCTTAATGTAACATCGCTATAAACGGGGCTTTTAAGGAAAATAAACTGAAACTGAAACTAAGGATATGTCGATAGTGAAGAACCGGCTTTTCGGAGCTTCGCACGTACCACGTTACACCTGACGCCCAAACACAGATGTCATTGGCATAAATGGATATATGAACCGAACTCGGTAAACGTTCCACGAGGCCGATTATTATTTATTATTTGTTATTTTATTTTACCCTCAGAGCTTTACAGCATTGTAGAGGGGAAGGGCAAGAAACAAAACACGCATATAAAAAATCTAGCCAAAGCACAGAAATAACGAAAGATTCATTAATACCAAGAACGGGGGGAAAAAATGCGTTAAGAAATACAGGTCATGAAAACAATGAGGTACTTTCGCATGAGCAGCGTTCAACGCATATAACATGGAAGATGTTAAGGCCTGACTTAATCCGTCAGGCTTAGTAATACTGGCGATTGATGCTGATAGAAGATTTCAGTCACGACATGTGTTCGAAACAAAAGACTGGAAAAGGGCGAATGTGTTACTTCGAGGGATATGGACTTTGGTGGGTTGCTCTATGCGGAATGACATGAAAGATGCAGGCTGTATTCAGCGCGATTTTAGATTGCGATTGCGATAGTATATTTTTTTAAAGGCGCAAAGGCGAGCTGTTTTTCTGCGCGTGACAAGCAGAGGGAGACTAAGCCTAATCTTCATGGCAGTTACACTGGATGTTCGATGATAGTTGGAAAGAATGAAACGCGAAGAACGGTTTTGAATAGCCTCTAAGTTGTTACCGAGTGTTACGTGGCCGGCATCCCATACACATGCGACGTACTCTAGTAAAGGTTGAATAATGTGGGGCTTAGGACGCCGCCTTGAGGAACACCACGATGTGTGTAGCGCTGAGAAGTTGGCCCATCGTCAGTCTTCACGAACAATGACCTCGTGTCCAGGTAGCAACAGGTCCAGCGGTACACTCGACCACCAAGACCAACCAATTCGAGGGCGTCAAGTATGGCCTCATGAGAAACGTTGTCGTATGCTTCTTTTACATCCATAAATAGCGCGACAGATAACCGTCGGCTCATTTTCTGGTGTAGTACGTAATTTACCAGATCAATGACATTGTGAATGGAGCAACGAACCATCGAAAACCAGCCATGGCATTCGGGTATATGCTGTAGCGTTCCAGGAACCACCATAGTCTGGCAAGGATAATTTGCTCCACCAGCTTCCCTATGCACAACTAGCCATGGCTCTTGGGCGGTATAATGCGAGCTCTCGTGGGGATTTCTCGGATTTTATAAGTGGGACTAAACGGCTTGTTTTCCACTTTTGTGGCACTTGCCTATCTCGCCAAGAGTCGTTGAACACGTCCAGCAAGGCTTCTCGTGCCCGCCCATCGAGGTTGCATAGCATGCGGTAGAATATGCCATCTGGACCAGGCAACGACGACCGATTGTACAAAGCGAGAGCCGCATCCAGATCCTCAATCGTGAAAGGCATGGCCATGATCGAGTCTAATGAATGTGATGTGGAATCAGTAACAAGGGCTCCTGTGCAATGACCCGCAATCTTCCTGCGAAAATCATCAGCAACTTCTGTATCCCGTCGACCTTGAAAAAGTGCCAGAAATATGAAAGGAAATCGCTGCTCAGTAAGTGTTCGGAAGCCTCGCACGATGCGCCATATTTGGGATAGAGGCTTGCGCGGGTCCAGAGACTCGCAGAACTTCGCCCACCGTTGAGACTATTTTATCTAAACGACGCTGAATTTTTCTTTTGTAAGCGCCTGGCTGCCCTTTCATCATAAATTGATTTTGTGCGTCGGTACCATCGCTCGGTACGACGACGAATCGCACCAAGTCGTTACAACTTTACGTCGGCTTCCGGGTGCCTGCAGGAGCGTGCCAGCATGCGCATCACAGCCTGCGCTGCTTCCTTGATCGCTTGCTCTAGACCAGAAGAGAGACTTCTGCGACAGGCATCTTCGATGTTGGTTTTGAACTCCGACCAATGAATTCTCCGGATCGTGCCGAGTGAATGACACCCAGAGAAGCCTTTAATGTTAAGGTAACAGGGGATATGATTACTTCCACGTGTCTCTATGTCTATAAACTAGGGGTGTGCGAATACTCGTGTTTCGAATTCGAATCGAATAATACCTAATTGAATAATGCGATTCGACTTTCGAATAGCTAGTATTCGAGGTTTCGAATAATTCGACAGGGTGATTATCTAAAACGCGGCAAAGGGCAATAATGCAACTTGGTTAGGATTTTGTGACAAACTAACGTTAACGTCGTTACCGCAGGCCTTTCGTTTCAAAGCCGCACGTAGTTAAATTTAGGTGCACGTTAAAGAGCCCCAGATGGTCGAAATTTCCGGAGCCCCCCCACTATGTGGCGTCTCTCAAAAGCATATCGTGATATTGGGACGTTAAACCCATAAATTATTATTATTATATTTCGTTGCAAAGCAGTTTCAATATCCGGAGTTATGCTCCAAACCATTGATAAATCATGGTTCCAGCAAAAAAAGCCAGGGAACCGTCTGGGAAACTGTCGAACTGCTAATGTAAAAAAAATAACCAGATCCGGCCTGGGCTCAGACTGTTCAACAGGTTCAAAAATACTTCAATGAGCCCCTGATCCCAAGAAAAGATGATCTTTTGAAATACTGGAAAGAGCATAGTGCTGCACTTTATCCCAGGTATCGCCAAAGTTGCTTTGCGATACTTCTCCGTCTTTGCTTTGAGGTGCCCAGCGAGCGCATGTTTTCCACTGCAGCAAACCCTGTAACGTCACGGCGAGGAAGCCTGAAGCCAGGTCATGTGGAACAGCTTGTGTTTCTGCATGACAATTGGTAGTCTTTCGGAGCAGTCAGTCACCGCGTTATGAGCTCAAGGACACGAGCAGATTTGATTTCCTCGTTTTTTTTCTTGTTTTTTTTTTATTTTAAATAAAATCTCTTGTACTCGATATTCGATTCGGTATTCGAATTTTCGGTCACTATTCGGCACTGTTCGGTTGGAATTCGATCTGAGATGAAATTTGACTATTCGCATACCGCTACCATAAACCACTTAATCTATGTGGCAAAGCGACCTGACACAAACAACAAGTCCAAGCAGCTGCTGCATGTCGAGGCACGTAGAAATGCAGGGCTTCCATCATTAACTAGGGACAGGTCGTGATCACACACGAACGAAGCCAGTCGCTGACCTGTGGCGTTAACTTTCGAGCTTCCCCCGATAGGGTGGCGGGCATTAGTCTCCCCTAATAATCCATGCCCCAGGGATTCGTGCAAGCATGCCATCCAGTCTTTTTCTATCAAATCGGGCGTAGGGAGATATATGTACACATACTAATGTAAAGGTGAGGTTTTTCTTCTTCACAGTCATGCAAACATACTGGTTGTCGTCATGAGGTGGCACGGGCAGAATCAGGTAGGTAAGCTCGCGATTGATATATTCCAGGACCTTGTTGCTTTCGTTGTAGGTTGATGACATCATTGATTTGTAGCCGGATAGCCTAATTGGGTTTGACAACTTCGGTTCACAGATTACTATGATTGCAAAACGGTTGGAAAATACGTACTGGTGGAAACCAGAGATCCGAGATCTAAGTCCTCTGGCGTTCCACTGGATGATAAATGCTTGTCTGACCTCTTTGCGGAACGATTGCTGATTTCCCGCCATGGCTCTACGCGAGGGTTGCTAGGACAGGGCTCAGCGCGTCCAAAACTTGCCGACCGCTTTGGACGGTTGGCGTTAACATGCTTCCAACCAGTACTTCCACCATGAGAGCGACGAGGGATCGCAGCATCGGAATGATCTATCGATCGACCCTTGGCAATTCATCAACTGATGTAGGCTCGGAGGAACGTGTAAGGCGAGCAGGCCTGGGAGGAGGCTCCTACGCAGACTGCGTGCGCCGAAGCGCACACCAATTATGTCTTTTTAGATGTGAAGCATCTTATGGCGGAGCTTAATCCGGTGTGCGGCGTGACATCCCTTACTGCGCATGCGCAAACCCTTTCAAAAAAAATAAATAAAAAACCTCCTTTCCCCCCTCTCTCTCTTCTAGGCATCCCTCCCCGCGGCAACCACACGCTCACTGCGCATGCGCCTCCCCTCCTCTCTCTCCTCCTACGCTCTCCCCTCTAGGCATCCCTGCCCGCGGCGTCCACACTCCCACTGCGCATGCGCGTCCCCCCCCTCTCTCTCCTCTCCTACGCTTCGCCCTCTCTCCTCTAGGCATCCCTGCCCGCGGCGTTCACACTCCCACTGCGCATGCGCGTCCCCTCCTCTCTCTCCTCTCCTACGCTCCCCCCTCTCTCGCCTCGCGACGCCGACGCAGGCAGCGTCTGCTAGCGAGTTTCTTGGTTGAAAAAACCGACTGCTCGCGCTGCACAACCGTTCACTGGCCACTCCGTATATATGGCAATGGATTTCGACCTGCAAGGTGGTGCCGGTGGGAGATTTCTCCTGTGCGTTGTTGAACAATAAAAATTCGCAGCGCGCGCGTTAACTAAAAGCGGACTGCGGGTCTCTGTGTCCAGTCGGAGTCTTCTGTCTCTCATTGCCCATTAGCAGCGATTGACATGTTCCAGTAGGAAACACCGCTCCATCACTGCGTGCTTTGCGCCTCCCCAGTTTTCTCTCCTGCGCAACGCTGCGATGAGCGCCAGCGTCAACGCCGCCGCCAGTGTAAGCGTTAGCGCCCGCTGCTTCACATCTACACATGGTTCCCTTTAGCGGGAGATGGTGTAATTTTTTCACTTTGCATGCGTTTAATCGAACCCAACCCACGACCTTTCGCTCCGCAGCGCGCGGCGCTAAGCGACTCAGCCACAAAGCGTACGTTCTTAATGCTAACGGCGAGCTATTTATATACACCATTTACCGTTGGCGGTACGCAGAGCTCGGAAGCACTTTATTTATTTATTTATTTATTTATTTATTTATTTATTTATTTATTTATTTATTTATTTATTTACATAGTTCCTGCAACGCCGTAGTGGCATTACTGCAGGGGGGGTGTACATACAAAGTCAATATAGTTAATGACATTTCATTGATAGTACTCAATAAGAGAATGCAGAATAAAATTAAAACAACATATAGCAATAGCAGCACGCTAACAAAAATTTAGTACATTATGGCACAAAACACACAGGTGTAAAAGGTGTAATACACATGTCACAATTCACAGCGACGAGAAAAAAAGCACTTTGTCACTCAATTTTACTATATCTTCAGGTAGTTCATTCCATTCTCTAATTGTTTTGGCAAAGAAGGAGTTGGCAAAAGTAGTCGTTCTGAATGGGTATTCTTGTATTTTATGTGTGTGTTGGCATCTTTTGGGACGATATGTTGGTGTTAGTAGGTATTGCACCCTATCAATTTCTGTTTGATTATAATATATGCTATGCAGAAGTTTTAACCGAAGTTTCCGTCTTCTACACTTTAAGGTTTCCCAGCCTAATGTGGCCTTTATCTCCGAGACACTAGCAAATGGGTCGTAGTTTTCGCTGACGAATCGGGCTGCCTGGTTTTGAACTTTTTCTATCGTTTCAGCAAGATACTGTTGAGCCGGGTCCCAAATGACGCAAGCGTAGTCAAGTATTGATCTTACATGTAGGAAGTAAAGCACTTCTTTTACCTCTTTTGTTGCCCAATGAAAATTTCTACGAATAAAAAACAACATTCTACTAGCCTTTAGGATCATTTGGCCTATGTGTCTCTTCCAGTGCAATGATTCCGTTAAGTAGATTCCCAAGTATTTACACTCCTATACTTTTTTGACTGCCCTGCCATCGATACTGTATGTGTATTGGAATTTTGAAATGTTTTTTGCAAAGCTGACGTGGTTGCACTTCGAGATATTTAAGCACATACTCCATGTGGAGCACCAACGTGTTACTGTGTTTAAGTCTTCTTGTAATAATTCGGCGTCTGCGTTTGAGGCAATGGGACGGTAGATGACGCAATCATCTGCGAATAGTTTTATGCAAGATTTTATGTTATCTACTATATCGTTTATATAGACTAAAAATAAAAGCGGACCCAGGACGCTACCTTGCGGAACGCCTGAAGTCACGTTTACATATGAGGATTTTTGAGAATTTAAAACAACACATTGTTCGCGACCACTTAAGTAATTCCGGAGCCATGTTTGTAGCTTACCATTAATATTTAAAGAAGCAAGTTTAATATCTAGCAGAGTATGTGGCACGGTGTCGCATGCCTTGCGAAAATCGAGAAAGAGTGCATCAATAATGTTGTTACCGTCAAGCGCCCTCAGTATGTCGTGCTGAAATTCCGTTAGTTGTGTTATGCATGAACGACCCTGCCGAAATCCATGCTGAGAGTTAGCAAAAAAAATGAGTAGATTCAAGATATTTGAACAACGCGCTATAAATAATGTGCTCTAATAATTTGCAACTGATTGAAATTAAGGATATGGGACGATAATTTTGAACACGTTTTTTGCTTCCTGCCTTATGCACCGGGAACACATTTGCTGTTCTCCAATCGTTTGGAACCACGCCTGTATCTAGTGAGAGTTTGTACATTACGCATAAGTATTGTGCAATAATAGTGTGACACTTTTTAAGCACATGAGATGATATACCATCAGGCCCTGTAGCCTTGGAGGTGTCCTGAGTACGCAGCAGACTATCCAAACCTGCATAATCAATTTCGATTTCAGCCATTCGATAACCAATATTTTTAGGAGATATCATTGGTGAGTGTTCAGTACTTTTGGAAAACCCCGACTGAAAATAGGCGTTAAATGCGTCAGCTTTCTCCATGTCATCCGTTATAGTTTTTTTTCCTCAGTTATGAGGTCAGGGATAGCTGTGTCACTTTTTCTGCTCTTCTTGACGTACTTCCAAAAAAATTTTGGATTACGCTTCAGGTCTGTGTTTATCTTGTCAAATAAGATATGCTTGGCCTGTTTGAGTTTTAACTTAAGCTCTTTGTTTGCACTTTTGAGCTTTGTTTCAGTTACAGCTGTTCTGTCTTTACGGAACTTTTTATGGGCATTAGCTGCTTTTCGGACACGTTTGCGTATCTCAGAGGTAAACCAAGGTTTGTGCTTCTTTCTGAATCTTAGACACCTCCGAGGTACGTGTATATTCACCAGCTCTGTAACCTTGTCACGGAAAACTTGCCACAGCTCATCCATGCCACATGACTCCGATATGCATAAATGTGGGATAAAAGAAGACCAGCTCTTGGGAAATGGCGTCAAAGTCCCCTCTTTCGTACATGAAAACACTTCGAGGTGGTTGCTTACATGCAGGTATTCTAGAAACGTTTAATTCTGCAACAACGGAACTATGATCACTAATTCCTGGACATACATTTGTACGAATAACAACATTTTCATCATTGCTTAGTAAAAGATCCAGTACAGCATTAAGCCTAGTTGGTTCGCGTTCACATATTGCTGTAAACCATAGACACCCATTAGCTCTGAAAAAGCAGAACAATTTCGAGTTTTCTGTGTGGCTATGCTGTCACTATCCAAATTCATGTCGGGCAAATTTAAGTCCCCTCCCAGTATTACGCAATCAGGTATATGCGATAGTATGTTCGAAAGTTCAATTAACGGTCTATTGCTGTGGTCAGGTGGGCGGTAAAATGATCCAAAAACGATGTTACCCTGGGGAAATCGTACGCGGCACCACACTGATTCAGTTTCATTATCAAAAACGACTTCTTCGCTGGGAAGGCTACTTGAAATTAGAAGAAACACGCCACCGCCATGCCTGTTTCTGTCTTTACGGTACACTGCAAAACCCGGAGGAAACATTTCTGCATCCGATACTGTGTCATGAAGCCATGACTCGGTCCCCGTTACTATTGGTGCTTCCACCGTTGCGAGTAAATTGCAAATTCATCAATTTTGTTTTTTAAGCTTCGACAATTGACCACCAGCAACACAGGTGTAAAACTTTTCCTGATAGTATCTTTCGCATTCGTTTTTAGGCTAGGACGTACGTCACGTCATTCACGCCTAGATAACTGAGCATGCGTCCGAAGAGGAACTGGATGGTGCATGTCAGTATCCCAGGCAAATGCTTGCCCGTTGATGATCAGCTTGTCGTATCTTAAATGCACTCGGTTTCCCTTGTCTAGCTGTTTTTCTTTACCATACTTACAAAGCTGCCGGCGTTTTTCTTGAACTGCCTTGCTGAAATCTTCTGATACGCCGAATGACGTCCCTTTGAATTTGAATGCGTTCCGCAGAACAGATTCCCTTGTCTTCCACTCTGAAAAGCCAGCAACTATCGGACGATTTCTTTCTGTTTTGTAGGCTCCTAAACGGTGAGCCCTTTCAAGCGATATATTTTACAGCTTTAATACATCCGCTCAGATAGACTTGACTAGATCTTCAGATTCTTCCCAAGTTTCCTTTGGTTGACTGTCTTGTATTCCAAAGAATAATAAATTTGATCTCCGGCTTCTGTTTTCCAAGTCGTCTAGTTTATCGGCAAACTTCTTTTCTGTTTCCTCGAGTGTGGTAAGGCGCTTTTCAATTACATTAGTTTTAGTAATCACGTCGTCCAGCTTTTTCCGAAGCTCATATATCCTGAGTTTTCACAATGCGCGACAACTTTTCCAACACGGTTACCTGCCCTAACTGTAGTACCTTTAGTATTTCTTCGATTTTACTAATGTGTTCTAGCTCAGCCACAGTCATAGGACCAGAGTTTAGTTCTATATCACCAGACAAGAGCAGTAATGTCTGCGAAACCAGATGATAACCCTCCGAAACAAACAGATTCAGTGCGGCAGCCACACACTCGCGAGCAACAACATTGGACATCCAGAAAAGCCGTTTACCGTTGATGGGACACGACACTCTAAAAAGCATGACATCACTGCTTCTAAAACAATTAGAGTGGCTTAAATAACCAACCTGATACAAAGTACAGAATGAGTGACGGCCAAGAAGAGCGCCGTGTCCCAGTGGGTGTTGGTTCAAGGGCTCCATTTTGTAGCCAGCAGTAGGCGGTTCCGGAAGCGTACCACGATGCTCTGTCATCCGGTTCATGTCGATGCGCAGATGGCACCATTCGAAGGTGCGCGGCGAATCCAGTAGACTGTGCGTAGACGCTTGTGGAATGCCAAGATCCGCTGACCCTGTGTCGATCGGTCGAAATGCCACGGGCGTAGCATTCGCCGCAGCTGCCATGAGCCCGATCAGCACCTGATACAAAGTACAGAATGAGTGACGGCCAAGAAGAGCGCCGTGTCACTTAAGCGTGCTCTCGTAATCCCCAGCGAGATGGCGCGAAACGCGCGAAGTAACACGCTTTAAGGGTCTTTGCCGCGCTCTTTGCGATGTGCGCGCGCATGCACTTTGCTCTACAGGGCGTGGTCGCCCGTGCGTGCGCGCTTATCTCGTGAGGGGGGGTGGTTTGTACGCCTTGTGATTTGACCGCAAAGTTTGCATGAAGCTATAGAGCACACGAAGCAGCTATAGAGCACACTTCGCCCGCTGCAGCGGCCGCGTTCGCGAAAGGAGCGCGCTGCTCAAACACAAGAAGTAACACATTGTCCGTTCGCGGTCGTCCTGTGTATACTTGTGCGTTCGTTTCATGCATTATTCTTTATGTTTGAGCAGCGCGCTTCAAGTGTCGAGATGAAAGTTGTTAGTTCGTGCTCGTCCTGCGTGTGTTCTTTTCTTGCGTCCTTTGGGCTTGAGCAGAGCGCTGCAAGTTTCGAGCTGCTTGCCGTTCTTCGCGTGACATTCCACTATCTTGCTATTGCATTCACTGCTTCGCCCTTTCGGCGAAACTGTGACTTTTGTATGTGCTCGTTGATGTCATATTTGCGCGGAGTTCACGATATGCTGTGTCCAGGTATATGTTAACAACTTGAGCTATGACAACGGTCCAACATGATTATGGGCGTTAGTCGTCAAGATGGAGATGTACCACTATAGGCGTCAACGTGAATGCATCCGCGTCAAACGGCGCTATAGCTGCAAAACACCAATAGTCATTGTACATGTCTATTGGCATTGTACAGACATTGTACAGACGTGTCCTGTCTGTGAGGACAGGACACGTTTCACTTTCGTGTTATACCGATTCCTAAGACGGAGGAATCAGCCATGTTTTTTTTGTTGTTTTTTTTTTCGTCTATCTCTGATTTTCGCTCACGCACAACCCTGATATTTCGCTCAGCGCCAAAAACGCCGACGCCGACACCGCGATTTCTGCGAAACGAGCTATCGTGTTAGTAGTACAGACTACTTGCCTATCATATTGTTCACTTGAAGCGGTGGCATTGGAAAGGGCTTGGTAGTGGTAATCAGGAGGAATAATTATTTCATATGCCGTATGCTGCATAAAAAACTTGGACCATCTCCCCGAAGGGAACCCTGATGGGATGCGAAGCAGCAGCGGTGCGCACGGCGTTGACCCGCTTGAAACGGGCGTCGACGCGGGTGCTGGAAGAACGGTTTGAATCAAAACTTGGTGTAGCGTTTACTCGAGTAAACGTTTGTTTGAAACGCAAAGACACGGGAGGCGGGTCAGAGGTGTTGCGAGCGGGCGGAGCAGCCGGCACCTGCGGGCGCTGCCGCGAGCATGCTGCGAGTGAGGGAGAGAGTGACATCAGAGCGCATCTGCGAGGGAAGCGTGCGAGGGGAGCGTGACGTCAACGCGCAGCTGTGGCGTGACCTACTTGGCAACGCACCAACACCTACGGCGAGGGGAACCCGTTGCGGCGCATTCGTACGGACGCACGTAACGTACGGCGTTACACACGTGAGTCAAAGAGCTGCTTCGCATCTAATAAGTTCGTTTCAATCCAGACAAAACCTCGGTTAAATTTTGCTGTTTGGCCGCCTTCACTATTGAATAAATCTACCAGACACGCGAAATTCGCTTTAGGATCATACCCGATGCCGCAGGACAGGCGGAAAGAGCAGAACTTGTTCCGCTCGCCTGACTGCATGGACCCAACGACACCTCCGTTTTTATTCATAGGGTTTAGAAGGCAAAAGCTAGGATATGCATCCTCCCTCATTCCCAATATGTTGTGGCACTTGAATACACAACAGTACCGCCAGCCTTTTGTTTTCCTTCGGCGTTCCGAGCCCGCATCGCCGCTACCAGCCGCCACTGTCCTCCGCGGGAGCGGCTGAGATTCGTTCGCTTTGAGCTCCAGGGCGGCGCTGCACGCACCCTGAAAACTCCAGCGCTGGATCCCGTATGCAGAAGGCCCGAGTTCAATCCCCAGTCGAGACGATTGTTTTTATCATTTTATTATTTGCATCTATCTGGAATTTTCACCCACGGACAACGCCGATTTTTCACTCACTGCCAACGACGCTGGCCCTGGAATTTCTGCGCAACGAGCTATCGCGATAATAAAGCTCTGCCAAATCTTTTCCTCTGCCAGTCCCCCGCCGTTAAAGCTGTCGACCAGTAAGCACATGCCTCAAAGAATACAGCAATAAAGGGGGGAACTGCTAAGGTCCGAGCGAAAAGGGCAAGAGCTTGGCTGTTCTACGGTTTTCACGACGCGGAACTGGCAGTAGTTTATTTCCTGCTATAATTTCCACCTTATAAAAACCATGTTTATAGATATCCCCTTCAGCGGCGGTGTGTACAATTGTACACATCAACTTCGGAGGCGCATCACGTACCACCCGTTTCTTCAAATGGATTGAAACTCCATGTGCGCATTCGTACAGGCTTCCCGAGTGGACAACTAGTGGTCATTTAACTCCATTGTGCTGCGTATTATTGCCGAGGATTACTTCGCTGAAGACACTACCATGATCGAGGATCGTTCGACGTTCCGCGCTCTAGAACCAACGTCAAGAGCATTTCTCTTCACTCGAAACAAATACAATGAGAAAACAAAGTGAACATGCATTTTGGGCCCAATATTTGATTATTTTTATGCAAGGATTGAGGCTGACTGATTGCAGAATATTTGGGTACTTAATTGCATGCTAATTAACATGAATTACTGAACCTCATACAGAAGACACTCCATTTACTTTAATGGAATGTAATACTGAGTGAATTAGAATCATGCCACGCGAATTTGACGCATTTGCAGGCAGTGCATCATAATTCGCGCCTGAAGGGGATATTTATTGCACTAAATGTAGTGCTACTGGGGAAAATTATACACATCGTAAGTATTTCGACAATCTTTCTGAAAATACTGGGTATTCTGTTTGTTTTCCCAGGATACACCATTCTTGAAATTCGCGTACGAGAGCTGAAATAAGAATAGTCGCTCAACTTGATTGCTCCTGGAGCATATGAACTGCGCAAGCTATACAAATATTTGTTGGATTATTTACGAAAGATTTATTGACAGCAGACATCCGAAACGGCTCCTCCAACATCATTCACTTTGTGGATATGGCGTGTTTTTTTTTTTTTTTTGTAATATTATTCTTAGCCGTGGCTGCTGCTCTTCTCACGTTCGTGCGTTGTATGCTGCACTGTGCCTACTATTAATGAGCTTCCTAAGCGACATGGTGCTCTCGAAAGTCTGTTCAATGCTTGGAAGGAAAAAATATTGATGCGCATACACAAAAAACACACACGGACTCAGGAAACACGGACTAGCGCAAACTTTCAACTAACTTTATTTTTCGTCGGGTCAATATATGTGAATATATCACAGGTCTGTTCAATGGTAGGCTTGAACGTGCAGTCGGTGACCTTATTTTTTAGTGTACTAACGAGATACATGAACCCTGCTTTGACCACTGTGCAACGTGAAAGTGTTCAGCACTTGCGGAATGTTTTTGACGACATGCGGGCAAAACACGACGAGTTGATGGCTGCGAACCGCGCATTCGCAGCAAGTAATGAGGCGCGGAAAAAAAAAAACATTTTGCCGATCTCGAACGGTATTCTCGACTGAATAATGTTGAGATCAGGGCGTTCCTGTCACGCAATATGAAGATTGCCTTGGAATCGTCGATTCCAAGGCAATCGCAGAGACGCAGCTGTGCTTGAGAGGCGATATGAACGCTGCTATTGCTGGGGCTGTGTGTGAAATAGCCTCGGTGTTTTAGCTTTCTAAGCTTCCGCGGCGGTCGCTTTGCTTTCACGCATTTACTTTTAGCACTCAGCATCCATAAATACCTGCCTGAACGGGTTTTCTGTTTTGAAGTGAGCACCGGGGCCCCAGGGGGAAAAAAGCAGCGTTAAAACATGCAGCTGGCGGCGCCGAAAAAATACATCAATTCGGGGCTTTACGAACGAATACCACGATACGATTATTACGAACGTCGTAGCGGGGGGACTTCTGAATAATTTTTGCAACCTCGGGTCCTTTTACAAGTACCTATTTCTAAGCGCACTGGTGTTGCATTTCATCCCCATCGAAATGCGGCCGCCGTGGCCTCGCAAGCTCCTTTCGTGTCTCAACACTACGACACTACGATAGGTACAGCTTTTTAATATTCCCGTGAAGTTAAACACCGTTGCATTCGCAGCGAAGTGCGAGCGGTGCCACTTGAAAACAGAGGCAAAAATGCGAGCTCTTAGACGCCCATTCACCCGCCACAGATTCTCAATTTGTTAAACTGTGAGCAGTATCTGAGTCCTTCTGGCTGCATCTTAACAGATCGAAACAATCGAGAGTAGGTATTTTCCTTCCTTTAATACAAAGATGTTTAAAAGAGGTTAAGATATTCTAATCTCATCGATGTTGATATTGTCATCATGGTCGGAAATTTTAAGAAAAAAAAGCTTTATAATTCAATACAAAAAAGAACTACAGGTTGCTTGTGCAAAAACAAAATAAAAGCACGATCATATATTAATTTTCGTACACAAACCACATACACGGAGCACCAACGCATCTGGTCGCTAATAAGATCTTTAAGCAACATGAATAATCAACATCCACACATGGAATGTGGATTGGGGTGCCGGATTGCCTTTAACTGTTTGAGCTTCTTACCACCACCTGCTGGACATTAAGTGCACCCCTTAGCTCGCATCTCTTTGTTTGTGACTCACGTAGTCGTTTGCATGGTGGTCGCATTGTCAATGAGCGGGAACGGGGTTTGCGCTTCGTGAGACACGAAGGAACTCTTTAAAAATCCTTGAAACGGCATCAGCCTTCAGCGTTGGCTTGTCGCGTTTCAGGGACACGGATTCGCCGTCGATGTTAAAATCATACGCAGCGACAATGCCCGAGGCGTCGAAATGGCTCACGCACACACGTCTATACTTTGACTCAAAGTTTAATTTGTCACTTTCCTGCGGCGGTATGGCCCGCTTCCATTTCTCGTGCTGCTGCTTTTCTAATGGTAAAAAGAACAACGACACCATTTTGGTTCCCTTGTAGCCGAAACGGCACCCCGGCACGCAACACGTGTTAGGCATCCTCGTCCTGAGACAACGTTTCCGCTAACTTAAACACATCATATCCAGCAGCTCGTCTAGCACTGCGCGAGCATTTTAATACGCGGACGGTGCGGACGATCGCCTCTGTGGCGCAGCAGCGCCGCGTTGCGGCATTTTAGAGCAGCGTATGAAGCTCGCCCATAGCGTGACGGTGAAGTTTCGTGACCATAAGAAATATCGAATGACTCTGGTAGCAGTCACTCACCGCGTTATGAGCTCGAGGACATGAGCAGATTTCATTTCTTCGTTGTTGTTGTTGTTGTTTTGCCTTTTTTTACCTTCAATAAAATCTCTTGTACTGGATATTCAATTCGATATTCGAATTTTCGGTCACTATTCGGCACTATTCGATTCGAATTCGATTTAGATGAAATATCACAATTCGCATACCCCTACTATAAACCACTTAACACATGTGTCAAAGCGACCTGACACAAACGTCAAGTACAAGCAGCTGCTGTATGTTGATCCACGTAGAAATGTAGGGCTTCCATTATTAAGTAGGGACAGGTCGTGATCACACACGAAGGAAGCCAGTCGCTGACCTGTGGCGTTAACTTTTGAGCTTCCCCAGATAGGGTGGCGGGCATTAGTCTCCCCCTAATAATCCATGGCCCAGGGCTTCGTGAGAGCATGCCATCCAGTCTTTTTCTATCAAATCGGGCTGAGGGAGATAAATATACACATACTAATGCAAAAGAGAGGTTTTTCTTCTTCGCAGTCAGGAAAACATATTGGTTGTCATCATGAGGTGGCACGGGCTGAATGAGAGGTAAGGTCGCGACGGATATATACCAGGACCTTGCTGCTTTCGTTGTAGGTTGATGACATCATTGATTCGTAGCCGGATACCCTAATTGGATTTGACAACTTCGGTTCACAGATTACTATGATTGCAAAACGGTTGGAAAATACGTACTGGTGGAAATCAGAGATCCGAGATCTAAGTCCTCTGGCAATCCACTGAATGATAGATGCTTTTCTGACCTTTTTGCGGAACGATTGCTGATTTCCTGCCATGGCTCTACGCGAGTATTGCTAGGACCGGGCTCAGCGCATCCAAAACTTGCAGACCGCTTCGGACGGTTGGCATTCCCATGCTTCTAACTAGTAGTTTCACCACGGCAGCGATGAGGGATCGCAGCATCGGAATGATCTGTCGATCGACCCTTGGCACATCATCAACTCAAGCAAGGTTCGGAGGAACGTGTGAGGCGAGCAGGCCTGGCAGGGGGCTCCTTCGCAGACTGCGTGCACGGAAGTGAACTCACGAATTGTGCCGTTTTTTCACTTTGCATGCGTTTAATCGAACCCAACCCACGACCTTTCGCTCCGCAGCGCGCGGCGCTAAGTGACTCAGCCACAAAGCGTACGTTCTTCAGGCCAACGGCGAGCTATTTATATTAGAAGTGTGCACGGGCTCCGGGTAGCCCGAAAGCCCGAGCCCGGCCCGGGCCGCGGGCTGGCCGCGGGCCGACATCTTCTTATCTCGGGCCCGGGCCGGGCTCGGGCTGTATTCTTTTTTGTCGGGCGGGCCGTGCCAGATCCAAAGCCCGAATGAAGCCCAAAATGTAGACGTGCCGGAACTGTTTTCCACCGCGTAGCGCTTTCTCCACAACCGTCCCTCATCCCCTTTCTTTCGGTTCTCCTTTCCCTTAACCGCTTTAAAGCAAAGTGAAAGGGTGAATCACACAAGATGAGCTCTGTGATTATCTATACGCGGAATAATCCCCTCTCCTACATCTGAGGTACTAAACTTCTGGAAGAACAAACGGTCTAAATATTCCAAGCTTGCTATGCTTCCGAAAAATATATCCGGCAATTCCGGCTACCAGTGCGGCAGCGAAGGGCCCTTCAGTTGGGCGAGATATGTGACGCAGGAACGCCGCACTTCACTGAAGCCCGAATCATTGGACAGCTTATTTTTACACGAAAACTTGTAATCGTTCCATATAGTGCCTCGTCATGTGTCGTTTGCTTATGTTTCACTGTGATATGTTTAATAAAATGTCACATTATCGGAAAACGACATCTTGTCTCCGCAGCAAACTTTCATAATGTCAGGCCGGACCGGGCCGGGCCCGGGCTTTTATTTTTGTACGTCGGGCCGGGCCGGGCGGGCTCGTAGCCCTCTAGCGTCGGGCTCGGGCAGGCCTTCAACGCAGCCAGCGGGTCCCGGGCCGGGCTCGGGCTCTAAAATTCGGCCCGTGCACAGCTCTAAATTATATATACAATTTACCGATGGCGGTACGCAGAACTCGGAAGCACTTAAGCGTGACCAGCGTGATGGCGCGAAATGCTCGAAGGGACACGCTTAAAAGGTCTTTGCCCCGCTCGTTGCGATGTGCGCGCGCGTGTACTTTGCCCTACAGGGCGTGGTCGCCCGTGCGCGCGCCCTTATCTCGTGAGGGAGGTGCTTTGTACGCCTTGTGATTTGACCGCAAAGTTTGCATGAAGCTACAGAGCACACGAAGGTCACTTTGCCCTCTGCAGCGGCCGCGTTCGCGAAAGGAGCGCTCTGCTCAAACACAAGAAGTAACAAATTCTCCGTTCGCGCTCGTCCTGTGTATACTTGTGGGTTCGTTTCATGCATCCTTCTTTATGTTTGAGCAGCGCGCTTCAAGTGCCGAGCAGTGAAAGTTGTTAGTTCGTGCTCGTCCTGCGTGTGTTCTTTTCTTGCGTCCTTTGGGCTTGAGCAGAGCGCTGCAAGTTTTCGAGCTGCTTGCCGTCCTTCGCGTGACATACCACTATCTTGCTATCGCATTCACTGCTTCGCAATTTCGGCGAAACTGTGACTTTTGTATGTGCTTGTTGATGCCATATTTGCGCAGAGTTCATGATATGCTGTGTCCAGGTATATGTTAACAACTTTAGCTATGACAACGGTCCAACATGATTATGGGCGTTAGTCGTCGGGACGGAGATGTACCACTATAGGCGTCAACGTGGGTGCAATCCACGTCAAACGGCGCAATAGCTGCCAAACACCAATAAACATTGTACATGATCTCATATATCAATGCACAATAAACGCTCAACTACCTCGGTGAGAACAGGAAACGTTTCACTTTCGTGTTATACCGATTTCCTATGGCGGAGGAAATCAGCCATTTTTTTAAAATTAATTTGCGTCTATCTCGAATTTTCGCTCACGCACAACGCCAATATTTCGCTCACCACCAACAACGCCGACGCGGACAGCGCGATTTCTGCGAAAGGAGCTATCGTGTTAGTAGTACAGACTACTTGCCTGTGATAAAGAGTGCTTAACAGCGCAAACGACAGGAGGGGATAGAGAAGAGACAGCGCTCTGTCTTTTCTCTTCTATCCCCTCCTGTCGTTTGCGCTGTTGAGCACTCTTTATCATGTCATACCAACACGCCCAATCCTACTGTCTCTTGCCTGTGATATCGTTCACTTGAAGCGGTGGAATTTGAAGGGCCTTGGTAGTGGTAGTCAGGACAGAGAGAGAAAAGACTTTATTTTACAGAATGCGCCGCCAGTTTGATCAGGAGGAATAATTATTTCATATGCCGTATGTTGCCTAATAGGCTCGTTTCAATCCAGACAAAACCTCGGTTAAATTTTGCTGTTTGGCCGTCCTCACTATTGAATAAATCTACCAGACACGCGAAATTCGCTTTAGGGTCGTACCCGATGCCGCTGGACAGACGGCAAGAGCAGAACTTATTCCGCTCGCCTGAGTGTCTGGACCCAACGACACCTCCGTTTTTATTCATAGGGTTTAGAAGGCAGAAGGTAGGATATGCATCCTCCCTCATTCCCAATATGTTGTGGCACTTGAATACACAACAGTACCGCCAGCCTTTTGTTTTCCTTCGGCGTTCCGAGCCCGCATCGCCGCTACCATGCTGCCACTGTACTCCGCGGGAGCGTCTGAGATTTGCTCGCTTTTGAGCGCCAGGGCGGCGCTGCACGCACCGTGAAAACTCCAGCGCTGGCTCCCTATGCAGAAGGCCCGAGTTCAATCCCCAGTCGAGACGATTGTTTTTATCATTTTATTATTTGCATCTATCTGGAATTTTCGCCCACGGACAACGCCGATTTTTCACTCACATCCAACGACGCCGGCACTGGAATTTCTGCGAAACGAGCTATCGCGATAATAAAGTACTGCCAGTGCCCCGTCGTTAAAGCTGTCAACCAGGAAGAACATGCCTTAAAGAAAACAGCAATAAAGAGGGAACTCCTAAGGTCCGAGCCAAAAGGGCAACAGCTTCGCTGTCACGGCGTGGAACGGGCAGCAGTTTATTTCCTGCTATAATCAGGGGGGCGGAAACTCCCTATACCTCCCATGTGACGCGCTCTCGCATGCTGATACGCAGTGGCAGCGCCGCTTTTACTACTGGCGGCTGCCGGGCATCCAACTAGAAATAAATCACAAACAGAACATTTCTTTCATGACGTCACTGGTGAGGTCACCAAATAGAGGGAAAGGGCGAAAAACCGAGAGGAGGAGGGTTGCCGCGGAAGCTCTCCTCTCCCACTTCGCATGCAAGCGGAAATTTGTTCGTGCCCTCTTTCAGGTCCGCTGGCCGCTTGGGCGACGCGGCCATTCGTAAAATTTCGTTAACGATTTTAAAACTTTTGTTCATGTGTTCTGAAGCAGCGAAACTTAAGCGGACCGATTGCTCAGTAAGACAAAACTCGATCGACACAAATAAAATTAATTTTTTTTATTGCATGTCCCGTATAAAAAAAAAAAACATGCGCGTAGTGTGAAAGTGTAAATCTATGAAAGCAGCTATAATTAACAACTGAAATATGGACATTATGAGAAAACAGTGGACCCAGATTATCCGAACCAATGCGAAAATTATCAACAATTACGAGCAGGACACGTCGTGTTTGACTCAATCACGTTTGTTATGACGGCGCACATATTTTTCTTACAGAATTTGACTACCAAACGAGGCAGAAGTTCAGAGGAACAGAGAGGCTTGAAGCGATGAGAAGTTCTTCAAGAAAGAACGTCGCTGAAAACAACGTTTCGGCAAGTTGAATTGTCTTCGTCAGGGCAGCAGCGTTGCCTTGACGAAGAAAAGTTCACTTGTCAAAACGTTGGCTCCAGCGACATTCCCTGTAACGATTTCTAGAAGCATTCAGTCCAGCACATGTATTTCAGTGACAGTATTAGAAGTAAAGAACCGCAAAGTTTCAAATTGGCTACATGAATTTCATGAACAGGAAGGAGCCTAAAATTGCTTCACATCATTTGAGCTACATGCCAAAAGTAAAAGATGGAAAGCTATGTAGCCGAGCGAACACCCACGCAAGTCTTTCATTAAACGTATTTTGTTGACACCGGGTAGGTTGTCGTCTTGACCATTAGTCTAGCGACACTGCGCTTATGTCAGTGAAGTCAGGCTTGCAGAGAACTGGGTTTACTCATGTAGTCATGAAAATTAATACCTGCTGAAATAATGGGACCCAAATACTTGTGCTCACCCGTTGCCACTGGGAAACCTGAAAAACCTTCGCGGAACTGGAAATCCCCGGGTTAACACACCGCAGAGCCGCGTAAAACATGTGACGCCCGATTTAGCCATCTTCGTCTTATGCATGGTTGACTTGCTCGGCGTAGCTCACGGCGGCTTCCGTTCTCTGCACGCCACAACTTTCTGTTTTATCTTTCCCGTACTTCGCAGGCCAACCGAGCAAGATAACTGAGCGCGATCCAACTTGTGATATCGCTGAGCGAGTGGCAAGGAGGACCGGAGACAAGCGCTACGAATTCAAGTCAACCACTTCCCGCGCTTCGCCCGATTCAAAATTCACAAAATAAGAAATAAAACAAGACATATGAGCAAAAGAAGAGTTGTTTACAGTGAAGTCAATTTTCTTTATGTGTAAAAACTTGCGAAAGCAAATAAATGCGAACATCCAAATCAACCTCACTTCGTTCAACCAGATCTTAGGATGCCCGGCAACCGCTACGAGCGTGCATGTTCCTTGAAACCGAAACTAGCGCCGAGTTTCCGGGGCCTGCTATAATTTGCACGTTATAAAAACCATGTTTATAGATATCCCCTTCATCGGCGGTGTGTACAATTGCACACATCAACTTCGGAGGCGCGTCACGTACCACCTGTTTCTTCAAATGGATTGAAACTCAATGTGCGCATTCGTATAGGTTTCCCGAGTAGACAAATACTGGTCATTTAACTCCATTGTGCTGCGTATTACTGCCGAGGATTACGTCGCTGAAGACACTGGCATGTACAAGGATCGTTCGACGTCCCGCGCTCTAGAACCAATGTCAAGAGCATTTCTCTTCACTCGAAACAAATACAATGAGAAAACAAAGTGAACATGCATTTTGGGCCCAATATTTGATTATATGCAAGGATTGAGGCTGACTGATTGCAGAATAATTAGATATTTAATTGCATGCTAATTAACATGAATTACTGAACCTCATACAGTCATACAGAAGACACTCCATGTACTTTATTGGAATGTAATACTGAGTGAATTAGAATCATGCCACGCGAATTTGACGCATTTGCAGGCAGTGCATCATAATTCGCGCCTGAAGGCGATATTGATTGCACTAAATGTAGTGCTACTGGGGAAAATTATACACATCGTAAGTATCTCGACAACCTTTCTGAAAATACTGGGTATTCTGTTTGTTTTCCCAGGATACACCATTCTGAAAAATCGCGTACGAGAGCTGAAATAAGAATAGTCGCTCAACTTGATTGCTCCTGGAGCATATGAACTGCGCAAGCTATACAAATATTTGTTGGATTATTTACGAAAAATTTATTGACAGCAGACATCCAAACGGCGTGTTGAAGTTTTTGAAAGTGAGGACGTTACCCCAGCCGCTGAAGGTTGAGGATGGGCGACGTCTAGGAACGCCCTCAAAAAACACTATCGTCGATGTGAAGGGAGGTGCCTCGAAATATTAGTATGGCTGGGGTTGGAAACTAGGCGCAGCAGCGGCCATCTGCACGCCATTGCACGCAACTCATTGTCACAGACGTGCACGCAACTCATTGCCACAGCTTTGGCAGGGGTTGGAAACTAGGTGCAGCAGCGCCCATCTGCACGCCATTGCACGCAACTCATTGTCACAGACGTGCACGCAACTCATTGCCACAGCTTTGGCAGGGGTTGGAAACTAGGTGCAGCAGCGCCCATCTGCACGCCATTGCACGCAACTCATTGTCACAGACGTGCACGCAACTCATTGCCACAGCTTTGGCAGGGGTTGGAAAAGAGGCGCAACAGCGGCCCATCTGCACGCCATTGCACGCAACTGATTGTCACAGACGTGCACGCCAACTCATTGCCACAGCTTTGGCAGGGGTTGGAAAAGAGGCGCAACAGCGGCCATCTGCACGCCATTGCACGCAACTGATTGTCACAGACGTGCACGCAACTCATTGCCACAGCTTTGGCAGGGGTTGGAAAAGAGGCGCAACAGCGGCCATCTGCACGCCATTGCACGCAACTCATTGTCACAGACGTGCACGCAACTCATTGCCACAGCTTTGGCAGGGGCTTGGAAAAGAGGCGCAACAGCGGCCATCTGCACGCCATTGCACGCAACTCATTGTCACAGACGTGCACGCAACTCATTGCCACAGCTTCGGCAGGGGTTGGAAAAGAGGCGCAACAGCGCCCATCTGCACGCCATTGCACGCAACTGATTGTCACAGACGTGCACGCAACTCATTGTCACAGCCGTGCACGCAACCCATTTCCACAGCTGACGGCAATTCCATCAGGAGCCACGCCTACATCATGGAATATTGAGGCTGGCCAAGCCATACGCCCATTACCCATCTCAACAACCGACGGCACTTCCTTGTGCGCGTCAAATATCATCTGCGCTCCCGAAGACGGAACCACAGAAGGAAATGCGTGCCCTCTAGGAGGCCGTGCATCTGAAGTATGTTGGTACTTCTGCCGGGTTTGGCGACCATGTTCTTGCCAGTGGTTGATGTCGGCCGCCAGGAAGCTTCTCACAAGTTTGTAGTTATCGTGCTACTTGTGTCGGAGATGGCTGTGGCGCGACGGTAAATGGCCATTGCTGCGCGCTCATCATTGCACCGAAAGTCAGCATCGCCGAAGACATCTGTGCGAAGTGGCTGGATTGTTGCCGGATGGAGCTATCCGCTTGGTACAACGTTGCACATCTGCATTCCCGGTTATGATTGTGGCACCGGGTGCGGGGAACAGCCGAGAATCCTTCCGGTGGTACCTGTACGACGGGCGATATGGTAATGGCCCCTGCACGTTGTACTGGGCCGATGGTGCGGACGTTGCAAATCTGTAAACCCAGTGGAGAATAGCAGTTGGCATATATTAGTGAGACTCTCATAAGCTTCACGTCGGCTTCTATCTCAGAAACCGACCGCATTGTCACGTCATGATCCGAGGCCGACGCCATTGTGACGTCGGACCTAACATTTGCATAGAGACGTCCGGCTGGGTAACCGACATCGGTCGGCAAAACTTCTGGAGCTCACTCAGACTCACTCATGAAATATATTTTGCGCTTACGGCTCACTCGGACTCACCAAAATTTCCCTGAGCCGGACTCACTCGCACTCACACTCACGAAAATGTTCTTCAACCGGACTCAATCAGACTCAAACTCACCAAAACATTACTCACCCGGACTCACTCAGACTCAGACTCACGGCTCGCTCTGAGTCTGAGTGAGTCCGAGTGAGTCGACTCATGAGTCCGTTAGCCTAGAATGGGCTTTTTCGACCGTGATGCCTGTGCTCTTTAACACCAATATCTCACGTAATCGGTGTCTTTCTTTGCGTCCTTTTCATATAGTGTACCTACGAATACGAGTTATGAGTGCTCGCAAACAAGACGGTCTTTTTTCTTGAAAGAGAGGAGACCGTACAATATATATTGATCAAGAACTTCCCTGGAAGAGTTGGCGGGGGGGGGGGGGGGCGTCAAGGCCACCCCCCTACGTAATTCGCGCCTTTTTGGAATACGTGTAGTAGACGTGAGTATAAACATGAATCCAGATAAGGCTGATCGTAATGCTGAAGATGAGTAGATAGGAGTCTAACCGATAACATCTCCCCATCGTATTTACTACTAATCTCATTGTAACATCGGACATCGCTCTATTATAAGCCGTAAGCTGCGCGCGCTTACATGAGCTTAATAAATTAAATAATGTGAACACTGCTAGATAAATCTGACAGCCGACAGACGGAGCAGTGCCAAGATAAAGTATAAATTCTCGATAGTGCGTAGCACAACTTCACTGTCTAAAAACGAATTTTATAATCCCGCGCTCGAGACGTCTTCAAAGCGATAAGAGAAACGATCATGTCGATACGTCGTGTCATCAACTCATTAAGTACGCGTCACATTGAACATGACAGGCGGAAATGTTCAAGATCCTTTGGAAGCACCCATAGGCATGAGCATAGGGGACGGTGGGGGGGGGGGGGGGGCAGTGGGGGGCGAGAGGGGGGGGGGGGCTCAAAGCCAGCCCCATTCATTGACATAATAGGGAGGGGGGGCGCTGCGATGAACCTTCGCCCCCCCCCCCCCCCTGAAGTGGAACCCTGCGCACGCTTATGGAAGGACCCATACACGTCGGATTGAAGACGTTTCTTACTTTTGTTCTGTACCGGGGCCCAGGAGTGCCAATGTCGCCCTGCTATCGGGCGCGCCTCTCTCGCGTTCTAGGTGATAACGCAGGCGCGATCCTCGTAGGTTTACCTCTCGGCGCTCTACGAAAGCACCACGCGGAAGCCTTGCAGGATGTTTCTGTGAATACTTTTGAAACGAGGGAAAGTTTTACAGTCAAAATTATAATTTTGGGCAAAAAGAAATTGCGGAGTAGTTTACATGTGATATCTGTTAAAAGAATATGTGTAGAACGAGCGCACATATTGCGCGCGGTCGCCGTGAAGGGGTATCCCCCCAAACAAAGTTCTAGGCGTGAACGGCAGGCACTCCCCGAGAGCGACCTATGTGACATACACTCTTACATTGGCCAGTCTGTATAAATAAATGGGGCATACCAGAATGAAGCCTTAATTAAAGGATCACGCAGCCGCAGCACATATGAGAATTTATAACTGTATACAAAAGTATACAGTTATAAACCTGTTATGGCCCGTTTCTGTTCCGGGTCAGCGTGGTCCTACGAAGGATGCAGTGCGCCTGCGCAGTCTTCTCTTCGAAGCAGCGTTTATCTACATAATCGTTGGATTCATCGACGAGATCTGACGCCGGTGCTCGTCGTGCTGCCACGGAATCTTGCGTTACCGAGCAGTGCTTGGTGCCACCCCTTCAAGCCTACACAAAGACGTCGCATGTTCCTCGTCTTCATTTGGCAAGCAGCTGCTGCGGCTGATCGGCATGCACCTAAACGCTACGCATTCTTTGTGCAGGTTTATGGTGCTCCAAATTTGTCTTTTTGTAATATTCTTAGCCATGGCTGCTGCTCTTGTCACGTTCTTGCGTTGTATACTGAACTGTTCCTACTAATAATGAGCTTGCTAAGCGACATGGTGCTCTCGAAAGTCTGTTCAACGGTAGGCTTGAATGTGCAGTCGGTGACCTTGTTTTTTAGTGTACGAACGAGATACATGAACCCTGCTTTGACCACTGTGCAACGTGAAAGTGTTCAGCACTTGCGCAATGTTTTTGACCACACGCGGACAAAACACGACGAGTCGATGGCTGCGAACCACGCATTCGCCGCAAGTAATGAGGCGCGGAAAAAAAAATTTCGCCGATCTGGAACAGTATTCTCGACTGAATAATGTTGACATAAGTGTGCGCAGGGTTCCCCTTCAGGGGGGGGCGAAGGTTCGTCGCAGCGCCCCCCCCCTCTTTATTATGTCAACGTATGGGGCTGACTTTGCGCCCCCCCCCCCCTATCGCCCCCCCCTACAATGTATAGGGCTGACTTTGCGCCCCCCCCCTTCTCGCCCCCCTTGCCCCCCCCCCCCCCCGTGCGCACGCCTATGAATGTTGAGATCAAGGGCGTTCGTGTCACGCAATATGAAGATTGCCTAGCAATCGTGAAAACATTTACCGGTGTTATCGGCTGCCCTGTTTCTGGCTCTGACTTGGACGTCGTTCATCGTCACAAAGTCCAAAGAGAAGAACATTATCACTCGCTTTTCTTGCCGCGAGAAGGAAAGTGAGTTTGTTTGAAGGGCCCGAAAAGCCCGTCTGCGTATCGGCCAAGGCCTTTCTGGTACCACTGATGCTGCAGTGTTCGTTAACGAGCACCTTACTGTCGAGAACGAACGTTTGTTTTCAAAAGCACTAGCTCTTAAAGGAGTACTGACACGAATTGTAAATATTTTCGGATTGTTGCTCTAAATAAAAACGTGGGTGTCGAGAACCCTAAAAAGAGTGTCGCGGTGCATGGGAATGCATCGAATATATTTTTATTACCGCTACCTCAAAACAGCAATTTCGGTTTCGGTATCGAGAGGGTGGCTTCGCAGTGACGTATCAAGACTGCTCTGACGTCACGGGAAGACTGCAACTCGGGACATACTAGCAACAGTTGCCTGTTTGCTGTCAGTCGCACGTGGTTCACGTAAAGAACGATGAGTGCATTGTCGTCCAGTGACTCTGAGAGTGATTTCTGCGACTTAGGCTGCATGCAGGACGCAAATTTCGCGAACCCAGTGAGCTGTGTTGATTTGTCATGATAATGTCCATTGCGGTGGGGCTGGCTTGCAGATGCTGGGTGACGAACTTTAAAATCAATGTATAATATTTTGTACGCGTTGTGTGGCTCCGGTGTGTGGAGAGCGATGACAGTGCACACTATGGAAACGATAGAGTTCCCTTTTGGGGTGCCTCAGAATCGTGTCAGTACTCCTTTAAGTTTCTCTAGACGGACAGCTGCCAGATTAAGGCTCGTTAATCTAGTAGCAACAAAGTCTGAGAACAGCGTTCGGCTTTTCAACTAAGTTGTGCGTTATCGATCTAAGAGCCGTTTTCTATTTTTCCCCCCCCTTTTGATTCGAATCTTGTCCTTTCTGCGTATCTTCAAATCATGTCCTTTTCTGCTGTCGAACTTATTTCATTACTTTCCGACAAACATGGCTCTCTAGTTCATTTTAATGTCCGTAGCTTGCGGAGGAATGATGATAACATTAGGCAGTTCTGGAATAGCGTACGCATAGATAGCGCTCTTTGCGGTATCCCGCTATTTCCGTCACTTAACGGGAGCCCGCAAGAGGATAGCGTACGACGCATGCCCAGTGGCGACAAACGCTACCATAAAGCTTTGCGTACGCTATTCTAAAACTCCCTATTAACGATGTCATTCACTCCACGAAACACCCTTTTCCTTTATATGTACTATATCAGAAACCTGGCTCTCCGATGTCGATGATGATCCATAAGGCTTTCCGTCATACAAATCTGAGTACTGCCACAGTGCGCCTGATGCTAACGGAGCGAGGCTCGGCCATTTTCATTTCTCGTGATATTGATAACAGTCGCAGAATGGATCTTTCCATTTATATTCTAGATTTCGAATCAATTTTGGATAGAAAGTGAGCAGCCTTATTTAACAAACAAAAAAAACAAAATTTAGAGCTTCGATAGATAGTGGCTTGATAGCATCTATGGCTCTTCTTCATTTGCTCAATTCCCATTGGCCCACAATCTATCACTAGAAAACGAAAACATTTTGTTGGTCGCTGATATCAACATTACTTAGATCCTCATTCGAATAATACTGCTGCAAATGCTGATATCCTTCCAGGGTACGGACTAATGTGCCTCATTGACTCACACACAAGATCAAACACACGTGGCTCTCACACTCTTCTAGATTCTAACTTCAGTCCTCAAGTGTCCGGAGTAGTTGATGTCGATATTACCGATCATTATCCCGTATTCGTCACACTTGATAGTTTTGTAACGAATTAACGCAACTTTTACGGCAACGCGCTTTGGCCAAGAAAGTTTTATCAGTACTATTTCACACTGTGACCGGTGCAAAGTTAGCGCACAAACTGATCCACAATCAGCGGCAGATATATTTTCCTCTTTACTTTCAGCAGCTGTTTCTGCTAACACTATTAACAATAAATATTAAAATTATGAAAACCCTTGGATGGCCTCTGCTTTATTAACGAGTTTCAGAAAAAAAAAGGATATTCTCTATAGGAAAGGGAAGAGACAGTCCTTTAGCAATGCCTTGGCAGTTCACTATAAAAGTTAGTGTAATCTCCTTAACTCTTTGCTAAAACTCTCAGAGAAACACTATTATAATGAAGAGTTCATAAAGAATAAGAATAATCCTAAAGAACAGCGGAAACTGTTCAATGAATTCTTGAATTCGCCTGCTATCAACTAGCCCATGACGAAAATTACTTACGAAAACGCCACCTATCCCTCTAATGACATTGAAAATGCTCATTGTACCTATATGGTGAAGTAGCGAAATTTAGACAGGGACAGAGAGGACAAGAAGGACACGACACTTGCTACAAAAGTAGCAAGTGTCGTGTCCTTCTTGTCCTCTCTGTCCCTGTATAAATTGCGCTACTTCACTATATAGGTACAATGATCAGTCACCAACTCGCCCAGCTTTCAACCTTATTGAAAATGCGTTTTCTGATTATTTCAATTTGCAATGAAGTGGTTCCATAAACGTTTCATCACCTAGTTTTCCACGCGTACCTATCTCATTGTTTTTTCTCTTTCACTCTTCCTCTGATGAAATAGTAGCAGATACTCGTAATCTTAAAAATACTTCTACCGGTCTAGACAAGCTTTGGCACATCATCTAAAGATGGTTGCTCATTTGATTTATCAGCCCTTAACCCATATATTCAATTTAACTTTTTTAAAGTTTCTTTCGTGAGTCATTAAAACGCGCTAATTTCATACCAATTTTTTTAGAGAGGTGATACCATAGGTCGGCAAAACTTGTGGAGCTCACTCAGACTCACTCATGAAATATATTTTGCGCTTACGGCTCACTCGGACTCAGACTCACCAAAATTTTCCTGAGCCGGACTCACTCGGACTCACACTCACGAAAATTTTCTTCAACCGGACTCAATCAGACTCAAACTCACCAAAACATTACTCACCCGGACTCACTCAGACTCAGACTCACGACTCGATCTGAGTCTGAGTGAGTCCGAGTGAGTCGACTCATCAGTCCGTTAGCCTAGAATTAGCTTCTTCGACCATGGTGTCAATGCGCTTTAACACAAATATTTCACGTAATCGGAGCTCTTCTTGGTGCCTTTTGATATAGTATAGGTTCGAATACGAGTTATGAGTGCTCGCAAACCAGTAAGGTCATTTTTATTGAAAGAGATGATAAAATAAGACATACTTGAAATCAAAAGGTTGCGCGAAAATTGGACACGTTCACAAGCGAGGGTACAGGGACAAGCGCAAACTCACACTACTTTATTCATGGGCGGAACCACTGAATATAAAGGAAATAGTCCGAGTGAGTCCACTGAATTTCCTTTATATTCAGTGGTTCCGCCCATGAATAAAGTAGTGTGAGTTTGCGCTTGTCCCTGTACCCTCGCTTGTGAACGTGTCCAATTTTCGCGCAACCTTTTGATTTCAAGTATGTCTAACACACTAGGCCAAGAACGAGTTTTACTATAAAATAAGATATATTTGTCAAGAACGTCCCTGGAAAAGCTGACGGGGGGGGGGGGGGGGGGGAGTCAAGGCACCCCCCTGCGTAATTCACGCCTGTGATCAATAAATATTGAAATGGTGTATGAACAATACTGTTTTGGAATACGTGTGAGTAGACGTGAGTATAAACGTGAATCCAGTTAAGGCTGGTAGTAATGCAGAAGATGAGGGTATAGGGCCATAGGTCGGCAAAAAAAAGTGGAACTCACTCAGACTCACTCAAGAAATATATCTTGCGCTTTGGACTCACTCGGACTCAGACTATCAAAATTTTCCTGAGCCGGACTCACTCGGGCTCACACTCACGAAAATTTTTTTCAGCCGGACTCACTCGGACTCAAGACTCACCAGATTATTACTCACCCGGACTCACTCAGACTCAGACTCACGGCTTGATCTGAGTCTGAGTGAGTCCGAGTGAGTCGACTCGTGAGTGAGTTCGCCGACCTATGGGTGATACGGATGCTACTAAAATTATAGGCCTACATCTATTCATTGATCACTAAGTAAACTAAGTAAAATATCTGTTTGTAAAGCACCTTAATTCTTACCTTAAATTTAATGTTATAAAGGCTTCTGTGGGCAAATGTTGGACGCATGTCAGCCAGACGTGCACAGGAAGCATCCAGAGACAGAGGCACAGCATTATGTACGGATCGTCGACATAGGACAATACTATACAAATAACTAAAAAAAAAAAGCACAGTCACAGCGAAAGCTTGAAGAGCGGCCTTTCTAGAGCCTTTTTTAAACACTCTTGGGGAAAATACTGCAAGCGCACTTCCATGGTACCCACTAAGCCATAAATCATCATAAATTTTGTGTAGTGGGGAAGCGGCCACTATGCCATTACTCGTCATTCTTCAGAAAAGCGTGCTACGCACTAGACACTTGTAAGGCATTATGTGCACTTTGTTGATGCTGTCGCTGGCGGCGACAGCATCATAGGTTGGAGCATTCAACGACCCACTCGTTACGCAATGCGCATTGTGTGACGCCTGGTTGTTACTTCACTGTTCTAAAACGCCTTATTACACATGTTAACGCGATTCCTTACCCGACATCAAGCCTGCATAGGGTCAGTTTGCAACGGAGTTTCAAGCACATGCGTGGCTCAGTGGTAGACTAGTGGACCACCACGCAGAGGGCCCGGGTCCACTCCCTTTCTGTCCTCGGTATTCTTTATTTAGCTCTTCGTGCGATAGTTGTTACGGACACCGGCGGCGGAGGCGGCGGACAACTACGGTGCTGGAATAGTTGCTTGTTGTGATCTCATACCAGCTTTCGCTGTAAAATGTGCGTTCGAGTACTTATATTGTCAATAATATGCATAGGCGTGTGCAGGATTCCCCTTCAGGTGGGGGGGGGGGGGGGGGGGGCGACGGTTCGTCGCAGCGCTCCTCCTCCCTATTAAGTCAATGTATGGGGCAGACTTTTCGCCCCCCTCTTCTTAAGTGACTAGGGGGTGCAACCGCCCCCACTGCTCCCCCTCGTGCGCACGCCTATGATACCATGTACGGCAAGGAAGCACCACACACACGTCAGTACAGTGCATACCGGTATCTCAGCTATGGCTGAGCCGATGAGGGGTCGTCTGCTGTGGCCGACAGAGAAGTCAGGGCCCACTTGCGCTCAGTGGCCCAGGCCGGTGGTGAACGCTGCGAGGTCGCCTCAGTACCAGGAACCGGAGCGCGGTCAGTGAGCACCAGGAGGCGGTGCGCGTTCAACTTCAGGTCAGTGCCGGAGCGTCACCCACCCCAGCGCAGAAATGCCAGGGAGCATCCCGGCTAGGCCCCGACAGTGCCTGGGACAGCGCCAGGGACAACGCCACGAAGGGCGCCACGAACAGCACCAAGAAGAGCTCCTCGAACAGCGCCAGGCACAGCAACAGGCCAGCGTCACGAACAACGCCAGACCAGCCGCCAGGAACGACGCCAGAGACATCCGCCGGGACAAGTGGGGCGATGCCCTGACCAGAAGGGCAGGATCGGGTGTTCGATCGCCCAATGTGTCTGATGCTCGCCGAGATGTCCCCGTCGCTCGAGCGTTTCCCTCGAGACCCGCGCGCCAGCAAGCGCATTGCCGCGCTTCTTCGGCATCACACACCAATCACTATCATGGAAAGCCCGCGCACTTCACATTTCGGCCCCGCACGCCGAACGTAACAGATGCCGACGCTCACGCAGTCTTCCCACCACACCGTCCCAGTTTGGTTTTCGCCACGGAACATGCTCTACTTTCTTTGACTGACTTCATTAAACATTCCATTGATAGTGGTAACTTCTTGGGATAATTATTTTTAGATTTGACTAAAGCCTTAGACACGCTCAATCACTCCATTCTATTCAGTAAGCTTGATTCTTATGGTATCACCGGACCGACTCTTAAACTTTTTCAAGAGTTATCTGTTTAACCGACAAAACGCGGTCTTTACTGGCGGCTCTTACTCTAACACTAAGATTACTAGTCAAGGTGTTCCACAGGGGCCCATTCTTGTGCGCCGCGGTGGAGCAGTGGTTATGGTGCTCGGCTACTGACCCGAAAGTCGCGGGTTCGATGCCGGCCGCGGCGGTCGCATTTCAATGGAGGCGAAATGCCTGAGCCCCGTGTACTGTGCGATGTCAGTGCACGTTCAAGAACACCAGATGGTCGAAATTTCCAGAGCCCTCCACTACGCCGTCTCATCGTGGTTGTGGGAATCATATCGTGGTTGTGGGAAGTAAAACAAATTATTATTAAGGGCTCATTCGTGGTTCCCACCTATTTATTTTTTATATAAATGACCTCCCTGACGTCATAGGTTCTGGACATTGTGTGCTGTCTGCTGACGACACAACAGTGTCATGTAAGGCCAAAACAGTTCCATCTCTAATATCAAAGCTAAACACTGTGCTCAACGAGTTAGTTCATTGGTGTAACAACAATGTCCTTACTATAAAGCCCCTCTAAAACTTAATTTATGATTTTCAGGTCTTCTAAAAAAATCTGCATCAACTCCTGCTCTAACAATGGGTCCTAACTAGTGATGCAGAACTATCGATAGTTGAGTGACTATCGATGGTAGAAAAAACTATCGATAGTACGTTTGATAGTACAGTATCGATAGTATAAAATCAACCGCGTGAACTCATTGTAGCATAAACTTCGTTCCTCGGGTGCGTGGTAAATGGTGGAGCAGGAGGAGCTGGCTGAAGGGCAAGAAAGGTGACATGCTCGTGTTCTTTCACCAGAATACTTCGCTGACACATGATAATTAAGTTGGACTTATTATCTGAAGCAAAAGGGGAGTTACATATGTCAGAACTGCGCGTATTCAAATTTATATTGCATTTTTTTAATTATTTCAAAGTAAAAATATCAAGTGGTGATTGTTGGGCTTTTACATTCTAACATAAAAATACCAAGAAATATGTTTGTTATTTGTAAGATGTAACTGATTGCTTTTGAATTTGAATTTTTCAGATGGATATGGTCTGGCGCTTTCGCTGCGGAATAATTTATTTCTTTCGCCAAAATATTCCTCATAAACAAACTTAGTACTGCTGATAGTAGGCTATCGTGAATGTTTTGGCAATGTCACCGGCCAACAACTGCATCATTATTCACAGCACTATCAAGAGTATTACCTGCAAAAATACTACCGACAGTACTATCGATTGCACCATCGGTAATACTAGCGATAGTTTATCGATAGTAGTGCTATCGATAGTGTCCTGACACTATCGATAGTTTGAAAGAAACTATCGATGCTATCGATAGTCCATTTACCGATATTTCTGCATCACTAGTCCTAGCATTATCTATTCTTGTGCCTCTGCTTCTCTTCTCGGAATACGTTTAGCCGTGACTCTTAATTTTGGTCTACATTTGTCTGACTTAAAAAATAAAAAAAGTCTGCTTTTGGTATTCGCGCACTAATTAAAGCTAGGCCATATTTCTCCAATATTGCATTATTATCACTCTTATTCTTATTCATAGTCATTATAGCTATATCCTAGCTACCTGGGGAACACATATCATTGGTACATTTCATCAGTGTACAGAACCAAGCAATCCGTATTATCACCTTCAGCCCTCACCATTCTAATGCTATTTCATTACTTATATTTTATGTATTAGGATGTTATTTCAATTGGATTGTACTTGGTTTGCTCGTTTTTAATAACAAACCGTCAGCTACCTTTCGATCTTATCCACTGTGACATACAGAACGAAATAGTGTGCAGTGAGCTAGAAAACAGCACTCCACGCCGTTATTGTAATGCGAGAGCGTTTCCTGGCTCATTGTGCGACCACGCTGTCGCCACAAGGCTGTGGAAGAAAAGTGGATCATAAGCTACGTCAACCTCGAGGGACGTGTACGTGGTTTTTCGGAAAGTGAGCGTTAGAATACCGAACGTTGGTGTTATTGCCATCTCAAGAGACGTTGCAAGCGCTGTGATAGAACGCACTACACAATCGGCCTTTTTTCACGACACTCCCGCGCATGCGCCCTTCCCCCTAGCGGAGAAGTCTGCGAAACTTCTCTTCGTCTCGGAGGCTATGATTCTGGCAATACCAGTTGCCCCGGCCCTACTAAAACCTTACCAAAACGGCAGAGGGCAGCACAGGAAAATGGAAGAGGCGGATTGTGTTCCTGCGCGTCTGTCGCCCCTGTTAATTCTGCAGGTGGCTTGTATCCGTGTAGGAAAAGGTGTATTACAGTGTTTAGCTTTTCTTTTTATTATTGTAGCGAGTGGCGCTTGGTGTCCTTTTTAAGGACTATTTTTTTTTTTTATCGGCACCTGCATCCATTTTTTTTTTAATGTTTTATAGTGAACTTTCGCGCAGTTGGCGCAAGATGTACTCAAATGTGCGCAGCAAGGCGCAGGGATACGGAATTGTAGCAATATGGCGCAATTGGCGCAGTTGGACCACCACTGGCAAAGTGCTTGAGGCACATGTATTAAATGCGAAGCATTTCTTTGCGTACTGCAAGCACTTTGAGCTTTTCTATCTACGTTTCTATCTATCTATCTATCTATCTAGCCGCCTACGTCTGGATGCTCTGGTGATCGCCTCCATGACTTGAGGTTGACCAAAATTAGTATGGGAGGCTAAGAGGATTTGACGAATACGACTGGCTGGTCGTGACTTGAATAACGTGAAATTCCCGTCGCGTACGTCGTCAAACTCATTTCTCCAGGCACGTGTGGTTCATACCCGTATACCATGGGCTGCGGTATGCGGGTATGCGCCACAGGTGCTTGACAATTTATACTTACCCAAGAACGGCGAGGACAGACATTGGTCAATTTAAACGCGATAGCGTTAAGAAAAACTGACATCCGTGACGTTGACCCGACGAATGCAAAGAATAGAAATTAGAGTCCCAGCAGGAATCGAACCCGAGCTTTCTATGTGGCAGTCAAGTATCCTACCACAGAGGCATTTGAGGTCTCGAAACTACTTTGGAAAAAGACGCTATGCAGGCGTAATGTAGGTGAAACGTCAATTGTGGTGGTATAGTGCTGGCTATCTAATGTTAAAAACATTACATATGTGCTACTATGATGAAGGAGTCATGTCGGGTTAACGTGAATTGTATGCTTAAGCACCAACCACTGTAGCTGGTCTACGTAGCACTGTCCAGGAGTACCATCCTCGCAAGCACAAGCGCTACATATCAGCTTACGGCTTCTGGTGTTGGCAATACCCATGTATCTGTAGGCATCGTTTCACAACTGTAAGCAACTGGTTAAATGAAACATATGCGACTGTTCAACATATGGAAGTGCGTGCATCATTTGCACATCTCCTTAGCGCCATTTCGTAACGTTTCGCTCAATAAAAAAAATTACATCTCAGTCACCTTACAACCGCATGATTCGCATAACATCGATTCCCATGGTACTTGGGATCTGCCTATTTTTTTTTTATTTTTTTTTTTAGATTTAGGTGCCCGATAAAGAATCCCCAGGTGGTCGAAATTTCCGGAGCCCTCCACTACGGCTTCTCTCATAATCATATGGTGGTTTTGGGACGTTAAACCCCCCACAGTTATTATTATTATTATTTCCATGATGCCTTTACAAAACAAGAGGCTCCACGCGTTGGAGCTTAAACGTGTTGTTTACACCCGCCAACAAAGCCCTCGACGTCGCTCTGTCGATAGTCGGGATCGACGTCCTCCGCGAGCAGGCTGGGTGGTGCCGTCCACACCCGACTGCGCGTGTGGCCGGCGTTGCTCCCCTTTTGGTCATCGTTGGCGAAACAAAAATTTGGCCTTCCCTGGCGTTTCAGCTGCGCTATTTGGTGCAGGTGCCGGCGGTGACACTGCACCAGAAGGGCGCCCCAAGAGCGTGTCTTGTACTGGGAGCCAAGGTTCTTCAGCATCGTCTGCATCGTCGATCTGGACACGGCCGGTAGCGTCTCGTCCTCTTTGAAACGCTGCATCACCTACGCGACAGTTGAAATTTCGCCTCTCTGAGACAAAAAAAAAAAAAGTGGGCCTGCTTTCGTAACATGCTCGGGTAAATGTCGTCCAGCTTTCTCGGACGCTCAAGGCCTTTTCCCGAAGAACGCTTCTTCGGTAACGACACTCTGCCCAGTGCCCACCTTCTCCGTCTGCGTTTTCCACTCGCAGAGAGTCCCCTCGCTCACCTGGGCGGGTTTCGCCGTCCTCATGATGAGTGAATTCACACCTGCATTGTCCCCGCACTCGACGCGAAGCTCTTGAGGAACATTTAAGCTAACTGCTTCTCCGGCTTGGGGAAATCGCGCACATTCGACGTACGGAGCACAGGCGCACAACCGACTCGTTGCGACACCATGTTTCCGAAAGGCGGCGCTTCACCACATCGCAGCAGGCCTGCGCAGAGCCGTGTCTATAGCGTACTAGAATATAGCCGTGTCCATGAAGACTGAAGCGCTCTCTGTGCTCTAAAAATGTGAGTCCTAACGATATTTTAAATTATTGTGTTTGTTGTTTGAAACATATACCACCTCCGGCCGTTCTTTCTCCTTTCGCGCTTCAGCCGGACCATTTTAAATGCGAAGCATTTCTTTGCGTACTGTAAGCACTTTTGCGTTTCTATCTATCTATCTATCTATCTATCTATCTATCTATCTATCTATCTATCTATCTATCTATCTATCTATCTATCTATCTATCTATCTATCTATCTATCTATCTATCTATCTATCTATCTATCTATCTATCTATCTATCTATCTAGCCGCCTATGTCTGGGTGCTCTCGTGATGACATAACTTCGGTTAGACCAAAATTTGTGTGGGAGGGTAAGATATATTGACGAATATGTCTGGCTGGTCATGTCATGAATAACGCGAAAATCGCGTCGCGTTCGTCGTCAAACTCATTTCTCCGGACACGTGTGACTCATACCCGTACACCACGGGCCGCGGAATGCGGGTATGCGCCACAGGCATAGGTCGGCACTTTAAGGGAGTACTCACTCAAACTCACTCACCACAATTTTGTCAGCCTTCGCACTCACTCACGTTCACACTCACGTCCACTCACGCTCATGAGTACTCACTCACATTCACACTCACCTCTACTCACACTCATGAGTACTCACTCACGTTCACACTCACGACTACTCCCACTCGTAGGCACTCACTTACGTTCATACTCACGCCTACTTACACTCTTAGGCGCTCACTCACGTTCACGCTCACGTCCGCTCACACTCATGAGTACTCACTCATATCCAACTCACCACGTTCAAATGAGTGTGAGTGTGAGTTGAGTGCACTCATGAGTGAGTGTACCGAGCTATTTTCGCCGTGTTTCTCTACGCGGCATACCTACTCACGCTCATGAGTTCACACACGTTCATACTCACGACTATTCATGTTTATACTATTCACACTCATGAGTACTCACGTTCATACTCACGCGTACTCACCCTGAGTTCTCACTCACGTCCACTCACTCTCATGAGTACTCACGTACGCACTCACGTCCACTCACACTCATGAGTGCACGCTCACTCACGTTCACACTCACGCCCACTCACACTCATCAGTGCTCACTCGCGTTCATACTCACGCCTACTCATACTCATGAGTGCTCACTCACGTTCACACTCACGACCACTCACACTAATGAGTTCTCACTCACGTTCACACTCACGTCCACTCATACTCAACTCACAACGTTCAAATGAGTGTGAGTGAGTGTGAGTTGAGTGCACTCATGAGTGAGTGTGCCGAGCTATGGCCACAGGACCAGTGTTGTACGGAACGGCGTTCCAAGGAACGACGTTCCAGGTACTAGTTCCTTTTTGGAGGAACGGAGGAACGCCACCGTTCCATTGGTGGAACTGAAACGGTAACTCTTTACGTTTACGAGGGAACGGCAGAGGGAACGGCGTTCCTTTTGTAAACGTTCCACGACATTCAACAGGCGCACGCACGCAGCCCATCACGCAGAACAGGGCGGATGGGCGACCGCGTGAGGCACCATAATGTACTTTTTCATCCAGCGGCCGTGGTACCACTCGCCGATCACGTGACTATGATGCATCCTGGTTTTAACCTTAAGGCGCCTGCCGGGGGGCGCAGAAAAGCGAAAGACGCCGAGACTGA